>JAECYA010000037.1:0-600000 GCA_018153455.1 Drosophila parabipectinata | reverse complement strand
AGTCCAATTATCCCCGTAAAGGTTCCCAGCGGACTCGATAAGGACATCGTCCAACAATTGAGTATATGTATATCTCTGCATTTGTTCTTGTAGGAATAAAACAAATTGGAGACCTTCCCGCATACCCGAAAGCAGCCCAAACCATCAAGGAGCCTCCGCACAGTGGTCGATTTGGCCTCGCTAGCGGCATTTAATTATGATTTTCAAATTTAAATAAACGTTAATTTAAGTTTACCTATCGATAGTATACACCTTGATTAGATGCTAATTGATGTTTTCTAAGCTCATCAATAAGCTGATGATCAGCTGTGAACTGTCAAAGTCAACATATGTTTCAGCAGTTGATATTTACAATTTTAGCGCCCTTTTACTTATTGGTTGCATATTTGAATAAATAGTGCAACTTACGAATATTCCACTGCAAGTTTGGTTTTTAACAACTATTAAGGTATGTGCTACATAGAAAATCTGTGCTTGTGACGTGTCAGTATATGTGTTACTTATAAATTGTAGTGGATTTGGAGTGTATTAACAATGTGCGGAACAGAGCGTACACCAGTCTTTCGTGGAGTAGAACTTAACAAATTCACATGCATTCACTCTGGTTGCAATTGTTTGTTAAAGTGTGAATTATTATCTGTCCGAAATGTCAAAATGAAGTGCGTAGTCCTGCGTATCTACAAGTTATCTTACTTTTTAGGAAGAATGTCAGTGTCGAAGCGCGCACTTTTCCTAGTATGGCACGGCGAAGCGATCCCCACTAAAAAGTTCTTCGTAATGGAAAGCTTTGCATTAGGAGAAGTTTGCAAGAACAATGATTGCAACGAAAAGGAGCTTTCAGAAATTGCGAGAAAGCTTCGCAATTTCAATAGTAGGCTTGTCCAGAAGTGGAAGAAATGCGATAGAAATAAGGCAGCTTTTGAGAATAGTAACAAAGAATGGCTAGACACGCCTCTGGTGTTGATAGAAAGCTCATCATTTAGAAATGTTGGACGCCCAGAGAAAACTATTTCAGAGTGTTGCAGAATAACTCAAATCAACAAACTATCAGGCATTTCGGAGAAAGTCTCGACGGATGTATTGTTGTTGGCTGCAAGTAGCAGCCTATATAAGGACGGAAATACATCAAGAATTGTGTCGAAGCTGAATGCTGACGAGGAGCTTACCGGGGATATTATAAGAACTGGAAGTACGGCCGGTACTGAAAGTACTAACAATGGAAACACTGCACGAAGATTTTTTGCAAATTTAGCTGTACGCATAAAAAGAGTAACCAAATTTTAATATTCCGATTTAGCGTTGTCCTGCGAGCATTGGCCTGTGGACATTATTTAAACTCGGATGCATTCGGATCGTACGCTATGGAAACTGCAGAAATTTTTGTAAATGAATACCCCTGGTTTTACATGCCATCGTCTGTTCACAGAATCTTAATTCATGGAGCAGACATCATAAACAGTTTTTGTCTTCCAATTGGTATGATGTCAGAGGAAGCGCTTGAAGCAAGGAATAAAGATTATCGAAACATACGCGAGAACAATACAAGAACAAATTCAAGAAAAAACACAATGGAGGACATAATGAATACCCTTTTTGTTTCTTCTGATCCTCTAATATCTTCAATGTCCAATGGCTCTTCAATGTCGTCATCGAAAAATATTATTATGGACAAAGAAGTTAAGAGCTTGCTTTCAGCAGAAAATCTTGACACCGATTTGTCTGACTCTGAAAGTCAAGATTCAGAGTAATAATTTTTTTTTAATTTTTGTATATAATTTATATGTTTATTATTTCCTTCTTGTATAATATATGTTATAATTATATTTCTTACTCTTTTTCTAAAAGTGTTTTTTTTAAATATAAAAAAAAATTTTAAAAAAACACTATAAATTTAATGCCGCTAGCGAGCCCGAATCGACCACTGTGCTCCGCCATGGTTTCGCTTATGCCGGGTTTGCCTTGGTTGCCTTATGTCGCGCCAATACTTCTGACACCCATCTGGACCATCTAAATTAAACTTTTTTTCGTCCGAAAAAATTACTTCGCGAAATTCCTCTGTCCAAAATTTATATTTTTCCGCGAAGGATAATCGAGCGCTTAGATGGCGTGGTAGCATCTTAGGTACAGGCACTCGGGTACTATATTTAAGGTTCTTATTTTCAACTAAAAGTTGATGGACCCGTCTCCTAGTGACATTAAGATGTAAATGACGTTTAATCTCGTTGCACGACATTTGTTTGTTTACAGCTAGGCGCTGAATTTCGCGTTTGCACCTAGGGTCGATGCCACTAGGTCTGCCAGAGCGTTTTATTGTACCATATTTTTTCGGTTTTTTTAAAAAGTTTCTAATGGTATGTCGGTGTCGAGAAACTCTAGCAGCTATTTCGGAAATTTTACATCCATTTTCATTCATAGCTGTTATTATTCCGCGATCTTCGGCTGACAAATTGTCTCCGCGTGGCATGCTAAGGTAAAACCGTAATTATATTTACATTTTTCACACAAACACCAATCAACTTACATTTTTTGGTTTGCAAATAAGCTCTTCTCTTAAAAAAACAATTCCGGACTAATTTGCTGACCAAAAGACTTCCACTCTTCATTCAAACCACGCTAGTTTATTTTTGTACATATACTTATTTCCTAAGAAAACCTTCTGGCGCCACAGAATACAGTGATAACGGTACTAAGAATGATGACCGAAAACAAATTTCGTAGAAGCATTCTATAAATAGATTGCAACTCCACATAATTGCATACCAAGATTAAATGCGCAATGACAATAAGTAAAAATTAAGTCAATAATATTTTTGTACATATACTTATTTCCATGAGGTACTCGACATACCAACCGTACTATTGCTAGTTTTGGTTGCAATGGGTAGTTTTTCGAAGAAAAGCACTACTTTTGCACCAGCGGCATCACTTCAAGCCAACTAGTGCTCTACCTGTCACTTTCACACCTACCATTGCTCCGCTATGGTCGGTAGTTCAGTCTGAGGTGGGAAGAGTTACCGCTTCAGCAGCCACCCTCGGCGGGTCCCCATCGAAACCCAAACAATTAACAGCTAAAGTACCGCCTCAGCAATACTCTCAGCGGCCCCCCACCAAGACCCCACGACAGCCCCCAAATGATTAGTAACTAAATACTTTGTTGGCAATAAAGTTGCAAACCAAACACAACATCTAGCAACCAAATACTTTGTTGGCAATGAAGTTGCCAACCAAACATAAACATCAGAACCACTTAATTTAAGTCCCGCTTATACATCTGCTCCAATTTCAAATCCATTCCGCTAGTTCAGCATAAGTGCATGTAGACATTTGGGTATTTAAGGACTAATATTAGAAACAAAGAATCAGTTCGAGAATATTCTTAATCCAAACCACAATTCGTATTTTAATTCTGTAAACTGAAACTCCAGCCCCACTGGACTTATCTACTTGTTAACCCACGTATCGTAAACTCACGTGCTGATTTCAAGTTCCGGGGCCAACAGAACCGGCCAATTAACAATTGTCTTGTCTAAAAGTAAACATAAAGTATAACACATTTTTAATTAAGGGTAGATTAAAAAACAAGAAAGGAAAGCTAACTTCGGGCGGAGCCGAAGTTCATATACCCTTGCAGTTAAAACCTATATATGGTCGCAAACATCGGATATAGTTGGCCGATCCTTATTCGAATATGAATATATAATCCAATTTATTACAATACAAAATCTAAAAAAAGTCCCAAACTTCTATCTTCAAACATACCAAACTTTGTATTTCTACCAAAAACCATTTCCGATCGTTCAGTTATATTGCAGCTATAAGATATAGTCGGCCGATCGTTATGAAATTTGGTTGGTTGGATGAACTGACCAAAAATATAATCTGTACCAAGTTCCAGCTTTCTATCTTCAAAAACACAAAAGTTGGGCCATTTCCGATCGTTCAGTTATATGGCATCTATAGGATATAGTCGGCCGATCCTTTCGAAATTTGGCATGTCGTATTATTTTGCCAAAAATAGCGCTCATGTCAAATTTGAACTCTCTAACTCTAAAAACACCGAAGTTATACCACTTCCGATCAATCAATTATATGGCAGCTATAAGATATAGTCGGCCGATTCCGGTCGTTCCCACTTATATACTGCGTGCAAAGGAAAGAAGGGTGTGTGCAAAGTTTCAAGTCGATAGCTTTAAAACTGACAAACTAGTTTGCGTAGAAACAGACATACGGACAGACAGACGGACATGCTCATATCAACTCAGGAGGTGATCCTGATCAAGAATATATATACTTTATAGGGTCGGAGATGTCTTCTTCACTGCGTTGCACACTTTTGACCAAAATTATAATACCCTCTGCAAGGGTATAAAAAACACTTTTGGCCGCGTAATATTCAAAAACCTACCTACGTTTGTCTGTGTAGTATGCGGGGACGCCCACAACTCTTGGTTGTTGCTGGAGATCCATAAGTCTAGACAAGATGTAAGCAGCTCTGCTTGAATATAGTTGATGTTGTTGGAGCAGTTTGTGCACCCAACGGAATAAAAATATACTGACAATATTGTCAAAAATGAATTCTATGAATGAATTCCAAAATTCTATCTCTATTAATTAACACCCTTAAAAATTTACTATTGCCCTATTGACGGGTGCCTCAGTACAACTTAGAAAAAATATATGACTGCCGTCCGGCGGAGAACTAGGGCGTATCCAACTACTTCAATAAAATGTGTCCTTGTTAGGAGATTAGCCTACTCAGTTAGGGTTTTGACTGGATCTGGAGTTTAAAAACTGCGGGGAAAAAGCTTTTTTTTGGATTTCTGATATGACGTAAAAAAGTTTATTCCGTCAAATAGGGCGATGAATATTGAGGACACATCAAAAGGTGGTTGGAAAAGCGAAAGTGTAACCACCCCCTCACGGACCACCGTACTATAAGGACGTGTTGCGAATCTTGCGACAACTGAGAGGCCATAAGCGGCTATTTTCATAGATAGCCGTGGAACATACTCGGTGCTGTTCAGATAGAAGCCTGTTAAAATCCTATCCGATTCATTTTTGCAACGAACAGCTAACGTGCGGAGGTGGAATCATTGGGTTATCAAGTGAGAAGCGGAGTTGCACGCGATTGCCGGCCAGGTCTCGTCGGCTAATGGATGGGTCTTGACAAGCTTGTTTCTGCCAGATGCTTCTCGCGGTGATCACAAATTTGTCTCAAAAGATAAAGCGTGCACGACCTCACGGATTGCGAAGGACAAACAACGCTCGCTCTGAACGAATAATATCAGGATGCATTATGGTCCTCGAGAATGCCAAAGGGTTACGCGATTTATCTTTTTCTCACTATTATAAATTCCATTTTTATTCCTTAAAAACTCTTACTGTTACTTAAAATCCAATATTTTTTCTTTTATTCTGCCTTTCTATAATTTAATCTATATGTTTACCCAAAAATAATCTGAAATAACCAAAAATTTCACCGCACTGACTGGGGAATACTTTACTGCGATGGATCATAAACGGATACTGGTAATTCTTTTGCCGTGTTAGACGGTGCTGCCATTATCGTCTCCACCGGAAATCTACCATTACTCAATCGTCTCCGGCAAGGCAATACATATCCTTAAAGCTATCCCAAAATTTGGCATCTATACACTCAAAACCAAATCATAAAAAAGTTTCTTTGGGTTCCAAGACACACGAGGATAAAAGTAAACAAATTAGCTTATAAAGCTGCCAAGGAAGCAGCTCAGAAGAGTTCAGAAGAACTAAAACTATACTTGCTTCGACAATACTAGACGATTGGGCATCATTCAAACACTGGTTTCAGCGATAGGGTAAAAATAGGTGTGCTAACCACTAGCATCAAGATCGAAGCCAGGATGTATAATTTTTACCCCATTAAAAATAGATGATAAAGAGATTGCACATTGCAAATTCTAAACGAGATGTCAAAACCAAACCATTTGGTTCAAACATATTCGTCCAGTTTACGTTTTTTACTTACACGGTTTTAAATACTTCATTTTTTGATTTGAAGTGAAGAAGTCAAAATGATAAAAAAAATTTCTAAAAAGAATATCGAAAATGTATATATATTAAGCATCTGAATTGCTTCACTCTGAATACGCGATGGAAAGAATTAACTTGAATTGAATTGAGTAAATTCGACGCAAAAGCAAAATGAAGTGGTATGAGTTTGTGAATTCACTTGAATTCACAGCTTGCAACTTCCAGAGAAATGAGTGATTATTTGACGAAGAAATAAGCCGTAAGGTTACTTATCGATATTACTTAATAAAATAATAAACCGTAAAGTTGAATGAAAGATCAGGCATAGACCAAGAAGTTCAAGTTACAGGAGACGTTGAGTGCACATTTAAATTCCCCCAAATCGTGGACTTACTAATAAACCGCAAGATGATGAAACCATGTGTTGGAGACGAAATGGTATGTATCATAAATAGTAACATATTATAAAATACATCTGTTTCCTTGATAGGCTAATCATTATTTTTTGGTACCCTTGTAGAGGGTGTTATAATTTTGGTAAAAACGCAGTGAAGAAGACATCTCCTACCCTACAAAGTATATACAAAATATTCAAAGTTATCAACTTGAACTTTTTTACACACTCTTCTTTCTTTTGGTATGTCCTGAAAATAATGAAAAAAAATTTCAAATTTTTGGCATAAATGATATTTTTTTTGTGAAATAATTTAATTTTGTTTAAATTTTTTGGTATCTTCAATACTGAAAGATATAAAAAAATTTTGAAAAGATTTTTTAGGAATACCCCCAATTTTCTGTGCGCTTTTAAAGTCAGCTGTTCAGTGTCTTTTTGTTTAAGCCTAAAAACGCGGAAAAATGTTCCCAACTTGCAGCTAGTGTGTCAATTAAAGCGAACATTAAAAGCTAAAAGTGTCTTTATAGATAATAAAGGTCAAGGTATGTATGTTAATTTAAAATTTTAAACGTTTTTCTATATTTTATATATGTTTCTGTTGTTTTATCCATAGTGTTGCAAATGCGTTGTTTTAGGTTCTTCTTAGAAGAGTACATGTGTTCTGTTCAGGTTTTATTGAATTTTTAGTGCCTCCAAGTGCCTTCAAGGTAAAAATGTAATGTTTTTAACAAATTACTGTTAAATCAATCAGTAATGGTTTTTGCCCATTTTCGAAGAAAAACAGGAGTGGGAGGCCAACCACTCCTGTAGTTGGGAGTGGACAAAAAAAAAATTCAAAACTCGAAAAAAATAGTTCAAGCATATGTGCAAAATTTAAGCGCAGTATACCTAAAATTGGAGTTTATGCCAAAAATCGGCGTTTCCGCACGAAGTGGGCACAAAGTATCGCTTCGACTGTGGCGCGGAAGTTTTGAAAAGCCAGAGCCAAGCAAACTAAAGCTTCTATGCAGTTGGGCTTCACAGTTGGTTCTGATCGTAGTTTTGCTTACAAAGTGTGATAAATCGACTCCGATCGTCCATACAACATACGTAGGGTCTCCATGGCCTGCCCGACTGTAGGTGTCGACGTGGGGTAGCTCATGGGTGGAATAGGGTTCAACATTTACCGACTTTTCACATAGCTTAGTATGTACTGGTTCTACTGGTTCTTCTTGATACGAATCATACAAGAAACTTCTAGTTAGAAGAAATAATCCAGTAATTCGGACCACACGCAGGAAAAGCAACGGAGAAGTACATATTGTCCGAAGCCGAACAAGGCATGATGGAAAAAATCGGTTAAAGGTATACTAAGTGTAACTAGTACTTAGAACGTGGTTAATAAGTGGAGGAGTTAAGTTGACAAGTAAATGGAAATTTCGAGTGCAGCAAAGGGCTCGTGTCGAACGTCGACGAACGGTAGAACTTCGACGGTTCGGGGTTGCATCAAAAAAGTCGATCGAACGGTCGGTCGTTGGCGGATGGCAGAGAGGGAGGCTCAAGTCAAATTGGCAGTTATTGTCGAAGGTTAGTGGTTCGATCGGTTTGGGTACGGGACGATATGCAGCGGACTAGATATAAGAAGACAAGATTTATAATTCAAATAGGTATTTCCTTCGTTCGCATGTATTAGGCGGCGTACTGTATTGCACAGAGCGCCGTTTAGCATGAGAGGGAGGTAAGATACAATAAATAATTAAAGAGTAATATTAATTAGTATCGGTTATACTTTCACTTGTATTAGGCGGTCTGTAATGCTCTGTAATGCTTGTTTTGACCCGTAGGAATGGTCAAAACAATAAATAAAGAAAAACACCGATAGCAATGACTGTCCGCATTTGGTTGCGATGCTTTATCGCACAGCTGACCAACTAGCTTCAGCATTCTGGATAACACGAATAAGAAAACGACGAATAAAAAAATGATTAATAAATAAATAATTAATTGTTAAAGAGTCTAGAAGAAACCCCATTGTTACTATTTAAGAACCAATTTAGAGTACTTATTTTAAACTAATTACAAAACTCCGTTCCACCACACGGAAACTCACGAATCTACACACTAAAAGAAAGAGAAGACACGAATAACACAGTTAAATACACACCAGCTAAGTAAATACACACTAAATTAAGCACACATTAAATACCTAAGTACGCTACTAAACACAAACAATTACACATACGGTAGGAATTACGAGATAAAATAAGGAAAGACAGCTCAATAGTATTAAAGCTAGGTTCATAATGACAGAGGAGGTTAGACCTGCGCAATGGCGACGACAAATGTTTTAGAAGCTGTTAAGGTAGTAGATCTAGTAGAAATAATTCCGAAGTATGAGGGAGACGCTGATAAATTAGATGAATTTAGACGAGCAGTGGAGCAGATGCCAAACCCAAGGAAAATCAAAGCAATACAAAAATTCGGGATTCCCAAAACTAAGAAGCAAATTAAATCATTTCTCGGTTTGTTGGGGTACTATAGAAAATTTATACGAGATTTTGCGGCTATAACAAAGCCAATGACCAAGCAGGTAAAGGGCAAAAAGGACGTACAGACATGCAAGACTTTATTATGCAACGACCCGATCTTACAGTTATACGACTTTGACGAACCATTCATCCTTACCACGGATGCAAGCAACTATGGTATTGCGGTGAACTATGCGACCATAGAAAAATAAGTGCTTTTTCTAAAAAAGAAGAAGAAGAAAAAGATTCTATACACCTATGTAGTACTTTAAGAATCTGGTAACTCTGTAAGCTTCGCATATAATAAAGCCAGCCTGAAATAGAACTCAACAAGAACACAACATATTGGCGACGAGAAAAAAGTGAAGTTTTTAGTCGAAATTTAAAAACAGAAAAATCGCGTAAATCGTGTCCAGTAGTCGTTGATTTTCATCAAGATGCCGGCAGATGAGGATTTGATCCAATCGATACTTGCTCAACAGCAATCATTTAAATTATGGAACAGCAACAAAAATGGATGCAAGCAATGATGGATAGAAACGCTTTTCAAGGGCAGGGGGATTCAAGCCACACGGGTGAATTATCTGCGTGTCCCCCATTCCACAAATTCGACAAAGACAATCAAAACTGGGAGTCTTACCTTGAACAGTTAACCCAGCATTTTAACGCGTATTCGGTTAGTGCAGAAACAACGCAAAAGGCTTATTTTCTTTCGTGGTGTGGCATAAACATATTCGAACTATTGAAAAATCTGTTCGGGAGCAACAATTTGAACACGTATACATACAAGGAACTCACAGACAAGTTAACGGAACATTTCACAACAAAACGACACGTTGTTGCTGCCCGCTATGAGTTTTTTAAAAGGAGGGGAAGCATTCACAAACACACAGAGAGTGGGTATCCGATTTGCGCGGCATCGCTTGGGAATGCCAATTCGTTTGTAATGCCAACGGTTGTTCTTCTAACTATGTAAATGATAGTTCAGATCATAGTACATACACCATACGATGCCGTCGGAGCATCTGCTCTTCAGAAGTCCCAGCCGACTGTTGAAGATGTGCTTATAGTTGCAGAAATCTATGAGACGACAACAAAAACCGTGGCAGCCCTCAAAGAAACAGTATCAAAGCAAGACCCAATAAACGCAGCTCACACCTATACAAAGAAACCATTACTTAGTGGTGGTGAAAGTGATGCCAAATCAAACAAAAGTTCGCGAAAAACAAGCTCTGGATGTGGACACAATCATGCTAGAGAGAAATGCAAGTTTCGCGATGCCGTATGTCACAAGTGCGGTAGAAAAGGTCATATAGCTGTTATATGCATGTCGAAGCAAGACAAAAGTAAATGGCAAATGCAAAAAAGTCGCAAATTCGAAGCAAACGAAATCGAAACGATTGAAGCTGTAAACTGTAAACAGCCGATTAAGTTCAGTAATTGGGCATCACCAATTGTGCTAGCACCTAAACCAGGTGGCGCTATTCGCATATGTGGCGATTTTAAGCAAGCAGTCAACGCGCAGATCGATGTCGAACAGTACCCGTTACCGACAAAAGAGTCTCTGTTTCACATAATACGTCACGGCAAGCAATTCATCAAAATAGATTTAAAGGATTCCTATCTTCAAATGGAACTGGATGAGGATTCAAAAACTATCATGGTCGTCAGAGCAATAGAGCAACATCTAAAGCGAATCGATTAAGTTCTCAGTATTCTTCGTGAGAACGGTATTAGATGCAACAAGGAGAAATGCTTCTTTTTCAGGGACGAAATTGAGTACTTAGGACAAAGAATCAGCGCTCAAGGAATTCTTCCAGACAGCTTAGGCTTGGAGGCTGTTAAACTGTTGCGTCCGCCTTCTAATCTGCAGCAATTGGAAGCATTCATGGGTAAAGTTAATTACTATTGCAACTTTATACCGAACTATTCTCAGTTGGCCGCTCCTTTAAAACAATTTCGTAGAAAAAAAGTTGCATCCCTTTTCGGGCCGCAACAACAACAAGCTTTTACAGCCCTGAAGTCCATTATCAACGAGACTCAGCTAGCTCATTTCGATGAAAATCTACCACTTGTCCTAGCGACGGATGCATCATCGTTTGGTATTGGTGTAGTCCTTTCACATATCCAACAAGATGGCAAGGAGAGGCCTATTGTTTTCGCATCCAAAACGCTTGACAAGCATCCGGTTAAGTACAGCCAAATCGAAAAAGAGGGACTTTCTATAATATTCGGAGTTAAACGTTTTCACCAATATTTGGACGGCCGAAAGGTTCCCCTCATAACGGATCACAAGACACTAGTAACTATTTCACTCCAGGCAAGCATCTGCCTTTAATGACTTCAAACAGGCTACAGCGCTGGGCCATCATTCTCATGGCCTATATTTTTGAGATTGAGTATCGTTCTACATCTGCTCATCGCAACGCAGATGCCCTATCGCGCCTTCCCGTGGGCATGGATCCGGATTTCGACAGAGAAGAACACATCGTGCCTGCCACATCGAAATGGAACTGTCACCACCGATCAATTCAACCAGATCGAAAAGGGCAAACTTCTCAAATAAGTCATACGGTATGTTACTGTAAGATGGCCAGAAAAACTTCAGCAAGGCGAGGAAGCATTATCACCATACTTTAATCGAAAATTTACCCTCACAATCAACAAAAAATTGCTTTGCCTACACACAGATGCCAGTCGTGTAGTAATCCCAGTAACTCTTCAAGCGCGTATCCTGAATCTGTTACACGACGGACATTGGGGCATTGTTCAATGAAGCAGCTAGCTAAACAACAACATTAAAAGCCGTACACAGTCATGCAGCATCTGCAAGTGCAACAATCCTGCTCCTCCAAAAGAGTACCAAAGTTGGCCTGCAGCTACAACAGCGTGGGAGCGAATCCATATCGACTTCGCCGGCCCAATATTCCATGTGGCTAATCTGTGTAGACGCTTACTCGCAGTTCCAATTTGTAGTTCAAATGTCGTCCACTACAACCGCTAACACGCTGCATTATAATCGATATTCGCCATCGAAGGATATCCAAAAACCATGTTCAGCGACAACGGTCCGCAGCTTACGGCTGACGCCTTTGAGGAATTCTGCAAACTTCATTCAATAAAACACATTACCACAGCACCGTTCCATCCAGCATCCAATGGATTAGCAGAGCGTTTTGTTCAGACGTTAAAATTCTCTGTCAAGAAAAACCTCAAAGACGGTATACCAGTCCGAGCAGCAGTTACTAAATACCTTGCTTCCTACAGGTTCACTCCAAATTCCTACGGAAAATCTCCCGCCGAGTTAATCCATGGTAGTCCAGTCCGTACCGTACTAAGCCAACTTTTCGAGCAGCCTGTCTAAGCGAGGCTATCAGTTACCAAGTACGTCCCAAATCAAATGGTTTACGCTCGTAATTATGCAAGAGGAGAAAAGTGTATTGAAGGCTCTATTGACCGTCCAATTGGAAAAATGGTTTTCTTGGTTCGCACCACAAATGGTTATATCAAGCGCCATTTCAATCAGCTAAAACCGAAGTTCTCAGCAAGCAGCTCCATCGAAAAACCTCCAGAGTTCTATTGGATCCCGGATATTCCGCCCACTTCAAATCATCCACTACAACAAGATCAACCACTACAACAACAAGATCAAGCAGTAACTCCGTCAACCGTTCAGCAACGTCATTCTGAACCTGTGCCACCCGAGAACTCCACGTCATCAAACCATCAACCAAGGCAAAAACAACCAGCACGACTTTCATCCGGCATACAAGTTCGCCAAAGTAGTCGTGTTCGCCATGAAGTAGATCGTTTTAAGCCCAAGGATTTCCGAAAACGTAAAAATCCTATTCGTTCTTAATTAAGGGAGGAGATGTGTTATATATTGTCAATTTCACATCTGTTTTGTATTCCTCCATTCTATACACTGTAACGAACTGTTTTGTCTGCTTCCGCTGAAAAAAGTTTTGAAAAATTCTGCAAATAGATCGGCAATGGCCTAATCGCAGAGGTCGCAGAGGAATTTTCAAACGCAAGCAGGGGTGAAAAAGATACGTGTTTACGCTTAGTGTTCACAAAATTATAAAATTAACATTAACATTAAGCGGTAACATAAATGAAAAAGTTATATAAATAACATTGAATAAACATATTTAAGGAATCAAGAATTTTGTGGAATCATAATTAAGTAGCAGCTGTAGATTATTATAAAGAAAATAAATTAGAATAAATTAAATAAATGGAATTTAGAATAAATTTGTCTTTTTGGATACATTCATGCAGAAGTATTATGTAGTACTCCCATGTAAAAATAAAAATAATAATAACAAACCTTTTATTTTCTTAAACTTAATAAAGAACTGAATCAATTAATAATAGTTCATAGGAAATAAGTATATATACATTTTCAGTAATTACTATAATATCAATATCTATGTAATAATTTTCATCTTTTTAGTTATTTTAAGGGGTTATATACAGTTGTGATATATGGAAAAATCGATTTTTTTTTTTTTTGCATATTCTTTAAGTATATTCTATTGGGAATACTCTCACAAAAATTCATAACGATCGGAGCATTAGAACCGAAGCTGTAGCTATTTATAGCGAACTATCTGCATATAAAACTTGAACAAACTTGAAACTTTAAACGCGATTATCTCAGAATCTTTTTTTTGGGAAATGACCTTTGCGGTGGACACGATTACTAAAAAACTACTAATCCGATCAACATCAAATTTTGACCACTTATTTATTATGATATTAGCTATTTCGCGAACGAGGAATTTTCATTTTTTTGAAAACTCCTTTTTTAAAGCACAAAAAACGAAAATCTTATACCTTGAATAAGTACATTTTTTGTTAAAAACGTCGCCATTTTTTTTTAATCAAAATTTTTAAAAATCCCTCGTTCACGGACTAGATAATACAATATACTAACTAAACTGTTTTGAATTTTGGATTTCGGATGAACCGTTTTCGAGAAATCATGTCCTTGCAAGACACCATCAAAAAAAGGCGATCCGGGAATTCGGCTGAAACATTTTTGTTATGTAATATTTTTTGTATGAAAAAATTTAATTAAGTACCCAGAAACATGTACTAAACAACGTCGGTAAAACATTTTTCATAAACATTTTCTATGGTGTCAAAAAAAAATCGATATTTTTTTGACGCGGTATAACCGTATAACCGTAAAATATAACCATATTTTTGCGCGGTACAACTATATATAACCCCTTAAGAGTTTATTTGCTTTCCTTTTGCTATTATAACTTAAGGCGATCCGGCATAGAATCCACCAATCCTTTAAGAATATTATCATTAATTTGACCCCATTCAACAACCAGAGCGTCTCTCAGTTGTTTGATGGTGTCAAATTGTCGGCCATTTTTATAAACTCTGGCCGAAAGGATGCCCCAGAGATCCTCAATAGGATTTAAGTCGGGGCTTATGGCTGGCCACTCTAAAAGTGGAATTTTTCTTCACGAAAAAAACTCCTTAGTGGTCCGTGCAGTGTGGATTGGTGCGTTGTCTTGCTGGAAAGTCCAATTATCCCCGTAAAGGTTCCCAGCGGACTCGATAAGGACATCGTCCAACAATTGAGTATATGTATATCTCTGCATTTGTTCTTGTAGAAATAAAACAAATTGGAGACCTTCCCGCATACCCGAAAGCAGCCCAAACCATCAAGGAGCCTCCGCACAGTGGTCGATTTGGCCTCGCTGGCGGCATTTAATTATGATTTTCAAATTTAAATAAACGTTAATTTAAGTTTACCTATCGATAGTATACACCTTGATTAGATGCTAATTGATGTTTTCTAAGCTCATCAATAAGCTGATGATCAGCTGTGAACTGTCAAAGTCAACATATGTTTCAGCAGTTGATATTTACAATTTTGGCGCCCTTTTACTTATTGGTTGCATATTTGAATAAATAGTGCAACTTACGAATATTCCACTGCAAGTTTGGTTTTTAACAACTATTAAGGTATGTGCTACATAGAAAATCTGTGCTTGTGACGTGTCAGTATATGTGTTACTTATAAATTGTAGTGGATTTGGAGTGTATTAACAATGTGCGGAACAGAGCGTACACCAGTCTTTCGTGGAGTAGAACTTAACAAATTCACATGCATTCACTCTGGTTGCAATTGTTTGTTAAAGTGTGAATTATTATCTGTCCGAAATGTCAAAATGAAGTGCGTAGTCCTGCGTATCTACAAGTTAACTTACTTTTTAGGAAGAATGTCAGTGTCGAAGCGCGCACTTTTCCTAGTATGGCACGGCGAAGCGATCCCCACTAAAAAGTTCTTCGTAATGGAAAGCTTTGCATTAGGAGAAGTTTGCAAGAACAATGATTGCAACGAAAAGGAGCTTTCAGAAATTGCGAGAAAGCTTCGCAATTTCAATAGTAGGCTTGTCCAGAAGTGGAAGAAATGCGATAGAAATAAGGCAGCTTTTGAGAATAGTAACAAAGAATGGCTAGACACGCCTCTGGTGTTGATAGAAAGCTCATCA
The DNA here is from genome assembly GCA_018153455.1 of Drosophila parabipectinata. Taxonomy (NCBI): domain Eukaryota; kingdom Metazoa; phylum Arthropoda; class Insecta; order Diptera; family Drosophilidae; genus Drosophila; species Drosophila parabipectinata. Next base: position 584,566 of record JAECYA010000037.1, on the reverse strand, counting down.
TTTAGAAATGTTGGACGCCCAGAGAAAACTATTTCAGAGTGTTGCAGAATAACTCAAATCAACAAACTATCAGGCATTTCGGAGAAAGTCTCGACGGATGTATTGTTGTTGGCTGCAAGTAGCAGCCTATATAAGGACGGAAATACATCAAGAATTGTGTCGAAGCTGAATGCTGACGAGGAGCTTACCGGGGATATTATAAGAACTGGAAGTACGGCCGGTACTGAAAGTACTAACAATGGAAACACTGCACGAAGATTTTTTGCAAATTTAGCTGTACGCATAAAAAGAGTAACCAAATTATAATATTCCGATTTAGCGTTGTCCTGCGAGCATTGGCCTGTGGACATTATTTAAACTCGGATGCATTCGGATCGTACGCTATGGAAACTGCAGAAATTTTTGTAAATGAATACCCCTGGTTTTACATGCCATCGTCTGTTCACAGAATCTTAATTCATGGAGCAGACATCATAAACAGTTTTTGTCTTCCAATTGGTATGATGTCAGAGGAAGCGCTTGAAGCAAGAAATAAAGATTATCGAAACATACGCGAGAACAATACAAGAAAAAATTCAAGAAAAAACACAATGGAGGACATAATGAATACCCTTTTTGTTTCTTCTGATCCTCTAATATCTTCAATGTCCAATGGCTCTTCAATTTCGTCATCGAAAAATATTATTATGGACAAAGAAGTTAAGAGCTTGCTTTCAGCAGAAAATCTTGACACCGATTTGTCTGACTCTGAAAGTCAAGATTCAGAGTAATAATTTTTTTTTTAATTTTTGTATATAATGTATATGTTTATTATTTCCTTCTTGTATAATATAAGTTATAATTATATTTTTTACTCTTTTTCTAAAAGTCTTTTTTTTAAATATAAAAAAAAATTTAAAAAAAACACTATAAATTTAATGCCGCTAGCGAGCCCGAATCGACCACTGTGCTCCGCCATGGTTTCGCTTATGCCGGGTTTGCCTTGGTTGCCTTATGTCGCGCCAATACTTCTGACACCCATCTGGACCATCTAAATTAAACTTTTTTTCGTCCGAAAAAATTACTTCGCGAAATTCCTCTGTCCAAAATTTATATTTTTCCGCGAAGGATAATCGAGCGCTTAGATGGCGTGGTAGCATCTTAGGTACAGGCACTCGGGTACTATATTTAAGGTTCTTATTTTCAACTAAAAGTTGATGGACCCGTCTCCTAGTGACATTAAGATGTAAATGACGTTTAATCTCGTTGCACGACATTTGTTTGTTTACAGCTAGGCGCTGAATTTCGCGTTTGCACCTAGGGTCGATGCCACTAGGTCTGCCAGAGCGTTTTATTGTACCATATTTTTTCGGGTTTTTAAAAAGTTTCTAATGGTATGTCGGTGTCGAGAAACTCTAGCATCTATTTCGGAAATTTTACATCCGTTTTCATTCATAGCTGTTATTATTCCGCGATCTTCGGCTGACAAATTTTCTCCGCGTGGCATGCTAAGGTAAAACCGTAATTATATTTACATTTTTCCCACAAACACCAATCAACTTACATTTTTTGGTTTGCAAATAAGCTCTTCTCTTAAAAAAACAATTCCGGACTAATTTGCTGACCAAAAGACTTCCACTCTTCATTCAAACCACGCTAGTTTATTTTTGTACATATACTTATTTCCTAAGAAAACCTTCTGGCGCCACAGAATACAGTGATAACGGTACTAAGAATGATGACCGAAAACAAATTTCGTAGAAGCATTCTATAAATAGATTGCAACTCCACATAATTTCATACCAAGATTAAATGCGCAATGACAATAAGTAAAAATTAAGTCAATAATATTTTTGTACATATACTTATTTCCATGAGGTACTCGACATACCAACCGTACTATTGCTAGTTTTGGTTGCAATGGGTAGTTTTTCGAAGAAAACCACTACTTTTGCACCAGCGGCATCACTTCAAGCCAACTAGTGCTCTACCTGTCACTTTCACACCTACCATTGCTCCGCTATGGTCGGTAGTTCAGTCTGAGGGGGAAGAGTTACCGCTTCAGCAGCCACCCTCGGCGGGTCCCCATCGAAACCCAAACAATTAACAGCTAAAGTACCGCCTCAGCAATACTCTCAGCGGCCCCCCACCAAGACCCCACGACAGCCCCCAAATGATTAGTAACTAAATACTTTGTTGGCAATAAAGTTGCAAACCAAACACAACATCTAGCAACCAAATACTTTGTTGGCAATGAAGTTGCCAACCAAACATAAACATCAGAACCACTTAATTTAAGTCCCGCTTATACATCTGCTCCAATTTCAAATCCATTCCGCTAGTTCAGCATAAGTGCATGTAGACATTTGGGTATTTAAGGACTAATATTAGAAACAAAGAATCAGTTCGAGAATATTCTTAATCCAAACCACAATTCGTATTTTAATTCTGTAAACTGGAACTCCAGCCCCACTGGACTTATCTACTTGTTAACCCACGTATCGTAAACTCACGTGCTGATTTCAAGTTCCGGGGCCAACAGAACCGGCCAATTAACAATTGTCTTGTCTAAAAGTAAACATAAAGTATAACACATTTTTAATTAAGGGTAGATTAAAAAACAAGAAAGGAAAGATAACTTCGGGCGGAGCCGAAGTTCATATACCCTTGCAGTTAAAACCTATATCCGGTCGCAAACATCGGATATAGTTGGCCGATCCTTATTCGAATATGAATATATAATCCAATTTATTACAATACAAAATCTAAAAAAAGTCCTAAACTTCTATCTTCAAACATACCAAACTTTGTATTTCTACCAAAAACCATTTCCGATCGTTCAGTTATATTGCAGCTATAAGATATAGTCGGCCGATCGTTATGAAATTTGGTAGGTTGGATGAACTGACCAAAAATATAATCTGTACCAAGTTCCAGCTTTCTATCTTCAAAAACACAAAAGTTGGGCCATTTCCGATCGTTCAGTTATATGGCATCTATAGGATATAGTCGGCCGATCCTTTCGAAATTTGGCATGTCGTATTATTTTGCCAAAAATAGCGCTCATGTCAAATTTGAACTCTCTAACTCTAAAAACGCCGAAGTTATACCACTTCCGATCAATCAATTATATGGCAGCTATAAGATATAGTCGGCCGATTCCGGTCGTTCCCACTTATATACTGCGTGCAAAGGAAAGAAGGGTGTGTGCAAAGTTTCAAGTCGATAGCTTTAAAACTGACAAACTAGTTTGCGTAGAAACAGACATACGGACAGACAGACGGACATGCTCATATCAACTCAGGAGGTGATCCTGATCAAGAATATATATACTTTATAGGGTCGGAGATGTCTCCTTCACTGCGTTGCACACTTTTGACCAAAATTATAATACCCTCTGCAAGGGTATAAAAAACACTTTTGGCCGCGTAATATTCAAAAACCTACCTACGTTTGTCTGTGTAGTATGCGGGGACGCCCACAACTCTTGGTTGTTGCTGGAGATCCATAAGTCTAGACAAGATGTAAGCAGCTCTGCTTGAATATAGTTGATGTTGTTGGAGCAGTTTGTGCACCCAACGGAATAAAAATATACTGACAATATTGTCAAAAATGAATTCTATGAATGAATTCCAAAATTCTATCTCTATTAATTAACACCCTTAAAAATTTACTATTGCCCTATTGATGGGTGCCTCAGTACAACTTAGTTCAATAAAAAATACTTCAATAAAATGTGTCCTTGTTAGGAGATTAGCCTACTCAGTTAGGGTTTTGACTGGATCTGGAGTTTAAAAACTGCGGGGAAAAAGCTTTTTTTTTGGATTTCTGATATGACGTAAAAAAGTTTATTCCGTCAAATAGGGCGATGAATATTGAGGACACATCAAAAGGTGGTTGGAAAAGCGAAAGTGTAACCACCCCCTCACGGACCACCGTACTATAAGGACGTGTTGCGAATCTTGCGACAACTGAGAGGCCATAAGCGGCTATTTTCATAGATAGCCGTGGAACATACTCGGTGCTGTTCAGATAGAAGCCTGTTAAAATCCTATCCGATTCATTTTTGCAACGAACAGCTAACGTGCGGAGGTGGAATCATTGGGTTATCAAGTGAGAAGCGGAGTTGCACGCGATTGCCGGCCAGGTCTCGTCGGCTAATGGATGGGTCTTGACAAGCTTGTTTCTGCCAGATGCTTCTCGCGGTGATCACAAATTTGTCTCAAAAGATAAAGCGTGCACGACCTCACGGATTGCGAAGGACAAACAACGCTCGCTCTGAACGAATAATATCAGGATGCATTATGGTCCTCGAGAATGCCAAAGGGTTACGCGATTTATCTTTTTCTCACTATTATAAATTCCATTTTTATTCCTTAAAAACTCTTACTGTTACTTAAAATCCAATATTTTTTCTTTTATTCTGCCTTTCTATAATTTAATCTATATGTTTACCCAAAAATAATCTGAAATAACCAAAAATTTCACCGCACTGACTGGGGAATACTTTACTGCGATGGATCATAAACGGATACTGGTAATTCTTTTGCCGTGTTAGACGGTGCTGCCATTATCGTCTCCACCGGAAATCTACCATTACTCAATCGTCTCCGGCAAGGCAATACATATCCTTAAAGCTATCCCAAAATTTGGCATCTATACACTCAAAACCAAATCATAAAAAAGTTTCTTTGGGTTCCAAGACACACGAGGATAAAAGTAAACAAATTAGCTTATAAAGCTGCCAAGGAAGCAGCTCAGAAGAGTTCAGAAGAACTAAAACTATACTTGCTTCGACAATACTAGACGATTGGGCATCATTCAAACACTGGTTTCAGCGATAGGGTAAAAATAGGTGTGCTAACCACTAGCATCAAGATCGAAGCCAGGATGTATAATTTTTACCCCATTAAAAATAGATGATAAAGAGATTGCACATTGCAAATTCTAAACGAGATGTCAAAACCAAACCATTATGTTCAAACATATTCGTCCAGTTTACGTTTTTTACTTACACGGTTTTAAATACTTCATTATTTGATTTGAAGTGAAGAAGTCAAAATGATAAAAAAAAATTTCTAAAAAGAATATCGAAAATGTATATATATTAAGCATCTGAATTGCTTCACTCTGAATACGCGATGGAAAGAATTAACTTGAATTGAATTGAGTAAATTCGACGCAAAAGCAAAATGAAGTGGTATGAGTTTGTGAATTCACTTGAATTCACAGCTTGCAACTTCCAGAGAAATGAGTGATTATTTGACGAAGAAATAAGCCGTAAGGTTACTTATCGATATTACTTAATAAAATAATAAACCGTAAAGTTGAATGAAAGATCAGGCATAGACCAAGAAGTTCAAGTTACAGGAGACGTTGAGTGCACATTTAAATTCCCCCAAATCGTGGACTTACTAATAAACCGCAAGATGATGAAACCATGTGTTGGAGACGAAATGGTATGTATCATAAATAGTAACATATTATAAAATACATCTGTTTCCTTGATAGGCTAATCATTATTTTTTGGTACCCTTGTAGAGGGTGTTATAATTTTGGTAAAAACGCAGTGAAGAAGACATCTCCTACCCTACAAAGTATATACAAAATATTCAAAGTTACCAACCTGAACTTTTTTACACACTCTTCTTTCTTTTGGTATGTCCTGGAAATAATGAAAAAAAATTTCAAATTTTTGGCATAAATGATATTTTTTTTGTGAAATAATTTAATTTTGTTTAAATTTTTTGGTATCTTCAATACTGAAAGATATAAAAAAATTTTGAAAAGATTTTTTAGGAATACCCCCAATTTTCTGTGCGCTTTTAAAGTCAGCTGTTCAGTGTCTTTTTGTTTAAGCCTAAAAACGCGGAAAAATGTTCCCAACTTGCAGCTAGTGTGTCAATTAAAGCGAACATTAAAAGCTAAAAGTGTCTTTATAGATAATAAAGGTCAAGGTATGTATGTTAATTTAAAATTTTAAACGTTTTTCTATATTTTATATATGTTTCTGTTGTTTTATCCATAGTGTTGCAAATGCGTTGTTTTAGGTTCTTCTTAGAAGAGTACATGTGTTCTGTTCAGGTTTTATTGAATTTTTAGTGCCTCCAAGTGCCTTCAAGGTAAAAATGTAATGTTTTTAACAAATTACTGTTAAATCAATCAGTAATGGTTTTTGCCCATTTTCGAAGAAAAACAGGAGTGGGAGGCCAACCAATCCTGTAGTTGGGAGTGGACAAAAAAAAAATTCAAAACTCGAAAAAAATAGTTCAAGCATATGTGCAAAATTTAAGCGCAGTATACCTAAAATTGGAGTTTATGCCAAAAATCGGCGTTTCCGCACGAAGTGGGCACAAAGTATCGCTTCGACTGTGGCGCGGAAGTTTTGAAAAGCCAGAGCCAAGCAAACTAAAGCTTCTATGCAGTTGGGCTTCACAGTTGGTTCTGATCGTAGTTTTGCTTACAAAGTGTGATAAATCGACTCCGATCGTCCATACAACATACGTAGGGTCTCCATGGCCTGCCCGACTGTAGGTGTCGACGTGGGGTAGCTCATGGGTGGAATAGGGTTCAACATTTACCGACTTTTCACATAGCTTAGTATGTACTGGTTCTACTGGTTCTTCTTGATACGAATCATACAAGAAAAGGAAAAAGAGAAATTAAATAAAATCAAAGAATGTTGTAGTTAGAAGAAATAATCCAGTAATTCGGACCACACGCAGGAAAAGCAACGGAGAAGTACATATTGTCCGAAGCCGAACAAGGCATGATGGAAAAAATCGGTTAAAGGTATACTAAGTGTAACTAGTACTTAGAACGTGGTTAATAAGTGGAGGAGTTAAGTTGACAAGTAAATGGAAATTTCGAGTGCAGCAAAGGGCTCGTGTCGAACGTCGACGAACGGTAGAACTTCGACGGTTCGGGGTTGCATCAAAAAAAGTCGATCGAACGGTCGGTCGTTGGCGGATGGCAGAGAGGGAGGCTCAAGTCAAATTGGCAGTTATTGTCGAAGGTTAGTGGTTCGATCGGTTTGGGTACGGGACGATATGCAGCGGACTAGATATAAGAAGACAAGATTTATAATTCAAATAGGTATTTCCTTCGTTCGCATGTATTAGGCGGCGTACTGTATTGCACAGAGCGCCGTTTAGCATGAGAGGGAGGTAAGATACAATAAATAATTAAAGAGTAATATTAATTAGTATCGGTTATACTTTCACTTGTATTAGGCGGTCTGTAATGCTCTGTAATGCTTGTTTTGACCCGTAGGAATGGTCAAAACAATAAATAAAGAAAAACACCGATAGCAATGACTGTCCGCATTTGGTTGCGATGCTTTATCGCACAGCTGACCAACTAGCTTCAGCATTCTGGATAACACGAATAAGAAAACGACGAATAAAAAAATGATTAATAAATAAATAATTAATTGTTAAAGAGTCTAGAAGAAACCACATTGTTACTATTTAAGAACCAATTTAGAGTACTTATTTTAAACTAATTACAAAACTCCGTTCCACCACACGGAAACTCACGAATCTACACACTAAAAGAAAGAGAAGACACGAATAACACAGTTAAATACACACCAGCTAAGTAAATACACACTAAATTAAGCACACATTAAATACCTAAGTACGCTACTAAACACAAACAATTACACATACGGTAGGAATTACGAGATAAAATAAGGAAAGACAGCTCAATAGTATTAAAGCTAGGTTCATAATGACAGAGGAGGTTAGACCTGCGCAATGGCGACGACAAATGTTTTAGAAGCTGTTAAGGTAGTAGATCTAGTAGAAATAATTCCGAAGTATGAGGGAGACGCTGATAAATTAGATGAATTTAGACGAGCAGTGGAGCAGATGCCAAACCCAAGGAAAATCAAAGCAATACAAAAATTCGGGATTCCCAAAACTAAGAAGCAAATTAAATCATTTCTCGGTTTGTTGGGGTACTATAGAAAATTTATACGAGATTTTGCGGCTATAACAAAGCCAATGACCAAGCAGGTAAAGGGCAAAAAGGACGTACAGACATGCAAGACTTTATTATGCAACGACCCGATCTTACAGTTATACGACTTTGACGAACCATTCATCCTTACCACGGATGCAAGCAACTATGGTATTGCCGACGTAATATTCCAAAGAAATGTGGAAACAGACAGACCGATAGCTTACGCTAGTAGTGCCATAGCAGAATTAGAGGTGAACTATGCGACCATAGAAAAATAAGTGCTTTTTCTAAAAAAGAAGAAGAAGAAAAGATTCTATACACCTATGTAGTACTTTAAGAATCTGGTAACTCTGTAAGCTTCGCATATAATAAAGCCAGCCTGAAATAGAACTCAACAAGAACACAACATATTGGCGACAAGAAAAAAGTGAAGTTTTTAGTCGAAATTTAAAAACAGAAAAATCGCGTAAATCGTGTCCAGTAGTCGTTGATTTTCATCAAGATGCCGGCAGATGAGGATTTGATCAATTATGGAACAGCAACAAAAATGGATGCAAGCAATGATGGATAGAAACGCTTTTCAAGGGCAGGGGGATTCAAGCCACACGGGTGAATTATCTGCGTGTCCCCCATTCCACAAATTCGACAAAGACAATCAAAACTGGGAGTCTTACCTTGAACAGTTAACCCAGCATTTTAACGCGTATTCGGTTAGTGCAGAAACAACGCAAAAGGCTTATTTTCTTTCGTGGTGTGGCATAAACATATTCGAACAATTGAAAAATCTGTTCGGAAGCAACAATTTGAACACGTATACATGCAAGGAACTCACAGACAAGTTAACGGAACATTTCACAACAAAACGACACGTTGTTGCTGCTCGCTATGAGTTTTTTAAAAGGAGGGGAAGCATTCACAAACACACAGAGAGTGGGTATCCGATTTGCGCGGCATCGCTCGGGAATGCCAATTCGTTTGTAATGCCAACGGTTGTTCTTCTAACTATGTAAATGATAGTTCAGATCATAGTACATACACCATACGATGCCGTCGGAGCATCTGCTCTTCAGAAGTCCCAGCCGACTGTTGAAGATGTGCTTATAGTTGCAGAAATCTATGAGACGACAACAAAAACCGTGGCAGCCCTCAAAGAAACAGTATCAAAGCAAGACCCAATAAACGCAGCTCACACCTATACAAAGAAACCATTACTTAGTGGTGGTGAAAGTGATGCCAAATCAAACAAAAGTTCGCGAAAAACAAGCTCTGGATGTGGACACAATCATGCTAGAGAGAAATGCAAGTTTCGCGATGCCGTATGTCACAAGTGCGGTAGAAAAGGTCATATAGCTGTTATATGCATGTCGAAGCAAGACAAAAGTAAATGGCAAATGCAAAAAAGTCGCAAATTCGAAGCAAACGAAATCGAAACGATTGAAGCTGTAAACTGTAAACAGCCGATTAAGTTCAGTAATTGGGCATCACCAATTGTGCTAGCACCTAAACCAGGTGGCGCTATTCGCATATGTGGCGATTTTAAGCAAGCAGTCAACGCGCAGATCGATGTCGAACAGTACCCGTTACCGACAAAAGAGTCTCTGTTTCACATAATACGTCACGGCAAGCAATTCATCAAAATAGATTTAAAGGATTCCTATCTTCAAATGGAACTGGATGAGGATTCAAAAACTATCATGGTCGTCAGAGCAATAGAGCAACATCTAAAGCGAATCGATTAAGTTCTCAGTATTCTTCGTGAGAACGGTATTAGATGCAACAAGGAGAAATGCTTCTTTTTCAGGGACGAAATTGAGTACCTAGGACAAAGAATCAGCGCTCAAGGAATTCTTCCAGACAGCTCAGGCTTGGAGGCTGTTAAACTGTTGCGTCCGCCTTCTAATCTGCAGCAATTGGAAGCATTCATGGGTAAAGTTAATTACTATTGCAACTTTATACCGAACTATTCTCAGTTGGCCGCTCCTTTAAAACAATTTCGTAGAAAAAAAGTTGCATCCCTTTTCGGGCCGCAACAACAACAAGCTTTTACAGCCCTGAAGTCCATTATCAACGAGACTCAGCTAGCTCATTTCGATGAAAATCTACCACTGGTCCTAGCGACGGATGCATCATCGTTTGGTATTGGTGTAGTCCTTTCACATATCCAACAAGATGGCAAGGAGAGGCCTATTGTTTTCGCATCCAAAACGCTTGACAAGCATCCGGTTAAGTACAGCCAAATCGAAAAAGAGGGACTTTCTATAATATTCGGAGTTAAACGTTTTCACCAATATTTGTACGGCCGAAAGTTTACCCTCATAACGGATCACAAGCCACTAGTAACTATTTTCACTCCAGGCAAGCATCTGCCTTTAATGACTTCAAACAGGCTACAGCGCTGGGCCATCATTCTCATGGCCTATATTTTTGAGATTGAGTATCGTTCTACATCTGCTCATCGCAACGCAGATGCCCTATCGCGCCTTCCCGTGGGCATGGATCCGGATTTCGACAGAGAAGAACACATCGTGCCTGCCACATCGAAATGGAACTGTCACCACCGATCAATTCAACCAGATCGAAAAGGGCAAACTTCTCAAATAAGTCATACGGTATGTTACTGTAAGATGGCCAGAAAAACTTCAGCAAGGCGAGGAAGCATTATCACCATACTTTAATCGAAAATTTACCCTCACAATCAACAAAAAATTGCTTTGCCTACACACAGATTCCAGTCGTGTAGTAATCCCAGTAACTCTTCAAGCGCGTATCCTGAATCTGTTACACGACGGACATTGGGGCATTGTTCAATGAAGCAGCTAGCTAAACAACAACATTAAAAGCCGTACACAGTCATGCAGCATCTGCAAGTGCAACAATCCTGCTCCTCCAAAAGAGTACCAAAGTTGGCCTGCAGCTACAACAGCGTGGGAGCGAATCCATATCGACTTCGCCGGCCCAATATTCCATGTGGCTAATCTGTGTAGACGCTTACTCGCAGTTCCAATTTGTAGTTCAAATGTCGTCCACTACAACCGCTAACACGCTGCATTATAATCGATATTCGCCATCGAAGGATATCCAAAAACCATGTTCAGCGACAACGGTCCGCAGCTTACGGCTGACGCCTTTGAGGAATTCTGCAAACTTCATTCAATAAAACACATTACCACAGCACCGTTCCATCCAGCATCCAATGGATTAGCAGAGCGTTTTGTTCAGACGTTAAAATTCTCTGTCAAGAAAAACCTCAAAGACGGTATACCAGTCCGAGCAGCAGTTACTAAATACCTTGCTTCCTACAGGTTCACTCCAAATTCCTACGGAAAATCTCCCGCCGAGTTAATCCATGGTCGTCCAGTCCGTACCGTACTAAGCCAACTTTTCGAGCAGCCTGTCTAAGCGAAGCTATCAGTTACCAAGTACGTCCCAAATCAAATGGTTTACGCTCGTAATTATGCAAGAGGAGAAAAGTGTATTGAAGGCTCTATTGACCGTCCAATTGGAAAAATGGTTTTCTTGGTTCGCACCACAAATGGTTATATCAAGCGCCATTTCAACCAGCTAAAACCGAAGTTCTCAGCAAGCAGCTCCATCGAAAAACCTCCAGAGTTCTATTGGATCCCGGATATTCCGCCCACTTCAAATCATCCACTACAACAAGATCAACCACTACAACAACAAGATCAAGCAGTAACTCCGTCAACCGTTCAGCAACGTCATTCTGAACCTGTGCCACCCGAGAACTCCACGTCATCAAACCATCAACCAAGGCAAAAACAACCAGCACGACTTTCATCCGGCATACAAGTTCGCCAAAGTAGTCGTGTTCGCCATGAAGTAGATCGTTTTAAGCCCAAGGATTTCCGAAAACGTAAAAATCCTATTCGTTCTTAATTAAGGGAGGAGATGTGTTATATATTGTCAATTTCACATCTGTTTTGTATTCCTCCATTCTATACACTGTAACGAACTGTTTTGTCTGCTTCCGCTGAAAAAAGTTTTGAAAAATTCTGCAAATAGATCGGCAATGGCCTAATCGCAGAGGTCGCAGAGGAATTTTCAAACGCAAGCAGGGGTAAAAAGATACGTGTTTACGCTTAGTGTTCACAAAATTATAAAATTAACATTAACATTAAGCGGTAACATAAATGAAAAAGTTATATAAATAACATTGAATAAACATATTTAAGGAATCAAGAATTTTGTGGAATCATAATTAAGTAGCAGCTGTAGATTATTATAAAGAAAATAAATTAGAATAAATTAAATAAATGGAATTTAGAATAAATTTGTCATTTTGGATACATTCATGCAGAAGTATTATGTAGTACTCCCATGTAAAAATAAAAATAATAATAACAAACCTTTTATTTTCTTAAACTTAATAAAGAACTGAATCAATTAATAATAGTTCATAGGAAATAAGTATATATACATTTTCAGTAATTACTATAATATCAATATCTATGTAATAATTTTCATCTTTTTAGTTATTTTAAGGGGTTATATACAGTTGTGATATATGGAAAAATCGATTTTTTTTTATTGCATATTCTTTAAGTATATTCTATTGGGAATACTCTCACAAAAATTCATAACGATCGGAGCATTAGAACCGAAGCTGTAGCTATTTATAGCGAACTATCTGCATATAAAACTTGAACAAACTTGAAACTTTAAACGCGATTATCTCAGAATCTTTTTTTGGGGAAATGACCTTTGCGGTGGACACGATTACTAAAAAACTACTAATCCGATCAACATCAAATTTTGACCACTTATTTATTATGATATTAGCTATTTCGCGAACGAGGAATTTTCAATTTTTTTGAAAACTCCTTTTTTAAAGCACAAAAAACGAAAATCTTATACCTTGAATAAGTACATTTTTTGTTAAAAACGTCGCCATTTTTTTTTTTAATCAAAATTTTTAAAAATCCCTCGTTCACGGACTAGATAATACAATATACTAACTAAACTGTTTTGAATTTTGGATTTCGGATGAACCGTTTTCGAGAAATCATGTCCTTGCAAGACACCATCAAAAAAAGGCGATCCGGGAATTCGGCTGAAAAATTTTTGTTATGTAATATTTTTTGTATGAAAAAATTTAATTAAGTACCCAGAAACATGTACTAAACAACGTCGGTAAAACATTTTTCATAAACATTTTCTATGGTGTCAAAAAAAAATCGATAAAAATCCATATTTTTGCGCGGTACAACTATATATAACCCCTTAAGAGTTTATTTGCTTTCCTTTTGCTATTATAACTTAAGGCGATCCGGCATAGAATCCACCAATCCTTTAAGAATATTATCATTAATTTGACCCCATTCAACAACCAGAGCGTCTCTCAGTTGTTTGATGGTGTCAAATTGTCGGCCATTTTTATAAACTCTGGCCGAAAGGATGCCCCAGAGATCCTCAATAGGATTTAAGTCGGGGCTTATGGCTGGCCACTCTAAAAGTGGAATTTTTCTTCACGAAAAAAACTCCTTAGTGGTCCGTGCAGTGTGGATTGGTGCGTTGTCTTGCTGGAAAGTCCACTTATCCCCGTAAAGGTTCCCAGCGGACTCGATAAGGACATCGTCCAACAATTGAGTATATGTATATCTCTGCATTTGTTCTTGTAGGAATAAAACAAATTGGAGACCTTCCCGCATACCCGAAAGCAGCCCAAACCATCAAGGAGCCTCCGCACAGTGGTCGATTTGGCCTCGCTAGCGGCATTTAATTATGATTTTCAAATTTAAATAAACGTTAATTTAAGTTTACCTATCGATAGTATACACCTTGATTAGATGCTAATTGATGTTTTCTAAGCTCATCAATAAGCTGATGATCAGCTGTGAACTGTCAAAGTCAACATATGTTTCAGCAGTTGATATTTACAATTTTGGCGCCCTTTTACTTATTGGTTGCATATTTGAATAAATAGTGCAACTTACGAATATTCCACTGCAAGTTTGGTTTTTAACAACTATTAAGGTATGTGCTACATAGAAAATCTGTGCTTGTGACGTGTCAGTATATGTGTTACTTATAAATTGTAGTGGATTTGGAGTGTATTAACAATGTGCGGAACAGAGCGTACACCAGTCTTTCGTGGAGTAGAACTTAACAAATTCACATGCATTCACTCTGGTTGCAATTGTTTGTTAAAGTGTGAATTATTATCTGTCCGAAATGTCAAAATGAAGTGCGTAGTCCTGCGTATCTACAAGTTATCTTACTTTTTAGGAAGAATGTCAGTGTCGAAGCGCGCACTTTTCCTAGTATGGCACGGCGAAGCGATCCCCACTAAAAAGTTCTTCGTAATGGAAAGCTTTGCATTAGGAGAAGTTTGCAAGAACAATGATTGCAACGAAAAGGAGCTTTCAGAAATTGCGAGAAAGCTTCGCAATTTCAATAGTAGGCTTGTCCAGAAGTGGAAGAAATGCGATAGAAATAAGGCAGCTTTTGAGAATAGTAACAAAGAATGGCTAGACACGCCTCTGGTGTTGATAGAAAGCTCATCATTTAGAAATGTTGGACGCCCAGAGAAAACTATTTCAGAGTGTTGCAGAATAACTCAAATCAACAAACTATCAGGCATTTCGGAGAAAGTCTCGACGGATGTATTGTTGTTGGCTGCAAGTAGCAGCCTATATAAGGACGGAAATACATCAAGAATTGTGTCGAAGCTGAATGCTGACGAGGAGCTTACCGGGGATATTATAAGAACTGGAAGTACGGCCGGTACTGAAAGTACTAACAATGGAAACACTGCACGAAGATTTTTTGCAAATTTAGCTGTACGCATAAAAAGAGTAACCAAATTTTAATATTCCGATTTAGCGTTGTCCTGCGAGCATTGGCCTGTGGACATTATTTAAACTCGGATGCATTCGGATCGTACGCTATGGAAACTGCAGAAATTTTTTTAAATGAATACCCCTGGTTTTACATGCCATCGTCTGTTCACAGAATCTTAATTCATGGAGCAGACATCATAAACAGTTTTTGTCTTCCAATTGGTATGATGTCAGAGGAAGCGCTTGAAGCAAGGAATAAAGATTATCGAAACATACGCGAGAACAATACAAGAACAAATTCAAGAAAAAACACAATGGAGGACATAATGAATACCCTTTTTGTTTCTTCTGATCCTCTAATATCTTCAATGTCCAATGGCTCTTCAATGTCGTCATCGAAAAATATTATTATGGACAAAGAAGTTAAGAGCTTGCTTTCAGCAGAAAATCTTGACACCGATTTGTCTGACTCTGAAAGTCAAGATTCAGAGTAATAATTTTTTTTTAATTTTTGTATATAATGTATATGTTTATTATTTCCTTCTTGTATAATATAAGTTATAATTATATTTTTTACTCTTTTTCTAAAAGTCTTTTTTTTAAATATAAAAAAAAATTAAAAAAAAACACTATAAATTTAATGCCGCTAGCGAGCCCGAATCGACCACTGTGCTCCGCCATGGTTTCGCTTATGCCGGGTTTGCCTTGGTTGCCTTATGTCGCGCCAATACTTCTGACACCCATCTGGACCATCTAAATTAAACTTTTTTTCGTCCGAAAAAATTACTTCGCGAAATTCCTCTGTCCAAAATTTATATTTTTCCGCGAAGGATAATCGAGCGCTTAGATGGCGTGGTAGCATCTTAGGTACAGGCACTCGGGTACTATATTTAAGGTTCTTATTTTCAACTAAAAGTTGATGGACCCGTCTCCTAGTGACATTAAGATGTAAATGACGTTTAATCTCGTTGCACGACATTTGTTTGCTTACAGCTAGGCGCTGAATTTCGCGTTTGCACCTAGGGTCGATGCCACTAGGTCTGCCAGAGCGTTTTATTGTACCATATTTTTTTGGGTTTTTAAAAAGTTTCTAATGGTATGTCGGTGTCGAGAAACTCTAGCATCTATTTCGGAAATTTTACATCCATTTTCATTCATAGCTGTTATTATTCCGCGATCTTCGGCTGACAAATTTTCTCCGCGTGGCATGCTAAGGTAAAACCGTAATTATATTTACATTTTTCCCACAAACACCAATCAACTTACATTTTTTGGTTTGCAAATAAGCTCTTCTCTTAAAAAAAACAATTCCGGACTAATTTGCTGACCAAAAGACTTCCACTCTTCATTCAAACCACGCTAGTTTATTTTTGTACATATACTTATTTCCTAAGAAAACCTTCTGGCGCCACAGAATACAGTGATAACGGTACTAAGAATGATGACCGAAAACAAATTTCGTAGAAGCATTCTATAAATAGATTGCAACTCCACATAATTGCATACCAAGATTAAATGCGCAATGACAATAAGTAAAAATTAAGTCAATAATATTTTTGTACATATACTTATTTCCATGAGGTACTCGACATACCAACCGTACTATTGCTAGTTTTGGTTGCAATGGGTAGTTTTTCGAAGAAAACCACTACTTTTGCACCAGCGGCATCACTTCAAGCCAACTAGTGCTCTACCTGTCACTTTCACACCTACCATTGCTCCGCTATGGTCGGTAGTTCAGTCTGAGGGGGGAAGAGTTACCGCTTCAGCAGCCACCCTCGGCGGGTCCCCATCGAAACCCAAACAATTAACAGCTAAAGTACCGCCTCAGCAATACTCTCAGCGGCCCCCCACCAAGACCCCACGACAGCCCCCAAATGATTAGTAACTAAATACTTTGTTGGCAATAAAGTTGCAAACCAAACACAACATCTAGCAACCAAATACTTTGTTGGCAATGAAGTTGCCAACCAAACATAAACATCAGAACCACTTAATTTAAGTCCCGCTTATACATCTGCTCCAATTTCAAATCCATTCCGCTAGTTCAGCATAAGTGCAAATTAATTTTTCGCTTAGTGAATTTATTAAAAAAATTTATTTTTTATTTTATAATTCTTTATTCACTAATTTACACAACTCTTATTAGTACCGAACTTATTTTACACTGCTCTGTATGATTATGTTGTCGACTTGATCGATTCGGATTCAAAAACGGACTGCCCTGACTTTGGTTCAATAATCAATAATCAAACCTCGGCTTAAGAGATTTATCTCAAAAATCTGATTAAGAGAATCATCCAAGAGAGTCGGAAAATGGGATGATGAAATTTGTCACTTAAATTTGAAATTGAAATTTTGCAGAGTTGAGATTCTGCCGGAAATCGATGTTTATGTTAGCGGACTTGGGGCTCCCTTTTTGGGGCTGTTTACAATATCGGCTTGGATGTTTACAGAATCCGTTTGAAGCGGAGAGTGTGAAACTGATCTGGGTGGGAATCGATTGGAAGCTTTGTTTAAAGAAATAGCTGACTCTGGGTTAATCTTGGAGTCAGTCAGAGTTAATTGGAAAAGAGCTCTTGGCTCAAAGTTGTTTATAAATTGGGCAAGGGCCCCTAAGTAATGGGTCACATAACTCCCCCCCTTCTAAATTGAATCGTCCCGATTCATTGGAACTGATGGGTATAATGATTGGAGTTGATTAGTCAATTCGACAATGATATTTTCTTCTACGGTATTTTCATTGTCGGGGATATTAGTTTCTTGTTGTATTTCAATTTGAATTTGCCGTGGTTTGAATATTAAGAATTTTCTGTATTTAATTATAAGCATGGCTAATAAATACAAAAATGCGAATATAATCAATATTAATGTAATTGGTATTTGAGTTTGTTTAATTTGAATAAAAGGATTTAATACGTTTATATTATCGAATGAGAGTTCCGAATCATTTGATATAATATATTCGGATATTAAGAAGTCAGTATATTTTCGTGCAGTGATGTATTCCAATATCTTATTATCTACATTAGTGTAGTATTTATTATTAATCTTAATGGTGTCATTAAAGGTTATTAAATATGACCCATCTAAATGAGTGTCATTAACTATATTATCTCCGTTTACAAAAATGGCTCCTTCTTGGATTACATCTATATTTTTATTTTTTTCTCTGATTTTATTACAAAAAGATTTTTCTCCATTTAGTAATCTGGTAAAACAAGAACCTTCTGGGTTTAATGTGCAATAGTTGTTAAATAATTCCGACTTAAAATTAGACATTACATAAAACTTATTTTTACATTTTGCTACATGGTTATTGATTATCAATTTTCCATCACTGTGTGAAATGGATCGTGAATTATAAACTTCACAACGATCGATAATTATAGGGTATTTAATATATATAATAATAAGATTTTAGTGCAAAGCGATTTTAAATTCAGATATATCTAATAGATCAGTAATGATTACAGGTTTTTGTTCGTGTTTATAAATTTCTTGTATGTCATCATTGTTTAGAATTTTCGTGTTGAAAACATCTATTTTAGCTAATGTAATTGTGTCCAATAAATTCATAAGATCGTAAGTTAGCAAACGAAGGCGGTGTTTTCTGAGTGGAATCACTTGATCTTTAAAGGCGGATTTAAAATTGTCAGATAGAGTTTTAATTTCGTTAAATATTCTAGAATTAATAATAAATTGATCGTTATTGTTTTTTATTAAATCATCAATTTTATTTTGAACTGTTATGAAATCATCATGATCTGGTGTTCCTGCTATCCATTTCCAAATTGTGCCTAATTCATTAATACCTCTTTTTGATCTACTGGGTAATATTTGAGAAATAAGCATTTCAATAATTTTTAATTCGTGGGATATTTCCAAATGTAAATTCTGATTGTTATGACTGTTTATAAATTCTGTTTCATGTGCAATTATATTTTTATAAAAACTTAAATTAGTTATATGAAATAAATCTGCGTATGATTCATAAATGAGGACCTCTTTGGTATCCTTGTAAAGAAAGAAATCATGGTTTGTGTAATCCGTAATTTCGGTTTTGGTTGTAGCTACCAGCAATAATAAGTATATTATGGAAATCATTATCTGGAATTTAAAATACATCCATTGGTTTTAAAATTTAATATTATCTTTATGAATCGTACGGTTTCTGTTGTTAATAATAACTTTATTGTCATGATTTTCCTTAACTACCTGTTTTTTATATCTAGAGTTAAGCTTATTTCTTTCCCCGTGTTTCTTTTCGTAGATTACTTCTCCTACGTGATAGTCCTTTTCTTTTCTGTCTTTGTTATGCCCCTCTAACATCTTTTCTTGTGTTGTTTTTAACAGTATAGGGATAGTATCGTGCTCGATTTTATTATAAAGTATGTCAACGGGTTTTTGGTTGGTTGTTGAATGAATGGTTTTATTATACTCTTGCGCGGCTCGTATTACAATTTCGGTATAATCAGTTAAATTAAATTGTTCTTTAATGCAGCGGGCTAATTCTGTTAATGTCGAATGTGCCCTTTCGACTTGACCGTTTGAGGTACTATGCCTTGGGTCTGCGTAATGTAAAGTTAAGCCGCTTCTTTGTGCAAATGATTTAAATTGAGCAGAAGTGAAGCTCGGCTCATTATCGGTCATTATTACTTTGGCTTGAGGAAATTGTTGAAGTAGTTCCATTACCTTATTTTCAATGTTTAATTTATTTTGAATTTCTTTAACTACTAGAAATTTTGAATAGGCGTCAATACATGTTATGAAAATAAGACCTTGCGCGTAGAATATATCAATATGTAAATTTTCGCCCTCTTTTGATGGGATTGGGGCTTCACCAATCGGTATTTTAGTTGGGTGTCTGTTGTATTTGTTTTCATTACAAATATTGCAATTTTTAATATATTCTTTTAATTTTAAAAATAGCTTGGGCCAGTAATACAGTCTGCAGATTTGTTTGTAGTTTTCATCTAGTCCTCGGTGAGCTCTACTGTGTGTTTCTTCTATTATGATAGCCTTATCTTCATTGTTTTCTACATCTTGAAGGAATGTCTTTGTGTAACGGAATTTATTAACGAAGTTTTCTTTTAAAGGTTTTTGAATTATATATAAATCTTCAAGTGTACAATGTATACCGACTGTGACATTTGGTTGTAAATATTCTTTTAGAATTGAAACCAAATTTTCTGGAGTGTCATACTCGATTATATGTCTGGTATTATTAAATACGTTAACAGATTCAAGGACTGTGAACCTAGCTTTTGCTATTAATAATTGAATCTTAAACTGGTTTAATGGTTTCTTTGTTTCTTCAATTACATTTTCGAAGCTACTTTCTGCTGAATGCAAAGTATTTCGATCGGACTCGGGTGGTTCTGACTGATCTCTATCGGACAAATTATTAATCTGTATTCGTGATAATGCGTCGGCAACTACGTTAGTTGCTCCTGGTTTATATATGACCTTCGGAGTGAAACTTTCTATAAATGAATACCAGCGTTTCATTTCTATGTTCGGATTTTTATCCGAAATTGCAAAGGATAAAGGTTGATGATCGGTTTGGATTTCAATACCAATCACTCCGTATAGGTAATTTCTCAAATTTTTTAAAGCCCACACTATTGCCAAAAGTTCCTTTTTTATTAGTTGCATAGACTTGTTCAGTTTTAGACAAGGTTTTTGAAATGAATGTTATTGGTTTACCTTCTTGAGATAATACCGCACCAATAGCGATGTCTGAAGCATCTGTGGTTAATGTAAATTTTTTACTGTAGTCTGGTTGGATTAGTTCTATTTGAGCGATGAGACTTTCTTTAAGCTCGTTGAAAGCTTTAATAGCTGGGTCATCCAGCTGAATTAACGTTTTAGTTGACATTCTTTTTGAGATTTTGCCATGATGTCCTCCTAAGTATTTAGTTAGTGGTTTTGCCTTGAAAGCATAATTCGGAACAAATTTTCTATAATAGCCGGTAAGGCCGAGGAAACTTCTTAGTTCCCGGATATTTTTTGGAGGCGGATATTTTATAATGGTGTCAATTTTTTCCGGGTCCGTCTTGATGACGTTATAGGATACAATATATCCTAGAAAACTGGTTTCGCGTTTAAAAAACTTGGATTTCTCCAAAGATATCTTCATATTAGCTTTAAATAATATATCAATTATTTTAGTTAAATCGACATAATGCTGTTCGAGTGTATTAGAGAAAATTATTATGTCATCCATATAAACATGGCATGTTTTTCCTACTTCGTCTCTTAGAATGTCGTCCATTGCTCTTTGGAATATTCTTGGTGCATTGGTCAATCCAAATGGCATCCTTAAGAATTCATACTTTCCGTTATTTATTGAGAAAGAAGTTTTTCCCACATCGGATTCTTTCATTAAAATCTGATGAAACCCTGATTCTAAGTCTATTGTTGAAAAATATCTAGCCTTTCCCAAATTAGCTAGAATTACGGAGGGGTCTTGCATGGGATACCTGTCGGGTACCGTACTTTCGTTCAACTTTTGTAATCAATAACTAGTCTTAATTTAGGACTTCCATCCTCGTTTTGGCCTTTCTTTGGTACCACCAATACTGGAGAATTGTAAGGACTTCGACTTGGTCGTATTATTTCTTCTTTAAGCATTCGACTGATTTCGTTATTAACGAAATCGGAGACTGACAGCGAGTACGGATATTGTTTTCCGTATATGGGTCTATCGTGAATTAAAGTGATTTCCCCTTTTATATCTGTACGAAATGGGATTTGCAAGTTGATTTTTGAATGCTCAGTTTCGACTTTCTTTAATATTTGGTCTCTCATATCGGAAATGTTTTTACTAATTTCACAATTGAGATTGTTTAAGTTTTCAGTGACGGATACTTCTACGTCGGCGTGTTCAGGATTTTTATATCCCAAACTATTTTTAAAGACGGATAATTCAACGTCGGCTTGTTCAGGATTTTTATGTCCCAAACTTGTACTGTTGTCGGATAGATCTACGACGGCGCGTTCAGGATTTTTGAATCCCAAACTTGTAATGCTTTGATTGGCTTCTTCAGAGTCAGTTCTGATTAGGGCCTTTTCATCAAAGTATTTTTTTATAATAAATTCTTTCAATGGAAGAATGGTTTTTTCTTCAGATAATGAAAGTTGGTTGCATGAGCTCTCGTTATCATATATCAATTTTTCTTCTTTGTCCCTATATTTCATAGTCCCTTTTTCGGTGTCAATTATCGCCCCTATTTTTTCAATAGATTGTATCCTATTAATAAGTCTGAATCTAGCCCATCTATTTCATAGAATGTGTATCGTGTATCGAATATCGTTACCATGTGATAATATTTAATTATTGAATATCCATTAACCGTAGATACTCTTTTATATATTGGAAGTTCATTTTTATTTTTATAAATCCCCGTTCTGATATAGCATGAGGTTGCCCCTGTGTCAATTAAAATTTTAAGTTTTTTATTTAGCATACTATCTTTCCTTATTATGTAGGGTAATCCTACTCCGGATTCTCTCCTAAAAAATGATCCTCTTCGATGTTGTTTAGACGCATTGTTTTATTAACCGGTTGGTTGACCGTTCCTGTTGGCTGTCTTTTATTCTGTGGTTGATCTTGCTGAGTTGTGGGTGCCTCAAGCCTTCTATTCTGATTCCATCTATTCTGGTTATTATTAGTATTGCTATAATTTTTATATCCCTGATTGTTGTTATATGTTGGCCTATTCTGAATCTGTATGGATTCGTCAACATCCATCGGTTCTGGTCTATTCTGTTGAGGTTTATTGGAATTCCATTGATTTTGGGTATTATGTTGGGGATAATATGATCTGCCCTGATTCCCGTTTTGATTTCTATTCTGATTCTGATTATCCGGTTGGTTGAACCTCAAGTTGTTTGTATTCTTATAATTACTATTACCATTATAGTTATTATAGTTATTTTGTCTGGATTTGTTATTTGAGGTTTGTTGCCCATATGAATTTGACTCATTAGTCTTGCGTTGTGATGATATAAAGTTATTCGCGAATTGGGCCCTCAAATTGTTGCTTTCGAGTTCTTGTACTATTACCATTGCGTTTGGTAAATCTGTTGGATTCATTGAAAATATTACATCTGAAATACGGCCGTTAAGGCCAGTTATGAACACTCGTAATGCTGTCTTTCTATGTTTTTCGTTAAGTTCAGATGTAATTGGTTTATTCCTACCATGAGTCATAATGGTTTTGTTAATTAAGAGAGTTAATTTTTTATTTACCAAATTATAATATTCCATAATTGACAATTTTCCCTGACTTATTACACTTAAGTCCTGTTCCAAAATATGTATGGGTCGCTTGTCACTAAAAACAAAATCTAGTCTTGCCATTATGGCGTCAAAATTTAATACGGTTCCATTATGAGTTAAAGCATCATTGGCAATGCCTGTAATTTTATTCCGAAGAATAGATAGTGCCGAAAAGTATTTTTCACTTCCCCTTTTGTATTGTCCCATTGCTATTTCCGCCGATTCTCTCCAGCTAACATAACTATCCTCTTCGCCCTTATATTCTCGAACCGACTTAATGATTTCATAAGAAGTATCGCACCTTACGTTTGGATCAATATCTTCCACCTTGAATTCCTCAACCTTCTTTATGTTGTGATTTAATTGTGACTTTAAACTCGCGATTTCGTTTTTTAAAGGACTCAATTCATTATTAACTATTTGTGCTATTAAATCGCTTACATTAACCGTCTGGCTGCTAGAAGCCATGTTAGGTGAGGGTTGAGTCATGGTTAGGAGTTTTTCAAAATCGTTGATTAATTCCTCCACCTTGTTTGTTTTTAATTAATTTTTTTGAGTAAAAAAAATTTTTTTTTTTTTTTTTTTTTTTAAAATATAACACTATAATTAAACAGCTCACTAATTTTCTCCTTAGTTTCCTTGGATATGGGATGTCTTCTTTTTGATGATCCTGTTTGGGGTCTTCGTATAGCGAGGGATGGCCCTCAGCTCTTCCTTCAATTTATTTCTCGGCTCTTCCTTCTATTTATTTCTCTGCACTTCCTTCTATTTATTTCTCAGCTCTTCCTTTTGTTTAACTTGTACTTGATTGTCTTTATTTATTCGTTTGATTTTTGGTTTTAGTAAAGTTTTTATTTAAAATTTTAGCTTTTATTTATCCGTTTGATTTTTGTTTTGATTTTTGAGAGTAAGTTTTTTTGAACGGTGTAGTTTTAGTTACGGTCACTAATTTACGAGTTGTTGCAAATAAAGGGGGATTATTGCATTTATTGATTTCCTCCTTTAGCTATTTTTTACGATGCAAACACTTTTTATAATGTCATCGGTTAGGTTTCGGAGCAGCGCGAATTCCCTTTTTTTGTTTTCGAAAACTGTTTTGTTTTAAAACTTATTTCAGGAATTTTAAAATAGCACTGCCCCACGTTGGGCGCCAATTAATTTTTCGCTTAGTGAATTTATTAAAAAAATTTATTTTTTATTTTATAATTCTTTATTCACTAATTTACACAACTCTTATTAGTACCGAACTTATTTTACACTGCTCTGTATGATTATGTTGTCGACTTGATCGATTCGGATTCAAAAACGGACTGCCCTGACTTTGGTTCAATAATCAATAATCAAACCTCGGCTTAAGAGATTTATCTCAAAAATCTGATTAAGAGAATCATCCAAGAGAGTCGGAAAATGGGATGATGAAATTTGTCACTTAAATTTGAAATTGAAATTTTGCAGAGTTGAGATTCTGCCGGAAATCGATGTTTATGTTAGCGGACTTGGGGCTCCCTTTTTTGGGGCTGTTTACAATATCGGCTTGGATGTTTACAGAATCCGTTTGAAGCGGAGAGTGTGAAACTGATCTGGGTGGGAATCGATTGGAAGCTTTGTTTAAAGAAATAGCTGACTCTGGGTTAATCTTGGAGTCAGTCAGAGTTAATTGGAAAAGAGCTCTTGGCTCAAAGTTGTTTATAAATTGGGCAAGGGCCCCTAAGTAATGGGTCACATAACTTGCATGTAGACATTTGGCTATTTAAGGACTAATATTAGAAACAAAGAATCAGTTCGAGAATATTCTTAATCCAAACCACAATTCGTATTTTAATTCTGTAAACTGGAACTCCAGCCCCACTGGACTTATCTACTTGTTAACCCACGTATCGTAAACTCACGTGCTGATTTCAAGTTCCGGGGCCAACAGAACCGGCCAATTAACAATTGTCTTGTCTAAAAGTAAACATAAAGTATAACACATTTTTAATTAAGGGTAGATTAAAAAACAAGAAAGGAAAGATAACTTCGGGCGGAGCCGAAGTTCATATACCCTTGCAGTTAAAACCTATATCCGGTCGCAAACATCGGATATAGTTGGCCGATCCTTATTCGAATATGAATATATAATCCAATTTATTACAATACAAAATCTAAAAAAAGTCCTAAACTTCTATCTTCAAACATACCAAACTTTGTATTTCTACCAAAAACCATTTCCGATCGTTCAGTTATATTGCAGCTATAAGATATAGTCGGCCGATCGTTATGAAATTTGGTAGGTTGGATGAACTGACCAAAAATATAATCTGTACCAAGTTCCAGCTTTCTATCTTCAAAAACACAAAAGTTGGGCCATTTCCGATCGTTCAGTTATATGGCATCTATAGGATATAGTCGGCCGATCCTTTCGAAATTTGGCATGTCGTATTATTTTGCCAAAAATAGCGCTCATGTCAAATTTGAACTTTCTAACGTGAAAAACACCAAAGGTATACCATTTCCGATGAATCAGTTATATGGCAGCTATAGGATATAGTCGACCGATCACGGTCGTTCCCACTTATATACTGCGTGCAAAGGAAAGAAGGGTGTGTGCAAAGTTTCAAGTCGATAGCTTTAAAACTGACAAACTAGTTTGCGTAGAAACAGACATACGGACAGACAGACGGACATGCTCATATCAACTCAGGAGGTGATCCTGATCAAGAATATATATACTTTATAGGGTCGGAGATGTCTCCTTCACTGCGTTGCACACTTTTGACCAAAATTATAATACCCTCTGCAAGGGTATAAAAAACACTTTTGGCCGCGTAATATTCAAAAACCTACCTACGTTTGTCTGTGTAGTATGCGGGGACGCCCACAACTCTTGGTTGTTGCTGGAGATCCATAAGTCTAGACAAGATGTAAGCAGCTCTGCTTGAATATAGTTGATGTTGTTGGAGCAGTTTGTGCACCCAACGGAATAAAAATATACTGACAATATTGTCAAAAATGAATTCTATGAATGAATTCCAAAATTCTATCTCTATTAATTAACACCCTTAAAAATTTACTATTGCCCTATTGACGGGTGCCTCAGTACAACTTAGAAAAAATATATGACTGCCGTCCGGCGGAGAACTAGGGCGTATCCAACTACTTCAATAAAATGTGTCCTTGTTAGGAGATTAGCCTACTCAGTTAGGGTTTTGACTGGATCTGGAGTTTAAAAACTGCGGGGAAAAAGCTTTTTTTTTGGATTTCTGATATGACGTAAAAAAGTTTATTCCGTCAAATAGGGCGATGAATATTGAGGACACATCAAAAGGTGGTTGGAAAAGCGAAAGTGTAACCACCCCCTCACGGACCACCGTACTATAAGGACGTGTTCCGAATCTTGCGACAACTGAGAGGCCATAAGCGGCTATTTTCATAGATAGCCGTGGAACATACTCGGTGCTGTTCAGATAGAAGCCTGTAAAAATGCTATCCGATTCATTTTTGCAACGAACAGCTAACGTGCGGAGGTGGAATCATTGGGTTATCAAGTGAGAAGCGGAGTTGCACGCGATTGCCGGCCAGGTCTCGTCGGCTAATGGATGGGTCTTGACAAGCTTGTTTCTGCCAGATGCTTCTCGCGGTGATCACAAATTTGTCTCAAAAGATAAAGCGTGCACGACCTCACGGATTGCGAAGGACAAACAACGCTCGCTCTGAACGAATAATATCAGGATGCATTATGGTCCTCGAGAATGCCAAAGGGTTACGCGATTTATCTTTTTCTCACTATTATAAATTCCATTTTTATTCCTTAAAAACTCTTACTGTTACTTAAAATCCAATATTTTTTCTTTTATTCTGCCTTTCTATAATTTAATCTATATGTTTACCCAAAAATAATCTGAAATAACCAAAAATTTCACCGCACTGACTGGGGAATACTTTACTGCGATGGATCATAAACGGATACTGCTAATTCTTTTGCCGTGTTAGACGGTGCTGCCATTATCGTCTCCACCGGAAATCTACCATTACTCAATCGTCTCCGGCAAGGCAATACATATCCTTAAAGCTATCCCAAAATTTGGCATCTATACACTCAAAACCAAATCATAAAAAAGTTTCTTTGGGTTCCAAGACACACGAGGATAAAAGTAAACAAATTAGCTTATAAAGCTGCCAAGGAAGCAGCTCAGAAGAGTTCAGAAGAACTAAAACTATACTTGCTTCGACAATACTAGACGATTGGGCATCATTCAAACACTGGTTTCAGCGATAGGGTAAAAATAGGTGTGCTAACCACTAGCATCAAGATCGAAGCCAGGATGTATAATTTTTACCCCATTAAAAATAGATGATAAAGAGATTGCACATTGCAAATTCTAAACGAGATGTCAAAACCAAACCATTATGTTCAAACATATTCGTCCAGTTTACGTTTTTTACTTACACGGTTTTAAATACTTCATTATTTGATTTGAAGTGAAGAAGTCAAAATGATAAAAAAAAATTTCTAAAAAGAATATCGAAAATGTATATATATTAAGCATCTGAATTGCTTCACTCTGAATACGCGATGGAAAGAATTAACTTGAATTGAATTGAGTAAATTCGACGCAAAAGCAAAATGAAGTGGTATGAGTTTGTGAATTCACTTGAATTCACAGCTTGCAACTTCCAGAGAAATGAGTGATTATTTGACGAAGAAATAAGCCGTAAGGTTACTTATCGATATTACTTAATAAAATAATAAACCGTAAAGTTGAATGAAAGATCAGGCATAGACCAAGAAGTTCAAGTTACAGGAGACGTTGAGTGCACATTTAAATTCCCCCAAATCGTGGACTTACTAATAAACCGCAAGATGATGAAACCATGTGTTGGAGACGAAATGGTATGTATCATAAATAGTAACATATTATAAAATACATCTGTTTCCTTGATAGGCTAATCATTATTTTTTGGTACCCTTGTAGAGGGTGTTATAATTTTGGTAAAAACGCAGTGAAGAAGACATCTCCTACCCTACAAAGTATATACAAAATATTCAAAGTTACCAACCTGAACTTTTTTACACACTCTTCTTTCTTTTGGTATGTCCTGGAAATAATGAAAAAAATTTCAAATTTTTGGCATAAATGATATTTTTTTGTGAAATAATTTAATTTTGTTTAAATTTTTTGGTATCTTCAATACTGAAAGATATAAAAAAATTTTGAAAAGATTTTTTAGGAATACCCCCAATTTTCTGTGCGCTTTTAAAGTCAGCTGTTCAGTGTCTTTTTGTTTAAGCCTAAAAACGCGGAAAAATGTTCCCAACTTGCAGCTAGTGTGTCAATTAAAGCGAACATTAAAAGCTAAAAGTGTCTTTATAGATAATAAAGGTCAAGGTATGTATGTTAATTTAAAATTTTAAACGTTTTTCTATATTTTATATATGTTTCTGTTGTTTTATCCATAGTGTTGCAAATGCGTTGTTTTAGGTTCTTCTTAGAAGAGTACATGTGTTCTGTTCAGGTTTTATTGAATTTTTAGTGCCTCCAAGTGCCTTCAAGGTAAAAATGTAATGTTTTTAACAAATTACTGTTAAATCAATCAGTAATGGTTTTTGCCCATTTTCGAAGAAAAACAGGAGTGGGAGGCCAACCACTCCTGTAGTTGGGAGTGGACAAAAAAAAAATTCAAAACTCGAAAAAAATAGTTCAAGCATATGTGCAAAATTTAAGCGCAGTATACCTAAAATTGGAGTTTATGCCAAAAATCGGCGTTTCCGCACGAAGTGGGCACAAAGTATCGCTTCGACTGTGGCGCGGAAGTTTTGAAAAGCCAGAGCCAAGCAAACTAAAGCTTCTATGCAGTTGGGCTTCACAGTTGGTTCTGATCGTAGTTTTGCTTACAAAGTGTGATAAATCGACTCCGATCGTCCATACAACATACGTAGGGTCTCCATGGCCTGCCCGACTGTAGGTGTCGACGTGGGGTAGCTCATGGGTGGAATAGGGTTCAACATTTACCGACTTTTCACATAGCTTAGTATGTACTGGTTCTACTGGTTCTTCTTGATACGAATCATACAAGAAAAGGAAAAAGAGAAATTAAATAAAATCAAAGAATGTTGTAGTTAGAAGAAATAATCCAGTAATTCGGACCACACGCAGGAAAAGCAACGGAGAAGTACATATTGTCCGAAGCCGAACAAGGCATGATGGAAAAAATCGGTTAAAGGTATACTAAGTGTAACTAGTACTTAGAACGTGGTTAATAAGTGGAGGAGTTAAGTTGACAAGTAAATGGAAATTTCGAGTGCAGCAAAGGGCTCGTGTCGAACGTCGACGAACGGTAGAACTTCGACGGTTCGGGGTTGCATCAAAAAAAGTCGATCGAACGGTCGGTCGTTGGCGGATGGCAGAGAGGGAGGCTCAAGTCAAATTGGCAGTTATTGTCGAAGGTTAGTGGTTCGATCGGTTTGGGTACGGGACGATATGCAGCGGACTAGATATAAGAAGACAAGATTTATAATTCAAATAGGTATTTCCTTCGTTCGCATGTATTAGGCGGCGTACTGTATTGCACAGAGCGCCGTTTAGCATGAGAGGGAGGTAAGATACAATAAATAATTAAAGAGTAATATTAATTAGTATCGGTTATACTTTCACTTGTATTAGGCGGTCTGTAATGCTCTGTAATGCTTGTTTTGACCCGTAGGAATGGTCAAAACAATAAATAAAGAAAAACACCGATAGCAATGACTGTCCGCATTTGGTTGCGATGCTTTATCGCACAGCTGACCAACTAGCTTCAGCATTCTGGATAACACGAATAAGAAAACGACGAATAAAAAAATGATTAATAAATAAATAATTAATTGTTAAAGAGTCTAGAAGAAACCCCATTGTTACTATTTAAGAACCAATTTAGAGTACTTATTTTAAACTAATTACAAAACTCCGTTCCACCACACGGAAACTCACGAATCTACACACTAAAAGAAAGAGAAGACACGAATAACACAGTTAAATACACACCAGCTAAGTAAATACACACTAAATTAAGCACACATTAAATACCTAAGTACGCTACTAAACACAAACAATTACACATACGGTAGGAATTACGAGATAAAATAAGGAAAGACAGCTCAATAGTATTAAAGCTAGGTTCATAATGACAGAGGAGGTTAGACCTGCGCAATGGCGACGACAAATGTTTTAGAAGCTGTTAAGGTAGTAGATCTAGTAGAAATAATTCCGAAGTATGAGGGAGACGCTGATAAATTAGATGAATTTAGACGAGCAGTGGAGCAGATGCCAAACCCAAGGAAAATCAAAGCAATACAAAAATTCGGGATTCCCAAAACTAAGAAGCAAATTAAATCATTTCTCGGTTTGTTGGGGTACTATAGAAAATTTATACGAGATTTTGCGGCTATAACAAAGCCAATTACCAAGCAGGTAAAGGGCAAAAAGGACGTACAGACATGCAAGACTTTATTATGCAACGACCCGATCTTACAGTTATACGACTTTGACGAACCATTCATCCTTACCACGGATGCAAGCAACTATGGTATTGCCGACGTAATATTCCAAAGAAATGTGGAAACAGACAGACCGATAGCTTACGCTAGTAGTGCCATAGCAGAATTAGAGGTGAACTATGCGACCATAGAAAAATAAGTGCTTTTTCTAAAAAGAAGAAGAAGAAAAAGATTCTATACACCTATGTAGTACTTTAAGAATCTGGTAACTCTGTAAGCTTCGCATATAATAAAGCCAGCCTGAAATAGAACTCAACAAGAACACAACATATTGGCGACGAGAAAAAAGTGAAGTTTTTAGTCGAAATTTAAAAACAGAAAAATCGCGTAAATCGTGTCCAGTAGTCGTTGATTTTCATCAAGATGCCGGCAGATGAGGATTTGATCAATTATGGAACAGCAACAAAAATGGATGCAAGCAATGATGGATAGAAACGCTTTTCAAGGGCAGGGGGATTCAAGCCACACGGGTGAATTATCTGCGTGTCCCCCATTCCACAAATTCGACAAAGACAATCAAAACTGGGAGTCTTACCTTGAACAGTTAACCCAGCATTTTAACGCGTATTCGGTTAGTGCAGAAACAACGCAAAAGGCTTATTTTCTTTCGTGGTGTGGCATAAACATATTCGAACAATTGAAAAATCTGTTCGGAAGCAACAATTTGAACACGTATACATGCAAGGAACTCACAGACAAGTTAACGGAACATTTCACAACAAAACGACACGTTGTTGCTGCTCGCTATGAGTTTTTTAAAAGGAGGGGAAGCATTCACAAACACACAGAGAGTGGGTATCCGATTTGCGCGGCATCGCTCGGGAATGCCAATTCGTTTGTAATGCCAACGGTTGTTCTTCTAACTATGTAAATGATAGTTCAGATCATAGTACATACACCATACGATGCCGTCGGAGCATCTGCTCTTCAGAAGTCCCAGCCGACTGTTGAAGATGTGCTTATAGTTGCAGAAATCTATGAGACGACAACAAAAACCGTGGCAGCCCTCAAAGAAACAGTATCAAAGCAAGACCCAATAAACGCAGCTCACACCTATACAAAGAAACCATTACTTAGTGGTGGTGAAAGTGATGCCAAATCAAACAAAAGTTCGCGAAAAACAAGCTCTGGATGTGGACACAATCATGCTAGAGAGAAATGCAAGTTTCGCGATGCCGTATGTCACAAGTGCGGTAGAAAAGGTCATATAGCTGTTATATGCATGTCGAAGCAAGACAAAAGTAAATGGCAAATGCAAAAAGTCGCAAATTCGAAGCAAACGAAATCGAAACGATTGAAGCTGTAAACTGTAAACAGCCGATTAAGTTCAGTAATTGGGCATCACCAATTGTGCTAGCACCTAAACCAGGTGGCGCTATTCGCATATGTGGCGATTTTAAGCAAGCAGTCAACGCGCAGATCGATGTCGAACAGTACCCGTTACCGACAAAAGAGTCTCTGTTTCACATAATACGTCACGGCAAGCAATTCATCAAAATAGATTTAAAGGATTCCTATCTTCAAATGGAACTGGATGAGGATTCAAAAACTATCATGGTCGTCAGAGCAATAGAGCAACATCTAAAGCGAATCGATTAAGTTCTCAGTATTCTTCGTGAGAACGGTATTAGATGCAACAAGGAGAAATGCTTCTTTTTCAGGGACGAAATTGAGTACCTAGGACAAAGAATCAGCGCTCAAGGAATTCTTCCAGACAGCTCAGGCTTGGAGGCTGTTAAACTGTTGCGTCCGCCTTCTAATCTGCAGCAATTGGAAGCATTCATGGGTAAAGTTAATTACTATTGCAACTTTATACCGAACTATTCTCAGTTGGCCGCTCCTTTAAAACAATTTCGTAGAAAAAAGTTGCATCCCTTTTCGGGCCGCAACAACAACAAGCTTTTACAGCCCTGAAGTCCATTATCAACGAGACTCAGCTAGCTCATTTCGATGAAAATCTACCACTGGTCCTAGCGACGGATGCATCATCGTTTGGTATTGGTGTAGTCCTTTCACATATCCAACAAGATGGCAAGGAGAGGCCTATTGTTTTCGCATCCAAAACGCTTGACAAGCATCCGGTTAAGTACAGCCAAATCGAAAAAGAGGGACTTTCTATAATATTCGGAGTTAAACGTTTTCACCAATATTTGTACGGCCGAAAGTTTACCCTCATAACGGATCACAAGCCACTAGTAACTATTTTCACTCCAGGCAAGCATCTGCCTTTAATGACTTCAAACAGGCTACAGCGCTGGGCCATCATTCTCATGGCCTATATTTTTGAGATTGAGTATCGTTCTACATCTGCTCATCGCAACGCAGATGCCCTATCGCGCCTTCCCGTGGGCATGGATCCGGATTTCGACAGAGAAGAACACATCGTGCCTGCCACATCGAAATGGAACTGTCACCACCGATCAATTCAACCAGATCGAAAAGGGCAAACTTCTCAAATAAGTCATACGGTATGTTACTGTAAGATGGCCAGAAAAACTTCAGCAAGGCGAGGAAGCATTATCACCATACTTTAATCGAAAATTTACCCTCACAATCAACAAAAAATTGCTTTGCCTACACACAGATGCCAGTCGTGTAGTAATCCCAGTAACTCTTCAAGCGCGTATCCTGAATCTGTTACACGACGGACATTGGGGCATTGTTCAATGAAGCAGCTAGCTAAACAACAACATTAAAAGCCGTACACAGTCATGCAGCATCTGCAAGTGCAACAATCCTGCTCCTCCAAAAGAGTACCAAAGTTGGCCTGCAGCTACAACAGCGTGGGAGCGAATCCATATCGACTTCGCCGGCCCAATATTCCATGTGGCTAATCTGTGTAGACGCTTACTCGCAGTTCCAATTTGTAGTTCAAATGTCGTCCACTACAACCGCTAACACGCTGCATTATAATCGATATTCGCCATCGAAGGATATCCAAAAACCATGTTCAGCGACAACGGTCCGCAGCTTACGGCTGACGCCTTTGAGGAATTCTGCAAACTTCATTCAATAAAACACATTACCACAGCACCGTTCCATCCAGCATCCAATGGATTAGCAGAGCGTTTTGTTCAGACGTTAAAATTCTCTGTCAAGAAAAACCTCAAAGACGGTATACCAGTCCGAGCAGCAGTTACTAAATACCTTGCTTCCTACAGGTTCACTCCAAATTCCTACGGAAAATCTCCCGCCGAGTTAATCCATGGTCGTCCAGTCCGTACCGTACTAAGCCAACTTTTCGAGCAGCCTGTCTAAGCGAAGCTATCAGTTACCAAGTACGTCCCAAATCAAATGGTTTACGCTCGTAATTATGCAAGAGGAGAAAAGTGTATTGAAGGCTCTATTGACCGTCCAATTGGAAAAATGGTTTTCTTGGTTCGCACCACAAATGGTTATATCAAGCGCCATTTCAACCAGCTAAAACCGAAGTTCTCAGCAAGCAGCTCCATCGAAAAACCTCCAGAGTTCTATTGGATCCCGGATATTCCGCCCACTTCAAATCATCCACTACAACAAGATCAACCACTACAACAACAAGATCAAGCAGTAACTCCGTCAACCGTTCAGCAACGTCATTCTGAACCTGTGCCACCCGAGAACTCCACGTCATCAAACCATCAACCAAGGCAAAAACAACCAGCACGACTTTCATCCGGCATACAAGTTCGCCAAAGTAGTCGTGTTCGCCATGAAGTAGATCGTTTTAAGCCCAAGGATTTCCGAAAACGTAAAAATCCTATTCGTTCTTAATTAAGGGAGGAGATGTGTTATATATTGTCAATTTCACATCTGTTTTGTATTCCTCCATTCTATACACTGTAACGAACTGTTTTGTCTGCTTCCGCTGAAAAAAGTTTTGAAAAATTCTGCAAATAGATCGGCAATGGCCTAATCGCAGAGGTCGCAGAGGAATTTTCAAACGCAAGCAGGGGTAAAAAGATACGTGTTTACGCTTAGTGTTCACAAAATTATAAAATTAACATTAACATTAAGCGGTAACATAAATGAAAAAGTTATATAAATAACATTGAATAAACATATTTAAGGAATCAAGAATTTTGTGGAATCATAATTAAGTAGCAGCTGTAGATTATTATAAAGAAAATAAATTAGAATAAATTAAATAAATGGAATTTAGAATAAATTTGTCATTTTGGATACATTCATGCAGAAGTATTATGTAGTACTCCCATGTAAAAATAAAAATAATAATAACAAACCTTTTATTTTCTTAAACTTAATAAAGAACTGAATCAATTAATAATAGTTCATAGGAAATAAGTATATATACATTTTCAGTAATTACTATAATATCAATATCTATGTAATAATTTTCATCTTTTTAGTTATTTTAAGGGGTTATATACAGTTGTGATATATGGAAAAATCGATTTTTTTTTTATTGCATATTCTTTAAGTATATTCTATTGGGAATACTCTCACAAAAATTCATAACGATCGGAGCATTAGAACCGAAGCTGTAGCTATTTATAGCGAACTATCTGCATATAAAACTTGAACAAACTTGAAACTTTAAACGCGATTATCTCAGAATCTTTTTTTTGGGAAATGACCTTTGCGGTGGACACGATTACTAAAAAACTACTAATCCGATCAACATCAAATTTTGACCACTTATTTATTATGATATTAGCTATTTCGCGAACGAGGAATTTTCAATTTTTTTGAAAACTCCTTTTTTAAAGCACAAAAAACGAAAATCTTATACCTTGAATAAGTACATTTTTTGTTAAAAACGTCGCCATTTTTTTTTTAATCAAAATTTTTAAAAATCCCTCGTTCACGGACTAGATAATACAATATACTAACTAAACTGTTTTGAATTTTGGATTTCGGATGAACCGTTTTCGAGAAATCATGTCCTTGCAAGACACCATCAAAAAAAGGCGATCCGGGAATTCGGCTGAAAAATTTTTGTTATGTAATATTTTTTGTATGAAAAAATTTAATTAAGTACCCAGAAACATGTACTAAACAACGTCGGTAAAACATTTTTCATAAACATTTTCTATGGTGTCAAAAAAAAATCGATAAAAATCCATATTTTTGCGCGGTACAACTATATATAACCCCTTAAGAGTTTATTTGCTTTCCTTTTGCTATTATAACTTAAGGCGATCCGGCATAGAATCCACCAATCCTTTAAGAATATTATCATTAATTTGACCCCATTCAACAACCAGAGCGTCTCTCAGTTGTTTGATGGTGTCAAATTGTCGGCCATTTTTATAAACTCTGGCCGAAAGGATGCCCCAGAGATCCTCAATAGGATTTAAGTCGGGGCTTATGGCTGGCCACTCTAAAAGTGGAATTTTTCTTCACGAAAAAAACTCCTTAGTGGTCCGTGCAGTGTGGATTGGTGCGTTGTCTTGCTGGAAAGTCCAATTATCCCCGTAAAGGTTCCCAGCGGACTCGATAAGGACATCGTCCAACAATTGAGTATATGTATATCTCTGCATTTGTTCTTGTAGGAATAAAACAAATTGGAGACCTTCCCGCATACCCGAAAGCAGCCCAAACCATCAAGGAGCCTCCGCACAGTGGTCGATTTGGCCTCGCTAGCGGCATTTAATTATGATTTTCAAATTTAAATAAACGTTAATTTAAGTTTACCTATCGATAGTATACACCTTGATTAGATGCTAATTGATGTTTTCTAAGCTCATCAATAAGCTGATGATCAGCTGTGAACTGTCAAAGTCAACATATGTTTCAGCAGTTGATATTTACAATTTTGGCGCCCTTTTACTTATTGGTTGCATATTTGAATAAATAGTGCAACTTACGAATATTCCACTGCAAGTTTGGTTTTTAACAACTATTAAGGTATGTGCTACATAGAAAATCTGTGCTTGTGACGTGTCAGTATATGTGTTACTTATAAATTGTAGTGGATTTGGAGTGTATTAACAATGTGCGGAACAGAGCGTACACCAGTCTTTCGTGGAGTAGAACTTAACAAATTCACATGCATTCACTCTGGTTGCAATTGTTTGTTAAAGTGTGAATTATTATCCGTCCGAAATGTCAAAATGAAGTGCGTAGTCCTGCGTATCTACAAGTTATCTTACTTTTTAGGAAGAATGTCAGTGTCGAAGCGCGCACTTTTCCTAGTATGGCACGGCGAAGCGATCCCCACTAAAAAGTTCTTCGTAATGGAAAGCTTTGCATTAGGAGAAGTTTGCAAGAACAATGATTGCAACGAAAAGGAGCTTTCAGAAATTGCGAGAAAGCTTCGCAATTTCAATAGTAGGCTTGTCCAGAAGTGGAAGAAATGCGATAGAAATAAGGCAGCTTTTGAGAATAGTAACAAAGAATGGCTAGACACGCCTCTGGTGTTGATAGAAAGCTCATCATTTAGAAATGTTGGACGCCCAGAGAAAACTATTTCAGAGTGTTGCAGAATAACTCAAATCAACAAACTATCAGGCATTTCGGAGAAAGTCTCGACGGATGTA
Source organism: Drosophila parabipectinata (assembly GCA_018153455.1). Lineage (NCBI taxonomy): Eukaryota > Metazoa > Arthropoda > Insecta > Diptera > Drosophilidae > Drosophila > Drosophila parabipectinata. The sequence continues at coordinate 547,543 of JAECYA010000037.1, read as the reverse complement.
TTGTTGTTGGCTGCAAGTAGCAGCCTATATAAGGACGGAAATACATCAAGAATTGTGTCGAAGCTGAATGCTGACGAGGAGCTTACCGGGGATATTATAAGAACTGGAAGTACGGCCGGTACTGAAAGTACTAACAATGGAAACACTGCACGAAGATTTTTTGCAAATTTAGCTGTACGCATAAAAAGAGTAACCAAATTTTAATATTCCGATTTAGCGTTGTCCTGCGAGCATTGGCCTGTGGACATTATTTAAACTCGGATGCATTCGGATCGTACGCTATGGAAACTGCAGAAATTTTTGTAAATGAATACCCCTGGTTTTACATGCCATCGTCTGTTCACAGAATCTTAATTCATGGAGCAGACATCATAAACAGTTTTTGTCTTCCAATTGGTATGATGTCAGAGGAAGCGCTTGAAGCAAGGAATAAAGATTATCGAAACATACGCGAGAACAATACAAGAACAAATTCAAGAAAAAACACAATGGAGGACATAATGAATACCCTTTTTGTTTCTTCTGATCCTCTAATATCTTCAATGTCCAATGGCTCTTCAATGTCGTCATCGAAAAATATTATTATGGACAAAGAAGTTAAGAGCTTGCTTTCAGCAGAAAATCTTGACACCGATTTGTCTGACTCTGAAAGTCAAGATTCAGAGTAATAATTTTTTTTTTAATTTTTGTATATAATGTATATGTTTATTATTTCCTTCTTGTATAATATAAGTTATAATTATATTTTTTACTCTTTTTCTAAAAGTCTTTTTTTTAAATATAAAAAAAATTTAAAAAAAACACTATAAATTTAATGCCGCTAGCGAGCCCGAATCGACCACTGTGCTCCGCCATGGTTTCGCTTATGCCGGGTTTGCCTTGGTTGCCTTATGTCGCGCCAATACTTCTGACACCCATCTGGACCATCTAAATTAAACTTTTTTCGTCCGAAAAAATTACTTCGCGAAATTCCTCTGTCCAAAATTTATATTTTTCCGCGAAGGATAATCGAGCGCTTAGATGGCGTGGTAGCATCTTAGGTACAGGCACTCGGGTACTATATTTAAGGTTCTTATTTTCAACTAAAAGTTGATGGACCCGTCTCCTAGTGACATTAAGATGTAAATGACGTTTAATCTCGTTGCACGACATTTGTTTGTTTACAGCTAGGCGCTGAATTTCGCGTTTGCACCTAGGGTCGATGCCACTAGGTCTGCCAGAGCGTTTTATTGTACCATATTTTTTCGGGTTTTTTAAAAAGTTTCTAATGGTATGTCGGTGTCGAGAAACTCTAGCATCTATTTCGGAAATTTTACATCCATTTTCATTCATAGCTGTTATTATTCCGCGATCTTCGGCTGACAAATTTTCTCCGCGTGGCATGCTAAGGTAAAACCGTAATTATATTTACATTTTTCCCACAAACACCAATCAACTTACATTTTTTGGTTTGCAAATAAGCTCTTCTCTTAAAAAAACAATTCCGGACTAATTTGCTGACCAAAAGACTTCCACTCTTCATTCAAACCACGCTAGTTTATTTTTGTACATATACTTATTTCCTAAGAAAACCTTCTGGCGCCACAGAATACAGTGATAACGGTACTAAGAATGATGACCGAAAACAAATTTCGTAGAAGCATTCTATAAATAGATTGCAACTCCACATAATTGCATACCAAGATTAAATGCGCAATGACAATAAGTAAAAATTAAGTCAATAATATTTTTGTACATATACTTATTTCCATGAGGTACTCGACATACCAACCGTACTATTGCTAGTTTTGGTTGCAATGGGTAGTTTTTCGAAGAAAACCACTACTTTTGCACCAGCGGCATCACTTCAAGCCAACTAGTGCTCTACCTGTCACTTTCACACCTACCATTGCTCCGCTATGGTCGGTAGTTCAGTCTGAGGGGGAAGAGTTACCGCTTCAGCAGCCACCCTCGGCGGGTCCCCATCGAAACCCAAACAATTAACAGCTAAAGTACCGCCTCAGCAATACTCTCAGCGGCCCCCCACCAAGACCCCACGACAGCCCCCAAATGATTAGTAACTAAATACTTTGTTGGCAATAAAGTTGCAAACCAAACACAACATCTAGCAACCAAATACTTTGTTGGCAATGAAGTTGCCAACCAAACATAAACATCAGAACCACTTAATTTAAGTCCCGCTTATACATCTGCTCCAATTTCAAATCCATTCCGCTAGTTCAGCATAAGTGCATGTAGACATTTGGCTATTTAAGGACTAATATTAGAAACAAAGAATCAGTTCGAGAATATTCTTAATCCAAACCACAATTCGTATTTTAATTCTGTAAACTGGAACTCCAGCCCCACTGGACTTATCTACTTGTTAACCCACGTATCGTAAACTCACGTGCTGATTTCAAGTTCCGGGGCCAACAGAACCGGCCAATTAACAATTGTCTTGTCTAAAAGTAAACATAAAGTATAACACATTTTTAATTAAGGGTAGATTAAAAAACAAGAAAGGAAAGATAACTTCGGGCGGAGCCGAAGTTCATATACCCTTGCAGTTAAAACCTATATCCGGTCGCAAACATCGGATATAGTTGGCCGATCCTTATTCGAATATGAATATATAATCCAATTTATTACAATACAAAATCTAAAAAAAGTCCTAAACTTCTATCTTCAAACATACCAAACTTTGTATTTCTACCAAAAACCATTTCCGATCGTTCAGTTATATTGCAGCTATAAGATATAGTCGGCCGATCGTTATGAAATTTGGTAGGTTGGATGAACTGACCAAAAATATAATCTGTACCAAGTTCCAGCTTTCTATCTTCAAAAACACAAAAGTTGGGCCATTTCCGATCGTTCAGTTATATGGCATCTATAGGATATAGTCGGCCGATCCTTTCGAAATTTGGCATGTCGTATTATTTTGCCAAAAATAGCGCTCATGTCAAATTTGAACTTTCTAACGTGAAAAACACCAAAGGTATACCATTTCCGATGAATCAGTTATATGGCAGCTATAGGATATAGTCGACCGATCACGGTCGTTCCCACTTATATACTGCGTGCAAAGGAAAGAAGGGTGTGTGCAAAGTTTCAAGTCGATAGCTTTAAAACTGACAAACTAGTTTGCGTAGAAACAGACATACGGACAGACAGACGGACATGCTCATATCAACTCAGGAGGTGATCCTGATCAAGAATATATATACTTTATAGGGTCGGAGATGTCTCCTTCACTGCGTTGCACACTTTTGACCAAAATTATAATACCCTCTGCAAGGGTATAAAAAACACTTTTGGCCGCGTAATATTCAAAAACCTACCTACGTTTGTCTGTGTAGTATGCGGGGACGCCCACAACTCTTGGTTGTTGCTGGAGATCCATAAGTCTAGACAAGATGTAAGCAGCTCTGCTTGAATATAGTTGATGTTGTTGGAGCAGTTTGTGCACCCAACGGAATAAAAATATACTGACAATATTGTCAAAAATGAATTCTATGAATGAATTCCAAAATTCTATCTCTATTAATTAACACCCTTAAAAATTTACTATTGCCCTATTGACGGGTGCCTCAGTACAACTTAGAAAAAATATATGACTGCCGTCCGGCGGAGAACTAGGGCGTATCCAACTACTTCAATAAAATGTGTCCTTGTTAGGAGATTAGCCTACTCAGTTAGGGTTTTGACTGGATCTGGAGTTTAAAAACTGCGGGGAAAAAGCTTTTTTTTGGATTTCTGATATGACGTAAAAAAGTTTATTCCGTCAAATAGGGCGATGAATATTGAGGACACATCAAAAGGTGGTTGGAAAAGCGAAAGTGTAACCACCCCCTCACGGACCACCGTACTATAAGGACGTGTTCCGAATCTTGCGACAACTGAGAGGCCATAAGCGGCTATTTTCATAGATAGCCGTGGAACATAATCGGTGCTGTTCAGATAGAAGCCTGTAAAAATGCTATCCGATTCATTTTTGCAACGAACAGCTAACGTGCGGAGGTGGAATCATTGGGTTATCAAGTGAGAAGCGGAGTTGCACGCGATTGCCGGCCAGGTCTCGTCGGCTAATGGATGGGTCTTGACAAGCTTGTTTCTGCCAGATGCTTCTCGCGGTGATCACAAATTTGTCTCAAAAGATAAAGCGTGCACGACCTCACGGATTGCGAAGGACAAACAACGCTCGCTCTGAACGAATAATATCAGGATGCATTATGGTCCTCGAGAATGCCAAAGGGTTACGCGATTTATCTTTTTCTCACTATTATAAATTCCATTTTTATTCCTTAAAAACTCTTACTGTTACTTAAAATCCAATATTTTTTCTTTTATTCTGCCTTTCTATAATTTAATCTATATGTTTACCCAAAAATAATCTGAAATAACCAAAAATTTCACCGCACTGACTGGGGAATACTTTACTGCGATGGATCATAAACGGATACTGCTAATTCTTTTGCCGTGTTAGACGGTGCTGCCATTATCGTCTCCACCGGAAATCTACCATTACTCAATCGTCTCCGGCAAGGCAATACATATCCTTAAAGCTATCCCAAAATTTGGCATCTATACACTCAAAACCAAATCATAAAAAAGTTTCTTTGGGTTCCAAGACACACGAGGATAAAAGTAAACAAATTAGCTTATAAAGCTGCCAAGGAAGCAGCTCAGAAGAGTTCAGAAGAACTAAAACTATACTTGCTTCGACAATACTAGACGATTGGGCATCATTCAAACACTGGTTTCAGCGATAGGGTAAAAATAGGTGTGCTAACCACTAGCATCAAGATCGAAGCCAGGATGTATAATTTTTACCCCATTAAAAATAGATGATAAAGAGATTGCACATTGCAAATTCTAAACGAGATGTCAAAACCAAACCATTATGTTCAAACATATTCGTCCAGTTTACGTTTTTTACTTACACGGTTTTAAATACTTCATTATTTGATTTGAAGTGAAGAAGTCAAAATGATAAAAAAAATTTCTAAAAAGAATATCGAAAATGTATATATATTAAGCATCTGAATTGCTTCACTCTGAATACGCGATGGAAAGAATTAACTTGAATTGAATTGAGTAAATTCGACGCAAAAGCAAAATGAAGTGGTATGAGTTTGTGAATTCACTTGAATTCACAGCTTGCAACTTCCAGAGAAATGAGTGATTATTTGACGAAGAAATAAGCCGTAAGGTTACTTATCGATATTACTTAATAAAATAATAAACCGTAAAGTTGAATGAAAGATCAGGCATAGACCAAGAAGTTCAAGTTACAGGAGACGTTGAGTGCACATTTAAATTCCCCCAAATCGTGGACTTACTAATAAACCGCAAGATGATGAAACCATGTGTTGGAGACGAAATGGTATGTATCATAAATAGTAACATATTATAAAATACATCTGTTTCCTTGATAGGCTAATCATTATTTTTTGGTACCCTTGTAGAGGGTGTTATAATTTTGGTAAAAACGCAGTGAAGAAGACATCTCCTACCCTACAAAGTATATACAAAATATTCAAAGTTATCAACCTGAACTTTTTTACACACTCTTCTTTCTTTTGGTATGTCCTGAAAATAATGAAAAAAAATTTCAAATTTTTGGCATAAATGATATTTTTTTGTGAAATAATTTAATTTTGTTTAAATTTTTTGGTATCTTCAATACTAAAAGATATAAAAAAATTTTGAAAAGATTTTTAGGAATACCCCCAATTTTCTGTGCGCTTTTAAAGTCAGCTGTTCAGTGTCTTTTTGTTTAAGCCTAAAAACGCGGAAAAATGTTCCCAACTTGCAGCTAGTGTGTCAATTAAAGCGAACATTAAAAGCTAAAAGTGTCTTTATAGATAATAAAGGTCAAGGTATGTATGTTAATTTAAAATTTTAAACGTTTTTCTATATTTTATATATGTTTCTGTTGTTTTATCCATAGTGTTGCAAATGCGTTGTTTTAGGTTCTTCTTAGAAGAGTACATGTGTTCTGTTCAGGTTTTATTGAATTTTTAGTGCCTCCAAGTGCCTTCAAGGTAAAAATGTAATGTTTTTAACAAATTACTGTTAAATCAATCAGTAATGGTTTTTGCCCATTTTCGAAGAAAAACAGGAGTGGGAGGCCAACCAATCCTGTAGTTGGGAGTGGACAAAAAAAAAAATTCAAAACTCGAAAAAAATAGTTCAAGCATATGTGCAAAATTTAAGCGCAGTATACCTAAAATTGGAGTTTATGCCAAAAAACGGCGTTTCCGCACGAAGTGGGCACAAAGTATCGCTTCGACTGTGGCGCGGAAGTTTTGAAAAGCCAGAGCCAAGCAAACTAAAGCTTCTATGCAGTTGGGCTTCACAGTTGGTTCTGATCGTAGTTTTGCTTACAAAGTGTGATAAATCGACTCCGATCGTCCATACAACATACGTAGGGTCTCCATGGCCTGCCCGACTGTAGGTGTCGACGTGGGGTAGCTCATGGGTGGAATAGGGTTCCACATTTACCGACTTTTCACATAGCTCAGTATGTACTGGTTCTACTGGTTCTTCTTGATACGAATCATACAAGAAAAGGAAAAAGAGAAATTAAATAAAATCAAAGAATGTTGTAGTTAGAAGAAATAATCCAGTAATTCGGACCACACGCAGGAAAAGCAACGGAGAAGTACATATTGTCCGAAGCCGAACAAGGCATGATGGAAAAAATCGGTTAAAGGTATACTAAGTGTAACTAGTACTTAGAACGTGGTTAATAAGTGGAGGAGTTAAGTTGACAAGTAAATGGAAATTTCGAGTGCAGCAAAGGGCTCGTGTCGAACGTCGACGAACGGTAGAACTTCGACGGTTCGGGGTTGCATCAAAAAAAGTCGATCGAACGGTCGGTCGTTGGCGGATGGCAGAGAGGGAGGCTCAAGTCAAATTGGCAGTTATTGTCGAAGGTTAGTGGTTCGATCGGTTTGGGTACAATGGGACGATATGCAGCGGACTAGATATAAGAAGACAAGATTTATAATTCAAATAGGTATTTCCTTCGTTCGCATGTATTAGGCGGCGTACTGTATTGCACAGAGCGCCGTTTAGCATGAGAGGGAGGTAAGATACAATAAATAATTAAAGAGTAATATAAATTAGTATCGGTTGTACTTTCACTTGTATTAGGCGGTCTGTAATGCTCTGTAATGCTTGTTTTGACTTGTAGGAATGGTCAAAACAATAAATAAAGAAAAACACCGATAGCAATGACTGTCCGCATTTGGTTGCGATGCTTTATCGCACAGCTGACCAACTAGCTTCAGCATTCTGGATAACACGAATAAGAAAACGACGAATAAAAAAATGATTAATAAATAAATAATTAATTGTTAAAGAGTCTAGAAGAAACCCCATTGTTACTATTTAAGAACCAATTTAGAGTACTTATTTTAAACTAATTACAAAACTCGTTCCACCACACGGAAACTCACGAATCTACACACTAAAAGAAAGAGAAGACACGAATAACACAGTTAAATAAACATCAGCTAAGTAAATACACACTAAATTAAGCACACATTAAATACCTAAGTACGCTACTAAACACAAACAATTACACATACGGTAGGAATTACGAGATAAAATAAGGAAAGACAGCTCAATAGTATTAAAGCTAGGTTCATAATGACAGAGGAGGTTAGACCTGCGCAATGGCGACGACAAATGTTTTAGAAGCTGTTAAGCTACTACCTTAACAGCTTCTAAAACATTTGTAGAGAAATAATCTAGTAGAAATAATTCCGAAGTATGAGGGAGACGCTGATAAATTAGATGAATTTAGACGAGCAGTGGAGCAGATGCCAAACCCAAGGAAAATCAAAGCAATACAAAAATTCGGGATTCCCAAAACTAAGAAGCAAATTAAATCATTTCTCGGTTTGTTGGGGTACTATAGAAAATTTATACGAGATTTTGCGGCTATAACAATGCCAATGACCAAGCAGGTAAAGGGCAAAAAGGACGTACAGACATGCAAGACTTTATTATGCAACGACCCGATCTTACAGTTATACGACTTTGACGAACCATTCATCCTTACCACGGATGCAAGCAACTATGGTATTGCCGACGTAATATTCCAAAGAAATGTGGAAACAGACAGACCGATAGCTTACGCTAGTAGTGCCATAGCAGAATTAGAGGTGAACTATGCGACCATAGAAAAATAAGTGCTTTTTCTAAAAAGAAGAAGAAGAAAAAGATTCTATACACCTATGTAGTACTTTAAGAATCTGGTAACTCTGTAAGCTTCGCATATAATAAAGTCAGTCTGAAATAGAACTCAACAAGAACACAACATATTGGCGACGAGGAAAAAAGTGAAGTTTTTAGTCGAAATTTAAAAACAGAAAAATCGCGTAAATCGTGTCCAGTAGTCGTTGATTTTCATCAAGATGCCGGCAGATGAGGATTTGATCCAATCGATACTTGCTCAACAGCAATCATTTAAATTATGGAACAGCAACAAAAATGGATGCAAGCAATGATGGATAGAAACGCTTTTCAAGGGCAGGGGGATTCAAGCCACACGGGTGAATTATCTGCGTGTCCCCCATTCCACAAATTCGACAAAAACAATCAAAACTGGGAGTCTTACCTTGAACAGTTAACCCAGCATTTTAACGCGTATTCGGTTAGTGCAGAAACAACGCAAAAGGCTTATTTTCTTTCGTGGTGTGGCATAAACATATTCGAACAATTGAAAAATCTGTTCGGGAGCAACAATTTGAACACGTATACATACAAGGAACTCACAGACAAGTTAACGGAACATTTCACAACAAAACGACACGTTGTTGCTGCTCGCTATGAGTTTTTTAAAAGGAGGGGAAGCATTCACAAACACACAGAGAGTGGGTATCCGATTTGCGCGGCATCGCTCGGGAATGCCAATTCGTTTTTAATGCCAACGGTTGTTCTTCTAACTATGTAAATGATAGTTCAGATCATAGTACATACACCATACGATGCCGTCGGAGCATCTGCTCTTCAGAAGTCCCAGCCGACTGTTGAAGATGTGCTTATAGTTGCAGAAATCTATGAGACGACAACAAAAACCGTGGCAGCCCTCAAAGAAACAGTATCAAAGCAAGACCCAATAAACGCAGCTCACACCTATACAAAGAAACCATTACTTAGTGGTGGTGAAAGTGATGCCAAATCAAACAAAAGTTCGCGAAAAACAAGCTCTGGATGTGGACACAATCATGCTAGAGAGAAATGCAAGTTTCGCGATGCCGTATGTCACAAGTGCGGTAGAAAAGGTCATATAGCTGTTATATGCATGTCGAAGCAAGACAAAAGTAAATGGCAAATGCAAAAAAGTCGCAAATTCGAAGCAAACGAAATCGAAACGATTGAAGCTGTAAACTGTAAACAGCCGATTAAGTTCAGTAATTGGGCATCACCAATTGTGCTAGCACCTAAACCAGGTGGCGCTATTCGCATATGTGGCGATTTTAAGCAAGCAGTCAACGCGCAGATCGATGTCGAACAGTACCCGTTACCGACAAAAGAGTCTCTGTTTCACATAATACGTCACGGCAAGCAATTCATCAAAATAGATTTAAAGGATTCCTATCTTCAAATGGAACTGGATGAGGATTCAAAAACTATCATGGTCGTCAGAGCAATAGAGCAACATCTAAAGCGAATCGATTAAGTTCTCAGTATTCTTCGTGAGAACGGTATTAGATGCAACAAGGAGAAATGCTTCTTTTTCAGGGACGAAATTGAGTACCTAGGACAAAGAATCAGCGCTCAAGGAATTCTTCCAGACAGCTCAGGCTTGGAGGCTGTTAAACTGTTGCGTCCGCCTTCTAATCTGCAGCAATTGGAAGCATTCATGGGTAAAGTTAATTACTATTGCAACTTTATACCGAACTATTCTCAGTTGGCCGCTCCTTTAAAACAATTTCGTAGAAAAAAGTTGCATCCCTTTTCGGGCCGCAACAACAACAAGCTTTTACAGCCCTGAAGTCCATTATCAACGAGACTCAGCTAGCTCATTTCGATGAAAATCTACCACTGGTCCTAGCGACGGATGCATCATCGTTTGGTATTGGTGTAGTCCTTTCACATATCCAACAAGATGGCAAGGAGAGGCCTATTGTTTTCGCATCCAAAACGCTTGACAAGCATCCGGTTAAGTACAGCCAAATCGAAAAAGAGGGACTTTCTATAATATTCGGAGTTAAACGTTTTCACCAATATTTGTACGGCCGAAAGTTTACCCTCATAACGGATCACAAGCCACTAGTAACTATTTTCACTCCAGGCAAGCATCTGCCTTTAATGACTTCAAACAGGCTACAGCGCTGGGCCATCATTCTCATGGCCTATATTTTTGAGATTGAGTATCGTTCTACATCTGCTCATCGCAACGCAGATGCCCTATCGCGCCTTCCCGTGGGCATGGATCCGGATTTCGACAGAGAAGAACACATCGTGCCTGCCACATCGAAATGGAACTGTCACCACCGATCAATTCAACCAGATCGAAAAGGGCAAACTTCTCAAATAAGTCATACGGTATGTTACTGTAAGATGGCCAGAAAAACTTCAGCAAGGCGAGGAAGCATTATCACCATACTTTAATCGAAAATTTACCCTCACAATCAACAAAAAATTGCTTTGCCTACACACAGATGCCAGTCGTGTAGTAATCCCAGTAACTCTTCAAGCGCGTATCCTGAATCTGTTACACGACGGACATTGGGGCATTGTTCAATGAAGCAGCTAGCTAAACAACAACATTAAAAGCCGTACACAGTCATGCAGCATCTGCAAGTGCAACAATCCTGCTCCTCCAAAAGAGTACCAAAGTTGGCCTGCAGCTACAACAGCGTGGGAGCGAATCCATATCGACTTCGCCGGCCCAATATTCCATGTGGCTAATCTGTGTAGACGCTTACTCGCAGTTCCAATTTGTAGTTCAAATGTCGTCCACTACAACCGCTAACACGCTGCATTATAATCGATATTCGCCATCGAAGGATATCCAAAAACCATGTTCAGCGACAACGGTCCGCAGCTTACGGCTGACGCCTTTGAGGAATTCTGCAAACTTCATTCAATAAAACACATTACCACAGCACCGTTCCATCCAGCATCCAATGGATTAGCAGAGCGTTTTGTTCAGACGTTAAAATTCTCTGTCAAGAAAAACCTCAAAGACGGTATACCAGTCCGAGCAGCAGTTACTAAATACCTTGCTTCCTACAGGTTCACTCCAAATTCCTACGGAAAATCTCCCGCCGAGTTAATCCATGGTCGTCCAGTCCGTACCGTACTAAGCCAACTTTTCGAGCAGCCTGTCTAAGCGAAGCTATCAGTTACCAAGTACGTCCCAAATCAAATGGTTTACGCTCGTAATTATGCAAGAGGAGAAAAGTGTATTGAAGGCTCTATTGACCGTCCAATTGGAAAAATGGTTTTCTTGGTTCGCACCACAAATGGTTATATCAAGCGCCATTTCAACCAGCTAAAACCGAAGTTCTCAGCAAGCAGCTCCATCGAAAAACCTCCAGAGTTCTATTGGATCCCGGATATTCCGCCCACTTCAAATCATCCACTACAACAAGATCAACCACTACAACAACAAGATCAAGCAGTAACTCCGTCAACCGTTCAGCAACGTCATTCTGAACCTGTGCCACCCGAGAACTCCACGTCATCAAACCATCAACCAAGGCAAAAACAACCAGCACGACTTTCATCCGGCATACAAGTTCGCCAAAGTAGTCGTGTTCGCCATGAAGTAGATCGTTTTAAGCCCAAGGATTTCCGAAAACGTAAAAATCCTATTCGTTCTTAATTAAGGGAGGAGATGTGTTATATATTGTCAATTTCACATCTGTTTTGTATTCCTCCATTCTATACACTGTAACGAACTGTTTTGTCTGCTTCCGCTGAAAAAAGTTTTGAAAAATTCTGCAAATAGATCGGCAATGGCCTAATCGCAGAGGTCGCAGAGGAATTTTCAAACGCAAGCAGGGGTAAAAAGATACGTGTTTACGCTTAGTGTTCACAAAATTATAAAATTAACATTAACATTAAGCGGTAACATAAATGAAAAAGTTATATAAATAACATTGAATAAACATATTTAAGGAATCAAGAATTTTGTGGAATCATAATTAAGTAGCAGCTGTAGATTATTATAAAGAAAATAAATTAGAATAAATTAAATAAATGGAATTTAGAATAAATTTGTCATTTTGGATACATTCATGCAGAAGTATTATGTAGTACTCCCATGTAAAAATAAAAATAATAATAACAAACCTTTTATTTTCTTAAACTTAATAAAGAACTGAATCAATTAATAATAGTTCATAGGAAATAAGTATATATACATTTTCAGTAATTACTATAATATCAATATCTATGTAATAATTTTCATCTTTATAGTTATTTTAAGGGGTTATATACAGTTGTGATATATGGAAAAATCTATTGGGAATACTCTCACAAAAATTCATAACGATCGGAGCATTAGAACCGAAGCTGTAGCTATTTATAGCGAACTATCTGCATATAAAACTTGAACAAACTTGAAACTTTAAACGCGATTATCTCAGAATCTTTTTTTTGGAAATGACCTTTGCGGTGGACACGATTACTAAAAAACTACTAATCCGATCAACATCAAATTTTGACCACTTATTTATTATGATATTAGCTATTTCGCGAACGAGGAATTTTCAATTTTTTTGAAAACTCCTTTTTTAAAGCACAAAAAACGAAAATCTTATACCTCGAATAAGTACATTTTTTGTTAAAAACGTCGCCATTTTTTTTTTAATCAAAATTTTTAAAAATCCCTCGTTCACGGACTAGATAATACAATATACTAACTAAACTGTTTTGAATTTTGGATTTCGGATGAACCGTTTTCGAGAAATCATGTCCTTGCAAGACACCATCAAAAAAAGGCGATCCGGGAATTCGGCTGAAACATTTTTGTTATGTAATATTTTTTGTATGAAAAAATTTAATTAAGTACCCAGAAACATGTACTAAACAACGTCGGTAAAACATTTTTCATAAACATTTTCTATGGTGTCAAAAAAAATCGATAAAAATCCATATTTTTGCGCGGTACAACTATATATAACCCCTTAAGAGTTTATTTGCTTTCCTTTTGCTATTGTAACTTAAGGCGATCCGGCATAGAATCCACCAATCCTTTAAGAATATTATCATTAATTTGACCCCATTCAACAACCAGAGCGTCTCTCAGTTGTTTGATGGTGTCAAATTGTCGGCCATTTTTATAAACTCTGGCCGAAAGGATGCCCCAGAGATCCTCAATAGGATTTAAGTCGGGGCTTATGGCTGGCCACTCTAAAAGTGGAATTTTTCTTCACGAAAAAAACTCCTTAGTGGTCCGTGCAGTGTGGATTGGTGCGTTGTCTTGCTGGAAAGTCCAATTATCCCCGTAAAGGTTCCCAGCGGACTCGATAAGGACATCGTCCAACAATTGAGTATATGTATATCTCTGCATTTGTTCTTGTAGAAATAAAACAAATTGGAGACCTTCCCGCATACCCGAAAGCAGCCCAAACCATCAAGGAGCCTCCGCACAGTGGTCGATTTGGCCTCGCTAGCGGCATTTAATTATGATTTTCAAATTTAAATAAACGTTAATTTAAGTTTACCTATCGATAGTATACACCTTGATTAGATGCTAATTGATGTTTTCTAAGCTCATCAATAAGCTGATGATCAGCTGTGAACTGTCAAAGTCAACATATGTTTCAGCAGTTGATATTTACAATTTTGGCGCCCTTTTACTTATTGGTTGCATATTTGAATAAATAGTGCAACTTACGAATATTCCACTGCAAGTTTGGTTTTTAACAACTATTAAGGTATGTGCTACATAGAAAATCTGTGCTTGTGACGTGTCAGTATATGTGTTACTTATAAATTGTAGTGGATTTGGAGTGTATTAACAATGTGCGGAACGGAGCGTACACCAGTCTTTCGTGGAGTAGAACTTAACAAATTCACATGCATTCACTCTGGTTGCAATTGTTTGTTAAAGTGTGAATTATTATCTGTCCGAAATGTCAAAATGAAGTGCGTAGTCCTGCGTATCTACAAGTTATCTTACTTTTTAGGAAGAATGTCAGTGTCGAAGCGCGCACTTTTCCTAGTATGGCACGGCGAAGCGATCCCCACTAAAAAGTTCTTCGTAATGGAAAGCTTTGCATTAGGAGAAGTTTGCAAGAACAATGATTGCAACGAAAAGGAGCTTTCAGAAATTGCGAGAAAGCTTCGCAATTTCAATAGTAGGCTTGTCCAGAAGTGGAAGAAATGCGATAGAAATAAGGCAGCATTTGAGAATAGTAACAAAGAATGGCTAGACACGCCTCTGGTGTTGATAGAAAGCTCATCATTTAGAAATGTTGGACGCCCAGAGAAAACTATTTCAGAGTGTTGCAGAATAACTCAAATCAACAAACTATCAGGCATTTCGGAGAAAGTCTCGACGGATGTATTGTTGTTGGCTGCAAGTAGCAGCCTATATAAGGACGGAAATACATCAAGAATTGTGTCGAAGCTGAATGCTGACGAGGAGCTTACCGGGGATATTATAAGAACTGGAAGTACGGCCGGTACTGAAAGTACTAACAATGGAAACACTGCACGAAGATTTTTTGCAAATTTAGCTGTACGCATAAAAAGAGTAACCAAATTTTAATATTCCGATTTAGCGTTGTCCTGCGAGCATTGGCCTGTGGACATTATTTAAACTCGGATGCATTCGGATCGTACGCTATGGAAACTGCAGAAATTTTTGTAAATGAATACCCCTGGTTTTACATGCCATCGTCTGTTCACAGAATCTTAATTCATGGAGCAGACATCATAAACAGTTTTTGTCTTCCAATTGGTATGATGTCAGAGGAAGCGCTTGAAGCAAGGAATAAAGATTATCGAAACATACGCGAGAACAATACAAGAAAAAATTCAAGAAAAAACACAATGGAGGACATAATGAATACCCTTTTTGTTTCTTCTGATCCTCTAATATCTTCAATGTCCAATGGCTCTTCAATGTCGTCATCGAAAAATATTATTATGGACAAAGAAGTTAAGAGCTTGCTTTTAGCAGAAAATCTTGACACCGATTTGTCTGACTCTGAAAGTCAAGATTCAGAGTAATAATTTTTTTTTTAATTTTTGTATATAATGTATATGTTTATTATTTCCTTCTTGTATAATATAAGTTATAATTATATTTTTTACTCTTTTTCTAAAAGTCTTTTTTTTAAATATAAAAAAAATTTAAAAAAAACACTATAAATTTAATGCCGCTAGCGAGCCCGAATCGACCACTGTGCTCCGCCATGGTTTCGCTTATGCCGGGTTTGCCTTGGTTGCCTTATGTCGCGCCAATACTTCTGACACCCATCTGGACCATCTAAATTAAACTTTTTTTCGTCCGAAAAAATTACTTCGCGAAATTCCTCTGTCCAAAATTTATATTTTTCCGCGAAGGATAATCGAGCGCTTAGATGGCGTGGTAGCATCTTAGGTACAGGCACTCGGGTACTATATTTAAGGTTCTTATTTTCAACTAAAAGTTGATGGACCCGTCTCCTAGTGACATTAAGATGTAAATGACGTTTAATCAGCTAGGCGCTGAATTTCGCGTTTGCACCTAGGGTCGATGCCACTAGGTCTGCCAGAGCGTTTTATTGTACCATATTTTTTCGGGTTTTTAAAAAGTTTCTAATGGTATGTCGGTGTCGAGAAACTCTAGCATCTATTTCGGAAATTTTACATCCATTTTCATTCATAGCTGTTATTATTCCGCGATCTTCGGCTGACAAATTGTCTCCGCGTGGCATGCTAAGGTAAAACCGTAATTATATTTACATTTTTCACACAAACACCAATCAACTTACATTTTTTGGTTTGCAAATAAGCTCTTCTCTTAAAAAAAAACAATTCCGGACTAATTTGCTGACCAAAAGACTTCCACTCTTCATTCAAACCACGCTAGTTTATTTTTGTACATATACTTATTTCCTAAGAAAACCTTCTGGCACCACAGAATACAGTGATAACGGTACTAAGAATGATGACCGAAAACAAATTTCGTAGAAGCATTCTATAAATAGATTGCAACTCCACATAATTGCATACCAAGATTAAATGCGCAATGACAATAAGTAAAAATTAAGTCAATAATATTTTTGTACATATACTTATTTCCATGAGGTACTCGACATACCAACCGTACTATTGCTAGTTTTGGTTGCAATGGGTAGTTTTTCGAAGAAAACCACTACTTTTGCACCAGCGGCATCACTTCAAGCCAACTAGTGCTCTACCTGTCACTTTCACACCTACCATTGCTCCGCTATGGTCGGTAGTTCAGTCTGAGGGGGAAGAGTTACCGCTTCAGCAGCCACCCTCGGCGGGTCCCCATCGAAACCCAAACAATTAACAGCTAAAGTACCGCCTCAGCAATACTCTCAGCGGCCCCCCACCAAGACCCCACGACAGCCCCCAAATGATTAGTAACTAAATACTTTGTTGGCAATAAAGTTGCAAACCAAACACAACATCTAGCAACCAAATACTTTGTTGGCAATGAAGTTGCCAACCAAACATAAACATCAGAACCACTTAATTTAAGTCCCGCTTATACATCTGCTCCAATTTCAAATCCATTCCGCTAGTTCAGCATAAGTGCATGTAGACATTTGGGTATTTAAGGACTAATATTAGAAACAAAGAATCAGTTCGAGAATATTCTTAATCCAAACCACAATTCGTATTTTAATTCTGTAAACTGGAACTCCAGCCCCACTGGACTTATCTACTTGTTAACCCACGTATCGTAAACTCACGTGCTGATTTCAAGTTCCGGGGCCAACAGAACCGGCCAATTAACAATTGTCTTGTCTAAAAGTAAACATAAAGTATAACACATTTTTAATTAAGGGTAGATTAAAAAACAAGAAAGGAAAGATAACTTCGTGCGGAGCCGAAGTTCATATACCCTTGCAGTTAAAACCTATATCCGGTCGCAAACATCGGATATAGTTGGCCGATCCTTATTCGAATATGAATATATAATCCAATTTATTACAATACAAAATCTAAAAAAAGTCCTAAACTTCTATCTTCAAACATACCAAACTTTGTATTTCTACCAAAAACCATTTCCGATCGTTCAGTTATATTGCAGCTATAAGATATAGTCGGCCGATCGTTATGAAATTTGGTAGGTTGGATGAACTGACCAAAAATATAATCTGTACCAAGTTCCAGCTTTCTATCTTCAAAAACACAAAAGTTGGGCCATTTCCGATCGTTCAGTTATATGGCATCTATAGGATATAGTCGGCCGATCCTTTCGAAATTTGGCATGTCGTATTATTTTGCCAAAAATAGCGCTCATGTCAAATTTGAACTCTCTAACTCTAAAAACACCGAAGTTATACCACTTCCGATCAATCAATTATATGGCAGCTATAAGATATAGTCGGCCGATTCCGGTCGTTCCCACTTATATACTGCGTGCAAAGGAAAGAAGGGTGTGTGCAAAGTTTCAAGTCGATAGCTTTAAAACTGACAAACTAGTTTGCGTAGAAACAGACATACGGACAGACAGACGGACATGCTCATATCAACTCAGGAGGTGATCCTGATCAAGAATATATATACTTTATA
The DNA here is from genome assembly GCA_018153455.1 of Drosophila parabipectinata. NCBI lineage: Eukaryota > Metazoa > Arthropoda > Insecta > Diptera > Drosophilidae > Drosophila > Drosophila parabipectinata. The sequence continues at coordinate 529,828 of JAECYA010000037.1, read as the reverse complement.
GGGTCGGAGATGTCTCCTTCACTGCGTTGCACACTTTTGACCAAAATTATAATACCCTCTGCAAGGGTATAAAAAACACTTTTGGCCGCGTAATATTCAAAAACCTACCTACGTTTGTCTGTGTAGTATGCGGGGACGCCCACAACTCTTGGTTGTTGCTGGAGATCCATAAGTCTAGACAAGATGTAAGCAGCTCTGCTTGAATATAGTTGATGTTGTTGGAGCAGTTTGTGCACCCAACGGAATAAAAATATACTGACAATATTGTCAAAAATGAATTCTATGAATGAATTCCAAAATTCTATCTCTATTAATTAACACCCTTAAAAATTTACTATTGCCCTATTGACGGGTGCCTCAGTACAACTTAGAAAAAATATATGACTGCCGTCCGGCGGAGAACTAGGGCGTATCCAACTACTTCAATAAAATGTGTCCTTGTTAGGAGATTAGCCTACTCAGTTAGGGTTTTGACTGGATCTGGAGTTTAAAAACTGCGGGGAAAAAGCTTTTTTTTTGGATTTCTGATATGACGTAAAAAAGTTTATTCCGTCAAATAGGGCGATGAATATTGAGGACACATCAAAAGGTGGTTGGAAAAGCGAAAGTGTAACCACCCCCTCACGGACCACCGTACTATAAGGACGTGTTGCGAATCTTGCGACAACTGAGAGGCCATAAGCGGCTATTTTCATAGATAGCCGTGGAACATACTCGGTGCTGTTCAGATAGAAGCCTGTTAAAATGCTATCCGATTCATTTTTGCAACGAACAGCTAACGTGCGGAGGTGGAATCATTGGGTTATCAAGTGAGAAGCGGAGTTGCACGCGATTGCCGGCCAGGTCTCGTCGGCTAATGGATGGGTCTTGACAAGCTTGTTTCTGCCAGATGCTTCTCGCGGTGATCACAAATTTGTCTCAAAAGATAAAGCGTGCACGACCTCACGGATTGCGAAGGACAAACAACGCTCGCTCTGAACGAATAATATCAGGATGCATTATGGTCCTCGAGAATGCCAAAGGGTTACGCGATTTATCTTTTTCTCACTATTATAAATTCCATTTTTATTCCTTAAAAACTCTTACTGTTACTTAAAATCCAATATTTTTTCTTTTATTCTGCCTTTCTATAATTTAATCTATATGTTTACCCAAAAATAATCTGAAATAACCAAAAATTTCACCGCACTGACTGGGGAATACTTTACTGCGATGGATCATAAACGGATACTGCTAATTCTTTTGCCGTGTTAGACGGTGCTGCCATTATCGTCTCCACCGGAAATCTACCATTACTCAATCGTCTCCGGCAAGGCAATACATATCCTTAAAGCTATCCCAAAATTTGGCATCTATACACTCAAAACCAAATCATAAAAAAGTTTCTTTGGGTTCCAAGACACACGAGGATAAAAGTAAACAAATTAGCTTATAAAGCTGCCAAGGAAGCAGCTCAGAAGAGTTCAGAAGAACTAAAACTATACTTGCTTCGACAATACTAGACGATTGGGCATCATTCAAACACTGGTTTCAGCGATAGGGTAAAAATAGGTGTGCTAACCACTAGCATCAAGATCGAAGCCAGGATGTATAATTTTTACCCCATTAAAAATAGATGATAAAGAGATTGCACATTGCAAATTCTAAACGAGATGTCAAAACCAAACCATTATGTTCAAACATATTCGTCCAGTTTACGTTTTTTACTTACACGGTTTTAAATACTTCATTATTTGATTTGAAGTGAAGAAGTCAAAATGATAAAAAAAAATTTCTAAAAAGAATATCGAAAATGTATATATATTAAGCATCTGAATTGCTTCATTCTGAATACGCGATGGAAAGAATTAACTTGAATTGAATTGAGTAAATTCGACGCAAAAGCAAAATGAAGTGGTATGAGTTTGTGAATTCACTTGAATTCACAGCTTGCAACTTCCAGAGAAATGAGTGATTATTTGACGAAGAAATAAGCCGTAAGGTTACTTATCGATATTACTTAATAAAATAATAAATCGTAAAGTTGAATGAAAGATCAGGCATAGACCAAGAAGTTCAAGTTACAGGAGACGTTGAGTGCACATTTAAATTCCCCCAAATCGTGGACTTACTAATAAACCGCAAGATGATGAAACCATGTGTTGGAGACGAAATGGTATGTATCATAAATAGTAACATATTATAAAATACATCTGTTTCCTTGATAGGAAATAATAATCATTATTTTTTGGAACCCTTGTAGAGGGTGTTATAATTTTGGTAAAAACGCAGTGAAGAAGACATCCCCTACCCTACAAAGTATATACAATATATTCTTGATCAGATTGAGATTTAGTCTTGAGATTTAGTCTTTCCACACGCCAAGACCAAGGTCAAGGTAGCAGGGGGCCAAAGGAGGGTCAAGGGGGATCGAAGACGGCAAAAGGGGGCACCGGTCAACAACCGAGCGCCCACATGGAATATCCCCAGGATCATTACGGTGGGTTGGGGGAAAAGTGAAGGCCAGGTGCCTTGAGTCAATGAGCGAAGGGGGCCGGTGAGGGGCAAAACGCCGCCACCCCGTGGGAAAACGGAATCGACGTCGAACGTGACGGTTCCCGGAGCAGCAGTAAAACAACGGAAGGGTAGTCAAAGGGGGAGGAGAGATCAGGCGTCGCGCAGGCATGTTTAGAAAGTGCGGCGGTAGGAGCAGCAGCGAACGATCAAAGGGGGGTGCGACGGGACCTGGAAGCCCACCGGTGCAAAACATAGCAACAGTAGAGATCCGTAGTTTGAGGACTCGGTAGTTTGAGTTGAACGACCGGCTTTGGAGATTTCAACAGCCAAAAAGAAAGGAAAACGTAACGGACGAGCTAGGAAAGGTTCCGATGCAGGGCGGTTCCCCTACAAGCCCAGGGTATCGGAGTCGAGTTGGGCCATTCCCGACCACGACTGGTGGCCTTGCAAGGTAGTGAGAATAGGACAAGTCTGGCGTACGCCTTACCGACTCCTGAAATCGCAACCAACAGACGTAGTCTTGCAAAATAAGAATAGGCTGACTCGTGAACTTACACCCAATTAGAGACCCATCGAGCACGGTATGTCCCCGATGTAGCGAGAACGCGACGAACGAGCATCAACGTCAATCCTGGCACGCTAGCGCGTATGCGCATCCCTTAAGAAGCGGAGCGGAATGGAGCTGCCCAGTCTTTGATCTGTTGCAGACGACCCAAGGGGGTGTTCCGAGAAATAGGAAGGCCCGTGAAAGGGCGACGGTTAGGGAAACCTAAGGCAACGCAGCACGAAGAGTAGCAGCAGCGACAGAGCAGCGATGGCGATCGGGACACCCGGAACGACTAACAGAAGGCGCCGACGACGGAGCCGGGTGAAACCAGGAGAAGCAGCGATAATACGGAGCGGAACCTGTTATTATGGAACTAACATTGTATCTTAATAAAAGTATCTGAATAAAGAGTTTTTAAAGTTTAATGCTATTTGTTTTATTTCTGGGCTCGGTGTAAGATGCAAAAAACGACGATGTAAGATGTTTAACTTAAATTTAATAACTAATGGAACCATAGTTAGTAAGATTTTTAGTTCTTTTATTGAAAACTTAAGTTTTTGTAAAAAGTAAAAATGGAAATATAGCCCACTCTTGAAATATTGGCCACAACGAAATTCGAAACTCGACAAAAATAGTTCAACCATATATGCGGAATTAGAGCCCAGTATCTCTAAAATTGGAGTTTATGCCAAAAAACGGCGTTTTCGCTCAATGCGCATTAGTGAGGAAAAGTGCACAAAGAGACTAACTAATATTGATTCAGAATTGAAAAAACTACAACCAAAGATTATAAAGTACATAGATGGGACATCTACATACCCCTACTTGGAGGGTAGCCTAGATGGAAAACGTGCGCTCCTTACCCTAACGGGTTCGATTTTATGGCTGAGGTTTTTTTATTTTTAAAAGTGAATTTTAGTTTTATGATTACTTATTTAATTTTTTTTTATTCTTTTATTATTTTTTTATATTTAATTTATTATTATCATTTTTAATTGCATTCTATTACAATTGTTGTAAAAATGACCAAATGACGGTCGGACTCCTTTGGAATTTTATTAAGGGGGGAAATACAATTAAAAATTTATTTTTTTCAAAAAATTTTTTTTTGTCCTAATGTACTCTAAATATGTCTAGGAATAAGCCTTTAAAAGCATAAAGCCGTCCGGTACTTATTTTCCAAGTAATACGCAATTTAGTGAGTGCGTGTCAGTGGTAAACTTTAGTGAGTGGTAAACTTTAAACGCTTCTACTGAAAAGTCGTGTTTTCAAAGTCGCCGTGCAATGTACAGGTCAGAGATTTCATTTTAATCGAATGCGGTTTTTTGCTTTATATTTGAAATTAAATTCTCCACAACATGAATGAAAGGATTTTTCATATTTATTTGTTATAACATGTTTTTTTGACGAACAAAGTCAAAAAAAAGTGTGTTTTTTTTTAAAATTTTTTTCAGTTTCAAATTTTTTCATGGAAAAACCCTTTTTTTTACATATGAAATAATTCATGTTGTGCGCTGTACCTCTAAGTTTAATGCCCAGTTGTTGTTTTTTGTTTTAGACGTGATCCTGGGCCTGGAGACTGCACGGCGCAAAGTTTATCCCCCAAAACACGACTCTACATTATTGATCATAAATGGGCTTAATTACAATATTTTTCGAAAAACTTGACTGATTTTCATTGCCCAATAATTTCCTAATAACATGCAAAAAGAATCGCTAAGATTCATTCAATTCCCTACTTGCAATCCACTCCCAAAGATAGGCCTCATTTTAGACCTTTTAATTGTATTTCCCCCCTTAACCGGACATCATTTTTAATTTTTTTCTTTAATGCTACAATTAAAAATAATTTTAAAAAAATAATTATATAAATAAGAAAAAGTTCGAATTCCTTAGAAGGATTTGAACATAAGAAAATGTATACAGAGCAACTTTTTTATGAATTACTCTACCGTCCTGATATGGTATGGTATATATATTCTTGATCAGGATCACCTCCTGAGTTGATATGAGCATGTCCGTCAGTCCGTCTGTCTGTTTCTAGTAGAAACTTTCTACGCAAACTAGTCTCTCAGTTTTAAAGCTTTCGACTTGAAACATTGCACACACCCTTCTTTCCTGTGCACGCAGTATAGCACGCATATAACTGATTCATCGGAAATTCTATAACTTTAGTGTTTTAAGATTGAAAAATTCTGATTTTGTATGAATCAAATAATGCGACCCACCAAGTTTCATAAGGATCGGCCGACTATATCCTATAGCTGCCATATAACTGAACGATCAAAAATGACCCGACTGTCGTGTTTTTGAAGATAGAAAGTTGGAACTATGTACATATTCTATATTTAGTCAGTTGATCCGACCTACCAAACTTCATAACGACCGGCCGACTATATCGTTAGCTGCCATATATTGTATATATAAATTATGATGTTTTAGTGTATGTTTTGGTTAATAAATCTTATTTATTCGGTCCGCTGTCTAGCGTGCCCGATTAATTATATAATGATTATCCACATGGTTTTTGTGAGTTGAGATTTGAATTACGAGGCTTGCGTGGTGATGACCGGCGCATGTGATCTCTGAACTTATTGCTTAATCTACTAACGAAAACAAAGAACCGAAATGTTCTTATCTCTAAAGCTCCCCTTACTACTACCCAAGCCCATTGTGGTGGGGTCAAAATATGTTATATTATTATATTATCAGATTTTATATATAAATTTGCTGCCGCGGGATTGTGTTAACTCCTCCGATTCTTCTTAAATCCTCCCTTTCTTCTTATTGATTGTGAGGACTTGAACAATCTTATTGGAAACTGTTTCTCTGGATAGCATTGGCGACGTATTTTGATTTCTTCCGATTAATCCCGTACTGGTATTGCGTCTAGCCATCAAAAGAATGGTAATCCTTGGGTTTCGGTTTCATCGCTGATTCTCGTAGATGTAGGTGAGAGGCAAGGTCCTGGAAATGGTCGTATCGAAGTCAACACCCACCTTTATTGTAACTGTCTCCATGTCTATGATCAGGTCCCATTGTCGGTTTTACTGCTTGACCTGAAAATGGTTAGGTTTACGTATTTAAACGATAAATTGATGTTCAATGATTTATTTGTTAATGAGCTCTCTCGTTGAGCTGTCGTTCTTTATGAACGACACTCCTTTTATGAGGACCGTTGTCCCAAGGTCTGCTTCGATCGTTTCTGTCCTATATCGTGGGGTAAGTTTATTTTCCAGACGTTTGTTTAACTTGACTAGGACGGTTTCTCCCACCTCAAAAGTTCTGTCTGGTCTTGTTTCGTTTATTCTTCTTAGCTGTATCTCCTGAGCTTCTTTAACGCTTCATTTGATTTCATATGCAAATTCGGGAGAAATTGAATGATGATGTCGATCGGCCTTTTCTCTAACACTAAATGAACTGTTTTGTTGTATTTTATAGTTGCCTAAAGTATAAGGTTGACCGTATCACTCATGTCTCTTTCAAGTTTCAGGCAGCGGGCTATTTCTAAAAGCGTGCTGTGGATCCTTTCCACCTGCCCATTTGAAGTACTAAGGAGTGGTGGTGCGTTCGCTATCTCAACATTAAATGTATTTTAAACAAGTGACAAAATATTGTCTTTGAATTTAGAAAATGTATCAATACAGGTCAAAAGTACTTTCTGTGTGTGGAGAAAATATCAATGTGCAATAGCATTTATAGACTTTACAGTGTAGAAATGCTACCTTTGGAAAAGGAGGATCTGCGGAAACTTTTTCCTTTTATTTTATTTTTAAATGCACATTCTTTTTTTATGTTTCATTCAACAATATTACAATAACGCTGAGTTAAGGGGAGGTTCTTTTGGATTTTTTCGAAAATAAAGCAAACTTTGAGAATGGATTGCCGTAAAATGAAAAGACATACGAACTTATGCTTTTGAACTTTTGTTTCGTTGTTTATTAACAATTAAAAAAAATATTCAATATTCAGGAAATTCAAAATGGCGGCTTCAAAATGGCGGATCTTGTCGACCTCTATATTTCTGCTTTGTCGAGTGTCGGGCCGCTGGTAGTAAACTTAAATTAGAAATGTATATACTTTATTAAAATTGATGAAATTTCCTATGCCTTATACCTAACCTAACCTAATTAATTTTGGTAAAAATAAACCAATTGCATGGACGTTTAAAAAAAAAGTGACATTTTTTGTGACGGACGGACTCCTTTGGAATTTTATTAACCGGACATCATTTTTAATTTTTTTCTTTAATGCTACAATTGAAAATAATTAAAAAAAAAATAATTATAAAAATAAGAAAAAGTTCGAATTCCTTAGAAGGATTTGAACATAAGAAAATGTATACAGAGCAACTTTTTTATGAATTACTCTACCGTCCTGATATGGTATGGTATATATATTCTTGATCAGGATCACCTCCTGAGTTGATATGAGTATGTCCGTCAGTCCGTCTGTCTGTTTCTAGTAGAAACTTTCTACGCAAACTAGTCTCTCAGTTTTAAAGCTTTCGACTTGAAACATTGCACACACCCTTCTTTCCTGTGCACGCAGTATAGCACGCATTTAACTGATTCATCGGAAATTCTATAACTTTAGTGTTTTAAGATTGAAAAATTCTGATTTTGTATGAATCAAATAATGCGACCCACCAAGTTTCATAAGGATCGGCCGACTATATCCTATAGCTGCCATATAACTGAACGATCAAAAATGACCCAACTGTCGTGTTTTTGAAGATAGAAAGTTGGTACTATGTACATATTCTATATTTAGTCAGTTGATCCGACCTACCAAACTTCATAACGACCGGCCGACTATATCGTTAGCTGCCATATATTGTATATATAAATTATGATGTTTAAGTGTATGTTTTGGTTAATAAATCTTATTTATTCGGTCCGCTGTCTAGCGTGCCCGATTAATTATATAATGATTATCCACATGGTTTTTGTGAGTTGAGATTTGAATTACGAGGCTTGCGTGGTGATGACCGGCGCATGTGATCTCTGAACTTATTGCTAAATCTACTAACGAAAACAAAGAACCGAAATGTTCTTATCTCTAAAGCTCCCCTTACTACTACCCAAGCCCATTGTGGTGGGGTCAAAATATGTTATATTATTATATTATCAGATTTTATATATAAATTTGCTGCCGCGGGATTGTGTTAACTCCTCCGATTCTTCTTAAATCCTCCCTTTCTTCTTATTGATTGTGAGGACTTGAACAATCTTATTGGAAACTGTTTCTCTGGATAGCATTGGCGACGTATTTTGATTTCTTCCGATTAATCCCGTACTGGTATTGCGTCTAGCCATCAAAAGAATGGTAATCCTTGGGTTTCGGTTTCATCGCTGATTCTCGTAGATGTAGGTGAGAGGCAAGGTCCTGGAAATGGTCGTATCGAAGTCAACACCCACCTTTATTGTAACTGTCTCCATGTCTATGATCAGGTCCCATTGTCGGTTTTACTGCTTGACCTGAAAATGGTTAGGTTTACGTATTTAAACGATAAATTGATGTTCAATGATTTATTTGTTAATGAGCTCTCTCGTTGAGCTGTCGTTCTTTATGAACGACACTCCCTTTTATGAGGACCGTTGTCCCAAGGTCTGCTTCGATCGTTTCTGTCCTATATCGTGGGGTAAGTTTATTTTCCAGACGTTTGTTCAACTTGACTAGGACGGTTTCTCCCACCTCAAAAGTTCTGTCTGGTCTTGTTTCGTTTATTCTTCTTAGCTGTATCTCCTGAGCTTCTTTAACGCTTCATTTGATTTCATATGCAAATTCGGGAGAAATTGAATGATGATGTCGCTCGGCCTTTTCTCTAACACTAAATGAACTGTTTTGTTGTATTTTATAGTTGCCTAAAGTATAAGGTTGCGGGCTATTTCTAAAAGCGTGCTGTGGATCCTTTCCACCTGCCCATTTGAAGTACTAAGGAGTGGTGGTGCGTTCGCTATCTCAACATTAAATGTATTTTAAACAAGTGACCTGATTGACTCGGAATATATAGACGGTTCATTGTCACAAAATATTGTCTTTGAATTTAGAAAATTTATCAATACAGGTCAAAAGTACTTTCTGTGTGTGGAGAAAATATCAATGTGCAATAGCATTTATAGACTTTACAGTGTAGAAATGCTAGCTTTGGAAAAGGAGGATCTGCGGAAACTTTTTCCTTTTATTTTATTTTTAAATGCACATTCTTTTTTTATGTTTCATTCAACAATATTACAATAACGCTGAGTTAAGGGGAGGTTCTTTTGGATTTTTTCGAAAATAAAGCAAACTTTGAGAATGGATTGCCGTAAAATGAAAAGACATACGAACTTATGCTTTTGAACTTTTGTTTCGTTGTTTATTAACAATTAAAAAAAATATTCAATATTCAGGAAATTCAAAATGGCGGCTTCAAAATGGCGGATCTTGTCGACCTCTATATTTCTGCTTTGTCGAGTGTCGGGCCGCTGGTAGTAAACTTTAATTAGAAATGTATATACTTTATTAAAATTGATGGAATTTCCTATGCCTTATACCTAACGACAATTAATTTTGGTAAAAATAAACCAATTGCATGGACGTTTAAAAAAAAAGTGACATTTTTTCTCTTTTTTTTTTACTTTGATCTCATTTCAAAATTAAAAATAAACAATTTTTTATGCCAATTTTAGGTATACAAAAAAGTATTTACTTTTAAACATATTTTGAATGAAGGAAATCGGATCAATAGAACGAGCCCAGTGCGCGACAAGAGCTTTGAAAACATGGTTCCGAGAAAAACGCGTTTAAAGTTTGTAGAAGCTTAGCCTTTAGATAGCTTTCTTGTTATCATGGGTATGTTCGAAACGCTCTAGCTCAAGAAATACACGTCGTATCGAAATATCCCTTGGCACGTATATTCTACACATATGTAACTTTCATTTTATTAAAAATAAAAAATCGATTTTTTCAAAAAAATCCAAAAGAACCTCCCCTTAAACAATAGATAGACGAATGATATTGACGCTATTTTCTCTTAAATTTTTTTTTAATAGTAATAAAAAAGAAAGGAAAATAAATTTTAAGTGAGAATAAGAATATTAAAAATAGACGGTAGAGAAGGATCCTAGCCGAACATGGACCCCCCTGGCACCAGCCCAGGGCTCTACATCTTCGCCAACTTCGCCTGGCAATTTATAGTACCATGAAACCCGCATTCATAGAGATTTATACACTGGGTTCCACTACAAACTGAGGCCATAATTTTTATATTTATTGTTTTCTCGATAGGAGTGTCAATTTTGGGAAAAACTTAAAAACAATTTAAATATAAATTATATATAAATAAATTTTAAAAAAAGTATATGTCTCTTGCTTGATTTGAACTCGATTTACTAAAAACGCGAACAGAAGCTAATATAAAAATTTTTATCAATATATGTATATTGATTAATTTTTATTTACTTAATAGTTAAATATTCATGCGAAGATTTAATTACGAAGTAAGTGAAATGCCATACGAAAAATCATACCCATAATTCCCCTAAAAAGAAAAACGTTTGGGTTTATTGGCGCTTTCAAATTCGTTAAATGAGTAAATGTTTATACCCAAAATCTCATAATTAAATATAAAATATTCAAAAAATAAGTCTCATTTACAACAATAATTTTGAACAATTTGTATTCCGTTTTCGACTAAAATTGTCTCACTCAGAGATAATCTGATATTTTTTGCTCAAATTTGATCAGGTGATTTACTCACCGTTTGTGTGAGATTTTTAAAAGTAAACGACGTTTTGATAATTTTCACTGTTGAAAACACTGTTTACATATATGTTATATATGTATGTATATGTGTGCTATCCCCAAGTTGAAGTGTGTGAAAGTTGAGTTGAGGCAAATTTACTTTTTTTAAGACAAAAACACAAAACCGTTTAAACTGAGCATTTTGTTTTTTTCAATCTGTTGATTCGGTCTCTGTAAGTTATTTTTTACAGACCGTCAAAAATAAAACTCATCTGAGAAAGATCAACCTAAAACTAACATAGTATGTATAATATATGTACATGGGGCGAAAGCTATATAAAAGCTATGGGCGAAGGTGACTTCGATCAAATCGTTTGATGCGATTGCTGCTAACGATTCATTTCGTTGAACTATTGTTAAGTCAGAATTCAAGGCATTTTTACTCGAGTATAAATGTTTGATTTCAATCATCTGTTGTTTACTCGAGTGATTCTGTTATGATACGTGTGATAGAAATGTTTGATGTGTTCAATGTACATCCAAAGTATGTGCTCTGTCTGCTTGTATACATATTGGGACTTTCAATAAATTTTAAAAGTTTTTTTTTCGGTTTTTCATCATTTAAAAAACGGTGCCATGCGTATTATTGAAAATATTGACAGAAAACGGTAAAACTTTCTAGAAATACAAATGTATATGTGCACAAATACACGAACACAAAGTGACAGAACACCGGTTAGAATTAAAATCAAACATGTTTGACTATGATTAAATTTCGGGTATTGGGTACTATCATAGAAAAAATCATATATTATTGCCCATTGCCCATATATATGGCCCATTACTCGTATTTGGAACTTGTTCGTTGACATTGACTGGAAACGAAAAGTTCAATACTTATACCCGAAGCAAACGGAATAAATCAAACAGAGTACTGAATCAGTACTCGAGTATGACCAAAAATTTTATACTCGTTGCAGTTCTCTGATGTATGTACATATATATTAATTCATAGAGTTTTCCTCAGAGAAGGAGTAAGCATTTTTTTTCAATTAAGTTCCGATATAAAACTAGATGTCAAAATGGATAACATGGTTTTGTTAAGTCGTTGATTTAAACCAGTGATGCCTTAAGCATCAGTCATCATCTATTAAGGGAAAAAGTCTGAGGCTGCCAACTACAGAGGCATCTCTAAGTTGTCGGCAATTCCAAAGTTATTTGAAAAATTAATTACCCCTCACTTGCAACACCTATGCTCTTCTATCATCTCTCCCTGTTAGCATGGCTTTATTAAGCGTCGCTCCACCACCACAAATTTACTGGAGTTGACATCCTTTGTCATAGATGGCTTTTGTAAGGGATATCAAACCGATGTAATTTACACAGACTTCAGCAAAGCATTTGATTCAGTTAATCACTCACTCTTGTTGAGTAAACTGAATATGCTGGGTTTTCCTATAGACCTCTTAACGTGGATCTCCAGCTATTTAGATGGAAGGACACAAAGAGTCTTATTTAAAAACATACAGTCCCGTCTGGTCCGTGCTACATCTGGCGTCCCTCAAGGAAGTCATCTTGGCCCGCTATTATTCACGCTTTTTATTAATGACTTGCCCCCTGCTTTAACGAACTCTCTAGTTCTTATGTATGCAGATGATGTAAAGCTTTGTCTTCAGTACAAATCCATCTCTGCCCAATGCAGTCTTCAGTCTGACCTTGATAACTTTCAAGAATGGTGTTTAGCTAATGATCTAATACTTAAGGGAAGGTTCTTTTGGATTTTTTTGAAAAAATCGATTTTTTTTTTAATAAAATGAAAGTTACATATGTGTAGAATATACGTGCCAAGGGATATTTCGATACGACGTGTATTTCTTGAGCTAGAGCGTTTCGAACATACCCATGATAACAAGAAAGCTATCTCAAGGCAAAGTTTCTAAAAACTTTAAACGCGGTTTTTCTCGGAACCATGTATCAAACCTCTAGTCGCGCACAGGGCTCGTTCTACTGATCCGATTTCCTTCGTTAAAAAAATGTTTAAAAGTACATACTTTGTTGTATGCCTTATACCTAAAATTGGCATAAAAAATTGTTTGTTTATAATTTTTAAACGAGATCAAAGTAAAAAAAAGAGAAAAAATTTAAATTTTTTTTAAACGTCCAGGAATTTGGTTTATTTCTACCAAAATTAATTGTCGTTAGGTATAATAGGAATAGGCATAGGAAGTTCCATCAATTTTAATAATTATATACATTTCAAATTTCCGTTCACTACCAGCGGCCAGACATTAGACAAAGCTGAAAAATAGAGGTCGACGAGATGCATTTTGAAGCCGCCATTTTGAATTTCCTGAATATTGAATATTTTTTTTAATCGTTAATAAACAATGAATCAAAAGTTTAAAAGCATAAGTTCGTATGTCTTTTCATTTTCCTGCCATCCATTCTCAAAGTTTGCTTAATTTTCGGAAAAATCCAAAAGAACCTCCCTTTATTAAGCCCTCCCCTTTCCAACATGTGGTTGGAAATTTTTCTGCCCTGTCTTTGACTGTACATCTGTAAAAGTTAATGTGCTTACGGGAGAATTCTAAGTATTCGAACAAAAATTCGAACGAAAATCTAACATTTTATTGTATTTCTGTGGCACCACTTAAACTTATAATTTTTCAGCTAGTCAGGCAGGCTCCGGTTTTCACTTTCAATTTAAATTTTACTTGATAATTGTGAAGCAAGAAAACAATTAAATTTATCTTTTATAAAGTGATTCCAATGTAATTATTCTTTTTACAAAAAATTATGTGTACAAAAAAAATACATAACTTTTTAGAGGAATGAAGCTTTCACAGGTATACGCATTAAGTATTTTTGTGCATTTCAAATAGAATTTATAGGTGTTTATTGAATACAGCTAAAAGAGTAAAGAACTTTTAATATTATATTTTGTGTTGTATTATATGTACAATTATGTAATAAATATTTTCTGCGCTTTAAATATGTCTCTTTTCTATACTTACATTTTAAATTTACAAATCAATTAAAAGTGTATATAGCCTTATTATCTAAACTAAATTTATTTTTTTTTATACTAGAAGGTAATATTATTATTTAAAATAACTAAGTGCTGTAATGGCGAGCGACCAGATTTATATAGATTTAAGGGGTTATATATGTATGGATGTGTATAAGTATGTTCAGGATTTTTCTATGAATATAGTTTTTAATTCTAACATTAATTTTTTTATCCAATTGAAGGATGCGTACACGGAACGTCACCAGGTATATTTTATATGTGTTTTATAATTTTATAGGTACATCAATAAAATTTTTACTTGTAGTTTGTAAAAAAATATTTAACAAGAATATCTTATTATTAAAAGATGTCTTTTCAGAATATTACAATAAAAAAAATTACAGAAAAACAAGAAAGGAAAATTAACTTTGGGCGGAGCCGAAGTTGATACACCCTTGCAGTTACAACCGGATATATATCGATAAAATCGGATACAGTTTACCAATCCGTATAAGAATATCATAATATAACCAATTCATTACGATTCAAAATCTAAAAAAAAGTCCCAATCTTCTATCTTCAAGAACACCAAAGTTGGTATTTTTACCAAATATCATTTCCGATCTTTCAGTTATATGGCAGCTATAAGATATATTCGGCCGATCGTAATGAAATTTGATAGGTGAGATCAACTGAGCCAAAATAGTATCTGTACGAATTTTCAACTTTAAAAACACGAAAGTTAGGTCTTTTTCGATTGTTCAGTTATATGGTAGCTATATGGTATAAGTATCCTAATATAAATAGCACTCATGTCAAATCCGAACTCTCTAACTCTAATAACACCAAAGTTATACCATTTCCGATCAATCAGTTATATGGCAGCTATATGATATAGTCGACCGTTCCGACTTATATAATGCGTGCAAAAAAAAGAAGGGTGTGTGCAAAGATAGTCGATAGCTTTAAAACAGAGACTAGTTTGCGTAGAAACAGACAGACGGAGCTATGCTCACAGATGGCTATGCTCATATAAACTCAGGAGGTGATCCTGATCAATGATATATATTCTTTATAAGGTCGGAGATGCCTCCTTCACTGCGTTGCACACTTTTGACCAAAATTATAATACCCTCTACAAGGGTATAAAAAGGTAAGAGGTGTGAAACAAAAAAACCTTATATTGTGTTCTGAATGTACATTTTCTTTTTAAAAAATTTTTCGGAATTTTATGTCATAAAAACATTTTTTTTCATAAAGTCCCACAGACCAGACCATAAAAAAAGGCATTATAAGGAATAATAGGAAATTAATCTCCTAAAAATTTATTTTTTACGAAATGAATCGAAAAAAGTGAGGTTATCTTAGCTAGCCTTATCCTGATGACGCACTTATTGCATTTAATGGTACGTTTGGGTATTTTCAAGATTTTATGGTCTAACGATTTCATATTTTTGTTAAACAATATTTTACAAAAAATGACTGTGCCCCATGAGCGTTATCCTAGTGACACACTGCGTACATACCTTTATGACTTAATAAACATTGCTTAATTTTTATTTATAATCGAGAAAAAAATATTTGTATGTAAAACATAAAAAATTAATATTTTTATGCCATTAATGATTAATGATCTAGAGCCATTATATGTATATATACATAATCCAAAAAAAGTCCAATATACATAAAAAAAATTACATACAAAAAATATCCAAACAGATATAACCTCTTAATAAGTTTACAGTAATGTATGCCAGCTCGATGCTTCAAAATATATGGAGTCTTCACCTCTTTAAAAATTTTATTTATTTAATTTTAAGTCCATTATTAACATAAAAAGTTAATATTATAACTTATAAAATAATTTTCTGGTATTTTACAAAAGCGTCACGCTTTATATTGGTGTTATTCAGGCTTTACATGGTACTAGGTCGAGGTAATAAGGATGTTGAAATGTAAATTGGAGCTGGTCGAAATTTTTAAAATTCCAACGTACCAACGTGGTCGCTCATCAAATAAATTATTTGCTTATCATCGACTTGGGGCGACTGATGGCACTGGAGATAAACCTATTACACCACCAGAAACTGTACTTTGACCAACGGTCGCAGCACTTACGACTATTCCCATTGAATGTTCAGTTTCCTTCGTGCTAACAGTTTGATGACTTAAGGAATCGACAGCTATCATATGCTGAACTGGAATGCCTATTGATACCGCTGGACCTGAGTTTTTACCGACCACAATACCTGTTGACAGTTGTGTTAATGGTAGTTGTTGAATTTGGGATGACTGTGGGACACCAGTTGAACTCACAACACATGTTTGTAGCCGGTGTTGGGATTGTGTAGGTCCTAAAGCACTGACTGTAGGAGAAGGATCCTTTACACGTATATGAGATGCAGATTGAGCTGCATAAATATTTATAGCCTTTTGTCTTTCTTCTGCTTCATGTCGTAGTGCAGCTTCCATAATTGGGTTGTAGCGAAGAATGGGATATGGGTCTCGATAGGGATCTATTCCCCATCCAGGTGGAGCTGAAGCACTAAAATGTGTTATAGGTCCACCAACACCTAAAGTGGGTGGAAGCATTGCACGTGCCAGATGCGGTGGTGGGGGCAAACCGTGTCGACTTGCAGCTATTATATTAGCGTGATGATGATGGGCCGCAGCAGCTGCAGCACTTGCTTGAACAACTGCTAAAGAGGATGAATGATATCGAGGATCTCCTGCAACAGCTGCCGAAGCGCGCATTAACATTACTTCTTGGTCATCTTTTGCACGAGGATGTTCCTCTTTTATCCGAATATCTGGATTCATATCTCCAACATTACGAAGTGGTGAGCGATCCCGCGCAGACGCATTTACAGAAACCATTGCTTGAACTGCGACTGTTTGCTTGTTATTTTCGTTAATTCTTTGCTGTTGCAATATTCGCTCACGTTCTATTTCCCGTCGCTCAATTTCTCTTCTTTCCCGTTCACGTTCTTTACGATCGCGTTCCCTTTCCCTCTCTTGCTGTTCTCGTTTTAATTTTTCCTCCTTTTCTTTGCGTTCACGTTCTTCCCTTTCGCGTCGTTGGCGGTCTCGTTCTCTTTGCTCGCGTTCACGAAGTTCACGTTCGCGCTCTTCTGCTTCGCGTCGTGCACTTTCAACCCCTGAATCTGTTTTTCCGGACCAATTTGGTGAAGCTGATGATATTGAAGGATGATATGCAACATTTCGTTGCATATTATTGGTTCTAAAAAGGAAAGATAAAATTTGATTAGCCTTCGGTTTGAGTTTGTCGAGTTTGAATGGCGTGAGATGTTTAAAAGTCAGGTAATAGCATACAACGTCGAAGGTTCCGAAAAACTTTATAAATTTTGACTTTCATACGCTTGGCAAGAGAAATATTGTGGATTCTGTAGCGAGTTCACAGAAATCATCAAATTTCTCCTTGAGGCTCCTCCGAAGATAGCATGTAACTTATTTAATCTTCAATATTCTTATTTACTTCGTTAATTCCGCGCAAAGCTATTTAAGAGACACTTTTGTGTGCCTGGAATAGACCCTACCGGCAACTGCCTTAAAGCTAGCTTGTTAAAAAGTAACACCGCTGCGCAGTAGCACTAACCACACAGCATATGGACAACCCATTTCATACAACAAAAATGGACGTAAAAATTTCTTGCGATAGGCCCCAGAGCGAAATCTTACTCTCTTTCTTACGCTCACCGTTCGTTCATCTTACGCTCATATTCTCATTGAATGCTTTCTGTTTCTCAGTCTCTGAAAGGAGCGCGACGAAGGAGGTTGGTCTGCGCTTAGATTGTTCTTTGTATATATGCGTGTCACACATTCACATACACGGGGGCATGTGTGCGTGCGATTTCGTTTCGAAGCCAGCGCACAACATTTTGATTTTTCTAACTTTTCAGGCTTGCTACCCTAAGCAAATTCGGGTACTCGTTATTTGGTGAAATGACGAAAGAAATAATCCGGAGCGCTAGTAAAATTGCACTGACTTGTTTTGGGAAATGCGTCAAACCTTTAACAAATAATTAAATAATTTTTTTTTTTTTTAAAAGCTACGACAATTAACTTTTAAAAAACGTCGAAAACTTTCAAATCCGCTTAAAATTACGCGTTGAGGAGTTTTTCAGAGCAAAAAAGTCCCAAAAACCCTTTTTTTCTAAATAAATCAAGATTTTGAGGGTGTAAGAAATATTTGAAACACGGTTTTGTACTATATTCGGCCTAATGAACAATTCCTACAATGTCTCTTCAAAAGTTCCAAATCACTGTCGCACTGTGTATTTATGGGAGTGTGAAGACAATAAAACAGCTGATTGACTTTTTAACCTTTTTTTTAAATTTTTCAGGCACTTATTATTTTGGTTTATTGTGAGATCTAAATTATTGTCGTTAATTTAATAATTTCCTTTAAAATTTTGGTTCTTAAAAAAAGTCGCTGTAAGGAGCGTTTTTCGTGAGGACCTACTAAAGTGCTGATTTTCGAAAGCGATTATAAATGAAGATAAATAAGAGATAAGAAAGTGATTAGTATTGGTGTTTTTGAGGAGCTTTTAGATATTTTTTGAAAATATTTTTACTAAACGTATTCTTTCCAAGGGTCCGTGACTGCATCATCATAAATCGCAAGAATAAACTTAGTTTTTTAAACCTTAAATAATTCATTTAAACAATCGGTTTAAATAATTTTGAAATGAATCGGCTGAATGTTAGAAAAAATGGACGCAGCGATAAGGATTTCTTTTCCTTCGGAATATTGGAATCTTAAGAAATGGGTTGAACTGTGCCAATTGGATGACACTTTTAGTAGACGAACTGCGCGAATTTGTAACAGACATTTTGAAAGTAAATATATTGGGAAAAGTAGGCTTAGAAGCAATGCCGTACCCACTCTAAATTTATGTGACAATTCACGATGATATATATATATATATATATATATATATATATATATGTATGTAAATATATATACGGATACATTTATGTATGTATAGGTGCGCTTCAACTTTTTTCCGATACGGACGGCGAACGACGCCATGTTTTTCCTTGTTCTCTTGACATATGAAACTTCATTAGTATGCACTTCATCATGGAACGCTACACACTCATCAGCGATTGCAAATTGTGCAAATTTTTTATCAAAATAATCGTTCTGTTGCTGCTACTTTAAGAGCATTACGGCCATTTTACGGTCAATTTAACAAGCCAGCCCGTTCGAAAATCGACCGTCTAGTGGCAAAATTTGAGTCTACGTTTTCGCTACATAATGTTCCGGTGCCCGTGAGAGCAAGTGCTCGAAGTGATGAAAACATCGCAGCCGCCAGCGCTTCAGTTCAAGAAGGCGCTAATGTGTCGCTCACTCGACGTTCGCAACAATTTTGCCTTTCTGTGTCGTCATTGTGGCGAATTTTGCGATTTTTTTTTTCCGCAATTGGATGGACGTGGACGACATTTATTTTTAACAGGACGGTGCCACATGCCACACAGCACACGCTACAACCGCAATATTGAAAACTAAGTTCGATGAGCGTGTTATTTCGCGAAATGAACTGGTCGAGTGGCCGCCGTGCTCGTGTGATTTGACACCTCTAGACTATTTTCTTTGGGGTAACGTGAAGTCATTGGTCTATGCCAGAGGTCGGCACGGCCCTATCTCGGGGGCATAGGAAATTTCTCTGCCCGAGCTCTGCCACACACACACAGTATAAATGTGTGAAACGTCATTCTTACAGCCTACTTTCTGCTATTCGTTACTAACACTAATGCGGTAAAATCATATCAATGTATTGGGGTGCCGACCACTGGTCTATGCCAATAAGCCGGCGACGTTGCAAGAGCCAATAATGAACGCGAAATCGCTGGAATTTCGACCGACTTTTGCGAAAAAGTGGTTGAAAATTGGGTTCAACGATTGGACTTCGTAAAACGTACACGCGGTGGTCATGCGAAAGAAATCGAGTTTAAATTGAAAAAAAAAGTTTAACAAGTCAATCAGCTGTTTTAGTGTCTTCACACTCCCATAAATACACAGTGCGACAGGGGTTTGGAACTTTTGAAAAGACCTTGTAGGAATTGTTCATTAGGTCGAATATAGTATATACAATTTTCATAATTTTCTCATTGGAAATTGGTCTCGTTTTATTCAGAATTACCGAGACAATATTGATATGTATCAAAAATGATACCATTTTTTGGAAGTTGTACTGAAAAAATGGCGTCAAAGTCCGAAAAACACGACAAAAATTCAAAAATGTCAGTTTCTTGCGTCAAAATTTTATCCTTTTTGTTAAAATAAATTAAAGATCTTTTTTTTCAAAAGCTACAACATTTAACTATTAAAAAACGTATTTATATATTAACTATAAAAAAATGAGGCATACACAAGCCTCTTGCATAACAACAAAAGCTTTAAAGCAATGGGCGTTTTAAGTGACTCCCACTGAAATATACCCTGTTCCTATCTCATTATATTGATTTTTAATGATTTGTAAAAATATATATATACAAAATATTTTACTGCTAACACTTAATCTTATTTCTTAATAAATGTAAAATGTATGCTGAAATATTTAAAAATATAATATAACAAATTATATTATTTCTTTCGTCAGTTCACCAAATAACGAGTACCCGAATTTGCTTAGGGTAGCAAGCCTGAAAAGTTAGAAAAATCAAAATTTTGTGCGCTGGCTTCGAAACGAAATCGCACGCAAACATGCCCCCGTGTATGTGAATGTGTGACACGCATATATACAAAGAACAATCTAAGCGCAGACCAACCTTCTTCGTCGCGCTCCTTTCAGAGACTGAGAAACAGAAAGCATTCAATGAGAATATGAGCGTAAGATGAACGAACAGTGAGCGTAAGAGAGATTTCGCTCTGGGGCCTATCGCAAGAAATTTTTGCGTCCATTTTCATTGTATGAAATGGATTGTCTGTCTGTATGGTTAGTGGCAGTAGTCTGGTATGAGGTATAATTTCGCCAAAAATATGAAAAAAAGAAAAAATCGGACGTTTATTTTGCATAGGCTGGGACTTTCTACGGTCTTATATTTACGATTATATTTTTGGTTATCTGACCCTGGTTATCTTAAAAAACTAAACAAAAAATATTTTTAAAATATGTAAAACGGGAGTGATCGGAAGGCAACTTAAGGGGTTATATACAGTTGTGATAGATGAAAAAATTTTGCATATTCGTTAAGTATATACTGTTGAAAATACTCTCACAAAAATTCATAACGATCGGAGCATTAGAACCGAAGTTGTAGCTATTTATGGCGCACTATCTGCACATCAATCTTAAACAAACTTGAAACTTTAAACGCGAATATCTCAGAATCTGGTTTTTTTCGAAATTACCTTTGCGGTGTACACGATTACTAAAAAAACTATTAATCCGATCAACACCAAATTTTGACCACTTATTTATTATAATAATAGCTAGTCCGTGAACGAAGGATTTTCAATTTTTTTGAAAACTCCTTTTTTAGAGCATAAAAATCGAAAATCCTATACCTTGAAAAATTACATTTTTTGTTAAAAACGTCGCCAATTTTTTTAATGCAAATTTTTAAAAATACCTCGTTCACGGACTAGACAATACAATATACTAACTTAATTTTTTTGAATTTTGGATTTCAGATGAACCGTTTTCGGGATATAATGTCCACCGCAAGACACTATCGAAAAAAAACGATCCGGGAATTCGGCTATAACATTTTTATTTTTTATTATGCAATATTTTATTATGAAAAAATTTAATTAAGTACACAGAAACTTGTACTAAACAACGTCGGCAAAAAATTTTTCATAAATATTTTCTGTGGTGTCAAAAAAAAATCGATAAAATGCCATTTTTTTGCACGGTACAACTGTATATAACCCATTAACTAAAACTTTATTTAAACATGAATAGGACTTTTAAAATACACAAAAAATATAAATTATCCATAAAGAAAATTTTATTAAATTTTTAAAATTTTTTAATTTTTTGCCCATGGTTGCATCCCATGGTTGCATTACTGCCCTAGGGAAAAAAATTGTCAGGTTCCAAAAAATAGTTAAAGAAGACAAAAATGTTAATTTATAAGGGATTCGAATTAAATATACCATTGCCCCTTAATATACTTTTATTGATGAGAACTATTTTCCGTACGTGATTCTTGAGCTTTACTAATCTTAGTTACGCGATTCGAAAAAATTAGTTTTAAATGACGCTAAAAAATGTAAACAAAAATTTAACACAAAATTTTGTCTACGTAGATACTACGTCTACAAGTACTATCTATTCATAGTACTATCTCTTAGTGTCTTCGAGATCCGCGCGTTAAAAATTTTAACACTTTCGTTTGAGGATCGGTATATAAATGTATATAACTTCCCTAAAATTCGGTCCATTTAGCTACATTTACTTTTCCAGATAAAAATAAGTCATAGAAATATTTTGGCTTTAAAATTTTTTTAATATACCTTCCTGACTAATGCTAAAGAGGGGCCAAAATTAACAAACTTGAACTGCGTGGGAATTAAAGGAGTCTCCATGCTAAATCCTACACTTGTCTCTTATAGTCTCTGAGAAATATAATCGCCTTTGTTTGTATCACGGCTACCAAAATTAAAGATAATTCAATTACCTCCATGCATCTATATGACTACCAAAATGCGTAAGTCCCGGAAATCCAAAGGGATTCACATAACGTCCAAATGGCGAAACAGTCGTTCCTAAAAAAAATCATTTTTGGTTGCAGGTTTATAAGTTTTATGAATATTTACCAATATGACTAGGAGGTGCTCCAATAAAACTTGATGCCAGCGGTGAAGCTTCAAACGACAATCTTCCTTGTAATGCACTAGTGAAAGTGGCAGGTGGAAGTTCACTTGCGCGATGGAGATGTGGTGATGTTGCGTTAAGACCAATAGTTGGAGTTGATTTATTACCTAAAGTTGTAGTAGGTCCACTTGCCACTGCGATTCCGTTTCCAATCACTGAAGTAGCTACAACGTTATTCAATGACGAGGGTGCATTTCCTCCACTTGAAGCAATCGAAGCGTTGACTGATGCTACATTTATATTAGAATTTTGGCTGGACAAAGTTACTGGATATCCAGTTTTTTCAGAACTTTGTTTATTTTGGTGATAGTAAATTTCCCAGGCTATACGAACATGCATGGCATTCCAACGACCAGTTTTCTTTTAAAATTTCATATGAAAGAACACAGCATAAAATCTTTTTTAAAAATGATGACAAAAACGAGTTTAATTTTTTTAAATTAAAATAGCACAAAACAGGGAAAACAGGGACTTTAGCACAAAACATTCAAGAGATTTCAAAGTAATATGTCCCCTATGGAATATAGTCAGCCAATCCTTATAAAGTTTAATAAACTACGAAACCGAAAACCGATAGCCCGAAATAAATGTATGTTAATGTATAGTATAATTTGATAATTTATAACTGATCTTTTTTTTTTACACAGTTTGTTTGAGTTTTCGGCAAAGATCCGGGCCCCTCTCAGAAGTCCGGGACCGGGGAGAAACACCCTGTTCCCCCACCTGTCGCCGGGCCTGCCTCTATCTCTTATAGTCTCTGAGATCCACGCGTTCATACGGACAGACGGACATGGCTATATCGACTTGGCTGTTGATGCTGATCAAGAATACTTTATGGGGCCGGAGATGATTCCTTCTCTATGGTACATACATTCACCGACTACAATTATACACTTATACTCTACAAGTACTGTAATAAAAACACCAAAGTTTTGGCATTTCCGATCAATCATTTATAAGGGAGCTAGGATATAGTCGGTCGATCCTGACCGTCTCAATTATGCTGCGGGAAAAGGAAAGCAATGTGTGAAAAAGCCAATAGCTTATAACTAAAAGACTTATTTGCATAGAAACAGACAGACGGACATGCTTATATCGACTCAGGTGATCCTGATCAATAATATATATACATCGAAGTATAATCGTCAAGATATAATCCTTATTATCGAAGATATATCCTTGACTGCAGTCATCTAAAGATCTCTACAAATAATTTTTTTTATGGGATATGTGTATACATATGTCAAGGCCGTACCCGGACGTGTTTCTTCGATCGCTCTTGCCAGTTTGCAATTATTTTCGATCTTGAGCTCAAGCTTTCTCCTTCTGCGAAAAGTTGAATTATAACAATTAATCCCTAAAAATAAATTCGACATAATAAGTTCATTGAACTATTTATTTCCAATTTATACATTTAATCGGTTAAAGTTATCTCTGTTGCGCTTTAACTATATTCTCCAACATAAGTCTCTCCGAACTGTACTCTCTGGACGTAACCCGTTACATCATAGTTACTGTGGAGTTTGTTGTTCTTCACGACGCCGAACCTTCGTTGCACATCGCTTTTGTAACGTCATCTCTTACATCCGATCTGATCATCCACTCTCGGCTACAGAGTGCTTCAGAGAGCCTAAATTCTTTACACGCTATTACAGTGGTCTGCATTCCGTCAAAAAAGAAGTCAAAAATGAGTCTTACTTGCACAGCAAAAAAATGTGAATTTGGTGGAACCATCACGGGTGACTCATACCTGTCTTGTTGGCTCTGCAATAACTGCTCACATATTAAATGTGCTGGAGGAGGACACAATGGACGGATAAGTGACCTTATCAACAAGAAAATTGGCCTGACATGGTCTTGCATAGCTTGTAGAGAAATTGAGTAAGAGATGCGGACTTTTATGAAACAGACGAGAAATGGTTTCCTAGATGTCCGCAAGCAATTCTCGGCCCTTAATGAACAATTCCTCGCTCTTGAAACTCAATTCCTTGGGCTAAAGTTGTTAAGCGAATCCCCCAGACGAAAAATTCCGAACAACAACCTGCTGACTGCTAAATTACTGAATACCCCTACATCCCATGCTGTACAAGTCGATGAATTTTCAACACCAAACATTTTACCGTCGCCTACTTGTCTACCTACTTATGCTGTTCCAGTACCAAGGGACTTGATGAGCCTTCCTTCAGGGCACTTTAATATTTATCCCTTGCAAGAAGCGATCAGCGTATCAAGTACAAATCTCGAGCCACCTCTCATCTTGGAGCCTCCATCGTTGGACAACCTACCCTCTGCTCTAGCTGTGATGTCTCCAAGGCCTCTGGTTGGCGCCTGAAGTTAGATCTTCTGGACTTACGCTGAGGGCGATTGCTCCTCGAAAGGCCATTTTTGTCTCTCGGCTTTTGCCGGATGCTACTGTTGATGATGTCAGGAGTCACCTGTTAAACCATCTTAAGGTAGCTCCTAATGAAATAGCTGTTTTTAAGTTTAACTTTAAGCATAAGCGTTCTATTTCTTCTTTAAAAATAGTTCTACCTGATTCCTACCTTGAAAAAGCACTTGATCCTGTAGCTTGGCCTGAGCACAGTATCATTCATGAATTCCTAGCAAAAGACACTCAGAATCCTAGCCCTGCAGAAACTGCTTCAAAAAACTGAATAACATAGTATTTTCCTGCTGCTATCAAAATGTTAGAAGTATTCTGGGTAAGCTGAGCCAATTTTTTACAAAGAGTGCTTCTTTTGATGTTGATGCTATTGTGCTTACGGAAACTTGGCTTAACTCCTCTGTCTCTGATTATGAAATTCTTGTTTCCAAATTCATAGTGTTTCGATTGGATCGTCCAACTTTTGCAGGTGGTGTCCTCATTGCTGTTAGTAATGAGTACCCTTCTGAAATTATTCCTTTCCCGAACGAGTTCGGAATTGAGTTCATTGCGGTGAAAATTTTAACTGGCTCGTCTCATATTTTCCTGACCTGTTCCTACGTTCCTCCCATGGCTGAAGATATTGTGTACTTTCACCATCTTGATGCCATTAGGTCTGTTTTTTCGTTGGTCAAGGACCGTGATTTAATCCTTATCATGGGAGATTTCAACCTTCCCATCATTTCCTGGATCCCGTCTGAGGTAGAAAATTCCTTGCTTTCCAGTTGTCATAATGACTTTATCGATGTCCTAACCGATCTTGCCCTGCTCCAAATTAATCCAATTCATAACACTCATGGCAGATTTCTGGACCTTATCTTTTCCAATGTGTCATCCTCTGTGACAGTCATTCGGTCCCCGCCGCTATCGCTTCCTGAAGACTTTCACCACCCTACACTATTAACATCGGTGTTAATTGATGGGCCTCACAATGATGCTTGCTTTAATGCTAAACCTCGTTTCAAATGCTTCAGAAAGACTGATTTTATGGCCCTTCGGAATCATTTAGCTGAAATCGATTGGAATGTTCTTTCATCTATAAACACAATTGAAGCAGCTACGGATTCGTTTTACGAAATAATTCATAATGCCTTGAATAAATTTGTTCCGGAAGTCCCAGTATCATTGTCTACAAAACCACCTTGGTATAATAAACACCTTTCTCGTCTTAAGAACAGGAAATCCAGAGCTTACAAAAATAATCTTAAGTCAGGATCGATGTGCCACCAGTCAAACTTTCTTTATGTTCGCAACCAGTTTATTATTCTCAACGATCAACTCTATAAGCAGTATATCAGGAATTGTAAGGTAAACTTTCGTAATGATCCAAGCTCCTTCTACTCTTTTGTCAATATAAAACGTAAATCAAATCTTTTTCCTCCTTCCCTATTATATAAAAATATTTCACATTCTTCTGAGCAAGGTATTGCTAATCTCTTTGCGTCATTTTTTCAAACCACCTATTCGTACGATTCATATAACCACAATTCTTCTTATCCTTATAAATTACCACATATAAACAACATTTACTTTTCAAAATTTCGAATTCAGGATCTGTTCGACGCTCTTTCAACAATAGATATATCATTCTCTGCTGGTCCTGACAATGTTCCTAGCTGTGTTCTAAGGTACTGTTCTGATATCCTTTGCTATCCTCTCACTATCTTATTCAACCTATCCTTGGAGCTGACATGTCCTCCCAAGAGATGGAACGAATCTTTTATTATTCCGCTTCACAAGAAAGGCTCTAAAGCACTTATTGAGAACTACCGGGGGATTGCTTCTTGAATTCACTTCGATTATCCACAGAGGATTTCTGAGCCGCATGCAAACTGATGTGGTATACACTGACTTTAGTAAAGCGTTTGACTCTGTGAACCACCATCTCCTTCTTCATAAGCTGTGTCTTATGGGGTTTTCTCCACATATAGTACAGTGGTTGACCTCTTATCTATCGAACCGCACGCAGCGTGTTTTGTTTAAAAACAGTTCATCACAGATTATAAACGTTTCATCTGGTGTCCCACAAGATAGTCACTTAGGACCTCTTCTGTTTGTTCTTTTTGTCAACGATTTACCTAGTGTTGTAAACTTTTCTACTACATTTATGTATGCTGATGATGTCAAGTTATGTCTTTCTTTCTGAGACCATTTCCTTCATAGGCCCCTGCAACCAGACCTTAACGAAGTCTTCTTGTGGTGCTTAAACAATCTCCTTTTGTTTAACTGCTCTAAGTGTAAGGTTATGACGTTCAATCGCAGTGTGCCTCACATCGTTTCGTACTCTCTTGGGAATAGCGTCTTAGATCGTGTTTCCCTAACTAACGATCTTGGAATCATTATACCCTTGCAGAGGGTATTATAATTTTTGATATGAGCATGTCCGTCTGTCCGTCTGTCTGTCTGTTTCTACGCGAACTAGTCCCTCAGTTTTAAAGCTATCGACTTGAAACTTTGCACACACCCTTCTTTCCTTTGCACGCAGCATATATCCTATAGCTGCCATATAACTGATTGATCGGAAATGGTATAACTTTAATGTTTTTAGAGTTAGAGTTAAATTTGACACAAGAGCTATTTTTGGCAAAATAATATGACATGCCAAATTTTATAAGGATCGGTCGACTATATCCTATAGCTGCCATATAACTGAACGATCGAAAATGACCCAACTTTCGTGTTTTTGAAGATAGAAAGCTGGAACTTGGTACAAATTCTATTTTTGGTAAGTATATCCAACCTACCAAATTTCATAAGGATCGGCCAACTATATCCGATGTTTGCGATATATATCCGGTTTTAACTGCAAGGGTATATCAACTTCGGCTCCGCCCGAAGTTAGCTTTCCTTTCTTGTTTTTTTGTAAGTTTTTATTGTCAAATGAGGCAAAATGGGAGCAAATAAGAGAGCTTATAACAAAAATTTGAGAGTGCTCACACTGTCAGTGTGCCGGCAGCGCTGCGGCAGAATTTCATGCCTCTATGCACGCGTGCTATGGGAAATGAGAGTTTGCCCCCTCCCCCCTACTTTAGATGATTCCTTCTTTATGTTACATGTTGGTTTTATTTTCAGGAGAGAAAATGAAGAGTCATGGAGGCATTTCCAATGCCATAAAATGAAGAAGATAGAAATTGGCTAGTTTTCCCACCGCTAAATTATTTTCCTCGGGCAAAATTTTCGGGTTTTCTCCCATATTCGCATGTGATTTTGTTTTCACATATACTACTGTGGGTAAAGAGTAAGGTAAAATGAAAATTCTTTATTTATTCTCCTGAATCAATTTGATCCCCTTCAAAGTAATCCCCTCCCCATAAAATACACTTATGCCAACGTTTTTTCAATTCCTCGAAAAAGGCCTTAGGAAAAGGCAATAGTCCTTTCCAGTATAGCCATAAGCGCCCTCGGCGATTCCACTTCTATCCCCTGTGAGGAGATTTAGTCTCCCCACACGCGAAGACAGATAGCCGGGGGCAAAGGGGGGGGCCGAGGAGGCGGAAAAAGGGGGTCAACCACCGGTCAACAACCCGGGCAGCCCAAGGGAACATCGCCAGAATCAGTACGGGGGGTTGGGGGGAAAGGTGAAAGCCAGTTACCGTGGGTTCTGGCGAAGAGCTACCCTTGGGAG
The DNA here is from genome assembly GCA_018153455.1 of Drosophila parabipectinata. Lineage (NCBI taxonomy): Eukaryota > Metazoa > Arthropoda > Insecta > Diptera > Drosophilidae > Drosophila > Drosophila parabipectinata. The sequence continues at coordinate 501,151 of JAECYA010000037.1, read as the reverse complement.
GACGGAATCTACGTGGAACGTAACGGTGGCAGGTGAAAGGGAAAACGGCGCCACCCGGGGGAAGAAGGAATCGACGTGGAACGTAACGGGTCCCGGGGCAACGTGGGGAAAGTAGTCGAGTGGGGAGTCAGCACGATGCGCAGGCGTGCCTTAGAAAGTGTGGCGGGGTGAGGGGCAAGGAGCAGAGGGGGGGGTTGCGACGAAGAGTGCAACGGGCCCTGGAAGCCCACCGGTGCACCACGCACCAGCAGCAGAGATCCGTGGCCGGGGGAGACGAGGGGCCACGGACAGCGACCCGCCAACGGAAAAGTGGCGTGATTCTGGAAGCAGGATTAACGGCAGGAGCAGAATCCAGGAGGATTAACGGGCGCTCCAGTCAATATAAAAGGAGGCCCACTGGAGCGGCTCGAGACGAGTCTTTTTAGGAAGCTTGTAGCGTTGAGTTGGAGGACCGCCTGTGGAGAGTCCGCCAATCAAGTGTTAGAGCGTTTCTAAAAAGGATTCGGGTTTTGCTTGAGTTGAAGGACCGCCTTTGGAGAGTCCGACAGCCAAGCGCGAGAAGAGCGAATAAGAAAATAAGGAAAGGATCCATTGCTGGACCTTCCTCCGGAAACCCAGGGTCGTGTAGACGAGTTGGTTCATTCCCGAACACGGCAGGTAGCCTTGCAAGGAAGTGAGGAAAGGATAAAGTCTGGCGTATGCCTTACCGACTCCTGAAATCATAACCAACAGGCGTGGTCCTGCGAGACAAGGATAGACCGACTCGAGATCGCACGCCCGGTGTACACGAGACGTACAGGACGAGACACAAGACAGAACCAGGGTGGGGATACCGAGTTGAGCCACTCCCGAACACGGCAGGTAGCCTTGCAAGGAAGTGAGGAAAGGATAAAGTCTGGCGTACGCCTTACCGACTCCTGGAATCACAACCAACAGGCGTGGTCCTGCGAAACAAGGAGGCCTACTTGGGATCACACGCCCGGTAACCACGAGACGTACAGAACTAGGGAGACAAGGATCCGTTGCTGGACGGTTTCCTCTACAAGCCCGAGGCGTCAGAGTCGAGTTGAGCCATTCCCGAACACGGCAGGTAGCCTTGCAAGGAAGTGAAGAAAGGATAAGTCTGGCGTACGCCTTACCGACTCCTGGAATCGCAACCAACAGTCGTGGTCCCTACTTTAGATGATTCCTTCTTTATGTTACATGTTGGTTTTATTTTCAGGAGAGAAAATGAAGAGTCATGGAGGCATTTCCAATGCCATAAAATGAAGAAGATAGAAATTGGCTAGTTTTCCCACCGCTAAATTATTTTCCTCGGGCAAAATTTTCGGGATTTCTCCCATATTCGCATGTGATTTTGTTTTCACATATACTACTGTGGGTAAAGAGTAAGGTAAAATGAAAATTCTTTATTTATTCTCCTGAATCAATTTTATCCCCTTCAAAGTAATCCCCTCCCCATAAAATACACTTATGCCAACGTTTTTTCAATTCCTCGAAAAAGGCCTTAGGAAAAGGCAATAGTCCTTTCCAGTATAGCCATAAGCGCCCTCGGCGATTCCACTTCTATCCCCTGTGAGGAGATTTAGTCTCCCCACACGCGAAGACAGATAGCCGGGGGCAAAGGGGGGGGCCGAGGAGGCGGAAAAAGGGGGTAAACCACCGGTCAACAACCCGGGCAGCCCAAGGGAACATCGCCAGGATCAGTACGGGGGGTTGGGGGGAAAGGTGAAAGCCAGTTACCGTGGGTTCTGGCGAAGGGCTACCCGTGGGAGGACGGAATCTACGTGGAACGTAACGGTGGCAGGTGAAAGGGAAAACGGCGCCACCCGGGGGAAGAAGGAATCGACGTGGAACGTAACGGGTCCCGGGGCAACGTGGGGAAAGTAGTCCAGTGGGGAGTCAGCACGATGCGCAGGCGTGCCTTAGAAAGTGTGGCGGGGTGAGGGGCAAGGAGCAGAGGGGGGGGTTGCGACGAAGAGTGCAACGGGCCCTGGAAGCCCACCGGTGCACCACGCACCAGCAGCAGAGATCCGTGGCCGGGGGAGACGAGGGGCCACGGACAGCGACCCGCCAACGGAAAAGTGGCGTGATTCTGGAAGCAGGATTAACGGCAGGAGCAGAATCCAGGAGGATTAACGGGCGCTCCAGTCAATATAAAAGGAGGCCCACTGGAGCGGCTCGAGACGAGTCTTTTTAGGAAGCTTGTAGCGTTGAGTTGGAGGACCGCCTGTGGAGAGTCCGCCAATCAAGTGTTAGAGCGTTTCTAAAAAGGATTCGGGCTTTGCTTGAGTTGAAGGACCGCTTTGGAGAGTCCGACAGCCAAGCGCGAGAAGAGCGAATAAGAAAATAAGGAAAGGATCCATTGCTGGACCTTCCTCCGGAAACCCAGGGTCGTGTAGACGAGTTGGTTCATTCCCGAACACGGCAGGTAGCCTTGCAAGGAAGTGAGGAAAGGATAAAGTCTGGCGTATGCCTTACCGACTCCTGAAATCATAACCAACAGGCGTGGTCCTGCGAGACAAGGATAGACCGACTCGAGATCGCACGCCCGGTGTACACGAGACGTACAGGACGAGACACAAGACAGAACCAGGGTGGGGATACCGAGTTGAGCCACTCCCGAACACGGCAGGTAGCCTTGCAAGGAAGTGAGGAAAGGATAAAGTCTGGCGTACGCCTTACCGACTCCTGGAATCACAACCAACAGGCGTGGTCCTGCGAAACAAGGAGGCCTACTTGGGATCACACGCCCGGTAACCACGAGACGTACAGAACTAGGGAGACAAGGATCCGTTGCTGGACGGTTTCCTCTACAAGCCCGAGGCGTCAGAGTCGAGTTGAGCCATTCCCGAACACGGCAGGTAGCCTTGCAAGGAAGTGAAGAAAGGATAAGTCTGGCGTACGCCTTACCGACTCCTGGAATCGCAACCAACAGGCGTGGTCCTGCGAAACAAGGAGGCCTACTTGGGATCACACGCCCGGTAACCACGAGACGTACAGAACTAGGGAGACAAGGATCCGTTGCTGGACGGTTTCCTCTACAAGCCCGAGGCGTCAGAGTCGAGTTGAGCCATTCCCGAACACGGCAGGTAGCCTTGCAAGGAAGTGAAGAAAGGATAAGTCTGGCGTACGCCTTACCGACTCCTGGAATCGCAACCAACAGGCGTGGTCCTGCGAAACAAGGAGGCCTACTTGGGATCACACGCCCGGTAACCACGAGACGTACAGAACTAGGGAGACAAGGATCCGTTGCTGGACGGTTTCCTCTACAAGCCCGAGGCGTCAGAGTCGAGTTGAGCCATTCCCGAACACGGCAGGTAGCCTTGCAAGGAAGTGAAGAAAGGATAAGTCTGGCGTACGCCTTACCGACTCCTGGAATCGCAACCAACAGGCGTGGTCCTGCGAAACACGGATCGGCCGACTCAAGAACTCGCGTCCAAGTTACAGACCAAGTGAGAACACCCTGGTCACCAGCCCCGCCACTACAAACTCGGGTCCGCCGGAGCGTATGCACGGTGTCCCGGTGTAGAGGGAGCGCGACAATACGATCAGACACACGGCGGCTTCCAAACCTGGCACCGGAGCGTATGCACGGTGTCCCGGTGTAGCGGAGACGTCACACGGCAACTTCCAAATCTGGCGCCGGAGCGTATGCACGGTGTCCCGGTGTAGCGGAGGCGACCGACCGCAGCCAACCGTCAGATCAGTCGTAGTCGACCCAAGGGGGTGTTTTTCAAGGCCAAAGGGCAGAAGGTAGCGGAATCGCTGGCAGCGCGGCGACAGGAGCACCATCGGCGACGGAGTAACGGCGGCGACGGAACAGCGGCAGCGTATCCCGGACAACCCGCATAGGACGCCGACGACGGAGCCAACAGGAACGGAAGGAGCAACGAATAAAAGAGAAAGAAAGCCTTTTGTAGTGTAAAGAGCTCTCAAAATAAAGAGTGTGGAAACTTTAAGCTATTTGTATTACTTTCTGGGCTTGGGCAATCACGTCGAATCTATAAATTCGGTGGAACGGATCCGCGAAACTCTGTGAGCTAGCCGCGGCAAATTGTAGCGATCAGCAGCAGAAAAGAAAGTTCGTTACACCTGGCGCCCAAACTTCGTGATTGCATTTAGCCTAGAAAATAACATAGCAGAAAGATGGGAAGAAAGAATTGGATCTACACATTGAGAAAGGAGGAGCTGAGCGAAGTGTGTAGAGAGATCGGTCTACCAGCAGACGGGACTGTGGAAGCGATGAGATCCTCAGTGGCGAGGTGGGTCGACGAATCCAAGGAAGAGGAGGTACTGGCGGTAACACACGGCCTAGAGGAAAGGTTTGGACAAAGATCAACCCCCAGGCAGAAAGCAGCCAGCGAAACAGAGAAGTTTATAGAGAGCCTGGCGGTACCAGATCCAAGAATGGGAAGGAGCATTGAACCGCAGTCGAGAAAGTATGTTCCGGCCCCGGTGGATTACGCCAAAGTAGCCAGACAGGTGCGAGACTGGTCGTTTCGTTTCGACGGCACAGGGGACCCGTTAGAGTTCCTGGACCGAGTAACGTGGTCCGCAAAGACATACGGATTAGACATAAACACGATCCCCAGAGCCATGCCAGAACTACTGCAGGGCAGGGCCCAAAGGTGGTTCATCATGAACGACGAAGAATGGCCAACATGGGCGAGGTTCAAGGCAAGCTTCGAGAATTTTTTCCTGCCAAAAGGATACTTCGAAAAGTTGGCGGACCAAGTTCGGGCTTAGTTCGGACCAAGGTGATGGGCTTAGCAGAGGAGTTTGAAGAATTAGCGCAGGAGGAAGAGGCCTTTAACAGGCAAGTGGCCACAGAACAAAGGTGGAGCCACAGTCAGCCGGCCGTAAACGAGAGGTGGCAGAGAGAAGAACCGCAGCGTGGTGAAGCGGCAAGGTACCAGAGGGAAGAATGGACCCAGAAAGAGCAACGGGACGAGTTCCACCACCAGGCCGTTCAAAACACACAATGGGCACCAAAGTGGCAAAGAGAGGAACCGCGCCAAGGCCCACCGGAGCGACAGAACAGCACGAACCAAAGTTGGCAGCCCGAGACCCAGCATAGGTCGGCTCCGCAACAGCCTAATCAGCAGTGGGCAGCAGGGCCAAGGCAGGGTCCGGTCGAGAACCCAGCCCAGGCATGCAACCGATGCGGTGGCATGGGCCATTGGGCCAGCGGGTGCAGGAACCCAAGGCTGCTTTTCTGCAAAATGTGCGGCGCGACAGGAGTTCGAAGCACAGAATGCTGCCAGAGGGCGGGAAATGCGCAGCGGTCCCAGCAACAGGGAGGAGAGCAGGGATCGCACGGTGCTGCCTCTCGAAATTAATAGGAGGACTAGCCGGAGAAGAGCAACAGTTGACGGCAACCATCGAGGTCGAGGGATCGGAGGTGAAAGCCATGCTGGATACAGGAGCGACGGCAAGCTTTATATCAGAGGACCTAGCGGAGAGCCAGGAAATAGGCGGGAAACGAGTTGCGATAAAGAGGCGGGTAAAGTTAGCCAATGGAAGCCATACAGACATACGCGCCGCATTAAAGGCTCGGATAAGCTTCGGCAACAGGACAAAGACACTGAACCTGCTGGTGATGCCAGGCATGGAGGACAGTCTGGTGCTGGGATGGGATTTCCTCAGCGAGTTCGGCGCAACGGTGACATGCGCAGGCCACCGCGTTACCATACCAAAAGGGAGAGATGGGGCGAATGTCTGGAGGATAGACTGTCCGTAGCAGTGTCCGGATGTCCAGAGGTATGGGAAGACGAACGCAATAAGAGATTTATCGAGAGTGAGCTAGAAGCGTTCGCCGTCCAAACAGGATGCTCAAACATAACTCAGCACAGGATCACCATGAAGGACGACATTCCCATAAAACAGCGATATTACCCCAAAAACCCGAAAATACAGGGGGAAATAAACGCAAAAGTGGAGGAGCTGTTGGAAAAGGGATGCATTGAGCCCTCGAATAGCGCATACAGCTCACCGATTGTAATGGTGAAGAAAAAGACGGGTCAGTGGAGAATGTGCGTGGACTTTCGGCAAATCAACGCAAAATCAGTAAAAGATGCGTACCCAATGCCACGAATAAATTTAATATTGGAGCAACTAAGGGAGGCCAGATTCTTCAGCAGCCTCGACTTGAAGGACGGGTATTGGCAGATCCCTCTGGAGGAAGGAAGCAGAAAGTACACCGCCTTCACCGTTCCAGGGAAGGGTCTGTACCAATGGAAGGTGATGCCGTTCGGGTTGCACTCAGCCTCGGCAACATTTCAAAGGGCCCTTGACCAGGTCATAGGGCCGGACATGGCTCCACATGCCTTTGCGTATCAGGACGATATCATCGTGATCGGACGCACCAAGGAAGAACACATGGCGAACCTAAGAGAAGTGTTCAGGAGGTTGAAAGCAGCAAACCTGCGGATAAACACGGAAAAATGTCATTTTTTCAGGCAGGAACTGCTATACTTGGGACATAGAATAACGAGCCAAGGGATCGGCATGGATCCGGGGAAGGTCGCCGCCATTACGGAGCTGCAACCCCCGACAAACGTCAAGGGAGTACGACAGTTCATAGGGATGGCGTCATGGTATCGGCGGTTCTTCCCAGATTTCGCAGGAATCGCGAAGCCCTTGAACGATCTGCTACGAAAGGGGACGAAATGGGAATGGACTCCCAAGCACCAGGAGGCGTTCGAGACCCTAAAGGCACGGCTGGCGGAAGACCCAGTACTGGCGTGCCCAACCTTTGAGAAAAGGTTCGTGCTGCAAACGGACGCAAGCGACTACGGCGTCGGAGCGTTCCTGACCCAGGACACCGAGGAGGGCGAACGAGTGATCGCATACGCCAGTCGAACGCTGATTGGAGCTGAAAAAAATTACTCGGCAACGGAGAAGGAGTGCCTAGCCATAGTATGGGCGATCAGGCAAATGAGGCCCTACCTGGAAGGATATCAGTTCGACGTAATCACGGATCATATGGCACTGAAGTGGCTCAACAACCTCGAGAGCCCGCTTGGAAGAATAGCGAGGTGGGTGTTCGAGTTGCAGCAGTATGACTACGTCATCAGCTACAGGAAGGGTAAACTGAACGTGGTCGCCGACGCGCTATCTCGCCAGCCGGTGTTGGAGCAGTTCAGAAGAACCGTGGATCTGGAAGTCCAAGAGTGCGTGTGGATAAACGCGTTAAAGGAGAAAATGAAGGCAAGCCCGCAAAAATACCCGGACTACGTCGAAGAGGGCGGCTTGATTTACCGCCACGTTCCGCATAGAGCAGGAAGCGAGGAAGTGGCGTCATGGAAGTTGTGCGTGCCTACGGAGTCGAGGCAGCAGGTCCTTAAAGAGAACCATGACGCACCGGCGGCAGGACACCTAGGCGTGAGGAAGGCGATAGCCAGAGTGGCCGCCAGGTACTTCTGGCCAGGGATGCAAAGAGACATCCGGAAATATGTCAGGAGATGCGAAACTTGCCTAAAATACAAACAATGCCAGATGCAAGCAGCAGGACAAATGCTGACACAGGTCCCGGAAGAGCCATGGGCAACGGTGTGCGCGGACTTCGTGGGTCCATTGCCAAGATCTAAACATGGGAATACAATGGTTTTGGTAATGATGGACCGGTTTTCGAAGTGGACGGAGATAGTGCCACTGCGGAAAGCAACTACCGAGGCACTGCAAAAGGCAGTCAGAGAAAGGATTGTCGCTCGGTATGGAGTTCCGAAGGTGATGGTGAAGGATAACGGCGTACAATTCACCAGCCGCAGCTTTAAGAAGTTCCTCGGGGAGCTTGGCGTGCGCCACCAGTTCACCGCACCATATACGCCCCAAGAAAATCCAACAGAAAGGGCGAATAGAACGGTCAAAACGATGATCGCCCAGTTCGCTGGGGAGGACCAGAGGACTTGGGACGAGCACTGGCCAGAGCTCATGCTGGCAGTGAACTCGGCAGTGTCAGAGTCGACAGGGTATTCGCCTTGCTTTGTAACGCAGGGCAGGGAGCCCAGGATGCCAAGAGCGTTGTTCGACGAAAACGCGTTAGGCACAGGAGTTGGGCAAGGAACGCCCACGGAGAACGCGACGAAGTTGAAGGAAGTCTTCGAAATGGTGCGGAGGAACATGGAGCGGGCGGCCCAGGACCAGGCGAGGCACTATAATTTACGGAGACGGAAGTGGAGCCCAAAGATTGGCGAAACGGTGTGGGCAAAAGAGCACCATTTGTCGAAGGCAGCAGAGGGATTCGCAGCAAAACTGGCGCCGCGGTACGATGGGCCCTACACGGTCGTCAATTTCGTTTCGCCGGTAATTGTCATCATACGGCACGGAAGAGCCAAGAAAGAGAAGAGGGCACACGTGAGTGAGCTGAAGTGCCAAGACATGGGATCACCGGCGAAGGAGGAATAGAACGGCAACCGGCACAAGTGCACAATGGAAAACGGGATATGTCCAGTAACGGGGCATATCCAGTAGCGGGAGTTGGATGTGCTATAAAAGGCGGCGGATGGGAGGAGCACGGTCTATTCAACAAAGTCGAATCAACGAAGCATCATGAGCAACAGGTCAGAAGCAACGATGATCGTCTCGTCTGACGAGAGCGATTTGGAGATAGTCGGCGATCCCACATGGAGCGGAAGAAGGATGAGGACGGAGTGGGCGATCCAACGGGCAGCAGGAGGACGGAAACACATACCGGTCGGTCGCGCCACTGTGGAGGAGCGACGCCGGAGCGAGGCGCTGGAGCACAGGAGGAGATCGAAGAGGTGCCGCCAGCGAAAGGAGGCGATGGTCACCATCTCGGAGATGGCGACGAAGAGGGCCCAAAGAGCAGAGGAGATCTGCGAGGAGATTGACAGGGAGTGGAGAGACGTCAGGAGAGATGGACGGGAGAGAGCCATGAGGAGGGCGATGTCGAGGAGGATGCGGCTGCGACGGGCAAGGCGGCTGGTGGAGGCTGCGAAAAGGAGGAAAGCCACGAGGAGGACCCGGCCAGCGACGCGGTGGCCCGCGGTGCCACCAACACCACGCCCTCGGTCGGAACGACCGGAGGAAAGGGAGGTGGCAACGGCCGCCAGAAAGAGGCAGCAGGAATCAACGTGGCCTGCGGCACCACCTACACCACGCCCAAGGAAGGAGGATAAGGAGGAGGACCCATGGACGAAGGGGCCGTGGGTGTGGCCGACACCAAGGAAGCCGGCGCTGGGCCGGCAGCACTCGTGCCCGGAGGAGAGGCCAACAAGGCCGGTGCTGATGAGGTCAGCGTCGGATGGAGGTGACAAGGAGGTCCCAGAAGAAGACTGGCCGCCGGAGCTCTGTGTGAGGGTGGCGGCGGAGGTGGAGAGGAGGCGCGGACGCACCGGAAGGTGGTGTGTCATGGCGCAGGTTGGAGCCGTATGCTTCCGAGTGCGAGGAGGAACCAACGGCGTGAAAATATTGGGAAAAGTCTAAAAAGTAAGAGTCAAGAAAAAATTTATAAATAAAAAAAAAAAAAGAAAAAAAAAACCAATTAATTTAAAAAAAAAAAAAAAAAAAAAAAAAAATTAAGCTTAGGATAAAAACGAGGGGGTATATAGAAAAAAATTAAAATAGAAAAGAAGAAACATAGATACATATATGTACAAAAAAAAAATTTAAAAAAAAAAAAAAAAAAGTTTATAAAATAAAAAAAATAATAATAATAGAATAAAATAAAATACAACTGTAACTGAAAACAAAGATAAAGAAAAAATAATTATAAGGAAAGAACAACAAAACAAAAAAAAAAACAAAAAAATTTAAAATTAAAGATTATTAAAGAAAAAGAATATAAAAAAAAAAAATTATTATTATTAAAAAATTAATTAGAAATAAAACAAAAAAAAAAAAAAAAAAAAAAAAACAAAACAAAAAAAAAAATGGAATAGGTACATGGTACATAGGCTAGGTGCTCTAAAATGGTCCCAGGGGAGCGCACAGTCGTTTTCCGAAGGAGGGGGGAAGTGGATAGGTATCCACACCAAAATAAGAGGGTAACCGAGAACGTCATTTTTTTTTGGGGGCCCATGTTCAGCACAGCGCATCAACACCGATGTCCAAACGGCTCTGTCGTTTCCCGATGAAGGGGGGAAGTGTGAGGAGATTTAGTCTCCCCACACGCGAAGACAGATAGCCGGGGGCAAAGGGGGGGGCCGAGGAGGCGGAAAAAGGGGGTCAACCACCGGTCAACAACCCGGGCAGCCCAAGGGAACATCGCCAGGATCAGTACGGGGGGTTGGGGGGAAAGGTGAAAGCCAGTTACCGTGGGTTCTGGCGAAGGGCTACCCGTGGGAGGACGGAATCTACGTGGAACGTAACGGTGGCAGGTGAAAGGGAAAACGGCGCCACCCGGGGGAAGAAGGAATCGACGTGGAACGTAACGGGTCCCGGGGCAACGTGGGGAAAGTAGTCCAGTGGGGAGTCAGCACGATGCGCAGGCGTGCCTTAGAAAGTGTGGCGGGGTGAGGGGCAAGGAGCAGAGGGGGGGGGTTGCGACGAAGAGTGCAACGAGCCCTGGAAGCCCACCGGTGCACCACGCACCAGCAGCAGAGATCCGTGGCCGGGGGAGACGAGGGGCCACGGACAGCGACCCGCCAACGGAAAAGTGGCGTGATTCTGGAAGCAGGATTAACGGCAGGAGCAGAATCCAGGAGGATTAACGGGCGCTCCAGTCAATATAAAAGGAGGCCCACTGGAGCGGCTCGAGACTAGTCTTTTTAGGAAGCTTGTAGCGTTGAGTTGGAGGACCGCCTGTGGAGAGTCCGCCAATCAAGTGTTAGAGCGTTTCTAAAAAGGATTCGGGTTTTGCTTGAGTTGAAGGACCGCCTTTGGAGAGTCCGACAGCCAAGCGCGAGAAGAGCGAATAAGAAAATAAGGAAAGGATCCATTGCTGGACCTTCCTCCGGAAACCCAGGGTCGTGTAGACGAGTTGGTTCATTCCCGAACACGGCAGGTAGCCTTGCAAGGAAGTGAGGAAAGGATAAAGTCTGGCGTATGCCTTACCGACTCCTGAAATCATAACCAACAGGCGTGGTCCTGCGAGACAAGGATAGACCGACTCGAGATCGCACGCCCGGTGTACACGAGACGTACAGGACGAGACACAAGACAGAACCAGGGTGGGGATACCGAGTTGAGCCACTCCCGAACACGGCAGGTAGCCTTGCAAGGAAGTGAGGAAAGGATAAAGTCTGGCGTACGCCTTACCGACTCCTGGAATCACAACCAACAGGCGTGGTCCTGCGAAACAAGGAGGCCTACTTGGGATCACACGCCCGGTAACCACGAGACGTACAGAACTAGGGAGACAAGGATCCGTTGCTGGACGGTTTCCTCTACAAGCCCGAGGCGTCAGAGTCGAGTTGAGCCATTCCCGAACACGGCAGGTAGCCTTGCAAGGAAGTGAAGAAAGGATAAGTCTGGCGTACGCCTTACCGACTCCTGGAATCGCAACCAACAGTCGTGGTCCTGCGAAACACGGATCGGCCGACTCAAGAACTCGCGTCCAAGTTACAGACCAAGTGAGAACACCCTGGTCACCAGCCCCGCCACTACAAACTCGGGTCCGCCGGAGCGTATGCACGGTGTCCCGGTGTAGAGGGAGCGCGACAATACGATCAGACACACGGCGGCTTCCAAACCTGGCACCGGAGCGTATGCACGGTGTCCCGGTGTAGCGGAGACGTCACACGGCAACTTCCAAATCTGGCGCCGGAGCGTATGCACGGTGTCCCGGTGTAGCGAAGGCGGCAGTCAACAAACAAACTCCCAAACCTGGCACCGGAGCGTATGCACGGTGTCCCGGTGTAGCGGAGGCGACCGACCGCAGCCAACCGTCAGATCAGTCGTAGTCGACCCAAGGGGGTGTTTTCTCAAGGCCAAAGGGCAGAAGGTAGCGGAATCGCTGGCAGCGCGGCGACAGGAGCACCATCGGCGACGGAGTAACGGCGGCGACGGAACAGCGGCAGCGTATCCCGGACAACCCGCATAGGACGCCGACGACGGAGCCAACAGGAGCGGAAGGAGCAACAAATAAAAGAGAAAGAAAGCCTTTTGTAGTGTAAAGAGCTCTCAAAATAAAGAGTGTGGAAACTTCAAGCTATTTGTATTACTTTCTGGGCTTGGGCAATCACGTCGAATCTATAAATTCGGTGGAACGGAACCGCGAAACTCTGTGAGCTAGCCGCGGCAAATTGTGGCGATCAGCAGCAGAAAAGACAGTTCGTTACACCCCTCAATCGACTCAAAACGCGTTCCCCGGAGTGGTCACTTGAGTCACACAGAGCCAAATCAGGAGAAATGGTTTCAGAACGATATGCGTCGAATGCTTGGCGAAATGGTCGCCAAGAACGGTCACGTTTTCCAAACTAGAATTGACTTTTCGTAGCCCAAAATGGTTTTCACAGATCCTTCTGATATTCCCATCATATCAGTAAGTCAACCGACGATTTTTGAGCACTAATTCCTTCACTTCATTGATGTGTTGGTCATCTGTTGACGTCGATGGTCGTCCGGAGCGCTCCATGTCTTCAACACGTTCCCGACCCTCTTTGAAGTCTGGGCATGGTTGAATCACCAAAGGCAACATCCTCAACGTTTCCGCAGCAGAAATTTCATTCCGCACACAACATTTTATGGCACTTCTTTTCTCAATTAAATCATACATTGTAAAAATCGACAAATGCACTCTTGATTGTTTGGTAAACACAAGCGTAAATATAGTACTGATACTGATATTGACATGAAATTAGCGCTAGATGTCATCAACAGTCCTGCCACCATAAGAAAAAAAGAACTAGTCCGCCATCTTAAGCCCGAGAATTTTAAATTATTATTTTATTAAGTAGTATTAGTATTAGAAATATTATTTTATTAAGTAGTATTTTAGTCATGGCGACCATCGATTAGTATTGGCTCGGCTTGTCCGTGGGAAAAGCTCGGTGCTTTCATATACAATTCAATTCTAAATTAAGCCATGTCACTTCCTATAATGACATACTTGATACTCTTCACCAAACTGCATGACTTCAAATTTAAAACAAGAAAGGAAAGCTAACTTTGGGCGAAGCCGAAGTTGATATACCCTTGCAGTTAAAACCGGATAAATATCGCAAAAATCGGATATAGTTGGCCGATTTTTATATACATATAACCAAGTCATTACGATAATCTAAAAAAGTCCCAAACTTCTATCTTCAAGCACACCAAAGTTGGCATTTTTACCAAATACCATTTCCGATCGTTTAGTTATATGGCAGCTATAGGATATAGTCGGCCGATCCCGTCCGTTTCGGCTTATATACTCCGTGCAAAGGAAAGAAGGGTGTGTGCGAAGTTGCAAGACGATAGAAACAGACAGACACACGGACTGTTTACTGATCAGTAGACGGAACTGGAAACTCAGAAATTAAACTACTGATGTCTTCAGGCATGAGGTAATTCACGGTTTTGCCACTCGACTGAATATATTCAACAACGTGTGAGCACAAATACCTGTAATGTGGTAATAAAGATGATTAATGGCTTTAATTTTCGTTTAAGGATGTAGTCTCATGTGTGAGGTTGAAAAAATCGATTTTTTTTCACATATTTCGATAGTATTGTTTATTAAGAATGTACTGTTAAAGTTTCAAATAAAAATATCAAATAATGACAGAGAGACAGCATTTTGGAATGCTAGTCGAAGAAATGATCCTGGTCTAAATGTTCTCGCAGTTCTCGAAGAACTTGTTAGCGTTGTAGGGCAATTCTTTTATGTCAGCTATGAATCAATGCGTTTGTGATTGACGTAACTGCGCCATGCTCACACGCGCACTTTCATTACTTCCTTCGATTTTTTTGGTCTGATCTTCGTACTCTTCTATCTTGCATGGCTGTAGAGTTGACCGCGCAAGATAGAATTGATAGTCATTGTTCGAAGACTCAAATTGGCGCCTTTTCGTAATTTAGCATTTTTCAGCCCCCTAATCCAGGGGCATATACAATTTCTCTGCCGCATACACATTATACGCACGTAACGTTACGTTCTAACCCAAATTTTTGTCATTGATAGTTTTCAATGACGGGTTATATTTTATTTATACTGCACGCAGATGAAACTGGGATCCACCATTGTGATCATCCAGTTTATGGTACTAAGCAGTGACTAATAATATGGACAGAGTGCGGCCCGACTAGGCATACGCGAATCTAAAGCTCTCGATAGCGGATAGGGCGGCCCGAAATAGTGATGACGAAGCTAAACCTCCCTTAAAATAGACCCGTTGAAGTCGAGCGGCCGAGAAAGAGTCGGCTTGAGACCAACTAAGGCAGTGTTGCAGTGTTTGCAAATTCTCATGCATACGGAGTTGTGTGTGACTGCTCACGCCATAAGTTTCGTTGGTCCCAGCATAGAAAAAGCGAAATTACAATAAAAATTTTTTCGTATTTTCCCTATTCTCCTCAATCGTGCTAATCCGAATGCATTTTGTTGTTGGAGTGCCGAAAGCTTTTCACTGCAAGAAAATTATGTTCGTTTTTGTTTGTGCCAAAATATCGACCTGAAGCGATGAATTTCTTCTTCGCAGAACATTTTTTTGTAATTAAGAAGCTATGCTTTATTTGTCATAGTATAATAATAAGCTGTTGTAAAAAATGTAGGCCCTTTTTTTAATTGCTGTCAAAAAATGTATTTTCTGTTATATTGATTTTTTTAAACCCCTTGTGAATGTTACTGTAATTTTATTTTTCAGTGGGCCCACATGGAGGGGAAAAAATTCTTGCACCAATGTATTGATGATTTTTTTCATTGGTATGGGAGTTTGCTCTTCCGTATGCAGAGCTTGGGCATCACTGAACTAAGGCGATATATCCGTACTTTAGCTTAATAATTAAACTATAACTAATTCAGCGGCTGCTGCCTGACCCGACACCCTACTTTATGTTATTCTTTACTTTAGCCATTATGATTTTACCGCATTAGTGTTAGTAACGAATAGCAGAAAGTAGGCTGTTAGCTTGACGTTTCACACATTTATACTGTGTCTGTGTGGCAAAGAGCTTGCTGAGAAATTTCCTATCCCCGCGGGATAGGGCCGTGCCGACCACTGTTTTAGTTTTATGTATAAACATATGCAAGTAAAAAATGTAATGGATTAGGAAATAAGCTATTCAAGAGAGCTTCACGCACCCTCGCCGAGATCGTTATACAAGACGCTGAAAATTCACAGCGCAAGTACATAAGAAAGCTCAAAACTGTGGGAGGTTTGTTGGGAAAACCACCCAAACCCACCCGTAGTAAAGAAGACTGATCCAAAAGATTCGCAAAGCAATCGTTTTTCAGCCCAACGCTAAAACAAACTCGTTCACTCCACCGGAAATTATTATTGCAGCAGCGAATAACCAAATTTACCAAGATTATAAAAATCATAAAGGATCAGTTAATACCTAAAAAGGCACCGGGGACAGGGGCTTCCCTCTTTTTTATTTTTAATAGAAAAAACTTGTTCCAAATTGCTGATTTTCATAAAAACATATTTTCCTTAATTTTGAGAAGCAAGAGAAGCAAAATGACAGCCAATGACAGGGCTTATAAAAAATTTGAGCGTTGACACACAGTCAGCGCTGCAGCAGAATTTCCGACCCTTTACTTGCGTGCTATGGAAAATACAGACCTAACCGATAACAAAATAACTTGTCTAGGTAGATACCGAGTTAGGCACAACTTAACAGGCTTATTGAATGTAAATAAAGAAAGTAAAGCTAGCTTCGTTGATCTACCCTCGCATAATAAAAATAAAAATACCCTTGGTTTTCATAATACAGGGTGACAATAAATAACCCGGACAAACTTTGAAGCAATCTAATATAAATGTATTATGATGCAGCCCTTAAATAAATGCATTTATCGATAGCTTGTACTTTTCTAAAACAAATATATTTACATTTTTGTGATTCCCATCAATTTGATATTTCTTTCGGGATGTCTAACAATCGTTGTGAAATTTTAAAACTGTTTCAACAAGGAAATCGCCAATGCGACATTGTTCGTTTGCTTGGCATACCAAAACAAACGGTCTCTGACGCTATCCGGCGATTTAATGAGCTTGGCCATGAAGGTGACCGTCCCGGACGACGCAGACCATGTACCGCTAACATTTCCAGAATTCGCCAGATAGTGAAAAAGCGGATCACTCGGAATTGCAGAGTCTCGGTCAGAAAAATAGCCCGTGAAATCGGAGTGAGTCGAGAAAGTGTTCGGTTTATAGCAAAAAATTAACTTAATCTCAAGCCCTACAAGCTCCAAAAAAAGCATCTTCTTACGGATGACAATAAGCGCGTGAGACTCCAAAGATGCCGTCAGTTAAAGCGTCGGGCCGCAGGTCAAAAATGGGAGCGTATTCTTTTCACGGACGAGAAGATATTCACCATCCAACAGGCGCACAATCACCAAAATGACAGAAGCTGGTCTGCTAAAGCTCCAGGTACCTCTGCAATAATCGAGCGCCGTCAATGTGAGCAGTCTTTAATGGTTTGGGGAGGAATATGCGCCACTGGCAAAACACCCCTTGTTTTCATCGATCAAGGGGTCAAAATCAATCAGGAAGTGTACCGCCGGGACATTTTGGAAACTGTTGTGCTTCCTTGGGCCCAGCAGCACTTCGATGATACGGAGTGGACGTTTCAACAGGATTCAGCGTCAGCCCATAGAGCCAAATTGACTCAGGACTGGTGCAAAGCCAATTTCCCGGACTTTGTCACATGCAGTGAATGGTCCCCTTACTCGCCAGATCTTAATCCGATGGACTATAGTGTGTGGTCTATTTTGGAGTCCAGGGGATGTGCTAAACGCCACATAAGTTTGGAGGTGCTAAAGCAATCATTGCTCCGAGAATGGGATCGATTATCGGAAGAGGACCTGCGGCCCATTGCGCCAAATTTCCAGAAACGTTTAGGGCTCTGCATCGCAGCCCAAGGAAGCCACTACGAAACCAGCTGAATATATGTTAACACAATACCTATTTAATAGTTGTGTATCTGCATTTTTTCTCAAATACAGTTCCTTAAAAAGTTATGATCAAAAATGTTTGTCCGGGTTATTTATTGTCACCCTGTAAAACCCATTGAAAAATCTTGACCATCTTACTCTAAAAACACCAAAGTTATGGCATTTCCAATCAATCAGCTATATGGAAAATTTGATAACGATCGGCCGACTATGTCTTATTGCTGCTATATAACTGGTAAAAGTATCAACTTTGGTATTTTTGCAGAAGTGTGCAACGCAGCGAAGGAGACATCTCCGACCCTATAAAGTATATATATTCTTTATTATGATCACTTCTTGAGTTGATATAAGCATGTCCGTCTGTCCGTCCGTCCGTCTGTTTCTACGCAAACTAGTCTCACAGTTTTAAAGCTATAGACTTGAAACTTTGCACCCACCCTTCATTCCTTTGCACGCAGTATATAAGTGGGAGCGACCGGGATCGTCCGACTATATCCTATAGCTGCCATATAACTGATTGATCGGAAATGGTATAACTTTGGTGTTTTTAGAGTATACGCAGTATATAAATCGGAACGGCCGGGATCGGCCGACTATAACCTATAGCTACCATATAACTGATTAATCGGAAATGCTGTAACTTGTATGCTTGTTGTTTTTTGAGACATAGAGTTCGACTTTTGCATGAGTGCTTTTTTTTAGCAAAATCTATAGCTGCCATAAAACTGAACAATCGGAAATGACCCAACTTTCGTGTTTTTGAAGATAAAAAGTTGGAACTTTTTACAGAGTCTATTTTTAGTTATTTGATCCGACCTACCTATAAGGATTAGGCGACTATATCCTGGAGCTGCCATTTAACTGAACGATCGGAAATGGTTTTTGGTAGAAATACCAATTTTGGTATTTTTGAAGATAGAAGCTAGGGACTTTGTTTTAGCTTTATTGTAATAAATTTATTATATTCTAATGAGGATAGACCGATGTTTCCGGTAATAACTGCAAGGGTATATTAACTTCGGGTCCGCCGGATGTTAGCTTTCCTTTCTTGTATTTTGATATTACTGACGGGAGGGAGAAAGGAACATTTGTCTTTTGCATGATTTTTGTGATAACAACTGAGCTAGAAACGCTATGATTGGACGCATTAAAGCAGTGCTCGGCACCCAATACATTGATATGATTTTAACACATTCATATTAGTAACAAATAGCAAAAAGTAGTCGGGGCATGAAGTTTCACACATTTGGACTGTGTGTGTGTGGCAGAGCTTGGCAGAGAAATTTCCTATGCCCGTGGGATAGGGCAGTGCCGACCATTGCATTAAAAAAAGGTTTCTTAGCCTTAAATAATTGGTATAATTTCTTACCCTTGAAGAAAATGAAGTCAAATGATTGGGAGTGACAAATGGCGTTGATCCTCCTACGCCGCTGTGTAAAATACCGGTTGGGGAGTATCCTGCGTATCCATTTGGCATACCGATACCATTTCGATAAAACTGTTGATCGACGGCCGAAAGTTTTGAAATGTCTTTAAATAATGGTGGTGGCAACAGTTGCCCTGAAGTGACTTGGGCTGGAGATGCAGAAGAAAATAACTGTTGATTCTGATGATGATGAGGCGTATGATGGTGTTGATGATGTTGAAGCTCAGGTCGAATATATGTTGTGGCTGTTGAAGGTGTAGGTGTTACAGCAAGGCCCGACCGATCTAAAAACCTACTGTCAAGTTCTCGCCGCAACAAATCCGCTTGATCATCTGTGCCAATAAAAATACAATATTTTAAAAGTTGTGTTTTTCTTTTGAAGGTTTTCATACTTTTGCTTGGTTGAAAAAGAGATTCTGCAGGGAATGGGTGTGGCGTATTTGCAGATGTGTTTGATATTACTGTAGCTGTAGTTGGGTGTATTGAAGATGGTGCCGAGTTTGTTGAAACATTTGTCATTGGTACATTGGTGCTTAGGGTACGTGACACTAAAGAAAAGGAACTGACAGCCGTTGAAGAAATTAAACTTGTTGAAGAAGATGCAAGTTGTGCAGGATGTGCGGGTATGTACGCCGTACTTTGAAAACACTGATTACTTGTAGCTGCTGTAATGTGAGTATTTGATATAGCTGCATTGGCAGCAACTTTAGCTATATTTGTTGCAGATACATTTAACAATGGCGGTGTAGGCCTGGCACAAGCGCTTGATACCACGGGTGCCGACAATCCACAAGATGACATTGTTGTAGTGACAGCGGGAGAACTAGGAAACACAAAAAAATATTTATTTTATTTTGTAAAAATTCATATGTAGAAAAACGTCAAACTTACTTTAACCAAAGTCCTGCTTTAGGAGAAGATATTGATATACATCCTGTTAATGGCGGTATCGACAAACTTGATGATAATGTGGAAGTAATACCATATTGACTCGAAGCGTTTCCACAAAATGTGGAACCCACATTAACGGCTTGCGTAACAATGGACAATGATGTCGATACATTGTTTTGCGCCCTGGTGTTTGTACTGGTAAAAAGATCAAATATTAGTAAAATTCACTTCAATGAAAATTTTAATTTTAAATTTTATATTTTAATAAAGTTGGGTCATTTCCGATCGTTCCGATATAGGAGATATAGGATATAGTCGGCCGATCCTTATGAAATTTGGCATGTCGTAATTATTTGCCAAAAATAGCTCTCGTGTCAAATTTGAACTCTCTAACTCTAAAAACACAAAAAGCAAAGAAAGGAAGGGGTGTGCAAAGTTTCAAGACGATAGTTTTAAATCTGAGAGACTAGTTCGCGTAGAAACAGACAGACAGACGGACAGACAGACGGTGTAATCCAAAATTAAGGTGTTTCAAAAAAAATTATTTTTTAAATAACCATAAGCCTACCCGGTAAACGAATGGTAGCAGTCAATACCTTAATGAGTAATCTATTTTATTAACAACAAGAAAGGAAAGCTAACTTCGGGCGGAGCCGAAGTTTATATACCCTTGCAGTTAAAACAGGATATATATCGCAAACATCGGATATAGTTGGCCAATCCTTATGAATACATCATAATAAAACCAATTAACTAAAATAAAAAATCTGAAAAAAGTCCCAAGCTTCTATCTTCAAAAATAAGAAAGTTGATATTTCTACCAAGTACCATTTCCGATCGTTCAGTAATATGGCAGCTATAGGATATAGTCGGCCGATCCTAATGAAATTTGGTAGGTTGGATCAATTGGCCAAAAATATAATCTGTTTCAGTTTTTAAGTTTCAGCTTCTATCTTCAAAAACACGAAAGTTGGGTCATTTCCGATCGTTCAGTTATATGGCAGCTATAAGATATAGTCGGCCGATCCTTATGAAATTTGGCCAAAAATAGCTCTCATGTAAAATTTGAACTCTCTAACTCTAAAAACACCAAAGTTATACCATTTCCGATCAATCAGTTATATGGCAGCTATAGGATATAGTCGGCCGATCCGGGCCGTTCCGACTTATATACTGCGTGCAAAGGAAAGAAGGGTGTGTGCAAAGTTTCAAGACGATAGCTTTAAAGCTGAGAGACTAGTTCGCGTAGAAACGGACAGACAGACAGACGGACAGACGGACATGCTCATATCAACTCAGGAGGTGATCCTGATCAAGAATATATATACTTTATAGGGTCGGAGATGTCTCCTTCACTGCGTTGCGCACTTTTGGACAAAATTATAATACCCTCTGCAAGGGTATACAAATATAGTAATACATTTTAATTTTATGTCGATTTTGGGGTGAAAAAGTCGGTTCCTTTGTATTGCACTTGAACGAGAGTTGTCGTTTTAAAAAAGAAAAGGGGAAATATGAAGTTGAACACGGGAGCACGTTTTAAACTCGTGGATCTCGAAGACTATAAGAGATATAACAATAAGATTTGAGACTTTGACCAAAATCCGTGGAGATCGAGTTTGTGTCAAAATTTTGTCACGCCCACTCTCACCCCCAAAACTTAAGTCGTGTTTTAGCGCCAGCTCAGAAAAGTTTTTTTAATATGTTTTGAAGCCAATAATGGCTAATAATGTTTAATGGCTAATATATAGAGAGTTAATTAAAGTTTTACAAAATAGAGTTTTATCGGACAAGTTTTAGAGGAATTATAGACTTATTATTTTGCTTTCCTAGTGAAGACCTAGTGAAGTTTTTAGTTATTAGTCTAAGGCTTCTTTGTTTGTCAGTTAGAATCTATCGTCTCCAAACTTGGCATATGTACATCCTTCTTTTCTTTGCACGCACTATTATAAGTCGGAACGGTCGGGATCGGTCGTTTTTATTGCATGTTATAAATCTGAACAATTATAAATTTTAAATTTTTTTTAAAAGATAATATCATTGATTGAGGATATAAATCGGTTTAATAATGAAAATAAAAAAATATCGGTCAATTATATTTGATATATACATATGTCCAATTCGATAAATGTGTAGCTTATAATAAAACTAATAAATGATGTAACCGCTGAACTGCAGAGGTATATCATTTTCGGCTCCGACGTATGTTAGATTAGCAAACCACATTTAAAATAATAAATACTATTTGAATATTCTGACTTTTTAACACGTTTATTTACCTGCAGCTTAAATCCCCGTCTTTGTTGCAAGCAATATCACTTTTAGGTGAAATAACCTTTTGTATCACAGATGATGGTGATAATGATGACGCAGATACACTTGAGCCTGCAGTCGTTAAACTTTGAACAGGGGGTAGGGATGAGCCTATGTTAGAGGCGGTAGAAGTTGATGCGGACACAGAATTTTCGCATCGCGTTATTGTTTGGTGTTGGGAAGTTATTGAAGTGGCCTGAAGTGGTTGTGTAGGTAACATCTGGGGCATAGATGAGAAGTTCCCCGTCTGTGAAAATATTTGAGTAGATGCAGGAGGTAGAGTTTGTGCTAAAACAGCGGGAAGTGCTGTTACTGAAAGAGAAGACAATCCGGAAGTTATGGTACATGATTTAGGAGCAGCAGCTCCACATGCTCCGTTCGCAAATGCAGGAACATTAATAGAATTTGGTATATGAGAATGATTCAATGAATGGACTGTCGAGTTTGTTGAATGAAAACTTCCGGCAGTAGTCACTGTTAGCAAGCCAGGTTGCGGTACGCAGATATTTATTGATCCATTATTATTTTGCGGCGTAACGGAACGTATTGAAGCCATTGAGACACATTGCGGCAATGTAATATTGGGAGCTATTGTTACTTTCGTAGTCGCTGGAGATTCGCGACTTGATCGATTATCCAGAGTACGTAATTGGGATGCCAGTAAATTTGGCGGAGGGACCGGCACTATAGGAGCTAGGTACGGTCCATGATTTATGCTGTTGTATGGTGAATATAAGGAATAATTTGCATATGGAGCCCGATACTGCGGGCCATGAATAAGCATAGGTAATCCAGCGTTCAATGTATTCGATGGAGTCCCTGAAAATAACAATGAATGACCTATATATTTCTTTACTAAAATCATTTCTACAAAAACAAAAAAAGAAAGGAAAGCTAATTTCGGGCAGAGCCGAAGTTTATATTGGAGGTTAGAAGTTTAGAGGGTATAGTCGGCCGATCCTTATCACATTTGATAGGGTGTATTATTTTTTTTTAAATTGGACTTATGTAAAATCCGAACTCCCCAACTCCAAAAATACCAAAGTTATACCATTTCCGATCAATCAGTTATATGGCAGCTATAGGATATAGTCGGCCGATCCCGGCCGTTCCGACTTATATACTGCGTGCAAAGGAAAGAAGGGTGGATGCAAAATTTCAAGTCGATAGCTTTAAAACTGAGAGACTAGTTTGCTTAGAAACAGACGGACGGACAGACAGACGGACATGCTCAAGAATACATATATACACTTTATAGGGTCGGAGATGTCTCCTTCACTGCGTTGCACACTTTTGACCAAAATTATATAAGGCGCGTTCCAAAGTAAACAGGACTTTTTGAATCTAGCTAATCTAATCTAGCTCTTATCTAATTCTCATGCAGAACAACAAAAACTTAAAAGCAATCGGCGTCTTAAGTGATGTCGACTGAAATATACCCAGTTCCTTTCTCAGTGTATTGTTTTTAATGATTCGTAAAAATATGTATACACAAAACATTTTACTGCTAACACCTAATCTTATTCCTAAATAAATTTAAAATGTATGCTGAAATATTAAAAATTTAATGTAATTTCTTTCGCCATTTCACCAAATAACGAATACTCGAATTTTGTTAGTGTAGCAAGCCTGACTAATTGAAAATTCAAAAATTATGTGCGGTGGCTTCGAAACGAAATCGCACGCACACATGCACCCGTGTGTGACACGCATGCATACAAAGATATTTCCAAGCGCAGACTAACCATCTTCATCATGCTCCTTTCAGACACTGAGAAACAGAAAGCATTCAATGAGAATATGAACGTAAGATGAACGAACGACGAGCGTAAGAAAGAGAGTAAGAACTCACTCTGGGGCCTGCTGGGACTTATCGCAAAAAAAACTTTGCGTCCATTTTCGTTGTTTGAAATGGGTTATCTATATGCTGTATGGTTAGTGCTTAGAATCTGGTATCCGTTATCGACTTCCAGTAAAAATTGCATGACATTATATCTATTGGAAATGAGGTTATTGCGTTTACGTGTCAGTATCTTTTTGTCATCGGTGCAAACATGAGCTTCAAACAAAGAACTAACATTAAATTTTGTTTTAAAATTGGTAAAACTTTTACCGAAAAGTTTCAATTGATGAAACAATTTTATGGCGATGATTGCCTATCCCTTAGCAGAGTGCACTAGTGGTTTCAACGTTTTCAAAGTGGTCGTGAGGACATAAATGACGATGAACATGTGAGCCAACCAAAATCTGTGATCACCGAAATTTTCATCGAAACTGTGCGTGAATTCATAAACAATCTGCCGAAATCATCATTGAAGTCAATCATAGAACTTAACATCTCCAAAACATCGATTAATCGCATTTTGACCGAACATTTGGGCTTACAAAAGGTGTGTGCACGGTTTCTTCACGGAATTCAACATTCAAAGGACATCATTTAAGAGGCAAAAAAAGACCCGAACTTCCTTTACAAGATTGTGACTGGTGACGAAACGTGGGGTTTTCAATATGATCCCGAAACGAAAAGCTAGAGTGCTGAATGGAAGGCGCCGACACCCAAAAAAGAACCCAAAAAGACAAGCCGACACCCAAAAAAGAAAGGAAAGCTAACTTCGGGCGGAGCCGAAGTTGATATACCCTTGAAGTTAAAACCGGATATATGTCGCAAAAATCGGATATAGTTGGCCAATCCTTATGATTACATCATAATAAAACCTATTAATTACAATGAAATACCAAAAAAAAAAGTCCCCAAGCTCCTATCTTCAAAAATACGAAAGTTGATATTTCTACCAAATACAATTTCCGATCGCTCAGTTATATGGGAGCTATAAGATATAGTCGACCGATCGTTATGAAATTTGGTAGGTCGGAATAACTAACAAAAAATATAATTTGTACCAAGTTCTAGTTTTCTATCTTCAAAAACACGAACGTTGCGTCATTTCCAATCGTTCAGTTATATGGCAGCTATAGGATATAGTCGGCCGATCCTTATGAAATTTGGCATGTCGTAATATTTTGCCAAATGTAGCTTTGAACTCTCTTACTCTAAAACAGGGATGCCCAGCCCCATTGGCTCTCGGTGCTCCTTTGTTGTTGGAATTGCTCTTTCATATGGGAAATGAAATTTCATATACGTGTGTTGCTCCCAGCATAGGCAAAGGGCACTTACAATAACAATTTTTCGTGCTAATCCGAATGCATTTTCTTGTTGAAGTGCCGAAAACTTTTCACTGCAAGAAATTCATTCTCTTTTTTGTTTCTGCCAAAATGGTTGACCTAAAGCAATAAATTTATTCTTCGCAGAACATTTTTTTAAGGGGAGGGTAAGGTCAAATCATGCGAAAAAAGCCATATTTTTGTGATTTTTTTCCTGACGACACAGTTAAAATTTATTTATTCAACCAACGGTATATTAAAGTATGACATTAGAAGAATGTTTTATCAAATTTTTACAAAAAAATATTTAAAAATATGGCAATGGTAGCAATTGTCCGGACGTGTCGCCAAAAAAAGTAGAATTGCGGTGCCCCTCATAACTCGGTGCTGGATCATTTGTAATCAAAAAATGAAAGTTCATTCGTTAGATGAACTTTAATTTTTTCGAAGACTTTGAAGTAAAAAACTCAATTTTTTGGGAAAAAAATCGGTTAATTTGTCATTGCCAAATCAAAATGATGAACAAAAAAAAAAAAAAATCGACAGCGTTACCTCGTAAAATATGTACAGAAATAGTGTTTATTTCAAAAATTTCAAAAGGATCGGTGTAGTAGTTTTGAAGTTACGAGGGGCACCGATTTTGAAAACGTGAGTTGTGGGAAAAACGCTTTAAAGTTTTAAACACAAAAAAATCCAGTGTAAAAAGTTTATGAGCAACTTCGTCAATAACTAATAACTTTGTCAATTTTGCTTTAATTGACTTGAAATTTTGACACAATATTTTTCAAATATTATGCATTCAATTTAAAAATAAAAAAAAAAAATTAAAAAAAAAAAATTTAATACCTTACCCTCCCCTTAAGTAAGAAGCTCCGCATTATTTGTCATAGTATAATATTAAGCTGTTGTACAAAATGAAGGGTCTTTTTTTAGTTGCTATAATAAAATGTATTTTTTATTATATTAATTTTTTTTTTTAACTCTTTTAATTTTTCTTCTTTCCTCTTCTGCGAAAAAATTTCTCGCACCAATGTATTGGTGAATTTATGCATTGGTATTGAAGTTTGCTCCGCCGTATGCTGAGCTTGGGCATAACCAAAGTTATACCATTTCCGATCAATCAGTTATATGGCAGATATAGGATATAGTTGGCCGATTCGGGCCGTCCCGACTTATATACTGCGTGCAAAGGAAAAAAGGGTGTGTGCAAAGTTTCAAGACGATAGCTTTAAAACTGAAAGACAAGTTCGCGTAGAAACAGACAAACAGACGGACATGCTTATATCAACTCAGGAGGTGATTCTGATCAAGAATACATATATACACTTTATAGGGTCGGAGATGTCTCCTTCACTGCATTGCACACTTTTGGACAAAATTATAATACCCTCTGCAAGGGTATACAAATCGCGCCTAGAGAAGTCAAAAGTGAAGACAATGCTGATTTGTTTTTATGATTCCAAGGGTATTGTCCACAAAGAATTTGTTCCACCCGGCCAAAAAGTCAATGCGGTATTCTACCTTGGAGTTTTGAAGCATTTGGTGCGCCGTATTCGACGTATTCGTCCCGAGTATCGCGAAGATGGAAGTTGGCGTTTGTTGCATGATAATGCGCCGTCTCATCTTTGACCTAAAATCACATTTTAAGCATCAACCACTCCCTGTATTCACCTGATATGGCACCGTGCGACTTCTACCTTTTCGGAAAAATGCATTTGCCGATGAAAGGAAAGCGTTATGCAGACGTAAAGGCCATTCAAAAAGCTTTCACCGGCATACTGGCGGTCATAACGGGCAACGAGCTAAAACACTCGTTCGACATGCCTTTGGACCGTGCAAAAAGCTGTATTAAAGCAGAAGGAGACTATTTTGAATAAAATAAATTAATTTTGCCGAAAATACTATTTTTCTGTCTTTGTTTTTTAAAGTCCTGTTTACTTTGGAACGCATCTTGTAATACCCCCTGCAAGGGTATAAAAATTGACATACCGTTAGATGTTGACGTTCCAGTGGAACTTCCCACGCTGATTGGTGTAGAAGTGGATGATACCAATTTAGTAGTTTGATTAGGAGAAGACCGTGGCAAAGTACTTGTTATTACTGATGTCGCCGAACTCGTAGAATAACCACTTAAAATACCATTTGCTGTAGGATTTGAAAAAGTTGCTGTTGCAACAGAAATGTTTTTATGTGGATCTGTGTTTTTTGTTATTCCAACTGAAGAAAAAGCTGTAGAACCATTAGAAGAATTTTTAGGGTTGTTATTTCTTGTTAAATTATCATTTGATTTTATGCTGTTTTCTATAAAAACACTTGAAGCAGAAGATAATGGGGGCAATCCAGAGCTAGCGGTTTCGTTTCGGATTGTAAATGGGCACGCAGAAATAGATGGTGTTTGTGCACAAGAGATAATTGGATGATGTCCTCCTGATATCTGGCCATTTGACAAAACATTTGTACTCAAAAATATTTTATGATCGTTTTCATCTTGCGTTGAATGTTTTTCATTTTCAACAGATACTCCAACGGTGGTTCCCTATTAAAAAAAAAAGTTTAAATTAATATTAGCTAATAATTTCAGACTCGATATATATTTTTTTTCTCTAAAAATAAAAATAAAAATAATAATAATAACTTCAAACGTAACGCTTTAAAATTCTTTAATTAAGGGAATCTACTCATACCAAACGAAAAACCATAAATTTTTTGTTAAAGTTTTTTTGTTGAAAAATGGAAAAAACATGAGTTTTATTATTGTTTTCCATTATTCATCAATGATTAGAAAAGTTGTTTACACCGCAATTTAATTAATTTTGATCAAAAAAAAACAATATGAACTTTTTAGGTAAAAAACAGGGGCTGTAACAAGTATAAATGTATTATTTTTTAATACAAAATAATTGTTTTTATTTATTATTAAAAAATTTAATATTTTTTTATGTTTATTGACCAAAATAATAATTATTTTTTATTTGTTTTTTTAAACAAGAGAGGAAAGCTAACTTTGGGCGGAGACAAAGTAGATATACCCTTGCAGTTAAAACCGGATATATAGCGCAAACATCGGAAACAGTTGGCCGATCCTTATGAGAATATCATAATAAACAAGAAATTAAAGCTAACTTCGGGCGAAGCCGAAGTTGATATACCCTTGCAGTTCAAACCGGATATATATAACAAACATCGGATATAGTTGGCCGATCCCTATGAAAATATGATAATATAACCCAATTTATTACAATTTAAAATGTAAAACAAGAAAGCAAAGCTAACTTCGGGCGGAGCCGAAGTTGTTATACCCTTGCAGTTAAAACCCGGTATTATGTCGCAAACATCGGATATAGTTGGCCGATCCTTATGATTACATCATAATAAAAACAATTAATTACAATAAAAATCTAAAAAAAAAGTCCCAAGCTTCTATCTTCAAAAATACGAATGTTGGGTCATTTCCGATCGTTCAGTTATATGGCAGCTATAGGATATAGTCGGCCGATCCTAATGAAATTTGGTAGGTTGGATCAACTAACCAAAAATAGAATCTGTACTAAGTTTCAGCTTTCTATTTTCAAAAACAAAATTTGGGTCATTTCCGATCGTTCAGTTATATGGCAGCTATAAGATATAGTCGGCCGATCCTTATGAAATTTGGCATGTCGTAATGTGTTGCCAAAAATAGCTCTCGTGTCAAATTTGAACTCTCTAACTCTAAAAACACCAAAGTTATACCATTTCCGATCAATCAGTTATATGGCAGCTATAGGATTAGCCGGCCGATCCCGGCCGTTCCGACTTATATACTGCGTGCAAAGGAAAGAAGGGTGTGTGCAAAGTTTCAAGTCGATAGCTTTAAAACTGAGAGACTAGTTTGCGTAGAAACAGACAGACGGACAGACGGGCAGACGGACATGCTCATATCAACTCAGGCGGTGATCCTGATCAAGAATATTTATTTTAGTTTTATTTAGTTTTTCCGACCCTTTATAGGGTCGGAGATGTGTCCTTCACTGCGTTGCACACTTTTGGACAAAATTATAATACCCTCTGCAAGGGTATAAAAAGTCCCAAACTTCTATCTTCAAAAATACCAAAGTTGGTATTTCTACCAAAAACCATTTCCGATCGTTCAGTTATATGGCAGCTATAAGATATAGTCAGCCGATCGTTATGAAATTTGGTAGGTCGGATTAACTGACCAAAAATATAATCTGTACTAAATTCCAGCTATCTTCAAAAACACGAATGTTGGGTCGTTTCCGATCGTTCAGTTATATGGCAGCTAAGGGATATAGTCGGCCGATCCTTATAAAATTTCGACACGTCGTAATGTTTTGCAAAAATAGCTTTCATGTCAAATTTGAACTTTCTAACGTGAAAAACACCAAAGGTATACCATTTCCGATGAATCAGTTATATGGCAGCTATAGGATATAGTCGACCGATCACGGTCGTTCCGACTTATAAACTGCGTGCAAAAGAAAGAAGGGTGTGTGCAATGTTTCAAGACGATAGCTTTAAAACTGAGAGAATAGTTCGCGTAAAAACAGACAGAAAGACGGACAGACGGACATGCTCATATCAACTCAGGAGGTGATCCTGATAAAGAATATATATACTTTTGAGGGTCGGAGATGTCTCCTTCACTGCGTCGCACACTTTTGGACAAAATTATTATATCCTTTGCAAGGGTATAACAAGAAAGGAAAGCTAACTTCGGGCGGAGCAGAAGTTGATATACCCTTGCAGGGTATACATCGGATACAGTTGGCCGATCCTTATGAGAATATGATAATATAACCCATTTTACAATAATACAAAATTTAAAATAATTCCCAAATTTTTATCTTTAAAAATACCAATAATGGTATTTCTACCAAAAACCGTTTCCGATCGTTCAGTTATATAGCAGCTATAAGATATAGTTAACCGATAGTTATGAAATTTGGTAGGTCGGATTATCTGACCAAAAATAGAATCTGTATGTTTCAGCTTTCTATCTTCAAAAACACGAAAGTTGGGTCATTTCCGATCGTTCAGTTATATGGCAGCTATAGGATATAGTCGGCCGATCCTTATGAAATTTGGCATGTCGTAATGTTTTGCCAAAAATAGCTCTCGTGTCAAACTCTCTAACTCTAAAAACACCAAAGTTATACCATTTCTGATCGTTCAGTTATATGGCAACTATAGTATTTAGTCGGCCGATCCCGGTCGTTCCGACTTATATACTGCGACCAAAAGAAAAAGGGGTGGGTGCACAGTTTCAAGTCAATAGCTTTAAAACTGAGAGACTAGTTTGCGTAGAATTAGACAGACGGACATGCTTATATCAACTCAGGAAGTGATCCTGATAAAGAATATATATACTTTTTATGTCGGAGATGTCTCCTTCACTGCGTTGCACACTTTTGGACAAAATTCTAACTCTAAAAACACCAAAGTTATACCATTTTCGATCGTTCAGTTATATGGCAAGTATAGGATTTAGTCGGCCGACTCCGGTCGTACCGACTTATATACTGCGTGCAAAGGAAAGAAGGGTGTGTGCAAAGTTTCAAGTCGATAGCTTTCCAAACTAAGAGACAAGTTCGCGTTGAAAGCTTTAAAACTGAGAGACTAGCTTGCGTAGAAACAGACAGACGGACATGCTCATATCAACTCAGGAAGTGATCCTGATCAAGAATATATATACTTTATAGGGTCGTAGATGTCTCCTTCAATGCGTTGCACACTTTTGGAAAAAACTATATTACCCTCTGCAAGGGTATAAAAAAAAGAGAAGGGCAATATGGCAATGCTTTCTTACTCTCACATTGCCACTCACTCAATTTGTTATATCTCTTGCTCTATTTCATTCCCCTCCATTATAGTAATATTATACATTGCAATAATTATGTATTCATGCAGGCCTCTAATATAAACTGGCTTTTGTTTCGAAAGAATTTATTTTATGCAGGAAGGCGTGGCAAAAAGTAAGAGGTTATTTGTAGTTACATTCATAAATGTATTACTATTTTTTTTTACAATTTAAAAAAAAATGTATAAGGAAAGACCTTTTGCAATTTCTGCCTATGCATGTGCTGATCGTACCCCATACATTTCAAGGAAATAGGTTTGAAACATCTTATAATCTAAAGAGTTCTTTAAAAAAATATATATTAATTGATTACTAAAAGAAAATAATAATGATACAGGTATAAACTTACTTTTCCTGACTCTGGAGAAGTTACGCATATTCCTAAATGGTGACGTTTATCACATGGAGATATATTTAATTTTTTTTGTTTCTGTAGTTCTGAATCAGATGCAATAACAGATGTCAATGAAGCTGATACATTTGAAAGAACAGCTTTTACTTGTGTTTGAACAGTAGAACTTTCAGTTTTTAAATTCTGCCCGCTTAAAATTGTTGAAATAGGTACTCCCGAATATGCAACATCATCTTCATAAACTGAACCAATTTTTTTAGAGTCCTGAAAAAATATGTATATTTATTAAAATGTGAATAAAATATTAAAACATCTGTTAAACTTTTTCTCCAGAAATACATGCATTACCTCTAATATGAACGTTTACTACCTTTAAGTATAAATCCATTCAGAAGATTCCGTTTCCGCCCTTAATAGACCAAACGACCCATACAAGAGCCATGTTTTAATTTCCGAGGGGACTATGAATGAACGGAATGCGAAGTACGACTAAGTCCGCCTAAAATTCCCAATTCACTGAATTCGCGGTGATGTAAAAAAAATATAGGAATGCTAATTCGGGCGGAGACGAATATAAAATACCCTTGAAGTTAGGTGTTATGGTGATAGGTTTAAAGCAGAGGTCGGCACGGCCCTATCTCGGGGGCATAGGAAATTTCTCTGCCCGAGTTTTGCCACACACACACAGTATAAATGTGTGAAACGTCATGCTCACAGCCTACTTTCTGCTATTCGTTACTAACACTAATGCGGTAAAATCATAATGGCTAAAGTAAAGAATAACATAAAGTAGGGTGTCGGGTCAGGCAGCAGCCGCTGAATTAGTTATAGTTTAATTATTAAGCTAAAGTGATGCCCAAGCTCTGCATACGGAAGAGCAAACTCCCATACCAATGAAAAAAATCATCAATACATTGGTGCAAGAATTTGTTCCCCTCCATGTGGGCCCACTGAAAAATAAAATTATAGTAACATTCACAAAGGGTTTAAAAAAAATCAATATAACAGAAAATACATTTTTTGACAGCAATTAAAAAAAGGGCCTACATTTTTTACAACAGCTTATTATTATACTATGACAAATAATGCAGAGCTTCTTAATTACAAAAAAATGTTCTGCGAAGAAGAAATTCATCGCTTCAGGTCGATATTTTGGCACAAACAAAAACGAACATAATTTTCTTGCAGTGAAAAGCTTTCGGCACTCCAACAACAAAATGCATTCGGATTAGCACGATTGAGGAGAATAGGGAAAATACGAAAAAATTTTTATTGTAATTTCGCTTTTTCTATGCTGGGACCAACGAAACTTATGGCGTGAGCAGTCACACACAACTCCGTATGCATGAGAATTTGCAAACACTGCAACACTGCCTTAGTTGGTCTCAAGCCGACTCTTTCTCGGCCGCTCGACTTCAACGGGTCTATTTTAAGGGAGGTTTAGCTTCGTCATCACTATTTCGGGCCGCCCTATCCGCTATCGAGAGCTTTAGATTCGCGTATGCCTAGTCGGGCCGCACTCTGTCCATATTATTAGTCACTGCTTAGTACCATAAACTGGATGATCACAATGGTGGATCCCAGTTTCATCTGCGTGCAGTATAAATAAAATATAACCCGTCATTGAAAACTATCAATGACAAAAATTTGGGTTAGAACGTAACGTTACGTGCGTATAATGTGTATGCGGCAGAGAAATTGTATATGCCCCTGGATTAGGGGGCTGAAAAATGCTAAATTACGAAAAGGCGCCAATTTGAGTCTTCGAACAATGACTATCAATTCTATCTTGCGCGGTCAACTCTACAGCCATGCAAGATAGAAGAGTACGAAGATCAGACCAAAAAAAATCGAAGGAAGTAATGAAAGTGCGCGTGTGAGCATGGCGCAGTTACGTCAATCACAAACGCATTGATTCATAGCTGACATAAAAGAATTGCCCTACAACGCTAACAAGTTCTTCGAGAACTGCGATAACATTTAGACCAGGATCATTTCTTCGACTAGCATTCCAAAATGCTGTCTCTCTGTCATTATTTGATATTTTTATTTGAAACTTTAACAGTACATTCTTAATAAACAATACTATCGAAATATGTGAAAAAAATCGATTTTTTCAACCTCACACATGAGACTACATCCTTAAACGAAAATTAAAGTCATTAATCATCTTTATTACCACATTACAGGTATTTGTGCTCACACGTTGTTGAATATATTCAGTCGAGTGGCAAAACCGTGAATTACCTCATGCCTGAAAACATCAGTAGTTTAATTTCTGAGTTTCCAGTTCCGTCTACTGATCAGTAAACAGTCCGTGTGTCTGTCTGTTTCTATCGTCTTGCAACTTCGCACACACCCTTCTTTCCTTTGCACGGAGTATATAAGCCGAAACGGACGGGATCGGCCGACTATATCCTATAGCTGCCATATAACTAAACGATCGGAAATGGTATTTGGTAAAAATGCCAACTTTGGTGTGCTTGAAGATAGAAGCTTGGGACTTTTTTAGATTATCGTAATGACTTGGTTATATGTATATAAAAATCGGCCAACTATATCCGATTTTTGCGATATTTATCCGGTTTTAACTGCAAGGGTATATCAACTTCGGCTTCGCCCAAAGTTAGCTTTCCTTTCTTGTTTTAAATTTGAAGTCATGCAGTTTGGTGAAGAGTATCAAGTATGTCATTATAGGAAGTGACATGGCTTAATTTAGAATTGAATTGTATATGAAAGCACCGAGCTTTTCCCACGGACAAGCCGAGCCAATACTAATTGATGGTCGCCATGACTAAAATACTACTGTGGGCTAAAAGTAAGGCGATTTTTCAATTTAAAATTCTCGGGCTTAAGATGGCGGACTAGTTATTTTTTTCTTATGGTGGCAGGACTGTTGATGACATCTGACATCATGTCAATATCAGTATCAGTACTATATTTACGCTTGTGTTTACCAAACAATCAAGAGTGCATTTGTCGATTTTTACAATGTATGATTTAATTGAGAAAAGAAGTGCCATAAAATGTTGTGTGCGGAATGAAATTTCTGCTGCGGAAACGTTGAGGATGTTGCCTTTGGTGATTCAACCATGCCCAGACTTCAAAGAGGGTCGGGAATGTGTTGGCATTCGACGCATTCGACGCATATCGTTCCGAAACCACCGTTTTCTTCTGATTTGGCTCTGTGTGACTCAAGTGACCACTCCGGGGAACGCTTTTTGAGTCGATTGAGGGGATAGAAGTGGAATCGCCGAGGGCGCTTATGGCTATACTGGAAAGGACTATTGCCTATACCTAAGGCCTTTTTCGAGTAATTGAAAAAACGTTGGCATAAGTGTATTTTATGCGGAGGGGATTACTTTGAAGGGGATCAAATTGATTCAGGAGAATAAATAAAGAATTTTCATTTTACCTTGCTCTTTACCCACAGTAGTATATGTGAAAACAAAATCACATGCGAATATGGGAGAAAACCCGAAAATTTTGCCCGAGGAAAATAATTTAGCGGTGGGAAAACTAGCCAATTTCTATCTTCTTCATTTTATGGCATTGGAAATGCCTCCATGACTCTTCATTTTCTCTTCTGAAAATAAAACCAACATGTAACATAAAGAAGGAATCATCTAAAGTAGGGGGGAGGGGGCAAACTCTCATTTCCTGACAGTGTGAGCACTCTAAAATTTTTGTTATAAGCTCTCTTATTTGCTCCCATTTTGCCTCATTTGACAATACAAACTTACAAAAAAACAAGAAATTAAAGCTAACTTCGGGCGGAGCCGAAGTTGATATACCCTTGCAGTTAAAACCGGAATATAGAATAGAATCTGTACCAAGTTCCAGCTTTCTATCTTCAAAAACACGAAAGTTGGGTCATTTCCGATCGTTCAGTTATATGGCAGCTATAGGATATAGTCGGCCGATCCTTATGAAATTTGGCATGTCGTTATGTTTTGCCAAAAATAGCACTCCTGTCAAATTTGAACTCTCTAACTCTAAAAACACCAAAGTTATACCATTTCCGATCAATCAGTTATATGGCAGCTATAGGATATAGTCGGCCGATCCCGGTCGTTCCGACTTATATACTGCGTGCAAAGGAAAGAAGGGTGCGTGCAAAGTTTCAAGACGATAGCTTTAAAACTGAGAGACTAGTTCGCGTAGAAACAGACAGACAGACAGACGGACAGACGCACATGCTCATATCAACTCAGGAGGTGATCCTGATCAAGAATATATATACTTTATAGGGTCGGAGATGTCTCCTTCACTGCGTTGCACACTTTTGGACAAAATTATAATACCCTCTGCAAGGGTATAAAAATAAATACAAGTTTGCACTGAGAAAAATTTTCTCAGAATTTCGGTTGGAACAAGTTTTCTCCATAGGAATACATAGATAACGAAGCGCAGTTTTTCATTCGTTTTTTCGGTCAGAAAATACTTTGCTCTCATTGATTTTTGCTGTTAAACATACACTCATATTTTAAATATGCGTACATTTTCCCCAAACATCAAACTTGAAACTTTAAACGCGATTATCTCAGAATCTTGTTTTTTCGAAATTACGTTTGCGGTGGACACGATTACTAAAAAACTATTAATCCGATCAACACCAATTTTTGACCACTTATTTTTTATGATTACTTTTTTATGATACTGATTTTTTATGATACTTTTTAGCTAGTCCGTGAAAGGATTTTCAATTTTTTTTTAACTCCCTTTTTAGAGCATAAAAATCAAAAATTGTATACCTTGATAAGGTACATTTTTTGTTAAAACCGTCGCCATTTTTTTTTAATCAAAATTTTTAAAAATCCTTCGTCTTATAGCTGCTATATAACTGAACGATCGGAAATGGTATTTGGTAGAAATATCAACTTTCGTATTTTTGAAGATAGAAGCTTGGAACTTTTTTTTTAGATTTTTTATTGTAATTAATTGGTTTTATTATGATGTAATCATAAGGATCGGCCAACTATATCCGATGTTTGCGATATATATCCGGTTTTAACTGCAAGGGTATATCAACTTCGGCTCCGCCCGAAGTTAGCTTTGCTTTCTTGTTTTGTACTGCTTTTGTTTCAAAATTAAGTGCAGAAAGGCTTTTTGAAAAATGTTTAGTGCCAAACTATTTCTATAGTTAATATAAATATTTCTGAAAAATAA
Source organism: Drosophila parabipectinata (assembly GCA_018153455.1). Classification (NCBI taxonomy): domain Eukaryota; kingdom Metazoa; phylum Arthropoda; class Insecta; order Diptera; family Drosophilidae; genus Drosophila; species Drosophila parabipectinata. The sequence goes on along the minus strand of JAECYA010000037.1, from coordinate 464,979 downwards.
ATGTAATCCACATGGGCCCATTTTACAGTTGACCCCGATACAGTTTCTATTTCCACCGCAAAAAAATGTTTTCATTCTGGTGCAGTGCTGGTCAAAGATGCGCCACGCTGCGGAATGACCTCGAAAATTGCGATAAAATCGCTGAATTGATTGAAAGAGACCGGCATAGTAGCAGCCGTAGCATCGGCCAAGAGCTGAGCTCAAACCATTTGAAGAAGCTTTGATTCAAAAAGAAGCTCGATGTATGGGTGACACGACTTGACGCAAAAAAAACATTTTTGACCGACCCGCAACAAAATCGACCCGTTTTTGACCCGGTGATTGGCGATGAAAAGTGGGTCAGCACAAACGGTCGTGGTCGAAAAGCGGTGAAGCTGACCAGACGGTAGCCAAGCCTGGATTGACGCCCAGGAAGGTTCTCCTGTGTATTTGGTGGGATTGTTAGGGAATCATCCACTATGAGCTGCTCCCCTATGACCAAACGCTCAATTCGGACCTGTACTGCCAACAACAGGACCTCTTGAATGCAGCACTCATGCAAAAGAGGCTATCTTTGCTCAATAGAGGCCGAATTGTCTTACATCAGGACAACGCCAGGCCACATACATCTTTGGTGACGCGCCAGAAGCTCCGGGAGCTCGGATTGGATTTTTTTTTGCATCCACCGTATAATCGGGATTTTGCACCAAGTGATTAGCACCACAAGAGAGTCCTGCGAAAATTGGCTCTCCGAGTTGGAATTTCTCTCAATTTTTTTGCTACGGCTACGCGGAACACAGAATATTACACCCTTGCAGAGGGTATTATAATTTTGTCCAAAAGTGTGCAACGCAGTGAAGGAGACATCTCCGACCCTATAAAGTATATATATTCTTGATCAGGATCACCTCCTGAGTTGATATGAGCATGTCCGTTTCTGTCTGTTTCTAAGTTAACTAGTCTCTCAGTTTTAAAGCTATCGACTTGAAACTTTGCACACACCCTTCTTTCCTTTGCACGCAGTATCGGTAAGTCGGAACGGCCGGGATCGGTCGATTATATCGTACAGCTGCCATTAACTGAACGATCGGAAATGACCCAACTTTTGTGTTTTTGAAGATAGAAAGCTGGAACTTGGTAGAGATTCTATTTTTTGTCAGTTAATCCGACCTACCAAATTTCATTAGGATCGGCCGACTATATCCTATAGCTGCCATATTACTGAACGATCGGAAGTGGTTTTTGGTAGAAATATCAACTTTGGTATTTTTGGAGAAAGAAGTTTAGGACTCTTTTTAGATTTTGTATTATAATAAATTGGGTTATATTATCATATTCTCATAAGGATCGGCCAACTATATCCGATGTTTGTTATATATATCCGGTTTTAACTGCAAGAGTATATCAACTTCGGCTCCGCCCGAAGTTAGCTTTCCTTTCTTGTTTTTTTCTGCTATTGCTAAATCTATAGCTTTGAACTTTTCGTAGCTCGGAGCAGAGCAAAGCAGAAATGGGAAGGCGGCTAAAAATACTTCTAGTTGAGGTAGGGACTTGAAACTTGGCAAAACATTTTTTTATATTTATCCTAAAATAATAGGTTAAAGGTAAAGCCATATAACTGATTGATCGGAAATGGTTTTATTTCGGGGTTTTTAGAGTTCGAGAGTTCGGATTTTCTATAAATGCTATTTTTAGCAGAATTTTCAATTTCAGAAGAAATTTCATAAGGATCGGCCGACTGTATCCCATAGCTGGCATATAACTGAACGATCGGAAATGGTTTTTGGTAAAAATACCAGCTTTGGTGTTTTTGAAGACATGATACATTATAATTGTATTATGTTTGTAGATAAAAGTTTGGGACTTTACAATAAGTTACCTTTCATCGTCAGAACTCAGATAGCGACACGTCAACGTTTTTTTCTTTTATTGATTACAAATTTGCATTTAAATTTGCTCAAAAATGAAGAAAATACCGACAGATAAGGAAAACAGCATTGTATCTTTGATTAAACAAGGATTCTCCACGCGTGCTATTGATGAAAAGCTGAAAATAAGCCAATTAATGGTGGTAAGAATTAGAAAAGGAAACAATTTAATTTAACAGTGATAGGCCTCGCCTTTTAACGGACTCTGATGCTAGGCTGATGATGCAGAGAATGAGGAAAACCGAAATTTAACGCATAAGGAAGATTCCACCGAAGTCTAAAAAATGTCAGTCGATGGACAGCCAGAAGGGCTCTTCAAAAAATTGGCTACGAGGTTTCTATAAAGAGTTCTGTATATTCACTTGCCGTACCCGGACGTGTTTCTTCGATCTCTCTTGCCAGTTTGCAATTATTTTCGATCTTGAACTCAAGCTTTCTCCTTCTGCGACAAGTGGAAATATAACGATTAATCCCAAAAAATAATTTCGACTTAATAAGTTCATTGAACTATTTATTTCCAATTTATACATTTAATCGGTTAAAGTTATCTCTGTTGCGCTTTAACTATATTCTCTAACATAAGTCTCTCCGAGCTGTACTCTCCGGACGTAACCCGTTACATCATAGTTACTGTGGAGTTTGTTGTTCATCACGACGACGAACCTTCGTTACACATCGCTTTTGTAACGCCATCTCTTACATCCGATCTGATCGTCCACTCTCGGCTACAGAGTGCTCCAGAGAGCCTAAATTCTTTACACGCTGTTACAGTGGTCTGCATTCCGTCAAAAAAGAAGTCAAAAATGAGTCTTACTTGTACAGCAAAAAAATGTGAATTTGGTGGAACCATCACGGGTGACTCATACCTGTCTTGTTGGCTCTGCAATAACTGCTCACACAACAAGAAAATTGGCCTGACATGGTCTTGCATCGCTTGTAGAGAAATTGAGTCAGAGATGCGGACTTTTATGAAACAGACGAGAAATGGTTTTCTAGATGTCCGCAAGCAATTCTCGGCCCTTAATGAACAATTCCTCGCTCTTGAAACTCAATTCCTTGGGCTAAAGTTGTTAAGCGAATCCCCCAGACGAAAAATTCCGAACAACAACCTGCTGACTGCTAAATTACTGAATACCCCTACATTTTTTTTTTTTTGCTGTACAAGTCGATGAATTTTCAACACCAAACATTTTACCGTCGCCTACTTGTCTACCTACTTATGCTGTTCCAGTACCAAGGGACTTGATGAGCCTTCCTTCAGGGCACTTTAATATTTATCCCTTGCAAGAAGCGATCAGCGTATCAAGTACAAATCTCGAGCCACCTCTCATCTTGGAGCCTCCATCGTTGGACATCGTTGGACAACCCCCATCGTTGGACAACCTACCCTCTGCTCTAGCTGTGATGTCTCCAAGGCCTCTGGTTGGCGCCTGAAGTTAGATCTTCTGGACTTACGCTGAGGGCGATTGCTCCTCGAAAGGCCATTTTTGTCTCTCGGCTTTTGAAGGATGCTACTGTTGATGATGTCAGGAGTCACCTGTTAAACCATCATAAGGTAGCTCCTAATGAAATAGCTGTTTTGAAGTTTAACTTTAAGCATAAGAGTTTTATTTCTTCTTTTAAAATCGTTCTACCTGATTCCTACCTTGAAAAAGCATTTGATCCTGTAGCTTGGCCTGAGCACAGTATCATTCATGAGTTCCTAGCAAAAGACACTCAGAATCCTAGCCCTGCAGAAACTGCTTCAAAAAACTGAATAACATAGTATTTTCCTGCTGCTATCAAAATGTTAGAAGTATTCTGGGTAAGCTGAGCCAATTTTTTACAAAGAGTGCTTCTTTTGTTGTTGATGCTATCGTGCTTACTGAAACTTGGCTTAACTCCTCTGTCTCTGATTATGAAATTCTTGTTTCCAAATTCATAGTGTTTCGATTGGATCGTCCAACTTTTGCAGGTTGTGTCCTCATTGCTGTTAGTAATGAGTACCCTTCTGAAATTATTCCTTTCCCGAACGAGTTCGGAATTGAGTTCATTGCGGTGAAAATTTTAACTGGCTCGTCTCATATTTTCCTGACCTGTTCCTACGTTCCTCCCATGGCTGAAGATATTGTGTACTTTCACCATCTTGATGCCATTAGGTCTGTTTTTTCGTTGGTCAAGGACCGTGATTTAATCCTAATCATGGGAGATTTCAACCTTCCCATCATTTCCTGGATCCCGTCTGAGGTAGACAATTCCTTGCTTTCCAGTTGTCATAATGACTTTATCGATGTCCTAACCGATCTTGCCCTGCTCCAAATTAATCCAATTCATAACACTCATGGCAGATTTCTGGACCTTATCTTTTCCAATGTGTCATCCTCTGTGACAGTCATTCGGTCCCCGCCGCTATCGCTTCCTGAAGACTTTCACCACCCTACACTATTAGCATCGGTGTTAATTGATGGGCCTCACAATGATGCTTGCTTTAATGCTAAACCTCGTTTCAAATGCTTCAGAAAGACTGATTTTATGGCCCTTCGGAATCATTTAGCTGAAATCGATTGGAATGTTCTTTCATCTATAAACACAATTGAAGCAGCTACGGATTCGTTTTACGAAATAATTCATAATGCCTTGAATAAATTTGTTCCGGAAGTCCCAGTATCATTGTCTACAAAACCACCTTGGTATAATAAACACCTTTCTCGTCTTAAGAACAGGAAATCCAGAGCTTACAAAAATAATCTTAAGTCAGGATCGATGTGCCACCAGTCAAACTTTCTTTATGTTCGCAACCAGTTTATTATTCTCAACGATCAACTCTATAAGCAGTATATCAGGAATTGTAAGGTAAACTTTCGTAATGATCCAAGCTCCTTCTACTCTTTTGTCAATATAAAACGTAAATCAAATCTTTTTCCTCCTTCCCTATCATATAAAAATATTTCACATTCTTCTGAGCAAGGTATTGCTAATCTCTTTGCGTCATTTTTTCAAACCACCTATTCGTACGATTCATATAACCACAATTCTTCTTATCCTTATAAATTACCACATATAAACAACATTTACTTTTCAAAATTTCGAATTCAGGATCTGTTCGACGCTCTTTCAACAATAGATATATCATTCTCTGCTGGTCCTGACAATGTTCCTAGCTGTGTTCTAAGGTACTGTTCTGATATCCTTTGCTATCCTCTCACTATCTTATTCAACCTATCCTTGGAGCTGACATGTCCTCCCAAGAGATGGAACGAATCTTTTATTATTCCGCTTCACAAGAAAGGCTCTAAAGCACTTATTGAGAACTACCGGGGGATTGCTTCTTGAATTCACTTCGATTATCCACAGAGGATTTCTGAGCCGCATGCAAACTGATGTGGTATACACTGACTTTAGTAAAGCGTTTGACTCTGTGAACCACCATCTCCTTCTTCATAAGCTGTGTCTTATGGGGTTTTCTCCACATATAGTACAGTGGTTGACCTCTTATCTATCGAACCGCACGCAGCGTGTTTTGTTTAAAAACAGTTCATCACAGATTATAAACGTTTCATCTGGTGTCCCACAAGATAGTCACTTAGGACCTCTTCTGTTTGTTCTTTTTGTCAACGATTTACCTAGTGTTGTAAACTTTTCTACTACATTTATGTATGCTGATGATGTCAAGTTATGTCTTTCTTTCTGAGACCATTTCCTTCATAGGGACCTGCAACCAGACCTTAACGAAGTCTTCTTGTGGTGCTTAAACAATCTCCTTTTGTTTAACTGCTCTAAGTGCAAGGTTATGACGTTCAATCGCAGTGTGCCTCACATCGTTTCGTACTCTCTTGGGAATAGCGTCTTAGATCGTGTTTCCCTAATTAACGATCTTGGAATCATTATACCCTTGCAGAGGGTATTATAATTTTGTCCAAAAGTGCGCAACGCAGTGAAGGAGACATCTCCGACCCTATAAAGTATATATATTCTTGATCAGGATCACCTCCTGAGTTGATATGAGCATGTCCGTCTATCCGTCTCGTTGGTACGTATCGTTGGTGCGTCCTATCTTGGAATACTGTTCTAGCGTTTGGAGTCTGCAATACTTTGTTCACCAAAGGAGGATTGAATCTGTTTCTGCTATTTGCGTTAAAAAGCTTAAACTGGGATACTGCCACTTCCCTCCCGTCGTATAATTGCCGGTTAAAACTACTAAACCTTCCTCCTTTAAAAGAGCGCCGTTCTTGTGCTGGGGTTATGCTACTTCATGTGCTTATTCTTGGACAGGTTGACTTACAAGTACTTCTTGAAAAATTAATGTTTTCTGTGCCTAATAGAGTGACTAGACTCTATTCCAACCCCTATTCCTTCCAACCCCTTTGGTTACCGATTTCTAGGTCTAATTTTGCGGAACACGATCCATTTCGCGTTATTTGTAAAAATTATAACTCATTGTCCCATTTATTATCCCTTGAACTATCCCTAGAATTAATTAAATCCAAAATTATGGAATATCTTTTAACTTAATTTATCCATACTCTTAGTTTTAGTTATAGTAATCTAGAAATAAAAGATCATTGTTAATAAAAAGCGATTTAATATCTACCAAAAGAGGAAGAAACCATCTACATATTTAAAAAAAAAAATTTAGGTACGACTGAAGTTTGCACGCATAAAAATTGGACCAAAGATGAGTGGAAAAGCGTGACATGGTCCGACGAATCCAAGTTCAACCAAATACAATCGGACAGAAAGGATATGTAAAGGTTTGCCGGTGTTTTACGTGCTGTAACCTAGGAAAATTAGTTGCGATAAATGGCATAATGCGTAAAGGACACTATTTAAAAATTTAGGAAACCTATTTTCAGATTTTATAGTTACGTATCCCGAACGGGAATCAATATTTGAACAAGATAATTGTCCCACACTGCCACACTATCAATTCATTTGTGAAAAAGGCAGTAATTTGATGGTGGAAAGATTTGGGAGTTTCCTGGCGGAATCCTTCTGAAAACTCCCGGCTTCGGGAGAAAAATCTTTCGCTCCCCACTGAATATGGTTAAATAAACGTGTAAATATATATGAGAGATGATGTTACAAGAGATACGAGGGGACTAACAAAAGTTCGCTTAGTTGCCGTCATATTATAATTTTTTTTATAAATAAAAACTTTTATAAAATGACAGTCTTACGATATATCAGTCCAATTTTTAGAAGGATCGGTCAAAATGGAGACAAGAAAACGTAAAATTAATGAAGCCGTCTCAGTGGATATTCCTGTACCAACGAAGCAAGAAATTCGGTTTGTTATTCTTTTTGGATTTCGGCGTGAGCTGAAGCCTGTGGAAATATTTAGTGAGTGCCAAACAGCATTTGGAGTGCATGCGCCATCCCTTGTGACTGTTTCTAAGTGGTTCCGGAGAGTTCACACAGGACATTTTTCAGGACAGGACGAATACCGAGAAGGCCGTCCAAAATCTGCAACTACCGATGTAAATGTAGCGCTGGTAAAGTATAAAATTAACGAAGATCCAAGACTGACCCAGGAAATGATTGCTGAAGAACTGGGCTCGAATTCCATGGCTGTATCACGAATATTAAAAAATGATCTTGGATACACGAAAAAATCTGCTCCATGGATCCGTAAAATTTTAATTGAAGCTCAAAAAGAGGCACGTGTGCGTTTTGCTCAATATTTTCTTGAAAAAATTAGAAGTGGCAAGTATTCCACTTTACAGAAAATTGTGATAGGTGATGAAGCCTGGTTTTACAAGTACGATCCTGAAAACAGACAACAAAGCATGGTATGGAGCTCAGAAGGCGCGAATCCACTCGTTAAGTGGAGAGAAAGTTGTAACTGCTAATCCTTTGGAAAAAGGTCAGACGGCCAAGTGGTATACAGAAACTTGCTAACCAGAAGTATTCAAAAGTTTATTGGAAAAACGATATGATACGATGATACTTTTTGCATCTTGACAATGCGTCAGCGCACACTGCTGAAAAAAAGTGACTCTATTGCGCTGTCAGGTAACGAAAAAATTCGACCAGCACCTTGCGACTTCTGGTTATTTCCAAAAAAAAAAAAAAAAATTTTCCAAGAGTGGACAAACACCAATGAGGATAAAATAAATGCGGTTAATGGTGAAATTGCAAAACTCCAAAAAAAAACGGTTTTTAAGACTGTTTTTCTAGGTGGATTTATCGACTTCAAAAATGTATAGAAATAAATGCCGATTACATTGAAAAAATACAAAGATATGGTAAATAAAGATATAAATAAAAAAAAAAATTTCAATTTTTGTCTACTATATTAAGCGAACTTTTGTTAGTAGAACTAGAACATTCTCCATGAAGACTCCAATAATACTCATTAAGGACAAGTTCACATTCTTAAACCCTTGCAGAGGGTATTATGATTTTAGTCAAAAGTATGCAACGTAGTGAAGGAGATATCTCCCAACCTATGATGTATATATGTTCCTGATGAGGATAATCTCCTGAGTTAATATAAGCATGTCCGTCTGGCTGTTTTTACGCAAACTAGTCTCTCAGTTTCAAAGCTATCGACTTGAAACTTGCACACAGCCTTTTTTCCTTTGCACGTAGTACATAAGTCGGAACGACCGGGATGGGCCGACTATATCCTATAACTGCCATATAACTGATTGATCGGAAATGGTATAACTTTGGTGTTTTTTAGAATTAGAGAGTTAAAATTTTACATCAGAGCTATTTTAGGTAATACGACATGCCAAATTTCATAAGGATCGGCCGACTATATTCTATAGTTGCCATCTAACTCAACGATCGGAAATGACCCAACTTTCGTCATTTTGAATATAGAAAGCTAGAACTAAGTACACATTATATTTTTGGTCAGTTAATCCGACCTACCAAATTTTATAACGATCGGCCGACTATATCTTATAGCTGCCGCATAACTGAACGATCGGAAGTGGTATTTGGTAGAACTACCAACTTTTGTTTTTTTGAAGATAGAAGCTTGGGACTGTTTTTTTGGTATTTTATTGTAATTAATTGGTTATTATATGATATTCTCAAAGGGATCGGCCAACAGTATCCGATGTTTGCGATATACATCCGATTTTAACAGCACGGGTATATCAACTTCAGCTCCGCCCGAAGTTAGCTTTCCTTTCTTGTTTATTTTTTTTAATATTATTTTTTTTTGCAACTGTATGTTTTAATTAGATTAATTATTTTGAAGTCTTTGACCATACATTAACTATTTTTAAAACTTTGAAGCAAAGTTATAACAAATGAAAGCTTTGAAAGAAAATCTGACTTTGTGATAAATTTCTAAGAACAGGCCGTGCTTAGAAAACTAAAATCTACAAGCAACATGGCTGAAGTCAAAAGAAACAAAACAGGACGGCTATAGTCGAGTTTCCCGGCTATATTATACCCGGTACTCATCTCTTCCACCCCTGGCGCTAACACCAAATTTCTGTTTTACGGGCGGGAGTGGGCGTGGCAAAATTTTGACACAACCTTGATTTGCGCGGATATCATACGATCCCAAGTTCCAAATCTGATAGTTGGATCGCTTATAGTCTTCGAAATCCACGCGTTCAAAATTTGAGCGAGTTTGTACGGGAAAAGGTGCATGTATATATATGGGTATAAAATTATACCAATTATAATTAATTATAAAATTTATACTATAAATCAGTGGTCGGCACCCCAATGGTATGATTTTACATTAATATGATTTTACCGCATTAGTGTTAGTAACGAATAGCAGAAAGTAGGCTTTGAGCATGACGTTTCACACATTTATACTGTGTGTGTGTGGCAGAGCTCGGGCAGAGAAATTTCCTATGCCCCCGAGATAGGGCCGTGCCGACCTCTGCTATAAATCCTCAAAAATTGGGAAATGGCGAAATTTTTTTTCAGTTATATATTATCAGAAATATATTCAAACTATTAAGAAATAGTTTGGCATTAGTTTTTCAAAAAACCTCTCAGTACTTGCACTACAGAAATTCGCACTTTGTAGTACTCTACGAAAACCGGGTATAAAACGCATCGAAAACGTTAGGGAATGTATATATTTTATATTTGAGGTAGAAACGATAGTCCATCACGTTTGCAGAAATAGTATTGCAATACATATTTTGTGATGTTTAAAAAACAATAAATTATGCTTAAAAAAAGGTAACAAATCTTACGTCAGTTAAGTTTTCTTTTTTCGCAACTTTATTAACACCAACGACTGGCGTTAATTCTTTTTCTAACTCCTGGACTTCCAATGTGCAGGTTTCATCTTTTTTGAGTCTCTTATTAGTTTCCAATATATGTGATTTCTGTTAATTATATTACATTTAACAAATACAATTTTATAAAAAATATATTTTTACTTACATTAAGAGATTGTGATGATGAAGTTGCCTGTTTACATATGAGCTGATGTCCGCTTTTCGCGTACTTTAATGGTTCAGTAGGATCAGTTGACATAAAACTATTTATAATTCCTATTGAAGAAAGGGACTTTTGACCATTAGTTAGTTTGTCATTTATGGGTATTATGTCATTGGAATTATGAGTTGTATTAACGTCAATTCCTCTAATCTGAGGTCCATTAAACGGAATATTCAAATGATTTCGATTTATTGCAGGAGATCCGATAGTTATTATTGGTCTGTTGACATCAACAAGTGGCAAATCTTTGTCTTTCTCGACAAAACTAGCTTTAGAATTTTCAATAATTATCCCACTTTCATCAATAGAAGGCTTAGAGGATTGGTCGGACTGAATTAATTGTTTATTTATAGTATGATTCTCAATGTTACTGTTAATTTTGTTTTTAGTACAATTGGCAATCGTTTTGTTACTTTGCCGTTCATATTCAGATCGCCAAAACGCTACAGGTTCCGCATGTGTCTCAACATCTGTGCTTACAGATGGTAACATATAAACCACGTTAGCAGTGGTGTCACTATTATTATTAGAAATGGGACCATTGGTGTTAATTATTTTGTTACTAATATTGTCAGCACTAACATCTGAATTATTTCGCGTAAATGCTTGTATGTTTTCCTTTGAAGTGTTGTTTGCAACCACTGCTAATGTAGAAATGGTTGTGACACGTAATGGATGCGGTTGGCCAGTATCAATAATTTTTGGAACTTTCATTTCTTCTATGCTATACGTGCATGTGAGCTCTTCAAGTGCGGAAAGCCGCTTTTCCTTTCGCTTCTGTCCCAATTTAATAGCAAACTATTGGAAAGAAAAGTATTTAAAAAAAAATTACTTAACATTTTAAAGAAATAAACTACTATATAGCCGAGATTTTCGACTAATAAATCGTTTTTGTGAAATCTGATTTTTCAAATTTTATTCAAGGAATATGTTTTTATGAAAGCATTCAAACTGAATGCTACAATAGCACATAATAATTAAAAGAGCAATTCTGCCAAAATAAAACCAAGATTTCGCATAAACTTTAGGTATGTGACTATATTTAATTATCCTTATATATATTTATACCCTTGCAGAGGGTATTATAATTTTGGTCAAAAGTGTGCAACTCAGTGAAGGAGACATCTCCGACCCTATAAAGTATATATATTCTTGATCAGGATCATCTCCTGAGTTGATATGAGCATATGAGCAGACAGACGTCTGTTTCTACGGAAACTAGTCTCTCAGTTTTAAAGCTATTGACTTGAAACTTTGCACACACCCTTCCTTTCTTTGCACGCAGTATATAAATCGGAACGGCCGGGATCGGCCGACTCTATCTTATAGCTGCCACATAACTTTGGTAATGGAAACTTTGGATATGGTATAACTTTGGTGTTTTTAAAGTAAGAGAATTCAAATTTTACATGAGAGCTATTTTTGGCAATATAATACGACATGCCAAATTTCATTCATAAGGATCAGCCGACTATATCTTCTAGCTCCCATATAACTGAACGATCGGAAATAACCCAACTTTTATGTTTTTGAAGATAAAACACTGAAACTTAGTAGAGATTTGCAGCAGATTCTATTTTTGGTCAGATAACGACGCCAAAAAAGAACTGGATAAAATTCAAAAAGTACGTGAGTGCCCACATAGAACTCGCCCCGGAGTTTAACATTGAATCAGACATCGACTACACTACGAGCGCCCTGGAAGAAGTACTCGTTGCGGCAGCCAAAATCTCTACTCCTCATGGGAAAGAAGTAGACCGAAACAAATACTTCAAATCTAATCAGCAAATCGAGCAGCTCGTGCGAAAAAAGAGGCGCACGCGTCGTGATTGGCAAAACAGCAGATCACCAGCTTCAAAACAACGCCTTAAGAAAGCAACCTGATTACTCGACCAGGCTCTTCACCATCAGAAAGAAAATGCACAGCTGAGGTACATCTAGAGTCTCTCACCAACAAGCACAAAGTACCCCCTGTGGCCCACCCAAATCTTAGCGCCCCAATTGAAACGACCATCCCGATAAGAAACTCTTCGGGATGCTGGGCTCGCAGCGACGAAGACCGAGCTAAAAACATTCGCCACACATCTACGAAGTGTCTTCCAGCCAAACCCAGCGTCAAATTCATTCCTCCTGCCAGTAATCCAGCCAGAGTCCTCCCTCAGCTAGATGCACCTTTATTCCGGCCGAACGAAATCGATAAAGTCATAAAGTCATAAAAACCAAAAAAGGCTCCCGGTGGTGACCTATTGACGCCGAAGATGCTGATCGAACTTCCAAAATGCGCTCTAGAGGTCGTCTGCAAACTATACATATAATGGAATCATTAATCTTAACTATTTCCCAAAAAAGTGTAAGAAATCCATATGTATAATGATACTGAAGCCTGGAAAAGACCACACAATTCCGTCATTATACAGACCAATAAACCTTCTATCTTGTTGTCTAAAATATTATCCCGGCACACCAATTTGGCTTCCGAATAAACCACGGAACCATCGAACAAGTGAACAGATTAACATCCGAAATACGCTCAGCCTTCCAACAGCGAGAATACTGCAGCGCTATTTTCCTCGACGTATCTCAAGCTATCGACTGCGTTTGGCTCATTGGACTAACGTTCACTCTTAATAGACAAACATGCCTCCGCTTTCACTAAGCGGTATGCAAATCCCTCAAGCTACTAAGTAATGTACCTTGGCGTCCACCTTGATAGACGACTAACCTGGCGTAAGCACATCGAATGCAAGAAGATGCACCTAAAACTGAAAGCCAGCAGCCTCCACTGGATCATAAACTCAGGATCGCCGCTGTGCCTGGACTACACTACTTTATAATTCAGTCCTAAATCTGGACGTATGGCTCCCAGCTGTGGGGAAACGCGAGCAGCAGCAACATAGACATCATACAGCGCGCTCAATTGAAATTCTTGAGTATCACTGGGGCACCTTGGTATGTTCGCAACGAAAACATCCACCGGGGTCTGGGCATCCTCGCAGTGAAAAACGAAATGCAAAAGCAAAAAGAGTCATACAAAGAAAAACTGTCTTCGCACCCAAATTTTCTCGCTCGGGGATTCACTCGGGTTTTTAGCGTACCCCGCCTGAGACGCAACGACCTCCCAACCCAGAAATCGATTTTTAGGGCCGTCTAACTCTATATCAGTCAATATGACTGTTAGTTAAGTTAAAAATATAAAAAATAAAAGCAACGTATTAAAAAAAAAAACCAAGATGCTACAAGTCTGGTGAGGCTGCACATATTGCTTCTGTATGCCCCAAAGGTAGTATTAGTGGAAACGGAGAGTACAAGGACAAGTGCGTGGACACATATTAAGTTCTTTAGCCCAAAGGCTTATTCTATCAAAAGGGTGACCCCTTTTAATTTTTTTTTTTCGACTCGGGTGCCGAGTGTTTCTTGATAAAATAAAAATTAAGTAACAAAATTGCTGGAAAAAGATTTAATAATTTAATTTTACTACAAGGAATTGGCGACAATATTGTTAAGAACCATTTGCAGATTTTTTCTACGATTCAAATATCACAGTTAAATAGTGTTGAAAATAGTGTTGCATGTCATATTAAACGATTATTTAAAGCATGACGTCATGATTGGACAAGAAATATTCCAGCTTGGTTTTGGTGTTATGATCGAAACAGACAAATTTATATTTACAACTAAGATTTACAAGATTATTAATGCTATACATGAAGATACATCCAATTTAGAAAATTTACTTGATACCAACATAGAATTAAGTGAAATTGATAAACGTAAACTAAAAAACTACACTGAATTAAAAATTACTTTAAAAAATTACTCTTACAATTTTATAAATGGAATCCCAACTAAACGCGTAACCACAGGAGCATTAGAAATTCGTTTGATAGACAAGAATAAAACTGTTCAAATGCGCCCTTATCGGCTCAGTTCAGATGAAAAGCTATTAGTTAGGGAAAAAATAGACCAAATGATTAAATCCAATGTGATCCGTCCAAGCAATTCGCCATTTGCAAGTCCAAGGCTATTAGTCAAAAAGAAAGATTGCAGCTACAATCTGTGTATTGATTTTCGTGATCTAAATGTAAACATAATCTCAGATAAGTACCCGTTGACATTGATATCTGATCTTCTTTTGACATGGCCAGCGGATTTTATCAAATACCGATCAATCCTGACTCCATAGAAAGAACAGCATTCGTTACCCCAGAGGGTCAGTATAAATTTCTGGTGATGCCATTTGGGCTAAAAAATGCCTCTTCTATTTTTCAACGTGTCATAGTGCGAGCCCTGGGTGACTTAGCCTATTCCTACGTAGTGGTCTACATAGACGACGTGCTGATTGTAGCAGAAACAAAGGAGAAAGAATTTGAAAGGTTATATGAAAGGAGTTTTGTCTGAGGCAGGTTTTTTATTTAACATACAGAAGTGCGCTTTTCTTCGTACAGGAATAGAGTACCTGGGATTCTATATTAAAGATGGTGAAATTAAACCAAATCCAAGTAAGATAGAAACCCTGACTGTTCTGTCGCCACCATCGATAGTAACTCAGTTAGGGCAATTCATAGGTTTGGGATCACACTTCAGACAATTTGTCCCTCTAAACTTAAAACGTTTGATTGGAAAGAGAAGCATGAGCACATCCGACAAAGGTTATCAAAGAACTGACGTCTGACCCCGTAGTGACAATCTTTGAACCTGAGCTCCAAATCGAATTGCATACAGATGCCAGTGCCGATGGGCATGGCGCAATGCTAATACACAAAATAGATGGTAAACGAAGAGTAATTGAATATTTTAGGAAACGCACGACAGTATCCGAAGCTAAATATCACTTATATGAGCTAAAAACCTTAGCTGTTTACAATGCAGTGAAACACTTCAGACATTATTTACATGGTAGAAAATTTATTGTGCACACCAATTGCAATTCACTAAGAGCGACTCAAAAGAAAGCTGAATTGACCCCAAGAGTACACCGTTGGAAAGGGAAAGGGAGTGTCGAAAGGGTTGCCAAATGGCACACGTGGACATTTTTCGCGCAATCCAATTCCTGTAGTTTCAACTGTCATCCGTAGAGCAGCAAAGGTTCATGTAGATCTAGCAGCAGTAACAAATAATTGGCTGATAGCCGAACAGCAACAAGATGATAGCATAATAAAAATCATGGACCAATTAAATAGCGAAGATATAGAGACAGATGTAATGAAAACTTACGAAATTAGAGCTGGGCTATTATATCGCAATATACAACGTAATGGCAAGACTCGTTGTTTACATGAGGCTATGATGCATTTAGGATGGCAGAAAACCCTAGACAAGGTTTATGAACAATTCTGGTTTGAGCATATGTCTAAATATGTCAAGAAGCTCGATGAAAATTGCATAACCTGCAAATTGGCTAAGCCCCCTTTTGAAAAGGCACAAATGCAATTGCACCCCATACCTAAGGTTTATATACCTTGGCATACGTAGATACAAGTGGCAAGCTCAGTGGGAAAAACGACCTAAAGGAATACATTATGGTCCAGGCAGATGCATTTACAAAGTTTGTTCAGTTGTATCACACTCTTAATCTAGACTCAGAAAATTGCATTAAAGCTGTGAAGTCAGGTATATCTTTCTTTGGAGTTCCCAGTCGAATCATTTCAGATCAAGGGAGGAGCTTTGCAAGTAATAAATTCCGTGAATTTTGGTCAACGAATAAAATTGAGTTGTACTTAATAGCCTCGGGCGCAAGCCGTGCCAATGGACAGGTGAAACGTGTAATGAGCACGCTAAAAGCTATGCTAACTGCTGTAGAAACTAGCGAACGTTCTTGGCAGGATGCATTGCAAGATATCCAGTTAGCCTTTAATTTCTCTACAAATAGAGTTACAAAATCTAGTGCTCTAGAGTTGCTAATAGGGAAAAAGGCTAGGCCTTTTGGTATGCTGAAAATAAATAAAGAAGATAATATAGTGAATAGAGAAAATGCTAGAATAAAAGCTAAAGAAAATATGAAGAATAATGCACGATACGATAAAGATTTGATAAAAATAAGGCGAAAGTTATTGAGTATGACGTAGGTGGTCATGTTTTACTGAAAACTGAAGAGCGTCATCAAACAAAACTGGATTCCAAGTTCAAGGGTTCGTTTCAAGTGGTAAAAGTATTTGATGGAGATCGATATGAATTAAAATCATTAGTTAATAAGCGGAGGTATAAATACTCATACGAGTCTCTGAGAGAGCTACCAAACACACAGTTAATCAATAGGAGAAAGAGCATGAAGATGGCATAAGTGAATGTGCGTCTGTGTCCCAAGAGGGGAAATGTTGACCGCAGTATAGCAGCTGTCTCAAAATATAGCAAATTAAATTAAATGATAAATTTAAGTTATGTAAACGATGAATTGTTCAGAATTAGGAATAGCTCTGCATAATATAGTAAAAAAAAAATGAAAAGTTTATGTTAATTGTTGAAATTGTCTGTGGAAAGCGACTCATGTACTTTGTAACTGTATAAGAGAACAATGATGAAAAGAATCAATGAATAAATTAAATTTAAGGCTTCGTATATGAAAACCAATATAACTGATGTTTTCTTGATTTGTTTGGCAATCTAGAAATTCAACACACAGAGACGTGTGATAGGTCAGGAAGGCCATGTTGGGAAGCAATTAAATTTAAGGACAAACAGAGTTGTCGCGAAGTTCCAAGTTCGGGGAGGTACAGAATTCAAGCGAAAGACATAGCAGCAGAGACTGTGGCAGTCTCTGTTGGTGAGTGAGGTCCGTTGACGAGTTACCGAGAGTTGCGAGATGAAAAGAGATGACGATAGTGGCTCAACTTGAGAGAATGCTGAGAGAGCAGGATTGAGCATAATGATCGATCGAACGTGAGCGGAACTCGCTGTGCTGCCGCATCTTTTATAAAAGTTGAGGGACAATGTAAGGAATTACTGCTCTTCCGAAACATACTTATATTCTTGATCTTGATCTGATTCTTGATATTCTTGATGCATTAAAAACGAGTCGATAAAACAGTTTTTCAGTTGTAAGAAAGCATGAAGGTTAGGGACTATAGGTGATAGATTTTGGATGTACTTGAATGAACGCGTGAATATCAGTGATATTCTTCCTACAAGAGATAGAAATATAACATTTTGCATATACATATAATAAAAATGATATAATACTCATAAAGTAAAAGTTTGTTCACAAGCAGACAAATTTTACTAATTAAGGGAAGAAAAATAGCAGTAAGAGTTAGCATTAGGACTCCTAAACTGGAAGCCCAGGTCGTTTTTCAAATGTTTAGCAAATCGTACACTTTTTCGAGGAGTTGTACTTTTTATTCGTCTTCCCTACTGGATTTTAAGTTATTGTTTCCAAACCAATCAAACGTATAAAACAACATTTTTGTTTTATTACAGCCATGCAGAGGGTATATAGCGTTTTTTAGTCCCAAAGTCAATATCAGATATTTTGGACGTGGCACATCGGGAATAAAGACATTTTAGAAACATTTTAAAACTAATTTTCTGAACTAGCGCTACATCAAGATTTCAATTTTAAAATTTGATCTGCATGGGTGCCCCACGAATCTAAATGCCATATTGAATAAATAATTGACTAACATTTAGCTTTTAAAGAAAGCTTTAAAAGTTTCTCCAATTTTTTTTTGTAGCACTTTTTTTTTGTACAACGAATGCCAATAATCTATATATATAAAAGAAAGTCGTGTTAGTTACACCACTTATAACTCAAGAACGGCAGAACAGATTTGGCTGAAAGTTGGTAGGGAGGTAGCTTAGAGCCAGGAGACGGACATAGGATACTTTTCATCCCGTTCGACAACGGGAATTATACTCCTTCGAAATGGCTGCTTTTATAGTAATGAATAACAATAAGTAGGCTGTGAGCGTAACGTGTTGTACATTTATGTGTGTGTCATATGCCCCTGAAATAGGGGTCCGCCGATTACTTATCTACAGTCACCAATGCCAAGAAAACGCAATTGGGCCAATTTTAGTCATCAAACAGTCAATTCTAGAGCTGCGCGAGATAGAAGAAAGGTAATGAAAAGGCGCGTGTAAGCATGGCGCAGTTACGTGAATCACAATCAAAAGATGCACGAGATGAACATAATCAACAAAGACCACTTTTCAAAGAAGAGAAGCGCACAGATTAAAAGTTAGAAGAATTAACTAACAACGGCAACCAGTTTATCGAGGATTCACATCTGGGCAATTTCTTCGACTAGCATTCCAGTAAGAGCCTGATGTTGAAAATTCTGCTTATTCCAAAGTGATTATTGTGAACATTCAAAGTGAAAGTTCCAAAGTGAACATTCCTTATTTCGCTTCTTCGTGCCGAGTTACGATTAAAAAAAAAAATGGCAACGCATTGGCCATTACCTCTTCTGGCGTTGCAGAAACCTTATTAGATGGAGGCATAACAGCTCATTCAGCACTTAAGCTGTCATTGAACATTCAAAATAATCCAGATGCAGTGTGCAACATAAAAACAATCGTCTATGGGCATAGTGCCCATATTTTGGATGAATGCACTATAGGACGTAAAAATTCGCTTGGGGAATTGGATTGGTCATTTAGGGATATAAGGAACAATGATAAACTATTTTACGGCCCTTTGTTACTCCTTTCAGGTGTTCACGGTTAACGTACGCTGATGAATTCAATGCTTGCTTAAAATCATCGCAACTGTGGCGTAATGTTGAAAAAGAACTGACCAAGAATATGCGCGATCAAATGCTTCAGGATCCATCCTTTCTCTAAACAACTGTTAGATATTGGCGAGGGGAATTTTGTTGTACGTGAAAATACTGGATGTACTTGAAATACTGAAAAACATTTATTAACCAAAATAAATTAAGAAAAAACAGCTAGCCCTTATAGAAAACAAAAAAGTCCAAAACAACGTTTGCCGGGGTCGCTAGTTTTGAATAAAATAAGAAGATAAAAAGTGTATATTATCAACTAAAAATGTCGAAATAAGATACATATATATCGTTATTAAGGCGAATTCTCTACCACTTTGCGGTTCCTGACTTATTTTTGATTTGGAAAATGTTTTAAGCAGAGCTTAAAGCCTAGTACTCTGACGACAAAAATCCCCTGTCACACGTGTGACAGCTGTCAAACTCCATATAAAACAAGAAAGGAAAGCTAACTTCGGTCAGAGCCGAAGTTGATATACCCTTGCAGTTAAACCCGGATATATATCGTAAACATCGGATATAGTTGGCCGATCCTAATGAAATTTGGTAGGTTAGATGAACTGACCAAAACTAGAATATGTATTAAATTCCAGCTTTCTATTTTTAAAAACACGAAAGTTTGGTCATTTCCGATCGTTCAGTTATATGGCAGCTATAGGATATAGTCGACCGATCCCGCTCGTTCCGACTTATATACTGCGTGCAAAGAAAAGAAGGGTGTGTGCAAAGTTTCAAGTCGATAGCTTTAAAACTGAGACACTAGTTCGCGAAGAAACAGACAGACGAACATGCTCATATCAACTCAGGAGGTGATCCTGATCAAGAATATATATATTTTATAGGGTCGGACATGTCTCCTTCACTGCGTTGCACACTTTTGGACAAAATTAGAATACCCTCTGCAAGGGTATAAAAACAGTGTGAAAAAAGGAAGAAGAAGAAATTTTTTCCCTCTAGATTTTGGGAACTCTGACGACGAAAATTATGGTTATCAAATTGAATGGCGTTGCCGGATCAAAAAAAATAAACAGCTGATTTTGGGGTGTTAAAAGAATTCATTTGATTTCTTTTGATAGCTAAAACATGGAGCGAATTGAATTCGAATTCGAATAATTGAAAGAAAACAAGAAAGGAAAGCTAACTTCGGGCGGAGCCGAAGTTTATATACCCTTGCAGTTAAAACCGGATATATATCGCAAACATCGGATATAGTTGGCCGATCCTTATGGGAATAGGAATATATAATCCAATTTATTTCAATACAAAATCTAAAAAAAGTCCCAAACTTCTATCTTCAAAAATACGAAAGTTGATATTTCTACCAAATACCATTTCCGATCGTTCAGTTATATGGCAGCTATGGGATATAGTCGGCCGATCCTAATGAAATTTGGTAGGTTGGATCAACTGGCCAAAAATATAATCTGTACCAAGTTTCAGCTTTCTATCTTCAAAAACACGAAAGTTGGGTCATTTCCGATCGTTCAGTTATATGGCAGCTATAGGATATAGTTGGCCGATCCTTATGAAATTTGGCATGTCGTAATGTTTTCACATGTCAAATTTGAACTCTCTAACTCTAAAAACACCAAAGTTATACCATTTCCGATCAATCAGTTATATGGCAGCTATAGGATATAGTCGGCCGATCCGGGCCGTTCCGACTTATATACTGCGTGCAAAGGAACGAAGGGTGTGTGCAAAGTTTCAAGACGATAGCTTTAAAACTGAGAGACTAGTTCGCGTAGAAACAGACAGACAGACGGACAGACGGACAGACGGACATGCTCATATCAACTCAGGAGGTGATCCTGATCAAGAATATATATACTTTATAGGGTCGGAGATGTCTCCTTCACTGCGTTGCACACTTTTGACCAAAATTATAATACCCTCTGCAAGGGTATAAAAATTGTCGGACCGAAAAATTTTCGGCACGCGAGGATAAAGTGAAGTTAATTATTGCGGTCAGGGCAAAACCCATACTATGGGATTATACTATATCCCATAGTATGGGCTTTGACCCACAAGGGGCATTTTAATGACATAAAATGGCATTAAAATGATTTGTGATTGATTTTGATGTTGACCCAGTTTTTTTTTCTTAATCAGCTCCTTAGCGGCGAAATACATAAAGAAAACACCAAAATCTAATCGGTTTGAATTCATTTTTGCTTATTTGTTTTTTGTTTACAAACAACATCTGTTTAGTTGTACCCTTTTCCTTAATTTTTTTGGTCACACTAGCTCGGTAGCCAAATAAAGTACGATTTCGCTAGCGGATTTTCGTCGTCAGAATACTAGCCTTAAGGGGGGACATCTGAGTAACAGGCCAAAAAAAAGCGGTTTTTCTCGAATTTTTTTGGCCAAATCAAAACAGCTAATCGAAAATTTGTAAATGGGGTTTTATTATATCATATTTAAACTACACAATAAAATTTTTTTTTAATAAATCGAAAACAAAATGGCGGCCCTGCAGCCCTTATTCGTAGGCCCTATTTTTTTAAAGGGGGTCCATGGCCGAACACCTAACGTCCTTAATTTTTGATCTAGAACAAAAAATCAAGTTTGGTTAGTTTCTTTATCTCAACGGCTATCGACACACGTAGGATTTTTTCAATATATTGATTTTTTCCAAAATGGCAAGTGATTGAACAAAATTTTCAATTTTCACTAACAAAAAACGTCACAAAATTGTTGATAAAAAAAAAGTAAGCAAAATAAAAAAAATCCTACGTGTGTCGATAGACATAGGTATTCTGAGTATACTGTCAAAATTTTAGATCGATAGGTTAAGAGTTGTTCGAGTTAGGTGTTCGGCCAACTCAAAAAAAGTGGTTTCGAGAAAAACGCGTTTAAAGTTTTAAGTACTGTGGGATATACCTGTAAGGCATCGCCGCAGAATGAAAAATTTCGACATTTAGACACTTTTACCGGACTCTATCTTTTGATATGTCATTTTTAAGACCCTAAAGAATTTTTTAAGCGAAAAAAAAATTTCGATTTTTTCAAAATTCTACTCAGATGTCCCCCCTTAAGCAGAAAAAAGTGTGGTTTTTTTTAAAGTGTCCGAAAAAAATGTACCATTTCGGAACACTGAGAATTGAACACTGAACTTTAAAGTAATATTCATCTAAAGGTGTTTAAGGGGTTATATACAGTTGTGATAGATGAACAAATTTTTTTGGCCTATTCTTTAAGTATGTACTGTTGAGAATACTCTCACAAAAATTTATAACGATCGGAGCATTAGAACCGAAGTTGTAGCTATTTATAGCGCACTAACTGCACATAAAACTTGAACAAACGTGAAACTTTAAAAGCGATTATCTCCGAATCTTGATTTTTTAAAATTACCTTTGCGGTGGACACGATTACTAAAAATCTACTAATCCGATCAACACCAAATTACCTTTGCGGTGGACACGATTACTAAAAATCTACTAATCCGATCAACACCAAATTTTGACCACTTGTTTATTATGATATTAGCTAGTCCGTGAACAATTTAAAGCATAACAAGAAAGCAAAGCTAACTTCGGGCGGAGCCGAAGTTGATATACCCTTGCAGCTAAAACCGGATATATATCGCAAACATCGGATATAGTTGGCCGATCCTTATGATTACATCATAATAAAACCAATTAATTACAATAAAAAATCTAAAAAAAAAGTCCCAAGCTTCTATCTTCAAAAATACGAAAGTTGGGTCATTTCCGATCGTTCAGTTATATGGCAGCTATAGGATATAGTCGGCCGATCCTAATGAAATATTGTAGGTCGGGATTAACTGACCAAAAATATAATCTGTACCAAGTTCCAGCTTTCTATCTTTAAAAACACGAAAGTTGGGTCATTTCCGATCGTTCAGTTATATGGCATCTATAAGATATAGTCGGCCGATCTTTATAAAATTTGGCATGTCGTTATGTTTTGCCAAAAATAGCACTCGTGTCAAATTTGAACTCTCTAACTCTAAAAACACCAAAGTTATACCATTTCCGATCAATCAGTTATATGGCAGCTATAGGATATAGTCGGCCGATCCCGGCCGTTCCGACTTATATACTGCGTGCAAAGGAAAGAAGGGTGTGTGCAAAGTTTCAAGTCGATAGCTTTAAAACTGAGAGACTAGTTTGCGTAGAAACAGACAGACGGACAGACGGACATGCTCATATCAACTCAGGAGGTGATCCTGATCAAGAATATATATACTTTATAGGGTCGGAGATGTCTCCTTCACTGCGTTGCACACTTTTGGACAAAATTATAATACCCTCTGCAAGGGTATAAAAATCGAAAATCTTATACCTTGAAAAAGCACATTTTTTGTTAAAACCGTCGCCGTTTTTTTAAATAAAAATCCTTTGTTCACGGACTAGACAATACAATATACTAACTAAATATTTTTGAATTTTGGATTTCGGATGAACTGTTTTCGGGATATCATGTCCACCGCAAGACACCATCGAAAAAAGATGATCCGGGAATTCGGCTATAACATTTTTATTATGAATATATTTTTATGAAAAAAATTTAATTAAGTACCCAGAAACATGTACTAAACAACGTCGGTAAAACATTTTTCATAAATAGTTTCTATGGTGTCAAAAAAAATCGATAAAATTACATTTTTTTGCGTGGTAGAACTGTATATAAACCCTTAAAGGTGATCAGACCAAAACACTTTTAATTTGTATTCTATTGGATTCTGTCTTTTAAAGACTACTTCATTCGGTATTTTAGTTAAAGGGGTCTTTTAGACTTCTTGAACACCCATTTGGTTATAATTTGTTTCATTTATATCATTTGGTTATAGTTATAATATAAAAATCGTTAAAAGAAATAAAAAATAAAATTTTATAAAGATATGCATGATCAAATTTAAAATATATTTTTTTTTTATATTTGAGTGAAAGTGAATATTTAATAGTTCACATGGTTTTTGATCTCTTGTTATAGTTAATAGTTCTAAGACCATTACAAATAAAAAAAAAATTTCATTTTATTTAATTAATTTAATTTAATTCAAAAATTAAAATTTTTATTTTGCAAACAATTACTACGGTAGCAGTAGGAACGGTAGCAATGGGCAAAATACCGGTTATCAAACGCAAACATATTCACTATTTTTTTACCTTGCAAAATTTCTTAAAAATAATTAAAATTGGAAAATATTAGTTTGATTTGTGCGATAACGAGGTATTAAAGGGATATTCGTGCCAAATTTCAAGTATTTTAGACGTTTAAAACTTAGATAATCTTGTCAGACGTATCAAAAAATTGTGGTTTCGTGAAAAACGCGTTCAAAGTTTCAGCCGTCCGCGTAATCGTCCTACTGCCTACGGGCTACTGTAAATAAAAGTAAAGGACCCGATTATACCGCAATATTCTATGGTTTATTTTATTCAAACAACTGGAACTTTAAAACACACTATCCTTGGCAGAACTTGGGCTTGGTTTTCTTTTTACCTGACTAAGTATACGGATAAATTGAATTTTCCGTCCTGAGCCTCATTTAAGGTTACAAGTGCATCTCTCTGAACTGAAAAAATATATATTTATACTGCATGGTTTTACTCACAACGTATTATGAAATAAACTAGTTCGAATTGAATTGAATAAGTGCGACGCAAAAGCGAAATAAAGTTTTTCGTGAATTCACTCGAACTCCAGCATGTGATTGACTATAAGATATATTATTGAGAATAAATGAAGCGCATAACGAAATGAAACGATCGGGCATATCCGAAGACATTCGAGTTCCCAAAGATGTTAAATCCAATTTCGATTTCCGTAATTTCGTGGAAACACGTGTTAGAGACTTTTGAAATAACATTCAAAAAAAAATATTTTTTAAGAGGCGAAAGCTATCTTCATATAAAATTAATAAATTATATGTTTTACACATTAATACCTTTTAGTATTAATTTCTTTTCTGCTACAAATTTCTTTGAGTTATATTTTTTTATTTTGTTTTGTGCAAAAAAAATCTGTTTGGCATTCGAATGCATTCAAAAAGTTGGCTTCATCCATTCGCATTTAAGGGGACCCACCATTCTCGATTTCAAATTTTAACGATTTTCAATGGGCTGGCAAATGACAATAAATTATTTTTTATGGTTGTAGCATTTATTTAAAGACATAAAAAGACATTTATACTGTGTGTGTGTGGCAGAGCTCGGGCAGAGAAATTTCCTATGCCCCCGAGATAGGGCCGTGCCGACCTCTGCTCTAAAAGTAGGCCGGAACATGAGACTACATCCTTAAATGTACTGTCAAAATTCAAAAATTTGGACAAAATTATAATACCCTCTGCAAGGGTACAAAAAACGCTTCTTTAACTTAGGTTACGGTCATAGCCACTGACATCCTAAAAATTGCAAAGCCATCGGTTAATTTTTATATCGTCTGTTATATCGAGCATGTCCGTCTGTCTGTCTGTTTCTACGCGAACTAGTCTCTCAGTTTCAAAGCTAGAGACTTGAAACTTTGCACACACCCTTCTTTTCTTTGCACGCAGTACATAAGTCGGAACGGCCGGGATCGGCCGACTATATCCTATATCTGCCATATAACTGATTGATCGGAAATGGTATAACTTTAATGTTTTTAGAGTTAGAGAGTTCAAATTTGACACGAGAGCTATTTTTGGCAAAACATTACGACATGCCAAATTTCATAAGGATCGGCCGACTATATCTTATAGCTGCCATATGACTGAACGATCGAAAATGACCCAACTTTTGTGTTTTTGAAGATAGAAAGCTGGACCTTGGTACAGATTTTAGATTTGGTCAGTTAATCTGACCTTCCAAATTTATAACGATCGGTCGACTATATCTTATAGCTGCCATATATCTGTACGATCGGAAATGGTTTTTGGTAGAAATATCAACTTTGGTATTTTTGAAGATAGAAGTTTGGGACTTTTTTTTAGATGTTGTATTATAATAAATTGGGTTATATTATCATATTCTTATAAGGATCGGCTAACTATATCCGATGTTTGCGATTTATATCCGGTTTTAACTGCAAGGGTATATAAACTTCGGCTCCGCCAGAAGTTAGCTTTCCTTTCTTGATTTCTTATATTTTATGATGGCAACAAGACCCCAAAAATTATTCACAAGAAATATTTTTTTTTTATACTTACAAAAAAATATAACATTTAATGCAAATTGATACGACGATTTAACAGTTGACAGGGGTCTGATTTATATGGATATTGATGAACTGGATATTAATGCTTATAAAGAATTTTGGGTCAAAAACTATTCATCTTCTCAGTTAATGTCCATAGGTATTAAGCAAACATAATTTTAAATAATCTGGCCATGAAACCGTTACGCATATACAAGCTTACCTCAAGATCTTCATAAGTTTTGAACTCCAAAATGGCAAATCCATCAATAATCTCCTCCTCAAGAACTGGTGAGCGTGGCAATTTTCTTCTTACTGGAGGTGGAGGCCGTGGTGCCGGTTTGTCACGGGGCAACAATAAAGTCGACGAAGATGATGTTGATAAAAGGTCTTCGTCTAATGATTCGCCTTCACTATCACTAGGCGTAGCCATTAAGCCAGAATTACATTCAGGCGAATTTGGGGGATTTAAAAGTAATGAAGCAATACTGTCTGTTGGTGGTAAAAGAATGTTGCTGCCATTACTGCTGCTTGTAAAGTTTCCGTTTGAATTGTTACTGTCTTCTCCCATACTTCCAGCGCTATTGTTATGATATATCAAGCCATTCGCTGGTCCATTCCCAATAGGTAATGATGATGATGCACAACTAGGTAACGGCACATTTCCCTGACTATGAGTTACATTTAATGTTCCAGCAACGCTATTATTAACTCCTGCAGTCCCGGTAATATGCGTTGAAATTAATGAATTGGAGTTAGATCGTCCATCGCGTTCCGCTTGTAAACGTTGAGCTCGCTCTCGTCGACGCTTTTGCTGCCGTTGTTGTTTTGTATTAAGACACAAATGGGTGCTATTAGATGCGTTACTAATGTTATGACCATTCGAGTTAACAGTTATAACTCCAGGTCCGCATCCGATCTGATGCACTGCAATTGTTGACAAAGAGGAAGTGGAATTGAGGTGCGATGATGTAGATTGGAGAGATGGAGACGATCTTGAATCGGCGGCGACTGATGCTGTAACTAGAGATGCTGCGGCCACTACAGAAAGTTCCGTGTCTGAGTCAAAATCGCATGTATTGGGATCTAATGTAGAACTTGGTGTCGAATTGATTGTTGACTCAATAGCAGTTTGTATTTCTTCATGAGCTTCAGTAATGGCAAATGGTCTTGTCGGCATGGAATCCATTTCGCATATTTCTGAACTAGCTTTGAGAGATATAAAAGCAGTTGGTGGAGGAAGGTTTAGGATAGAAGTGGTAGGGCAACTTGTCGGTATGGTAATGCTTTTTGGTGGAAAAGCCGGTGTATCTTCTGATGGTTTCTTTTTTATTTCATCTTTCGGTTGAGTTAATGCGGTTCTTGGCAAAATATTTTCAATAGCGGATGCGATATCCTGCAATTCTGATTGTGATCCAGATAAATTACCTCCAGGTACTGACATCTCTAAAATATCAGTTTTATCTGTGTCCATAATTCTAAAAATTTCTGGAGATGCCTTTTAAATTAAAAAGGAATGAACAACATTTTAATTCAATATTAAATCAAGACCTTTTATTTGACCAAGTTTTTTAAATATAGTATATATAATTGTTAGACAACGAATATATAGTTTATTATAACATGGGTCAATATAGTCTATTATGGTTTTCACAATGGAAATAAAAACAAAACGAAGAATTAAGACAATAGTCGATGATATATTCCAAAGGATACCGCTTTGTAGCGCTATAATTACATGAAGATTGTTAAAATTCTCCACACGTATAATCACAATATTATATTTCACTTCACAAGTTAAAAAAAAATGTATATATATACATAACTATATATATATATATATATATATATGAAACATATATACATATATGCATGAATAAAACAAAATACCACATTTTTCCATATTTTTTGTCAATACGTGTATTTATATAGTATATAGCACCCTTTTCCATATATTAAAATATGTACATATTGATATGTGTATTGGTACTGTAGTTCTCAAATTTTCTCTATAGTTTTTAAATCTATATTTACTCTAATATGTCGACGCCGCAATCTTCAGCGAGAGCGCTCGCGCGCTGGGTAGCATTTTATATGTATGAGGATGTATACAAAGTATCCCGTGTCAATAGTCGTCTCGCTTACACTTTTCAAATTGCTACATACACCTTGTGTAGGCAGCAACAGAGAGCACCGCTAGCAAAAGTACAAGGAACGTACATACAAGACTCTAAGTAAGCTCATTATATTTAAGCGTAGATATTTGAAAGATGATTCACTAAAACCGTTTAACATAAATGATTTATTTTTAGGGAGATTTACTTCCATGACGCTTATCATTGTTTTATATGAAAGTTTATCATAACCAGAAAAGGTTTTTAAGAACGAACTCACAGTCTCAGCGACGGACTGATTTTTCGATTTCATCTTATATGGCCAATCAAACTATCGAATAGTAAGCCTGTTTCTGCATTTATTTCTATCGATATAGCAAATATAATACACAAATTTCACGTTCATGTCAAAACAGACTTAACTAAATATTTTTTTGTTTATTAATATTACACAACAATATGTATTATGGCTTAAATTTATCAAATTTATATGGAGTTTATACTAATAATTTGTAAGTCCATGAGGAAATGTTTTAAAAAGGATAATTGTAGGCATGTAGAAATATATGGTAAATGTATTTCATGTATATACGTTTTTTTTTTTTTTATATAAAAAGGGACATCATTATTTAAGGTAACTGTTACTGATAGCTGATAGCTTTAAAGCTGAGAGACTAGTTTGCGGAGAAAAAGACAGACAGGCGGACAGACAGATGAACAGACGGTCAGAATGACAGACGGACATGCTTATATCAACTCAAGAGGTGATCCTGATCAAGAATATATATACTTTATGGGGTCTCCTTCACTGCTTTCCACACTTTTGACCAAAATTATAATACCCTCTGCAAGGGTATAACTAGATTATTATAACCAGTCCAATACAAAATAAGAAAAAAAGTCCCAAGCTTCCATCATTAAAAAACCAAAATCAAAAAATCAAATCAAAAAATTGTACAAAATCTGAACTCTCTAACTCTAAAAACACCAAAGTTATACCATTTCCGATCAATCAGTTATATGGCAGCTATATGATATAGTCGGTCGATCCTGTTCCGACTTACATACTGCGTGCAACGGAAAGAAGGGAAAGAAGGTGTGCAAAGTTTTAAGTCGATATCTTTAAAACCGGGAGAGTAGATCGCGTAGAAACAGACAGACAGACGGACAGAAAGAGGGACATGCTGATAACAACTCAGAAGGTGATCCTGATCAAGAATATATATACTTTATATATATGATCGGAAATGTCTCCTTCACTGCGTTGCACCCTTATGACCAAAATTATAATACCCTCTGCAAGGGTATAAAAATCATAAAATAATGATTTTTCTTATTAAACTTATAATGAAATCAGCCCCTGATACATTATTTTTCATTTCGTATTTCTTTTTCATAATACTTTTTCAAATTTCTTTTTCATATTACATTCCATCTGATAATGAAATATTGTCTACATATTTTAATGTATATATTATTTTACCTTTTTTACAAATTGTTTACTTAGTTAATTCTTTTAGTTTTTTCTTGACGTTTTATTTAAAATATAGTTTCCTATTTATATCTCGTTTTTAATTTTTAAACGTAATGATCGGTTGCTTTACTTTATAAAACTTGCTTTGTGAATTTAGAGCTTCATTTTAGTTTCTTTTTTGTCTTGAATTATATACCATTTTCTCTACGTCCTCATGTCTAATTATTCCCTTAAGTTTTTGACAAAGAACTTTTATCCTTTTATTATTCCTGTCTTATTCATGGGACATCTAATTTTTTTCATATATTACTTATCTTGGAGAGATCTAAATAGGTCCCTAATAACTGGATCTCTTAATTTATGATTGATTCTAAATACCAGAAGTATTCCTGCAAATTAACTATTCTACTATGATGTATAAATTTAAGTTATTTTTGCTGCACGTAGTTAAATTTCATGTTCATCTCCACGGCGTATGACAGACAGGATATGTCAACCTGTGCCTGGGAGGTTGGAAAGTGCGGGTCGAAGAAAGTGGACGTGCCGTGCGGGCGCTCCCGAGTGACGCGCCCAAACACTGCAGAATCTAGAAAAGGAGTGGGTAATGGGTGACCGGACAGCTGGGGACGGACTCACCTGCCAAGCGAACCATAACCCTCCCTGGATAGGTCACTAGATGGCCTCCGCGAAGATTCGGATAGCCGCTAAACGCCGAGGTAAGAGGCGCGAAGACAGCTTTCTCTTCTAGGAACTCTCTTTGCGACACCTTTCTCCTGAGTTGAAGCAAACGTGGCTGCCCCCACCAGAATTGCGCTTTTCCACTTTCCCCATCCCCCCCAATCCCCTATTGAAGAAGGCTAGCGCTCAGCTGAGCCGGAGAAAACCCCTCGCAGCGTCTGTCCCACATTGGGCGGCTGCGACTTCTGTGTCTGTACCAAAGTGGTCGGCAGCTTAGACACCTGGCAGTAGGTATCAAATGAGCGAGGGAGACGAAGGCGGACATAGCGCTCCTAAGCGAGCCCCATTGGACTGGCTCAGACAGCCGCTGGGCAGTGGACCTATCAGGGAAGGCTGCCATCTGGAGCTGCGGCGCAACCGGTGGGACAATGCACTCAGTGCACAGTGCGGAGGAATTCGTAAGGGCTCGGATAGGTGGGGCATGGCTTTACAGCTGCTACATGGCACCTAGCCTAACCACCAATGAGTTTGAGCGCATGATGGACTGCCTAGGAAATGATATCAGAGGCCGTTCTTACGTCCTTGTAGCAGGGGACTTCAACGCATGGGCGCAGAACTGGGGCTGCCCAAGGACGAATGCGAGAGGGAGAGTGGTCAGAGAAACTATTGCCTCACTCGATCTCTTACTGCTGAACGAAGGAAACCAGCACACCTTCAGCAGAGCCGGAGCAGGTTCCATCATAGACCTGACGTTCGCAAGCCCCTCAATAGCGACGGGCGCTAACTGGAGGATAAGCGGCAGCTTTACGGCCAGCGACCACGAAGCAATATTGTGCTCAATTGGTAACCCTCAAGAACGACCGAGGGACCCGAAACCACGAGGCTACAGAGTCGGCACGCTCCAGGCGAGGAACTTCACCGAGGCAGCGCGCGACATCAGCAATGTCTTACCAAGCGGAGCCAACGAAATGGCTGATACCCTGGATAAGCTTGAGGCAGCGTGCATGGCTAGCATGCAGCGGAGAAGCCGCTACCGCAGAAACCATGCTCCTGTTTACTGGTGGAACGAGGAGATTGGCTCCATCCGAGCTGAGTGCATGAGAGCAAGGAGGCTTATGCAGCGAGCGAGAAGCAGCGACGCCTTTGAGGAGCGGCACCTAGCCTTCAAGGACTGACGCAAATCATTGAAGGTGGCCATCCGAGACAGCAAAAGGAAGTGCTTCCTGAAGCTATGCGACTCGGCGGAGGAAAATCCATGGGGCAACGCGTACCGGATAGTGGTGAAGAGGCTGCGCGCAGGAAGCCGGTCCCCCACGGACCCGAACGTACTAAGGACCATAGTGCAAGCACTGTTCCCAGCCGGCAACCAGGTAACCCAGCTTTCCACCCCCCCAGCATACAATGAAGCGGCTGAGGAGGTAACGGAAGAGGAAGTCCTGGCCATAGGGAGAGGCCTGGCCGCGAACAAAGCACCCGGTCCGGCCCTAGAGCCCTGAAGCTGGCTCTAGCTCTGCAGCCGGGCAGCTTTGCGGAGCTCTACAATAAATGTATCCGCGAAGGCACTTTTCCCATCAGGTGGAAGGTACAGAAGCTCCTGCTGCTCCTCAAACCAGGGAAACCAAGGGAGGAGGCGTCGTCCTATAGGCCAATCTGCCTGCTGGACACAACGGGCAAGGTCTTCGAGAGGGTGATCGGAAGGGAAGGTCTACGGTGGATGCAATAGCAGAGGTGGTTGGCATTGCTCGCAACGCAATAGCGGGAACCAGGTGGAAAGTTGGCTCCAAGCAATACTGCCTGATAGTCACCCTGGACATCAGGAACGCCTTCAACACGGCGGACTGGGGCAAAACACTGGCAGCCCTAAGGCGGTTAAACGTTCGACACGGACATGAGCACGGAGTCCTACGACGTTACGGCGGGTGTACCCCAAGGATCGGTCCTAGGACCGCTGCTGTGGAACGCCATGTATGACGGGATCCTGAGGCTGCAGCTCCCAGCCAACGTCGGCTTCGCAGACGACGTATCGTTGGTGATTGTGGCCAAGCACAGGGAGGAAGCGGAGAGAGCGGCGAACAAGGCAATCGAGGCAATGGAGATGTAGCTCCAAAATGCCGGTCTAGCCCCGCCGGTCTAGCCTAGCCCCTAGCCCCGCAAAAGGCCGAAGCGGTGCTGGTCAACAGCCGCAAGGTGCTGGAAACGGCGACAATCCGGGTTGGTGGAATGGCCATAACATCCCAGCGGGCCATAAAATACCTGTGCGTGATGATCGACGCCCGGCTCTCCTTCCGCGAGCACCTTGATTATATCCAGGGCAAGGCTGCAGCCAGGGGCCTCGCCAGGATCCTTCTAAACACCAGAGGCCCCAAGCAGAACAGGAGCAGGCTCCTCGTGAGCGTTGCCTCGGCGCAAATTTTGTATGCAGCACCCATCTGGGCTGAGGCGATGAATACGCCCAGCTACAGGAGAGGGGTAGATGCAGTTTACAGGCTGGGTGCTATAAAAGTCTTGTGCGGCTTCAGGACAGTCTCCGACGACGCTATTGTGGTCATTGCGGGGATGGTCCCGCTGAAGGAGCGCGCTCGAGAGCTTAAGGAGCTTAAGGAAACCCGTGCTCGCAATGAGGGTGCCGGCGGCAACCTCAATACAGCTGCAGGGGAGGACGCCAAGGAGAGGTCGCTCACACCCTGGCAGGATTGCTGGGACCTGTCGACGAAGGGACGATTGACACATCCCTCATTCCTAACCTTAGAAGGTGGGTGCTGCGAAGCCACGGGCAGGTCGACTTTTACCTGACCCAGGTTTTCAGTGGACATGGCTGCTTCCGACAATACCTGAAGCGTTTTGGCCACGCGGAGGATGACTGGTGCCCGGAGTGCGGGAGTTCGATAGTCGAGGGCGCCAGGCACGTTGTCTTTGAGTGCCGCTCTGGGAGAGTTGGGGCCTGTGGCGGGCGAAGCAATGCCTAGCGGTCGTCCCGCCCGTTCTCAAGCCCCCACTATCCATCATCCATGAACAACTACCTCCCCCTACCTACCGACCTGGCAGTCGGGAGGTAGTTGCATACGTCGTATGCTTTTCGTGACGCGCCACAGATTGTTTTGTGGGTCACCCGGTTCCAACTAATCAACGAACCCGTCGAACGCTTCCTTCCTCAAGTCTGCCAAGAGTTCAGAGAGCCACTTGGAGACTATATTCAGGTTGGTCTTGTCCCTCGGGTTTCTGACAGCATCCAGACCCGCCTGAGTCGCCGCTTTTCCAGCTTGAGAGCCGTGACGTCTGGATTCCAAAAATGGATGTCCCTGTCAGTGGCTCTCGGGCGGTTCGAAAGCCTTGGAGCTGCCTCGGCTGCTGCAGCTTGGATTTGGATTTGGATTTGTGCGGTCAGTTCCTCGACGGCCGCCTCAATCTGGTCGGGGGATTCCAGAGTTGTGATAAGATCCACGGCAGAGCACATCCAGGATTGAAATTTCCCGATGTCCGTCGTTTTATAAATAAGCTTCTTCCGGGTCGACCTTAGGATGGCTGCCGTGTATAGAGAGCGGTTAGAGCGCTGTGGTCAGAAATAAGGTCGGCGACTTCTCCTACTTGGATTCCAGCCGAGTCCAGCCCTTCTGTAATAGCGAAGTCCAGGACATCTGGGATCTTCAACAGATTTATTGGCCAATAGGCCTGTAGCACGGCAGCCGAGATTACGAGCCCCGATTTTCCTAACTAGGGCCACGCCTTTTGGGTTATTGACTCTGGAGCCCCACCATGGGTGTTTGGCAGTAAAGTCCCCGCTAATGAGAAACTTGGGCCCGAGGGAGTCCAGGAGCATCCCGAAGTCAACGTCGCTGACATTGTGTCTGGGGGGGGGGGCAGTAGGCAGCAGCAAAGGTAATGTCTCCATTGGTGGTGGCGACTTGAATTTTAGCGCATTGCACCCTGTCCTCTCTAATGGCTGGCAGCATCTCGTACCTGATGCTGCTGCGGATGAGGATGGCCGCACCCCTGCAACCTTTTCCGTTTTGGTGGTTGACAGGATCTGTGGTAGATAGGATCTGTTTGTAAAATGGGTCTCCGATATGAGAAGAATATCGGATTTTTCATTTTGAAGTAGAGCTCCACTGCTGGCCTGTTTTTCGCCAGGCCGTTGGCGTTCCAAATTGTGACGTCTAGTTCTGTTTGCATAAGGACTTGTAGACAGTGGCGATCATTTGGGTCATTTGGCCGATAACATTTTCCATTTTCTCTCCATTCTGGACATAACCGCGTCCAGTGGATTGCCAGGTTAGAGCTGGTCTCCGGTTGTGGGGCAGCATTTCTTGCTGCGTCGGCGTAGGTGTAATTGGGGTTAACCCTGCTAGCGTTGGGGTCGATCCTGTTGAAGTGGGGCGGCTGGTGCCGTGGGACAGCTGCCTGCTTGGGGCCAAAAACGTTTTTCGCTCTCTTATATAATGCGCAGCCTTTGCCACTTGCATACTTTACACAACGATGTTTACGCTGGCAGTATCTTTGGGTGTGCCCATAGGCCTGGCAGCGATAGCTGCGGGACATCGTTAAATTTAACGGTTCGACCGTCATTTCTGAGCTGCATAACCGCTTGATTAGGAACGCCTCCTTATTGTTTTTGGCTGGCTCCAGGTTAACAAAAAAGAGGTTTAGGGGTTTTTGGTAGTCCTTTGTGTGGGGTTATGTACGTCCCTGACTTTGTGCGCGAGCCGGCCGAGTCCCTCTTTGATATCTTCCAGATCAGCTGAGTAATGGAGGACCTTGATGACCACCCGGTAGGCGCGTTCGTCTCTGGGTTGGAAAGTATGGAACCTTTTTGATTTTCACTAAGGAAGTTTGGGAAAGGGGTCCTTGTTCGGTGTCATGACTCGAATGGAGTTTTTCTGGTCGGCCTTATCAGAAGTGAAAGTGATCTCAATCTTGTCGCCTAGGGCGCCAGAGAAGGCTTAAGAGAGGGCCCTCATGTTTGTTACGTCCGAGATAAAAATCGGCGGTGGCTAGATCTCCTTGGGTGCTTTGACTACTTTGTCGTCCTTGGGGGATTTAGTAGATATAGGTACCTCATCGTCATCGGCCGCTTCCATGTCGTCATTATCATCTATATCATCTTCATCAGATAGGAGGCCGAAATAGTTTTTTGTGCAATCCTTTAGGGATATTGCCAATATTTTCCTGTGTCCTTACAAAGGATCAAAAGTTATTGCTTGATGAGTTTTATTTTGAGCGAAAAAAATAAAAATCACGAATAATCATTATTTTTGAATTTTATCTTTTTTTGCTCAAGCTTAATAATTATTTGTGATTTTTATTTTTTTTATTCAAAAATAATGTTTAACAATAGAAGAATAAATATAACATTTAAAAATCATCAAGAATATTCATAGTGTATCCTTAAAGGAGTCGTGCTAGTCATGCTTGTTCTATGTTAATTGGAAGTGATTGATTTATTAATTTAAAAATAGCGACAATGATCATTATTTACGGTACCTGAAAAAAGGACAACATTTTAAACTCACCTTAATATTGTCTCAGTTCGTAGTGGAACTTCCTGTAAAAATGTCTATAAGTGCAGGTTCTACGGCATTTTAGCAGGCCGCGTTGTGGAACCCGCTCTCAAATGTTTTCATTTTTCCCGTCGTGGAACCCGCTGTTC
Organism: Drosophila parabipectinata; assembly: GCA_018153455.1. NCBI lineage: Eukaryota > Metazoa > Arthropoda > Insecta > Diptera > Drosophilidae > Drosophila > Drosophila parabipectinata. The sequence goes on along the minus strand of JAECYA010000037.1, from coordinate 428,893 downwards.
AATTCAATTCAATAATTTTGCTTCATTTTCCAATATCATTTTCAATTTTGTTTAAAGCTAACAAATTTTTACTTAGAGTTTAGACCTATTAACTATCTTTACAACTATAATATTCTATATTTTGTTTATTTAATATTTATTTGTTCATTTTTATTTACATTTAATAACCCAAGAAAATGGTAAAACTTGGCTCAATGGGCTTAAAGAATAAAGATAAAACTAAGACTGGTGCTTCGTGGTTACTAGCGTAATACTAGGAAGGGAAGGACCTGTCAGCACGCGGATGTGCGATATAGGATTTGCGAATGTTGAATTTGTTTGTTGAATGAGAGATGAATGCATCGATCATTTTAATATCTGCTTTTAAGTGTAGACGGTTGGTCGCATAGAAAAAAGGTAAATTATAGATCATTTTTAAGATTTTATTTTGAGCAAGTTGTAATTTATTTATATGGGTCTTGGCACTACAGCCCCAGATTTCAGATCCATAAAGCATTATGGGTAAAAATATTTGTTTGTATATTGTCAGCTTATTGTGAATTGACAGATTTGATCTGCGATTTATAAAAGGGTACAATATTCGGATGGTCCTATTTATTTTGTCAATGGTATGACTTATGTGGCCATTGAAAATAAGTTTTTTGTCAAAATTAATGCCAAGATACTTTATGGAGTTTTCCCATATAATGTCAGTGTTATTTAGTTTAAGTTCACTATTTGGCAGAAAACACAGTTTCCGTTTTTTGGTGAAGAAAATGGATTTTGTTTTTGAGGCATTTATTTGAATTTTCCATTTATAAAAATAAAAAGATATTGCATCTAAGGATATTTGAAGCTCATTTTCTATCGAATTATAAGTAGTGCCAGAGCTAAACAGGGATGTGTCGTCGGCAAATATAAGTGTATGACATCTTTGAAATAGGGGGATGTCATAGGTGTAAATGTTATAAAGAACTGGTCCGAGCACAGAGCCCTGTGGGACACCTGCTTTGATTAGTTTTTTATTCGAATTGGTACCATCAAGACTGACGTAAAAGTACCTATCTGAGAGAAAACTTTGGATGATCTTTGTTAAATATATTGGGCTGTTACAAGTGATAAGCTTATGGATTAGACCATTGTGCCAAACAGTATCAAAAGCAGCTTCTATGTCAAGCGTTACCATGCCAACTGACTCTTTTCGTGCAAAACTTTCCTTTATATAGTTAGTGATTTGATCAAGTGGGTGAATACAGTTCAGAAAAGCACGAAAGCCATATTGGACTGGGGGTAAAATGTTATTTTCTTCCACATGCAGATTGAGCCTAGATTTAATTAATCTTTCAAACATTTTTGAAAAGCCACATAGCAAACTTATCGGACGGTAATTGTTTGGACAATCCGGGGGCTTCCCTGGCTTAGGAATTGGAATAATTCTAGCAATTTTCCAATTTTTGGGGAAATAACCAATTTGAAGACATTTATTCATGATTAGAGCAAGAAAGTCTATCGCATTTTTTGGTAAGTTTTTTAGACAAATGTTTGGAATTTCATCAATGCCAGGTGATTTGTTATTTTTTAGTGACTTTATTATGACGTCAATATCCTTAGAAGTGATTTCAGGTGTGAATGTCAGGTCATTCAAATTGTTAAATTCGCTTAAAGTGTTTTGGACTTCAGTTGAGGTATTATAGTCAGAGAAACTGTCAGTAATGTGATGTTTTGATTCAAAAACTTCTGCTAAGATATCTGCTTTTTCTGCTCTTGTAGTAAACACTATATTATTGTGAAGGAAACTTGGGATAAACTGTTTTTTGTTCTTAATAATTTTAGTAAGCTTCCAAAATGGTCTGGAATTCTTGTCCAATTTAGACAGTTTAAGATTCCATTTTTCATTGTTAAGGGGAGGGTAAGGTCAAATCATGCGAAAAAAGGCATGTTTTTGTGATTTTTTTCCTGACGACACAGTTAAAATTTATTTATTCAACCAACGGTATATTAAAGTATGACATTAGAAGAATGTTTAACAAAATTTTTACAAAAAAATATTTAAAAATATGGCAATGGTAGCAATTGTCCGGACGTGTCGCCAAAAAAGTTGAATTGCGGTGCCCCTCATAACTCGGTGCTGGATCATTTGTAATCAAAAAATGAAAATTCATTCGTTAGATAATAGTTCGCCCCAGGTAACGCTGTAAAGGTTTTTTGAAAATTGCAATTTTTTTATTTTTTCGAAGACTTTGAAGTGAAAAACTCAATATTTTGGGAAAAAATCGGTTAATTTGTCATTGCGAAATCAAAACTATGAACAAAAAAAAAAAAAACTCGACAGCGTTACCTCGTAAAATATGTACAGAAATAGTGTTTAAAATTTCAAAAGGATCGGTGCAGTAGTTTTGATGTTATGAGGGGCACCGACTTTGAAAACGTGAGTTGTGGGAATAACGCTTTAAAGTTTTAAACAAAACAAAATCCAGTGTAAAACGTTTGCAAGCAACTTCGTCAATAACTAATAACTTCGTCAATTTTGCTTTAATTGACTTGAAATTTTGACACAATATTCTTCAGATATTATGCATTCAATTTAAAAAATAAAAAAAAATGGAAAAAAAAAAATTTAATACCTTACCCTCCCCTTAAGCTCAAATAGTTTCTGGCTAATCATGTGGTTCAAATAGTTTACCCTATGCTATGCCTATACGCTATGTTTCAAGACGATTTGTTCACCCATTTTAGAACATTAGACATTTTAGAACACATTAGAACCACTGACCAACCCTCCACCTCTACTTCGTCCACTAACCCAAAAAAACTAATATCGTTACCAACACTTACCTATCAGAATGCGAGGGGGCTACGTAGCAAACTTCCCAAACTATATTTTGATAGTTCTTTTTTTGTATCCCATATTATAGCCTTTACAGAAACTTGGTTAGAACCAGAGATCTTTAGCTCCAAAGTTTTTTCAAGTAAGTACACCACTTTTAGAAGGGATCGACTTCAGCGAAGGGGGGGTGGAGTCTCCATTTCGGTAGACTCCCAACTGGCTTTTGAAGAGGTGAAATCACAAGAGGTTGGTGACATAGATCTTTGTCACTTATCATTCACCATGACTTCACCGCGGGCATGTTTGACATGTCCCTAGGCCAGATTAACCATGTTAGAAATTCGTTAGGTCGGCTTTTAGACTTATGTTTAGTATCTGATCCTGATGGTACCTCTCTCTCTAGAGCTTTTCCCCTTTCAACTCCACAGGATCCATATCACCCCACGCTGGAAGTCTCAATCGAAACCATTCCTGGTATAGATCAGATGTCTCAATGCGTGGCAAATAAGATTCGCTGTTTCCATAAAGCTGATTTTCATAAACTTAATAGCCTTATCTATACAAGATAAGGTATATAAGATAAGGAATTATCGCAAAACTTTTTCAAAAAACCTATTCTCCGCCTAAATTGACAGATCAGCCTTACGCATACAACATTCAATCAGCATAGCAATCAGAATAGCAAATCTTTTTTTCTGTCCGTTTTTTTCTGAGAATAACTTATACTTTTCAACTTATTTTTGGAAACCTCGATTTTTCCCCTTAAGTGGAAGGGATCTTTTATAATCCCCCTATTTAAAAAAGGGAAAAAGTCCGATGCCGCCAATTACAGAGGCATCTCTCAATTGTCGGCAATTCCAAAGTTATTTGAAAAATGAATTACTTCTCATTTGCAGCACCTTTGCTCTTCGGTCATATCTCCATGTCAACATTAAGCTTCATTTAGCGTTGCTCCACCACCACAAACTTACTGGAGTTGACATCCTTTGTCATAGATGGCTTTCGAAAGGGATGTCAAACAGGTTTTATTTACACAGACTTTAGCAAAGCATTGGATTCAGTCAATCACTCACTCTTGTTGATTAAACTGAATATGCTGGGATTTTCTATAGACCTCTTAAAGTGGATCCCAAGCTACTTAGATGGAAGGACACAAAGAGTCTTATTCTAAAACATACATTCCCGTTTGGTCCGAACTACATCTGGCGTCCCTCAAGGAAGTCATCTTGGCCCGTTGTTATTTTCTCTTTTTATAAATGACTTGCCCCCTGCATTAACGAACTCTTTAGTTCTTATGTATGCAGGTGATGTAAAGCTTTGTCTTCAGTACAAATCCATCTCTGCCCAATGCAGTCTTCACTCTGACCTTGAGAACTTTAAAAAATTGTGTTTAGCTAACGATTTAATACTTAATGGATCAAAATGCAAGCTTATGTCTTTGCTATCGTTCTTGCTCTCTGCAGGCTACGTATAATCTTTATGGGATTGTCTTAAAGAAATTAACTCAGGTTAATGATCTCGGCGTCCTATTAGATATTAAACTTAAATTTACCGACCATATTTCCTTAATGGTTAATAAGGCTAAAAGAGTCATTGGTTTTATTAAAAGGTGGTCAACAGGCTTTAATGATCAGTACATAAGTAAAACCTTATTTATTTCCGTGGTCCGTCCGAAACTGGAGTACGGTTCATGTGTCTGGAGTTTCCAATATGGAGTACACTAGGACCGCATAGAATCCGTACAAAAGAATTTCTTAACTTTTGGGTTTTGAGTTTCAGTAACTAGAAGCTTCCAATCAGGGATCTATCAGTGGCCCATTTATTTGGGATCTGCTGCGGTGCCTCCAGCCATACTGCGCTTTAAGCTCGTAAGTGGATGACCTTCTGTTCCTTGTCAAGGGAAAATCTCGTCCCGCGCTGGAAGAAAAAGGTGCGCAACGGATGCCTATCATTGAAGCGTGGGGCTTGGAAATCAGTGTTACCATTTCCACCAGCAAGACGGCGATAATTCTGTTAAAGGGGTCCCCCGCTCGAACCCCGTTGGTCAGGGAGCGAATGAATTTCTTCACGCATATCGCTTCGCTGTGTCAGCAAATGACCGGAGTGGTCAAGGCATTGTCAAGTGTTGCGAGTCATTTATGGCGGCAGAGGAATCCTTATAGGATTCCCTTTGGTTTATGAACAGTGTGAACCCTGGCACTGCAGGTGCTTACTGGAGCCCCGCCTCCTGATTTGGTTGCTATGAATTCCGCTACAGTTCGCCATAGCTTGTCGTAGGAGGCGACTAACATGGCAAGGTGTCCCATTCGAGCTTGTCGGAGCGAAGTCGCGGGTAGAATCCTCGGATTCGACGTGGAGTTATAGAACTCGGATGCTGTGACCCATGATCAGTAGAAGTGATAGATACACTTCGCTTCTTATCCAGAAGGAGTATGCTGTTCGCCAAGCACATATTCGAAAGGTACCAGGCTGGTCGCCGTTCACTATATGCCCCTTTAATATAGTGATATCTTGTATATTCTAGGTATATTCGAGTGCAGTGGATGTAATCCACTATGTTGAAGTGTTGAACACGCCTTTTAAAACAAGTTTAGAGAGATCCTAAACGCCCCTGGTGGTCTGACTATACCCCAATTTTACGATGGGGTTGAGGGGAAACACAAGCGAATTTTTGAAGTTTAAGGTATTATTTGTAACTTTCAATTGTTTGAACGGGACTCATGTCGTTATTATAAAATGAATTCTTTAAATATTTTATAATTATATTTAAGATAATACCCTTTTATCAGCTAAACTAATCTCCCAGGGCTGCCCTACCATATCCCAATTTCAACAAATGATTTTTGTCGAAATTTTGCTTAAGTCTGCGATTACTTGTACTATTATTGGTGCACTCTCCTTAGTAGCCGCAATGTCTAATTCTTCCAACTCACAAGTCTGACGTCGATATGAACTATTTTGAGATTTTGTGGCAACTAAATCAACTCAGTTTCCTTAAAAAATGACTCATGCATCTCCACTAGGTTGCTTATATTAGTATATTAAGAAATTATATTAAATGATATAATAATTCTTGACGAATTTTCGGGAGTAAATTACTTCTAATTATTTCCAGTAATTCTTCTTCTCGCCATTGTACTGACAGTTTATCCAGTAAGAACACTTCAACATCGAAAAATATGGTGAACGGTTCTCCCTGATTTCGGAAATGATTTAAATTGTAGCAAAGATATAAAGTACATTATTAAGGTACATTATGGGACATTAGGACCCAAAACGGTCAACTTTTTTCGTCGAGCTTGTAGTTAAGGGGGGGAACGCACATGCATACGATTCTATTTTTAGAACTTTTTATATGTATCCGTCAACAAAAATGTGAGCCTTTGTATGTATGTGCGACTGCTCGCCTGACGGCGTAAAAATGTTTTGGCTTCCAAATTTCAATTTCAATTTCTCGTTTCTGTTTTCAATGCGCCGATGTGGTAGTTAGTAGAAGAAATAGTTTTTTTTTAATCGCTGCAAATCGAGACATGGTGGTAGCGTAATGCATAGAGTACTTACTCTATGTATAAATTTTGTGTATTTAAATCCTCGTAAGAACTTTGAACTTTTTTTCTTTCTTTTATAATTATTAATTGTTTTAGTTGTAATATTTTTCTTTAATTTTATAATTGTAAAATTGTTTAATTTTTCATTGTCCGGCTAATTAAATTTCAAAGAAGTCCGTCCGGCATTTTGTCATTCGACACGTCCGTCATTTATTTTTACAACAATTTTAATTGAATGCAATTAAAAATAATAATGATAAAGTAAATAATGAAAGTAAAAATAAATAATAAAAATATAAAGTAAAGTTCCAGCGGGTTCCAGCGCTGGTACCCGCTATAGAATATTTGCCTTTGTATGAGATGTCCCATATATGTACTTTATAATCTTTGATTGTAGCTAAAGTGCGACACGGAAATCCTTCCAGGTTATTTCAGGTACTTGCTTGTGACACCAGTGAATAAAATATGTAAATTCATAAAGACCGCGTTGAAATCACTGTCACTGGCATAATGTGTGTTATTCTTCCTATATTTCTAGCATTATCAGGGGGTAAAAACGGATTTATGTTAGCTGTCGGTTGTAATGAAACGGGTCTTGGTTGCTCGTTTAATGCATAATTCGACGTTACTTGAGTTAACGTTTGTTCTATCTAATATTGTTTGTGGGTATAGTCAATAACTGGTCTGGCTTAAGAGTTTATGTCGGGAAGAAATTCACAAAGTCGGTAATGTTTGTAATTCTAGATATATAACTGTCGGGCCAAGCAGCCAAGGTTGCCATAAAGACCGAGTGCCACAAAGACCAAAATCTCTCGCAGGGGGCAGTGCCAATTTAGGAATCTATGGCTATGGGTTTTTGGAAAAAAGGTGGCGTACCCTTGAGCCTGCGGAATTGGTCTTAGCATTTGCCAGCGAATCATGTGAGCCGACGTAAGCCATTTAATTGTTCATGCATGCTTCTTAATGCTCCGCCACCCTTCTGTGCGGAGCACATGCTGTTCCTTCTTGCCCAAGGTTCCTCGCCTTGCCAGTTGATGAACGATTCGTTTAAATCCGGCGTCTTGACCTCCGGATTTGCTTCAAGTCTGAGCACTCAGCCCGCGGATGCTCATCCTCCCGCTACCCAACGTGTAATCGCAGGCTTCATGTCCTGTCGCATCCTTGCGAGCAATTACCCAGCACTGATTCTGTCACTGCTTTCGGCTCGAGTCCTGCCAATGAAGAGGTAGCTGCGACCTCTCAGGCTCAGCTAACGTCGCTAACCAAAGGAGCTCGACTGCGATGTCCACTTCGTTCGTCTTGAGTCAAGTGCATATTCGCTTCGTCTTCCAATTAAGCATAGCGTGGAGCTGTTGGGAGAACTTCTCGGAACGTCTATATTGCAGATTATGTACTGTAGATCTCCTCCAGCCTACAATTCGGTTACATTAGTGAGGGAATTATGTTTTATTAAATGTCTTTATTATAGCAAACCGGTATTGAAATACCTCTGAATCCATCCCTGGAATCCCTCTGAATCCATAACTTACAATACGATATTACTGTGCTTTGTGTTGTTACCTCTCATATGCTACATTTAACCACTACCACTCTCATCCAACTTTTCACTAGTCGTCATGGAACGAGTCGGTCAATTCCCAAACTTGTCTAGTCGTCACGATCCAGTATTTTTGTCCTTTGGAAATTGGTAGGATTTTTCAAATATAGCGTCTTCTTTTTCGTCTTGGATCTCAGGCTTTCGAAATGCTCTCCGTCTTGTAAAACTATTTGACTTTAATATGGGTGGCTCTGGATGGCTAACCTGAAGGTTGATACCCTTCGCGGAAAGAGATTTAGGCGGATTAACTGGAGGTAGCCCAAAGTTCTTCCTCCTCAGGCAAGTGGAATAACATCTAAATGTCTGTATCTAAAATTGAAAAGGGGTTATTTTATCTTGGCAAACTAGACACGGTTAATTCCTGTAGGCCAACATACCTATACAGGCACTAGCCAGGATGAAATGTTTAATTGGTCGAACTCCTACTAAGCAGAGATCGTATCCGTGTGCAACACGGTTAAGTTTAACCATCATGTTGCTTTTCTCCAGTTGGTTAGTTTCAATTGTACGCGAGAGTCACGTGGACCAAGATCGGCTTCTGTGGCAGGGTCCTAACCGTATGGTATATGGCAATGTAGATAAAAAGAAAGAAACTTGGCCTCGTGTTGGCCTTTTATTCCAATGCATAAACTTCCATGCGTTGCTTTTAGAAGAAGTGAAGCTGGGTGCGATTCCCGTCTCTACAATTGCAGGGCTGGCTTCACTGTAATTACCCATGTTCCCTGTTTCCGTTTCAGACGAAAAGGGGTTATTTTATCTTGGCAAACTAGCCACGGTTAATTCCTGTAGGCCAACATACCTATCCAGGCACTAGCCAGGATGAAATGTTTAATTGGTCGAACTCCTACTAAGCAGAGATCGTATCCGTGTACAACACGGTTAAGTTTAACCATCATGTTGCTTTTCTCCAGTTGGTTATTTTCAATTGTACGCGAGAGTCACGTGGACCAAGATCGGCTTCTGTGGAAAGGTCCTAACCGTATGGTATATGGCAATGTAAATAAGAAGAAAGAAACTTGGCCTCGTGTTGGCCTTTTATTCCAATGCATAAACTTCCATGCGTTGCTTTTAGAAGAAGTGAAGCTGGCTGCGATTCCCGTGTCCACAATTCCAGGTCTGGCCTCACTGTAATTACCCATGTTCCCTGTTTCCGTTTCAGACGAAAAGAGGTTATTTTATCTTGGCAAACTAGCCACGGTTAATTCCTTTAGGCCAACATACCTATCCAGGCACTAGCCAGGATGAAATGTTTAATTGGTCGAACTTCTACTAAGCAGAGATCGTATCCGTGTGCAACACGGTTAAGTTTAACCATCATGTTGCTTTTATCCAGTTGGTTAATTTCAATTGTACGCGAGAGTCACGTGGACCAAGATCGGCTTCTGTGGCAAGGTCCTAACCGTATAGTATATGGCAATGTAGATAAGAAGAAAGAAACTTGGCCTCGTGTTGGCCTTTTATTCCAATGCATAAACTTCCATGCGTTGCTTTTAGAAGAAGTGAAGCTGGCTGCGATTCCCGTCTCTACAATTGCAGGGCTGGCTTCACTGTAATTACCCATGTTCCCTGTTTCCGTTTCAGACGAAAAGGGGTTATTTTATCTTGGCAAACTAGCCACGGTTAATTCCTGTAGGCCAACATACCTATCCAGGCACTAGCCAGGATGAAATGTTTAATTGGTCGAACTCCTACTAAGCAGAGATCGTATCCGTGTACAACACGGTTAAGTTTAACCGTCATGTTGTTTTGCTCCAGTTGGTTATTTTCAATTGTACGCGAGAGTCACGTGGACCAAGATCGGCTTCTGTGGAAAGGTCCTAACCGTATGGTATATGGCAATGTAGATAAGAAGAAAGAAACTTGGCCTCGTGTTGGCCTTTTATTCCAATGCATAAACTTCCATGCGTTGCTTTTAGAAGAAGTGAAGCTGGCTGCGATTCCCGTGTCCACAATTCCAGGTCTGGCCTCACTGTAATTACCCATGTTCCCTGTTTCCGTTTCAGACGAAAAGAGGTTATTTTATCTTGGCAAAATAGCCACGGTTAATTCCTGTAAGCCAACATACCTATCCAGGCACTAGCCAGGATGAAATGTTTAATTGGTCGAACTTCTACTAAGCAGAGATCGTATCCGTGTGCAACACGGTTAAGTTTAACCATCATGTTGCTTTTCTCCAGTTGGTTAGTTTCAATTGTACGCGAGAGTCACGTGGACCAAGATCGGCTTCTGTGGCAAGGTCCTAACCGTATAGTATATGGCAATGTAGATAAGAAGAAAGAAACTTGGCCTCGTGTTGGCCTTTTATTCCAATGCATAAACTTCCATGCGTTGCTTTCAGAAGAAGTGAAGCTGGCTGCGATTCCCGTCTCTACAATTGCAGGGCTGGCTTCACTGTAATTACCCATGGTCCCTGTTTCCGTTTCAGACGAAAAGGGGTTATTTTATCTTGGCAAACTAGCCACGGTTAATTCCTGTAGGCCAACATACCTATCCAGGCACTAGCCAGGATAAAATGTTTGATTGGTCGAACTTGTACTAAGCAGAGATCGTATCCGTGTGCAACACGGTTAAGTTTAACCATCATGTTGCTTTTCTCCAGTTGGTTCATTTCAATTGTACGCGAGAGTCACGTGGACCAAGATCGGCTTCTGTGGCAAGGTCCTAACCGTATAGTATATGGCAATGTAGATAAAAAGAAAGAAACTTGGCCTCGTGTTGGCCTTTTATTCCAATGCATAAACTTCCATGCGTTGCTTTTAGTAGAAGTGAAGCTGGCTGCGATTCCCGTCTCTACAATTGCAGGGCTGGCTTCACTGTAATTACCCATGTTCCCTGTTTCCGTTTCAGACGAAAAGGGGTTATTTTATCTTGGCAAACTAGCCACGGTTAATTCCTGTAGGCCAAAATACCTCTCCAGGCACCTGTTTCCCTGTTTCCGTTTCAGACGAAAAGGGGTTATTTTATCTTGGCAAATTAGCCACGGTCAACTCCTGTAGGCCAACATACCTCTCCAGGCACTAGCCAGGATGAAATGTTTAATTGGTCGAAATCCTACTAAGCAGAGATCGTATCCGTGTGCAACACGGTTAAGTTTAACCGTCATGTTGCTTTCCTCCAGTTGGTTAGTTTCAATTGTACGCGAGAGTCACGTGGACAAAGATCAGCTTCTGTGGCAAGGTCCTAACCGTATAGTATATGGCAATGTAGATAAGAAGAAAGAAACTTGGCCTCGTGTTGGCCTTTTATTCCAATGCATAAACTTCCATGCGTTGCTTTTAGAAAAAGTGAAACTGGGTTCCCGTCTCTACAATTTCAGGGCTGGCCTCACTGAAATTACCCATGTTCCGTGTTTCCGTTTCAGACGAAAAGGGGTTATTTTATCTTGTATAACCGGCATGTTGCTTTTCTCCAGTTGGTTAATTTCAATTGTACGCGATAGTCACGTGGACCAAGATCGGCTTCTGTGGCAAGGTCCTAACCGTATAGTATATGGCAATGTAGATAAGAAGAAAGAAACTTGGCCTCGTGTTGGCCTTTTATTCCAATGCATAAACTTCCATGCGTTGCTTTTAAAAGAAGTGAAGCTGGGTTCGATTCCCGTCTCTACAATTGCAGGGCTGGCTTCACTGTAATTACCCATGTTCCCTGTTTCCGTTTCAGACGAAAAGGGGTTATTTTATCTTGGCAAACTAGCCACGGTTAACTCCTGTAGGCCAACATACCTCTCCAGGCACTAGCCAGGATGAAATGTTTAATTGGTCGAAATCCTACTAAGCAGAGATCGTATCCGTGTGCAACACGGTTAAGTTTAACCATCATGTTGCTTTTCTCCAGTTGGTTAATTTCAATTGTACGCGATAGTCACGTGGACCAAGATCGGCTTCTGTGGCAAGTTCCTAACCGTATAGTATATGGCAATGTAGATAAGAAGAAAGAAACTTGGCCTCGTGTTGGCCTTTTATTCCAATGCATAAACTTCCATGCGTTGCTTTTAAAAGAAGTGAAGCTGGGTTCGATTCCCGTCTCTACAATTGCAGGGCTGGCTTCACTGTAATTACCCATGTTCCCTGTTTCCGTTTCAGACGAAAAGGGGTTATTTTATCTTGGCAAACTAGCCACGGTTAACTCCTGTAGGCCAACATACCTCTCCAGGCACTAGCCAGGATGAAATGTTTAATTGGTCGAAATCCTACTAAGCAGAGATCGTATCCGTGTGCAACACGGTTAAGTTTAACCATCATGTTGCTTTTCTCCAGTTAGTTAGTTTCAATTGTACGCGAGAGTCACGTGGACCAAGATCGGCTTCTGTGGCAAGGTCCTAACCGTATAGTATATGGCAATGTAGATAAGAAGAAAGAAACTTGGCCTCGTGTTGGCCTTTTATTCCAATGCATAAACTTCCATGCGTTGCTTTTAGAAGAAGTGAAGCTGGCTGCGATTCCCGTCTCTACAATTGCAGGGCTGGCTTCACTGTAATTACCCATGTTCCCTGTTTCCGTTTCAGACGAAAAGGGGTTATTTTATCTTGGCAAACTAGCCACGGTTAATTCCTGTAGGCCAACATACCTATCCAGGCAATAGCCAGGATGAAATGTTTAATTGGTCGAACTCCTACTAAGCAGAGATCGTATCCGTGTACAACACGGTTAAGTTTAACCGTCATGTTGTTTTGCTCCAGTTGGTTATTTTCAATTGTACGCGAGAGTCACGTGGACCAAGATCGGCTTCTGTGGAAAGGTCCTAACCGTATGGTATATGGCAATGTAGATAAGAAGAAAGAAACTTGGCCTCGTGTTGGCCTTTTATTCCAATGCATAAACTTCCATGCGTTGCTTTTAGAAGAAGTGAAGCTGGCTGCGATTCCCGTGTCCACAATTCCAGGTCTGGCCTCACTGTAATTACCCATGTTCCCTGTTTCCGTTTCAGACGAAAAGAGGTTATTTTATCTTGGCAAACTAGCCACGGTTAATTCCTGTAGGCCAACATACCTATCCAGGCAATAGCCAGGATGAAAAGTTTAATTGGTCGAACTCCTACTAAGCAGAGATCGTATCCGTGTACAACACGGTTAAGTTTAACCTTCATGTTGTTTTTCTCCAGTTGGTTATTTTCAATTGTACGCGAGAGTCACGTGGACCAAGATCGGCTTCTGTGGAAAGGTCCTAACCGTATGGTATATGGCAATGTAGATAAGAAGAAAGAAACTTGGCCTCGTGTTGGCCTTTTATTCCAATGCATAAACTTCCATGCGTTGCTTTTAGAAGAAGTGAAGCTGGCTGCGATTCCCGTCTCTACAATTGCAGGGCTGGCTTCACTGTAATTACCCATGTTCCCTGTTTCCGTTTCAGACAAAAAGGGGTTATTTTATCTTGGCAAACTAGCCACGGTTAATTCCTGTAGGCCAACATACCTATCCAGGCACTAGCCAGGATGAAATGTTTAATTGGTCGAACTTCTACTAAGCAGAGATCGTATCCGTGTGCAACACTGTTAAGTTTAACCATCATGTTGCTTTTCTCCAGTTGGTTAATTTCAATTGTACGCGAGAGTCACGTGGACCAAGATCGGCTTCTGTGGCAAGGTCCTAACCGTATAGTATATGGCAATGTAGATAAGAAGAAAGAAACTTGGCCTCGTGTTGGCCTTTTATTCCAATGCATAAACTTCCATGCGTTGCTTTCAGAAGAAGTGAAGCTGGCTGCGATTCCCGTCTCTACAATTGCAGGGCTGGCTTCACTGTAATTACCCATGGTCCCTGTTTCCGTTTCAGACGAAAAGGGGTTATTTTATCTTGGCAAACTAGCCACGGTTAATTCCTGTAGGCCAACATACCTATCCAGGCACTAGCCAGGATAAAATGTTTGATTGGTCGAACTTGTACTAAGCAGAGATCGTATCCGTGTGCAACACGGTTAAGTTTAACCATCATAACGCTTTTCTCCAGTTGGTTAATTTCAATTGTACGCGAGAGTCACGTGGACCAAGATCGGCTTCTGTGGCAAGGTCCTAACCGTATAGTATATGGCAATGTAGATAAAAAGAAAGAAACTTGGCCTCGTGTTGGCCTTTTATTCCAATGCATAAACTTCCATGCGTTGCTTTTAGAAGAAGTGAAGCTGGCTGCGATTCCCGTCTCTACAATTGCAGGGCTGGCTTCACTGTAATTACCCATGTTCCCTGTTTCCGTTTCAGACGAAAAGGGGTTATTTTATCTTGGCAAACTAGCCACGGTTAATTCCTGTAGGCCAAAATACCTCTCCAGGCACTAGCCAGGATGAAATATTTATGTTGCATCATGTTGCTTTTCTCCAGTTGGTTAGTTTCAATTGTACGCGAGAGTCACGTGGACCAAGATCGGCTTCTGTGGCAGGGTCCTAACCGTATGGTATATGGCAATGTAGATAAAAAGAAAGAAACTTGGCCTCGTGTTGGCCTTTTATTCCAATGCATAAACTTCCATGCGTTGCTTTTAGAAGAAGTGAAGCTGGCTGCGATTCCCGTCTCTACAATTGCAGGGCTGGCTTCACTGTAATTACCCATGTTCCCTGTTTCCGTTTCAGACGAAAAGGGGTTATTTTATCTTGGCAAATTAGCCACGGTCAACTCCTGTAGGCCAACATACCTCTCCAGGCACTAGCCAGGATGAAATGTTTAATTGGTCGAACTTCTACTAAGCAGAGATCGTATCCATGTGCAACACGGTTAAGTTTAACCGGCATGTTGCTTTTCTCCAGTTGGTTAATTTCAATTGTACGCGAGAGTCACGTGGACCAAGATCGGCTTCTGTGGCAAGGTCCTAACCGTATAGTATATGGCAATGTAGATAAAAAGAAAGAAACTTGGCCTCGTGTTGGCCTTTTATTCCAATGCATAAACTTCCATGCGTTGCTTTTAGAAGAAGTGAAGCTGGCTGCGATTCCCGTCTCCACAATTCCAGGTCTGGCCTCACTGTAATTACCCATGTTCCCTGTTTCCGTTTCAGACGAAAAGAGGTTATTTTATCTTGGCAAACTAGCCACGGTTAATTCCTGTAGGCCAACATACCTATCCAGGCAATAGCCAGGATGAAATGTTTAATTGGTCGAACTCCTACTAAGCAGAGATCGTATCCGTGTACAACACGGTTAAGTTTAACCTTCATGTTGTTTTTCTCCAGTTGGTTATTTTCAATTGTACGCGAGAGTCACGTGGACCAAGATCGGCTTCTGTGGAAAGGTCCTAACCGTATGGTATATGGCAATGTAGATAAGAAGAAAGAAACTTGGCCTCGTGTTGGCCTTTTATTCCAATGCATAAACTTCCATGCGTTGCTTTTAGAAGAAGTGAAGCTGGCTGCGATTCCCGTCTCTACAATTGCAGGGCTGGCTTCACTGTAATTACCCATGTTCCCTGTTTCCGTTTCAGACAAAAAGGGGTTATTTTATCTTGGCAAACTAGCCACGGTTAATTCCTGTAGGCCAACATACCTATCCAGGCACTAGCCAGGATGAAATGTTTAATTGGTCGAACTTCTACTAAGCAGAGATCGTATCCGTGTGCAACACGGTTAAGTTTAACCATCATGTTGCTTTTATCCAGTTGGTTAATTTCAATTTACGCAAGAGTCACGTGGACCAAGATCGGCTTCTGTGGCAAGGTCTTAACCGTATAGTATATGGCAATGTAGATAAGAAGAAAGAAACTTGGCCTCGTGTTGGCCTTTTATTCCAATGCATAAACTTCCATGCGTTGCTTTTAGAAGAAGTGAAGCTGGCTGCGATTCCCGTCTCTACAATTGCAGGGCTGGCTTCACTGTAATTACCCATGTTCCCTGTTTCCGTTTCAGACGAAAAGGGGTTATTTTATCTTGGCAAACTAGCCACGGTTAACTCCTGTAGGCCAACATACCTCTCCAGGCACTAGCCAGGATGAATTGTTTAATTGGTCGAAATCTAACTAAGCAGAGATCGTATCCGTGTGCAACACGGTTAAGTTTAACCATCATGTTGCTTTTCTCCAGTTAGTTAGTTTCAATTGTACGCGAGAGTCACGTGGACCAAGATCGGCTTCTGTGGCAAGGTCCTAACCGTATAGTATATGGCAATGTAGATAAGAAGAAAGAAACTTGGCCTCGTGTTGGCCTTTTATTCCAATGCATAAACTTCCATGCGTTGATTTTAGAAGAAGTGAAGCTGGGTGCGATTCCCGTGTCCACAATTTCAGGCCTGGCCTCACTGTAATTACCCATGTTCCCTGTTTCCGTTTCAGACGAAAAGGGGTTATTTTATCTTGGCAAACTAGCCACGGTTAACTCCTGTAGGCAAACATACCTCTCCAGGCACTAGCCAGGATGAAATGTTTAATTGGTCGAAATCCTACTAAGCAGAGATCGTATCCGTGTGCAACACGGTTAAGTTTAACCATCATGTTGCTTTTCTCCAGTTGGTTAGTTTCAATTGTACGCGAGAGTCACGTGGACCAGGCTCGGCTTCTGTGGCAAGGTCCTAACCGTATAGTATATGGCAATGTAGATAAGAAGAAAGAAACTTGGCCTCGTGTTGGCCTTTTATTCCAATGCATAAACTTCCATGCGTTGCTTTTAGAAGAAGTGAAGCTGGGTGCGATTCCCGTGTCCACAATTCCAGGCCTGGCCTCACTGTAATTACCCATGTTCCCTGTTTCCGTTTCAGACGAAAAGAGGTTATTTTATCTTGGCAAACTAGCCACGGTTAATTCCTGTAGGCCAACATACCTATCCAGGCACTAGCCAGGATGAAATGTTTAATTGGTCGAACTTCTACTAAGCAGAGATCGTATCCGTGTGCAACACGGTTAAGTTTAACCATCATGTTGCTTTTCTCCAGTTGGTTAGTTTCAATTGTACGCGAGAGTCACGTGGACCAAGATCGGCTTCTGTGGCAGGGTCCTAACCGTATGGTATATGGCAATGTAGATAAAAAGAAAGAAACTTGGCCTCGTGTTGGCCTTTTATTCCAATGCATAAATTTCCATGCGTTGCTTTTAGAAGAAGTGAAGCAGGGTGCGATTCCCGTCTCTACAATTGCAGGGCTGTAATTACCCATGTTCCCTGTTTCCGTTTCAGACGAAAAGGGGTTATTTTATCTTGGCAAACTAGCCACGGTTAATTCCTGTAGGCCAACATACCTATCCAGGCACTAGCCAGGATGAAATGTTTGATTGGTCGAACTTGTACTAAGCAGATCGTATCCGTGTGCAACACGGTTAAGTTTAACCATCATGTTGCTTTTCTCCAGTTGGTTAATTTCAATTGTACGCGAGAGTCACGTGGACCAAGATCGGCTTCTGTGGCAAGGTCCTAACAGTAAAGTATATGGCAATGTAGATAAGAAGAAAGAAACTTGGCCTCGTGTTGGCCTTTTATTCCAATGCATAAACTTCCATGCGTTGCTTTTAGAAGAAGTGAAGCTGGGTGCGATTCCCGTCTCCACAATTCCAGGCCTGGCCTCACTGTAATTACCCATGTTCCCTGTTTCCGTTTAAGACGAAAAGAGGTTATTTTATCTTGGCAAACTAGACACGGTTAATTCCTGTAGGCCAACATACCTATCCAGGCACTAGCCAGGATGAAATGTTTGATTGGTCGAACTTGTACTAAGCAGATCGTATCCGTGTGCAACACGGTTAAGTTTAACCATCATGTTGCTTTTCTCCAGTTGGTTAATTTCAATTGTACGCGAGAGTCACGTGGACCAAGATCGGCTTCTGTGGCAAGGTCCTAACCGTATGGTATATGGCATGTGAGATAAAAAGAAAGAAACTTGGCCTCGTGTTGGCCTTTTATTCCAATGCATAAACCTCCATGCGTTGCTTTTAGAGAAGTGAAGCTGGCTGCGATTCCCGTCTCTACAATTGCAGGGCTGGCTTCACTGTAATTACCCATGTTCCCTGTTTCCGTTTCAGACGAAAAGGGGTTATTTTATCTTGGCAAACTAGCCACGGTTAATTCCTGTAGGCCAACATACCTATCCAGGCACTAGCCAGGATGAAATGTTTAATTGGTCGAACTTCTACTAAGCAGAGATCGTATCCATGTGCAACACGGTTAAGTTTAACCGGCATGTTGCTTTTCTCCAGTTGGTTAATTTCAATTGTACGCGAGAGTCACGTGGACCAAGATCGGCTTCTGTGGCAAGGTCCTAACCGTATAGTATATGGCAATGTAGATAAAAAGAAAGAAACTTGGCCTCGTGTTGGCCTTTTATTCCAATGCATAAACTTCCATGCTTTGCTTTTAGAAGAAGTGAAGCTGGCTGCGATTCCCGTCAGCAGAGATCGTATCCGTGTGCAGTTGGTTAATTTCAATTGTACGCGAGAGTCACGTGGACCAAGATCGGCTTCTGTGGCAAGGTCCTAACAGTAAAGTATATGGCAATGTAGATAAGAAGAAAGAAACTTGGCCTCGTGTTGGCCTTTTATTCCAATGCATAAACTTCCATGCGTTGCTTTTAGAAGAAGTGAAGCTGGGTGCGATTCCCGTCTCCACAATTCCAGGGCTGGCTTCACTGTAATTACCCATGTTCCCTGTTTCCGTTTAAGACGAAAAGAGGTTATTTTATCTTGGCAAACTAGACACGGTTAATTCCTGTAGGCCAACATACCTATCCAGGCACTAGCCAGGATGAAATGTTTGATTGGTCGAACTTGTACTAAGCAGATCGTATCCGTGTGCAACACGGTTAAGTTTAACCATCATGTTGCTTTTCTCCAGTTGGTTAATTTCAATTGTACGCGAGAGTCACGTGGACCAAGATCGGCTTCTGTGGCAAGGTCCTAACCGTATGGTATATGGCATGTGAGATAAAAAGAAAGAAACTTGGCCTCGTGTTGGCCTTTTATTCCAATGCATAAACCTCCATGCGTTGCTTTTAGAGAAGTGAAGCTGGCTGCGATTCCCGTCTCTACAATTGCAGGGCTGGCTTCACTGTAATTACCCATGTTCCCTGTTTCCGTTTCAGACGAAAAGGGGTTATTTTATCTTGGCAAACTAGCCACGGTTAATTCCTGTAGGCCAACATACCTATCCAGGCACTAGCCAGGATGAAATGTTTAATTGGTCGAACTTCTACTAAGCAGAGATCGTATCCATGTGCAACACGGTTAAGTTTAACCGGCATGTTGCTTTTCTCCAGTTGGTTAATTTCAATTGTACGCGAGAGTCACGTGGACCAAGATCGGCTTCTGTGGCAAGGTCCTAACCGTATAGTATATGGCAATGTAGATAAAAAGAAAGAAACTTGGCCTCGTGTTGGCCTTTTATTCCAATGCATAAACTTCCATGCTTTGCTTTTAGAAGAAGTGAAGCTGGCTGCGATTCCCGTCAGCAGAGATCGTATCCGTGTGCAGTTGGTTAATTTCAATTGTACGCGAGAGTCACGTGGACCAAGATCGGCTTCTGTGGCAAGGTCCTAACCGTATAGTATATGGCAATGTAGATAAAAAGAAAGAAACTTGGCCTCGTGTTGGCCTTTTATTCCAATGCATAAACTTCCATGCGTTGCTTTTAGAAGAAGTGAAGCTGGGTGCGATTCCC
Source organism: Drosophila parabipectinata (assembly GCA_018153455.1). Taxonomy (NCBI): domain Eukaryota; kingdom Metazoa; phylum Arthropoda; class Insecta; order Diptera; family Drosophilidae; genus Drosophila; species Drosophila parabipectinata. The sequence continues at coordinate 409,391 of JAECYA010000037.1, read as the reverse complement.
GTCTCCACAATTCCAGGCCTGGCCTCACTGTAATTACCCATGTTCCCTGTTTCCGTTTCAGACGAAAAGGGGTTATTTTATCTTGGCAAACTAGCCACGGTTAACTCCTGTAGGCCAACATACCTCTCCACGCACTAGCCAGGATGAAATGTTTAATTGGTCGAAATCCTACTAAGCAGAGATCGTATCCGTGTGCAACACGGTTAAGTTTAATCATCATGTTGCTTTTCTCCAGTTGGTTAGTTTCAATTGTACGCGAGAGTCACGTGGACCAAGATCAGCTTCTGTGGCAAGGTCCTAACCGTATAGTATATGGCAATGTAGATAAGAAGAATGAAACTTGGCCTCGTGTTGGCCTTTTATTCCAATGCATAAACTTCCATGCGTTGCTTTTAGAAGAAGTGAAGCTGGGTGCGATTCCCGTGTCCACAATTCCAGGCCTGGCCTCACTGTAATTACCCATGTTCCCTGTTTCCGTTTCAGACGAAAAGGGGTTATTTTATCTTGGCAAACTAGCCACGGTTAATTCCTGTAGGCCAACATACCTATCCAGGCACTAGCCAGGATGAAATGTTTAATTGGTCGAACTTCTACTAAGCAGAGATCGTATCCGTGTGCAACACGGTTAAGTTTAACCGGCATGTTGCTTTTCTCCAGTTGGTTAATTTCAATTGTACGCGAGAGTCACGTGGACCAAGATCGGCTTCTGTGGCAAGGTCCTAACCGTATAGTATATGGCAATGTAGATAAGAAGAAAGAAACTTGGCCTCGTGTTGGCCTTTTATTCCAATGCATAAACTTCCATGCGTTGCTTTTAGAAGAAGTGAAGCTGGGTGCGATTCCCGTCTCCACAATTCCAGGTCTGGCCTCACTGTAATTACCCATGTTCCCTGTTTCCGTTTAAGACGAAAAGAGGTTATTTTATCTTGGCAAACTAGACACGGTTAATTCCTGTAGGCCAACATACCTATCCAGGCACTAGCCAGGATGAAATGTTTAATTGGTCGAACTTCTATTAAGCAGAGATCGTATCCGTGTGCAACACGGTTAATTTTAACCGTCATGTTGCTTTTCTCCAGTTGGTTAATTTCAATTGTACGCGAGAGTCACGTGGACCAAGATCGGCTTCTGTGGCAAGGTCCTAACCGTATAGTATATGGCAATGTAGATAAGAAGAAAGAAACTTGGCCTCGTGTTGGCCTTTTATTCCAATGCATAAACTTCCATGCGTTGCTTTTAGAAGAAGTGAAGCTGGCTGCGATTCCCGTCTCTACAATTGCAGGGCTGGCTTCACTGTAATTACCCATGTTCCCTGTTTCCGTTTCAGACGAAAAGGGGTTATTTTATCTTGGCAAACTAGCCACGGTTAACTCCTGTAGGCCAACATACCTCTCCACGCACTAGCCAGGATGAAATGTTTAATTGGTCGAAATCCTACTAAGCAGAGATCGTATCCGTGTGCAACACGGTTAAGTTTAACCATCATGTTGCTTTTCTCCAGTTGGTTAGTTTCAATTGTACGCGAGAGTCACGTGGACCAAGATCGGCTTCTGTGGCAAGGTCCTAACCGTATAGTATATGGCAATGTAGATAAGAAGAAAGAAACTTGGCCTCGTGTTGGCCTTTTATTCCAATGCATAAACTTCCATGCGTTGCTCTTAGAAGAAGTGAAGCTGGGTGCGATTCCCGTCTCCACAATTCCAGGCCTGGCCTCACTGTAATTACCCATGTTCCCTGTTTCCGTTTAAGACGAAAAGAGGTTATTTTATCTTGGCAAGCTAGACACGGTTAATTCCTGTAGGCCAACATACCTATCCAGGCACTAGCCTGGATGAAATGTTTAATTGGTCGAATTTCTATTAAGCAGAGATCGTATCCGTGTGCAACACGGTTAATTTTAACCATCATGTTGCTTTTCTCCAGTTGGTTAATTTCAATTGTACGCGAGAGTCACGTGGACCAAGATCGGCTTCTGTGGCAAGGTCCTAACCGTATAGTATATGGCAATGTAGATAAGAAGAAAGAAACTTGGCCTCGTGTTGGCCTTTTATTCCAATGCATAAACTTCCATGCGTTGCTTTTAGAAGAAGTGAAGCTGGGTGCGATTCCCGTCTCCACAATTCCAGGCCTGGCCTCACTGTAATTACCCATGTTCCCTGTTTCCGTTTCAGACGAAAATGGGTTATTTTATCTTGGCAAACTAGCCACGGTTAATTCCTGTAGGCCAACATACCTTTCCAGGCACTAGCCAGGATGAAATGTTTAATTGGTCGAACTTCTACTAAGCAGAGATCGTATCCGTGTGCAACACGGTTAAGTTTAACCGTCATGTTGCTTTTCTCCAGTTAGTTAATTTCAATTGTACGCGAGAGTCACGTGGACCAAGATCGGCTTCTGTGGCAAGGTCCTAACCGTATAGTATATGGCAATGTAGATAAGAAGAAAGAAACTTGGCCTCGTGTTGGCCTTTTATTCCAATGCATAAACTTCCATGCGTTGCTTTTAGAAGAAGTGAAGCTGGGTGCGATTCCCGTCTCCACAATTCCAGGCCTGGCCTCACTGTAATTACCCATGTTCCCTGTTTCCGTATCAGACGAAAATGGGTTATTTTATCTTGGCAAACTAGCCACGGTTAATTCCTGTAGGCCAACATACCTTTCCAGGCACTAGCCAGGATGAAATGTTTAATTGGTCGAACTTCTACTAAGCAGAGATCGTATCCGTGTGCAACACGGTTAAGTTTAACCGTCATGTTGCTTTTCTCCAGTTAGTTAATTTCAATTGTACGCGAGAGTCACGTGGACCAAGATCGGCTTCTGTGGCAAGGTCCTAACCGTATAGTATATGGCAATGTAGATAAGAAGAAAGAAACTTGGCCTCGTGTTGGCCTTTTATTCCAATGCATAAACTTCCATGCGTTGCTTTTAGAAGAAGTGAAGCTGGGTGCGATTTCCGTCTCCACAATTCCAGGTCTAGCCTCACTGTAATTACCCATGTTCCCTGTTTCCGTTTAAGACGAAAAGAGGTTATTTTATCTTGGCAAACTAGACACGGTTAATTCCTGTAGGCCAACATACCTATCCAGGCACTAGCCAGGATGAAATGTTTAATTGGTCGAACTTCTACTAAGCAGAGATCGTATCCGTGTGCAACACGGTTAAGTTTAACCATCATGTTGCTTTTCTCCAGTTGGCTAGTTTCAATTGTACGCGAGAGTCACGTGGACCAAGATCGGCTTCTGTGGCAGGGTCCTAACCGTATGGTATATGGCAATGTAGATAAAAAGAAAGAAACTTGGCCTCGTGTTGGCCTTTTATTCCAATGCATAAACTTCCATGCGTTGCTTTTAGAAGAAGTGAAGCTGGGTGCGATTCCCTTGACCACAATTCCAGGCCTGGCCTCACTGTAATTACCAATGTTCCCTGTTTCCGTTGTGAGGAGATTTAGTCTCCCCACACGCGAAGACAGATAGCCGGGGGCAAAGGGGGGGGCCGAGGAGGCGGAAAAAGGGGGTCAACCACCGGTTAACAACCCGGGCAGCCCAAGGGAACGTCGCCAGGATCAGTACGGGGGGTTGTGGGGAAAGGTGAAAGCCAGTTACCGTGGGTTCTGGCGAAGGGCTTCCCGTGGGAGGACGGAATCTACGTGGAACGTAACGGGTCCCGGGGCAACGTGGGGAAAGTAGTCCAGTGGGGAGTCAGCACGATGCGCAGGCGTGCCTTAGAAAGTGTGGCGGGGTGAGCGGCAAGGAGCAGAGGGGGGGGGTTGCGACGAAGAGTGCAACGGGCCCTGGAAGCCCACCGGTGCACCACGCACCAGCAGCAGAGATCCGTGGCCGGGGGAGACGAGGGGCCACGGACAGCGACCCGCCAACGGGAAAGTGGCGTGATTCTGGAAGCAGGATTAACGGCAGGAGCAGAATCCAGGAGGATTAACGGGCGCTCCAGTCAGTATAAAAGGAGGCCCACTGGAGCGGCTCGACACGAGTCTTTTTAGGAAGCTTGTAGCGTTGAGTTGGAGGACCGCCTGTGAAGAGTCCGCCATTCAAGTGTTAGAGCGTTTCTAAAAAGGATTCGGGTTTTGCTTGAGTTGAAGGGCCGCCTTTGGAGAGTCCGACAGCCAAGCGCGAGAAGAGCAAATAAGAAAATAAGGAAAGGATCCATTGCTGGACCTTCCTCCGGAAACCCAGGGTCGTGTAGACGAGTTGGTTCATTCCCGAACACGGCAGGTAGCCTTGCAAGGAAGTGAGGAAAGGATAAAGTCTGGCGTATGCCTTACCGACTCCTGAAATCATAACCAACAGGCGTGGTCCTGCGAGACAAGGATAGACCGACTCGAGATCGCACGCCCGGTGTACACGAGACGTACAGGACGAGACACAAGACAGAAGCAGGGTGGGGCAGGTAGCCTTGCAAGGAAGTGAGGAAAGGATAAAGTCTGGCGTACGCCTTACCGACTCCTGGAATCACAACCAACAGGCGTGGTCCTGCGAAACAAGGAGGCCTACTTGGGATCACACGCCCGGTAACCACGAGACGTACAGAACTAGGGAGACAAGGATCCGTTGCTGGACGGTTTCCTCTACAAGCCCGAGGCGTCAGAGTCGAGTCGAGCCTTGCAAGGAAGTGAAGAAAGGATAAGTCTGGCGTACGCCTTACCGACTCCTGGAATCGCAACCAACAGGCGTGGTCCTGCGAAACACGGATCGGCCGACTCAAGAACTCGCGTCCAAGTTACAGACCAAGTGAGAACACCCTGGTCACCAGCCCCGCCACTACAAACTCGGGTCCGCCGGAGCGTATGCACGGTGTCCCGGTGTAGAGGGAGCGCGACAATACGATCAGACACACGGCGGCTTCCAAACCTGGCACCGGAGCGTATGCACGGTGTCCCGGTGTAGCGGAGACGTCACACGGCAACTTCCAAACCTGGCGCCGGAGCGTATGCACGGTGTCCCGGTGTAGCGGAGGCGACCGACCGCAGCCAACCGTCAGATCAGTCGTAGTCGACCCAAGGGGGTGTTTTCTCAAGGCCAAAGGGCAGAAGGTAGCGGAATCGCTGGCAGCGCGGCGACAGGAGCACCATCGGCGACGGAGTAACGGCGGCGACGGAACAGCGGCAGCGTATCCCGGACAACCCGCATAGGACGCCGACGACGGAGCTAACAGGAACGGAAGGAGCAACGAATAAAAGAGAAAGAAAGCCTTTTGTAGTGTAAAGAGCTCTCAAAATAAAGAGTGTGGAAACTTTAAGCTATTTGTATTACTTTCTGGGCTTGGGCAATCACGTCGAATCTATAAATTCGGTGGAACGGATCCGCGAAACTCTGTGAGCTAGCCGCGGCAAATTGTAGCGATCAGCAGCAGAAAAGACAGTTCGTTACACCTGGCGCCCAAACTTCGTGATTGCATTTAGCCTAGAGAATAACATAGCAGAAAGATGGGAAGAAAGAATTGGATCTACACATTGAGAAAGGAGGAGCTGAGCGAAGTGTGTAGAGAGAACGGTCTACCAGCAGACGGGACTGTGGAAGCGATGAGATCCTCAGTGGCGAGGTGGGTCGACGAATCCAAGGAAGAGGAGGTACTGGCGCTAACACACGGCCTAGTTTGGACAAAGATCAACCCCCAGGCAGAGAGCAGCCAGCGAAACAGAGAAGTTTATAGAGAGCCTGGCGGTACCAGATCCAAGAATGGGAAGGAGCATAGAACCGCAGTCGAGAAAGTATGTTCCGGCCCCGGTGGATTACGCCAAAGTAGCCAGACAGGTGCGAGACTGGTCGTTTCGTTTCGACGGCACAGGGGACCCGTTAGAGTTCCTGGACCGAGTAACGTGGTCCGCAAAGACATACGGATTAGACATAAACACGATCCCCAGGGCCATGCCAGAACTACTGCAGGGCAGGGCCCAAAGGTGGTTCATCATGAACGACGAAGAATGGCCAACATGGGTGAGGTTCAAGGCAAGCTTCGAGAATTTTTTCCTGCCGAAAGGATACTTCGAAAAGTTGGCGGACCAAGTTGGCCAACGGAAGCAGCGTCGCGGAGAGCCTTTCAAAGAGTACATGGTGGACCTTCAGTCACTAATGAAACCTTTAGGAAAAACCACGAAAGAAGTAATCGAGAGGCTCGTCGAAAACTGCATGCCAAGGATGAAAATGTTCATAAGACCATACGCCTGTGCATCTTTAGAGGAGGTGATGGGCTTAGCAGAGGAGTTTGAAGAATTAGCGCAGGAGGAAGAGGCCTTTAACAGACAAGTGGCCACAGAACAAAGGTGGAGCCACAGTCAGCCGGCCGTAAACGAGAGGTGGCAAAGAGAGGAACCGCGCCAAGGCCCACCGGAGCGACAGAACAGCACGAACCAAAGTTGGATGCCGAGATGGCACCCCGAGACCCAGCATAGGTCGGCTCCGCAACAGCCTAATCAGCAGTGGGCAGCAGGGCCAAGGCAGGTCCGGTCGAGAACCCAGCCCAGGCATGCAACCGATGCGGTGGCATGGGCCATTGGGCCAGCGGGTGCAGGAACCCAAGGCTGCTTTTCTGCAAAATGTGCGGCGCGACAGGAGTTCGAAGCACAGAATGCTGCCAGAGGGCGGGAAATGCGCAGCGGTCCCAGCAACAGGGAGGAGAGCAGGGATCGCACGGTGCTGCCTCTCGAAATTAATAGGAGGACTAGCCGGAGAAGAGCAACAGTTGACGGCAACCATCGAGGTCGAGGGCACGGAGGTGAAAGCCATGCTGGATACAGGAGCGACGGCAAGTTTTATATCAGAGGACCTAGCAGAGAGCCAGGAAATAGCCGGGAAACGAGTCGCGATAAAGAGGCGGGTAAAGTTAGCCAATGGAAGCCATACAGAAATACGCGCCGCATTACAGGCTCGGATAAGCTTCGGCAACAGGACAAAGACACTGAACCTGCTGGTGATGCCAGGCATGGAGGACAGTCTGGTGCTGGGATGGGATTTCCTCAGCGAGTTCGGCGCAACGGTGACATGCGCAGGCCACCGCGTTACCATACCCAAAAGGGAGAGATGGGGCGGATGTCTGGAGGATAGACTGTCCGTAGCAGTGTCCGGATGTCCAGAGGTATGGGAAGACGAACGCAATAAGAGATTTATCGAGAGTGAGCTAGAAGCGTTCGCCGTCCAAACAGGATGCTCGAACATAACTCAGCACAGGATCACCATGAAGGACGACATTCCCATAAAACAGCGAAAAACCCGAAAATACAGGGGGAAATAAACGCAAAAGTGGAGGAGCTGTTGGAATAGGGATGCATTGAGCCCTCGAATAGCGCATACAGCTCACCGATTGTAATGGTGAAGAAAAAGACGGGTCAGTGGAGAATGTGCGTGGACTTTCGGCAAATCAAAGCAAAATCAGTAAAAGATGCGTACCCAATGCCACGAATAAATTTAATATTGGAGCAACTAAGGGAGGCCAGATTCTTCAGCAGCCTCGACTTGAAGGACGGGTATTGGCAGATCCCTCTGGAGGAAGGAAGCAGAAAGTACACCGCCTTCACCGTTCCAGGGAAGGGTCTGTTCCAATGGAAGGTGATGCCGTTCGGGTTGCACTCAGCCTCGGCAACATTTCAAAGGGCCCTTGACCAGGTCATAGGGCCGGACATGGCTCCACATGCCTTTGCGTATCAGGACAATATCATCGTGATCGGACCCACTAAGGAAGAACACATGGCGAACCTAAGAGAAGTGTTCAGAAGGTTGAAAGCAGCAAACCTGCGGATAAACACGGAAAAATGTCATTTTTTCAGGCAGGAACTGCTATACTTGGGACATAGAATAACGAGCCAAGGGATCGGCATGGATCCGGGGAAGGTCGCTGCCATTACGGAGCTGCAACCCCCGACAAACGTCAAGGGAGTACGACAGTTCATAGGGATGGCGTCATGGTATCGGCGGTTCGTCCCAGATTTCGCAGGAATCGCGAAGCCCTTGAACGATCTGCTACGAAAGGGGACGAAATGGGAATGGACTCCCAAGCACCAGGAGGCGTTCGAGACCCTAAAGGCACGGCTGGCGGAAGACCCAGTACTGGCGTGCCCAGACTTTGAGAAAAGGTTCGTGCTGCAAACGGACGCAAGCGACTACGGCGTCGGAGCGGTCCTGACCCAGGACACCGAGGAGGGCGAACGAGTGATCGCATACGCCAGTCGAACGCTGATTGGAGCTGAAAAAAATTACTCGGCAACGGAGAAGGAGTGCCTAGCCATAGTATGGGCGATCAGGCAAATGAGGCCCTACCTGGAAGGATATCAGTTCGACGTAATCACGGATCATATGGCACTGAAGTGGCTCAACAACCTCGAGAGCCCGCTTGGAAGAATAGCGAGGTGGGTGTTCGAGTTGCAGCAGTATGACTACGTCATCAGCTACAGGAAGGGTAAGCTGAACGTGGTCGCCGACGCGCTATCTCGCCAGCCGGTGTTGGAGCAGTTCAGAAGAACCGTGGATCTGGAAGTCCAAGAGTGCGTGTGGATAAACGCGTTAAAGGAGAAAATGAAGGCAAGCCCGCAAAAATTCCCGGACTACGTCGAAGAGGGCGGCTTGATTTACCGCCACGTTCCGCATAGAGCAGGAAGCGAGGAAGTGGCGTCATAGAAGTTGTGCGTGCCCACGGAGTCGAGGCAGCAGGTCCTCAAAGAGAACCATGACGCACCAGCGGCAGGACACCTAGGCGTGAGGAAGACGATAGCCAGAGTGGCCGCCAGGTACTTCTGGCCAGGGATGCAAAGAGACATCCGGAAATATGTCAGGAGATGCGAAACTTGCCTAAAATACAAACCATGCCAGATGCAAGCAGCAGGACAAATGCTGACACAGGTCCCGGAAGAGCCATGGGCAACGGTGTGTGCGGACTTCGTGGGTCCATTGCCAAGATCTAAACATGGGAATACAATGGTTTTGGTAATGATGGACCGGTTTTCGAAGTGGACGGAGATAGTGCCACTGCGGAAAGCAACTACCGAGGCACTGCAACAGGCAGTCAGAGAAAGGATTGTCGCTCGGTATGGAGTTCCGAAGGTGATGGTGACGGATAACGGCGTACAATTCACGCCGTTCCTCGGGGAGCTTGGCGTGCGCCACCAGTTCACCGCACCATATACGCCCCAAGAAAATCCAACAGAAAGGGCGAATAGAACGGTCAAAACGATGATCGCCCAGTTCGCTGGGGAGGACCAGAGGACTTGGGACGAGCACTGGCCAGAGCTCATGCTGGCAGTGAACTCGGCAGTGTCAGAGTCGACAGGGTATTCGCCTTGCTTTGTAACGCAGGGCAGGGAGCCCAGGATGCCAAGAGCGTTGTTCGACGAAAACGCGTTAGGCACAGGAGTTGGGCAAGGAACGCCCACGGAGAACGCGACGAAGTTGAAGGAAGTCTTCGAAATAGTGCGGAGGAACATGGAGCGGGCGGCCCAGGACCAGGCGAGGCACTATAATTTACGGAGACGGAAGTGGAGCCCAAAGATTGGCGAAACGGTGTGGGCAAAAGAGCACCATTTGTCGAAGGCAGCAGAGGGATTCGCAGCAAAACTGGCGCCGCGGTACGATGGGCCCTACACGGTCGTCAATTTCGTTTCGCCGGTAATTGTCATCATACGGCACGGAAGAACCAAGAAAGAGAAGAGGGCACACGTGAGTGAGCTGAAGTGCCAAGACATGGGATCACCGGCGAAAGAGGAATAGAACGGCAACCGGCACAAGTGCACAATGGAAAACGGGATATGTCCAGTAACGGGAGCTTTAACAGGTCCAGCCACGGAACAGTAACGGGGCATATCCAGTAGTGGGAGTTGGATGTGCTATAAAAGGCGGCGGCTGGGAGGAGCACGGTCTATTCAACAAAATCTAATCAACGAAGCAACATGAGCAACAGGTCAGAAGCAACGATGATCGTCTCGTCTGACGAGAGCGATTTGGAGATAGTCGGCGATCCCACATGGAGCGGAAGAAGGATGAGGACGGAGTGGGCGATCCAGCGGGCAGCAGGAGGACGGAAACACATACCGGTCGGTCGCGCCACTGTGGAGGAGCGGCGCCGGAGCGAGGCGCTGGAGCACAGGAGGAGATCGGAGAGGTGCCGCCAGCGAAAGGAGGCGATGGTCACCATCTCGGAGATGGCGACGAAGAGGGCCCAAAGAGCAGAGGAGATCTGCGAGGAGATTGACAGGGAGTGGAGAGACGTCAGGAGAGATGGACGGGAGAGAGCCATGAGGAGGGCGATGTCGAGGAGGATGCGGCTGCGACGGGCAAGGCGGCTGGTGGAGGCTGCGAAAAGGAGGAAAGCCACGAGGAGGACCCGGCCAGCGACGCCAACAACACGCCCTCGGTCGGAACGACCGGAGGAAAGGGAGGTGGCAACGGCCGCCAGAAAGAGGCAGCAGGAATCAACGTGGCCTGCGGCACCACCTACACCACGCCCAAGGAAGGAGGATAAGGAGGAGGAGCCATGGACGAAGGGGCCGTGGGTGTGGCCGACACCAAGGAAGCCGGCGCTGGGCCGGCAGCACTCGTGCCCGGAGGAGAGGCCAACAAGGCCGGTGCTGATGAGGTCAGCGTCGGATGGAGGTGACAAGGAGGTCCCAGAAGAAGACTGGCCGCCGGAGCTCTGTGTGAGGGTGGCGGCGGAGGTGGAGAGGAGGCGCGGACGCACCGGAAGGTGGTGTGTCATGGCGCAGGTTGGAGCCGTATGCTTCCGAGTGCGAGGAGGAACCAACGGTGTGAAAATATTGAAAAAAGTCTAAAAAGTAAAAGTCAAGAAAAAAATTTATTAAATAAAAACAAGAAAGGAAAGCTAACTTCGGGCGGAGCCGAAGTTGATATACCCTTGCAGTTAAAACCGGAATATAGAATAGAATCTGTACCAAGTTTCAGCTTTCTATCTTCAAAAACACGAAAGTTGGGTAATTTCCGATCGTTCAGTTATATGGCAGATATAGGATATAGTCGGCCGATCCTTATGAAATTTGGTAGGTTGGATCAACTGACCAAAAATAGAATCTGTATTAAATTTCAGCTTTCCATCTTCAAAAACACGAAAATTGGGTCATTTCCGATCGTTCAGTTATATGGCAGCTATAGGATATAGTCAGCCGATCCTTATGAAATTTGGTATGTCGTAATGTTTTGCCAAAAATAGCTCTCATGTCAAATTTGAACTCTCTAACTCTAAAAACACCAAAGTTATACCATTTCCGATCAATCAGTTATATGGCAGCTATAGGATGTAGTCGGCCGATCCCGGTCGTTCCGACTTATATACTGCGTGCAAAGGAAAGAAGGGTGTGTGCAAAGTTTCAAGACGATAGCTTTAAAACTGAGAGACTAGTTCGCGTAGAAACAGACAGACAGACAGACGGACAGACGGACATGCTCATATCAACTCAGGAGGTGATCCTGATCAAGAATATATATACTTTATAGGGTCGGAGATGTCTCCTTCACTGCGTTGCACACTTTTGGACAAAATTATAATACCCTCTGCAAGGGTATAATTAAATAAAATAAAAAATTAGAAAAAAAAAAAACCAATTAATTTAAAAAAAGAGGGGAAAAAAAAAAAAAAAAAAAAAAAAATTTAAGCTTAGGATAAAAAAGTGGGGGTATATAGAAAAAAAATTAAAATAGAAAAGAAGAAACATAGATACATATATGTACAAAAAAAAATTTTAAAAAAAAAAAGGTTTATAAAAAAAAAAAAAATAATAATAGAATAAAATAAAATACAACTGTAACTGAAAACAAAGATAAAGAAAAAATAATTATAAGGAAAGAACAACAAAACAAAAAAAAAAAAAAAACAAAAAAATTAAAAATTAAAGATTATTAAAGAAAAAGAATATAAAAAAAAAAAAAAATTATTATTATTAAAAAATTAATTAGAAATAAAAAAAAAAAAAAAAAAAAAAAAAAAAAAAAAAAACATGGAATAGGTACATGGTACATAGGCTAGGTGCTCTAAAATGGTCCAGGGGAGCGCACAGTCGTTTTCCGAAGGAGGGGGGAAGTGGATAGGTATCCACACCAAAATAAGAGGGTAACCGAGAACGTCATTTTTTTTGGGGGCCCATGTTCAGCACAGCGCATCAACACCGATGTCCAAACGGCTCTGTCGTTTCCCGATGAAGGGGGGAAGTGTGAGGAGATTTAGTCTCCCCACACGCGAAGACAGATAGCCGGGGGCAAAGGGGGGGGCCGAGGAGGCGGAAAAGGGGGTCAACCACCGGTTAACAACCCGGGCAGCCCAAGGGAACGTCGCCAGGATCAGTACGGGGGTTGGGGGAAAGGTGAAAGCCAGTTACCGTGGGTTCTGGCGAAGGGCTTCCCGTGGGAGGACGGAATCTACGTGGAACGTAACGGTGGCAGGTGAAAGGGTAAACGGCGCCACCCGGGGAAGAAGGAATCGACGTGGAACGTAACGGGTCCCGGGGCAACGTTGGGAAAGTAGTCCAGTGGGGAGTCAGCACGATGCGCAGGCGTGCCTTAGAAAGTGTGGCGGGGTGAGCGGCAAGGAGCAGAGGGGGGGGTTGCGACGAAGAGTGCAACGGGCCCTGGAAGCCCACCGGTGCACCACGCACCAGCAGCAGAGATCCGTGGCCGGGGGAGACGAGGGGCCACGGACAGCGACCCGCCAACGGGAAAGTGGCGTGATTCTGGAAGCAGGATTAACGGCAGGAGCAGAATCCAGGAGGATTAACGGGCGCTCCAGTCAGTATAAAAGGAGGCCCACTGGAGCGGCTCGACACGAGTCTTTTTAGGAAGCTTGTAGCGTTGAGTTGGAGGACCGCCTGTGGAGAGTCCGCCATTCAAGTGTTAGAGCGTTTCTAAAAAGGATTCGGGTTTTGCTTGAGTTGAAGGACCGCCTTTGGAGAGTCCGACAGCCAAGCGCGAGAAGAGCGAATAAGAAAATAAGGAAAGGATCCATTGCTGGACCTTCCTCCGGAAACCCAGGGTCGTGTAGACGAGTTGGTTCAATCCCGAACACGGCAGGTAGCCTTGCAAGGAAGTGAGGAAAGGATAAAGTCTGGCGTATGCCTTACCGACTCCTGAAATCATAACCAACAGGCGTGGTCCTGCGAGACAAGGACAGACCGACTCGAGATCGCACGCCCGGTGTACACGAGACGTACAGGACGAGACACAAGACAGAACCAGGGTGGGGAGACCGAGTTGAGCCACTCCCGAACACGGCAGGTAGCCTTGCAAGGAAGTGAGGAAAGGATAAAGTCTGGCGTACGCCTTACCGACTCCTGGAATCACAACCAACAGGCGTGGTCCTGCGAAACAAGGAGGCCTACTTGGGATCACACGCCCGGTAACCACGAGACGTACAGAACTAGGGAGACAAGGATCTGTTGCTGGACGGTTTCCTCTACAAGCCCGAGGCGTCAGAGTCGAGTTGAGCCATTCCCGAACACGGCAGGTAGCCTTGCAAGGAAGTGAAGAAAGGATAAGTCTGGCGTACGCCTTACCGACTCCTGGAATCGCAACCAACAGGCGTGGTCCTGCGAAACACGGAGCGGCCGACTCAAGAACTCGCGTCCAAGTTACAGACCAAATGAGAACACCCTGGTCACCAGCCCCGCCACTACAAACTCGGGTCCGCCGGAGCGTATGCACGGTGTCCCGGTGTAGAGGAGCGCGACAATACGATCAGACACACGGCGGCTTCCAAACCTGGCACCGGAGCGTATGCACGGTGTCCCGGTGTAGCGGAGACGTCACACGGCAACTTCCAAACCTGGCGCCGGAGCGTATGCACGGTGTCCCGGTGTAGCGAAGGCGGCAGTCAACAAACAAACTCCCAAACCTGGCACCGGAGCGTATGCACGGTGTCCCGGTGTAGCGGAGGCGACCGACCGCAGCCAACCGTCAGATCAGTCGTAGTCGACCCAAGGGGGTGTTTTCTCAAGGCCAAAGGGCAGAAGGTAGCGGAATCGCTGGCAGCGCGGCGACAGGAGCACCATCGGCGACGGAGTAACGGCGGCGACGGAACAGCGGCAGCGTATCCCGGACAACCCGCATAGGACGCCGACGACGGAGCCAACAGGAACGGAAGGAGCAACGAATAAAAGAGAAAGACAGCCTTTTGTAGTGTAAAGAGCTCTCAAAATAAAGAGTGTGGAAACTTTAAGCTATTTGTATTACTTTCTGGGCTTGGGCAATCACGTCAAATCTATAAATTCGCTGGAACGGATCCGCGAAACTCTGTGAGCTAGCCGCGGCAAATTGTAGCGATCAGCAGCAGAAAAGACAGTTCGTTACACCGTTTCAGACGAAAAGGAGTTATTTTATCTTGGCAAACTAGCCACTGTTAATTCCTGTAGGCCAACATACCTATCCAGGCACTAGCCAGGATGAAATGTTTAATTGGTCGAACTTCTACTAAGCAGAGATCGTATCCGTGTGCAACACGGTTAAGTTTAACCGTCATGTTGCTTTGCTCCAGTTGGTTAATTTCAATTGTACGCGAGAGTCACGTGGACCAAGATCGGCTTCTGTGGCAAGGTCCTAACCGTATAGTATATGGCAATGTAGATAAGAAGAAAGAAACTTGGCCTCGTGTTGGCCTTTTATTCCAATGCATAAACTTCCATGCGTTGCTTTTAAAAGAAGTGAAGCTGGGTGCGATTCCCGTCTCCACAATTCCAGGCCTGGCCTCACTGTAATTACCCATGTTCCCTGTTTCCGTTTCAGACGAAAAGGGGTTATTTTATCTTGGCAAACTAGCCACGGTTAATTCCTGTAGGCCAACATACCTATCCAGGCACTAGCCAGGATGAAATGTTTAATTGGTCGAACTTCTATTAAGCAGAGATCGTATCCGTGTGCAACACGGTTAATTTTAACCGTCATGTTGCTTTTCTCCAGTTGGTTAATTTCAATTGTACGCGAGAGTCACGTGGACCAAGATCGGCTTCTGTGGCAAGGTCCTAACCGTATAGTATATGGCAATGTAGATAAGAAGAAAGAAACTTGGCCTCGTGTTGGCCTTTTATTCCAATGCATAAACTTCCATTCGTTGCTTTTAGAAGAAGTGAAGCTGGCTGCGATTCCCGTCTCCACAATTGCAGGGCTGGCTTCACTGTAATTACCCATGTTCCCTGTTTCCGTTTCAGACGAAAAGGGGTTATTTTATCTTGGCAAACTAGCCACGGTTAACTCCTGTAGGCCAACATACCTCTCCAGGCACTAGCCAGGATGAAATGTTTAATTGGTCGAAATCCTACTAAGCAGAGATCGTATCCGTGTGCAACACGGTTAAGTTTAACCGTCATGTTGCTTTTCTCCAGTTGGTTAATTTCAATTGTACGCGAGAGTCACGTGGACCAAGATCGGCTTCTGTGGCAAGGTCCTAACCGTATAGTATATGGCAATGTAGATAAGAAGAAAGAAACTTGGCCTCGTGTTGGCCTTTTATTCCAATGCATAAACTTCCATTCGTTGCTTTTAGAAGAAGTGAAGCTGGCTGCGATTCCCGTCTCCACAATTCCAGGGCTGGCCTCACTGTAATTACCCATGTTCCCTGTTTCCGTTTCAGCTGACAAAATTGTCAGAAGGGATCGATTATTACCAGCAAAGATTATAAAGTACATAGATGGGACATCAGGGCCCAAAACGGTCAACTTTTTTCGTCGAGCTTGTTAGTGAGGGGGGAACTCACATGCATACAATTCTATTTTTAGAACTCTTTACATGAATTCGTGTATGTGTGTCTGTATGTATGTCTGTGTTCAAATCCTCGTTAGGACTTTGAACTTTTTCTTTCTTTTATAATTATATTTTTTTTATTTTTCTTTAACTGTATTATTTTCTTTAATTTTACAATTGTAAAATTTTTTTATTCTTCATTATGTCCCGCTAAAAAAATGCTAATAAAATTTCAAGGGAGACCTTCCGGCATTTTGTCATCCGACACGTCCGTCACTTATTTTTACAATTGTAATAGAATGCCATTAAAAATAATAATAATAATTATAATAAAATTATTAAAAAAATATAAGTAAATATATAAAGAATCATAAAAATAAAACTTTATCAAAATTGAAACAACCGCCCGCTAATGAAATCGAACCCCATGAATAAGGACCGCGCACTATCCATCTAGGCCACCCTCGAAGTTGATTTTATGATACTTAAAATTGGTGTTAAAGGAGGCGCTAGAATCCATACCAAAAACAGAGCTGACGAGTAGGATAGTAAAAGATATTTCTGATCTCTTTACTCTTACATTGGTTCGATTACAACGTTTCAAACTTTCATCGTTCCAAAGATGTTACGATCTAAAAATAGAATTCTCTCTTTCCCTCTCTCATCTTATAGCGGGTTCCACTACGAACTGAGACGATGTTAAGGTGATTTTACAATTTTGTATTTTTATTGTTTTTTTTATGTTTTTTTATTGGATTATAAATTTAGGAAAACACATTAAAAGAATAAAAAAATAATATAAATAGATTTAAAATTAAAAAAAAATGGATGTCCCGATCCTGGTTTGAACTTGTTTTACTTTGCACACCAGCCAAGCACTCTACCACTCGGCTATTCCTCATTCGTTGTCGCGCGAAAAATTTCTTAAACTTAACTTGTCGCGCAATGGACTGCTGGAACCCGCCATAGAAAATTTTTCTTTGTATGAGATGTCCTATCTATGTACTTTATAATCTTTGTTACCAGCCATTACACCACCCGATAATTATCGGGTTAATTATAAATTATAATCTACCACCATTCGACGGACGATTGGAGGGAATTAGGGTTTGATGTCTTAAAATGAAACGTGCCAATCCTAAATAAGGTTTTATACTTTGAAAAACTTTTCGTTTGGAACGTAGCTGAACGTAGAGAGCAAGATATGGCTGAAAGTTTGTCCCACTTTAACTATTGCGGGTACACCAAACTATGAAAACTCGATTTTAACATCTAGTCTCGGATAGCAGTAGCTAATCCGTACTTGTAGGGGAGACTTCGCATATTTTAATATAGACTCGCACGTCCTTGGCTAAACCAGGCCAATATAAGTGAGGTCACAGTTGCTCTATAGTTTTCTATATATCCCTGGTGCATTAAAATAACGCAGTTATGCTCTTGTTTAAGAGTACTTCCTCTCATCCTTTCCGGAATCCACAACATCCAGGAGTTTTCCTTCTGTTGAAGATTACCTGAGACATGTTCTGTTCTAATATATACAATTATCTCAAAAATTTTGATATCTGGGAACTTGAGAGGGCTTGGTCTTTATTTTTAAACGTTTATATATTGCAGCACCGGAGCAGACTTTAGTAGTAGGTTAAGTTCGTCCGTCGCTTTCTGCGCTTCCGGGGTCTAATAAAATTTTCTAGTGGTTAATATAACTTTGGTGATGGGAAATCCTAAAAATCCTAAAAATTTCGTATACGCGAGACTTTGGCCTGATCAGTAGAAACTCCATCTTTACCTATGACGTAACCTAAATAATTAACGCTAGTTACACAAGATCGACTTTTCCCTATGCTTAACATGAGATAAGTTTTTTTCTGATGACTTAAGACATCTAAATGTGCACTAAATAAATGTGCATGCACTAGACGCATGTGATATGGTCTTGAATTGGTACAGTGGCCATCCAGGTATCGTGAACGCCGTAAATGGCTTGGCTTCCTTCGTTACCTCAATTTGCCAATACGCATCTCTTAAGGGTGTAGCCTCATGTTCCGGCTTACTTTTAGAGGTTATTTAAAAAAAAATTTGTTCGTAATAAAAAAATAATGCGATCGTTTCAATTTTCAAATATGTTTCTATAGGCATCATAAAGTATTTGAAAATATTTTATTTAATTTATTCTTGTGTAGTTTAATACACTTTATAGCATGCCAAAGTATGCATGTAAAAAATGTGGTAGGTCCCTGGCACAGGTGATTTCGACTGCTAGAGTCATCCGAAACAAAAAATTAGAATAGATTATTGTTTTGTAAGCTTATGGCTCTGTCCCGTAAAAAAATGGCGAACTCACAAAAATAAAATTTAAAAAAATTTATTTTAAATTAATGATCAATAAAAAACTAATCATTAAAAATAAATGATTCTAGCACGGGACAAAGATGTTACTCTTTAGAACAACATATCAAAATTTCAGCTAGATCGGTAGTATAGAATTTTGTGAATCACCTGCGCCACACACAAAAATGTCGTTCCGAGAGAAACGCGTTTAAAGTTTAGACGCTACCGAGTAACTCATACTATTCGGAAAAAAATCGTTTTTTTTAACCTCACACTATTAATTATATTAATAGCTTTAGGCAGCTGGGATAAAAAAAACCAATGCTGGGTAACGGGTATGCATCTTTTTTAGTCGCCAAATTAAGTTTTCTGGCATCTTAACATAGCCGTGTCTTATTTGGCCAAGTCACATTGGTGAGCTCTAGGCGCTGCTAGAAGGTTCTGTGACGTCGAGGGACAACAAATTCGGTAAATTTTTGCATATATTAATTTATCTACCGCGGGGCTATCTGGGGAAAATCTCTGTGATGCTTGGAAAGGAAATGGATAATGGATGCTCTTTCCAGCAAGTAATGGAAAAATTAAGAAGCAATACACCTTTAAGAACCTTAGCAATACAAAACGTAGAGTGCGTGTAAATAAGCGTTCTGAAGAACAAGATATCGACAAACCCACAGAAATATTCGGGTTTCGTAGAAGAAGAATTCCAAGAGAAGACGAGAAGAGAAGAAGAGTGCCGTCGTGCAAGTTATTTGTGCCATGAGGCATCAGGTTCTAAAAGAAGGCATCAGGTTCTAAAAGAAACCCACAACGTGCCGTAGGCAGAACACCTAGGAGGAAGGAAATATTTCAAACACGATTTTGTACTATATTCGACCTGATACATTGTAAAGATACGCGAGACTTTGGCCTGATCAATAGAAACTTCATCATTACCTATGACGTAACCTAAATAATAAGGAAAAGCCCTAATATGTATCTTTAAACAGGGACTGCAAATAAGACTTATGAGTTGAAAAAAATTGAACCACAAAAAACGCATTTGCGGGGAGTGTCCGAAAAGACAATAAACTTTTATTTTGATTTCTATTGCTAAAATTGAAATATATCTCCTATTTTCAATTTTAATAATAATAATTAAGAATAAGAATTTTTATAAAAAAAATTAAAAATAAAAATTATGATTCAATTTTTATTATTGATTCAAGCTTTGATTCAATTTTTATTATAACCAGAAAGGAAAGCTTTGGGCGGAGCCGAAGTTGATATACCCTTGCAGTTAAAACCGGATATATATCGCAAACATCGGATACAGCTGGCCGATCCTTATGAGAATATCATAATAAAACCAATTAACTAAAATAAAAAATCTAAAAAAAGTCCCAAGCTTCTATCTTCAAATATGCGAAAGTTGATATTTCTACCAAATAATATTTCCGACCGTTCAGTTATATGGCAGCTATAGGATATAGTCGGCCGATCCTAATGAAATTTGGTAGGTTGGATCAACTGACCAAAAATAGAATCTGTACTAAATTCCAGCTTTCTATCTTTTAAAACACGAAAAATGGGTCATTTCCGATCGTTCAGTTATATGGCAGCTATAGGATATAGTCGGCTGATCCTTATGAAATCTGGCATGTCGTAATGTTTTGCCAAAAATAGCTCTCACGTCAAATTTGAACTCTCTTACTTTAAAACAAGAAAGGAAAGCTAACTTCGGGCGGAGCCGAAGTTGATATACCCTTGCAGTAAATTGTGGGAAAAATTAAACACTGCAACTATTTAGTATAGCTAGTATACTTTAAATTGGATATATTTAGCCTTTTTTATCATTTTTAACAATACTATGGAAGTGATTTAAAATATTTTTATGTTATACTGGGATTCCGGGTAGTAAGTTATTAAAGATTATAAAATTTTGTTCATTTTCATTGTTAAGTTTACAACCCTATACTTTTTAAATAACACCCGAATTTTTATTGCAAGAAAACCATGGGATTATCCCATGATGACCTAATTTAGGTAATGCCACCAATTGGTTCAATGGAAATCGTTGAATGAACACGTGCAAGGGTTTTCAATTGCGTAACAGGTAGTGCAGGTATAAATGCAATTTACATGGGGACTGAGTAACTTTAGAATATCAGGTATTACCTTTTTTCTGATTGGTTGAATCGGAATAATATTATCCCTCAAATTTGGGTTGTAAATATTCGTAACGCCTAAATTCATAACACAACAGGTAAAACAGGTATATAATATGATCCTCACATTTTATTGCCTTGACAAAAAGGGTAAAACTGTGTAACCTTAAAGGGTTAAGGGATTATTCGTTTTTTTTTTTTATATTACCTAACTGGCCTATATATTGAAAGAACCACTAATCCGTAGATCAGTCTAAAAAAAATTTTACCGAGTGACGACGTTACTCTGTCAGTTGAAATTTAAAGTGCGTGAAAAGTATTTTTTGCCAGTGTTAAAATTAAAGAGTGCAAGTTTTATTTTTTACCAGTGACAAAAAAGTGTGTGTTTAAAAAATATATGAAATAATTTTTGAAACATATATTTTGGTAAGTTCTATTCCTCTAAAAGCGTCCCTTGATATAAGATTTATGAAGGGGGAATTTAATCCTTCGTAAATTTTCTATTACCTTTGTTTACCCAATTTTTACAATTTAATTTGAATTTTTTTAAACAGCACCCAAAAAATGCCACGTGTTTCACGCACGTCCCAGGAGCAACGCCGCCAAGCTGCTTTAAACCGCAGCAGAGCCCGCTACCAACAAAATGCGGTGGAAATAAGAAGCAGGAACTCGCAACACATCGCCAATGTACGCGCAAGCAACCCAGACTTACGGGAGGAAAGTCGTGCGCAGGATTCCGCAGCACGGGCTCAGAGGAGACGCAGCGAAAGGATTCGCACTCTAGAGCGCCTTCGTGATACTGAAGCACATGCTGATCGACGACAGGATCTTCAATTCCGTGTTCCAGAAAGGGTTCGGGACATGGAAGCACGTGCGAACCGTCGGGAGAACCCGGAGGAACGGCGACGAGAGCAGTTGCAAAACACTGCTGACCATTCTACCCGGAGGGATAATCCAGAAATACGTTCCGCAGAGCGGATTCGGGATGCAGAGTCGCATTTTTATCGTCGTCAGAACCCAGACTATCGTGTTTCAGAGAGGATTCGGGACATGGAAGCACGAGCGACCCGTCGAGAAGACCCCGAGGAGCGTCGACGAGAGCAGTCACAAAACACTGCTGACCATTCTACCCGGAGGGATAATCCAGAAATACGTTCCGCAGAGCGGATTCGGGATGCAGAGTCGCATTTTTATCGTCGTCAGAACCCAGACTATCGTGTTTCAGAGAGGATTCGGGACATGGAAGCACGAGCGACCCGTCGAGAAGACCCCGAGGAGCGTCGACGAGAGCAGTTACAAAACACTGCTGACCACTCTACTCGGAGAGAAATTCCAGAAGTACGTTCCGCAGAACGGATTCGGGACGCAGAATCGCGTTTTGTTCGCCGACAGGACCCAGACTATCGGATTTCAGAGAGGATTCGGGACATGGAAGCACGGGCGACCCGTCGAGAAGACCCCGAGGAGCGGCGACGAGAGCAGTTACAAAACACTGCTGACCACTCTACTCGGAGAGAAATTCCAGAAGTACGTTCCGCAGAACGGATTCGGGACGCAGAATCGCGTTTTGTTCGCCGACAGGACCCAGACTATCGGATTTCAGAGAGGATTCGGGACATGGAAGCACGGGCGACCCGTCGAGAAGACCCCGAGGAGCGGCGACGAGAGCAGTTACAAAACACTGCTGACCATTCTACTCGGAGGGATAATCCAGAGCACCGAATTCCCGAACGTATTAGGGATATGGAGGCACACGCGGCCCGCCGAGCGGACCTGGAAGAGCGGCGACGAGAGCAGGTGCAAAATACTGCTGACCATGTGACGCGGAGGACTATTCCGGAGTACCGAAATCCGGAACGGGTACGGGACGCCACAGCGCGTGCTATTCGTCGAGAGGACTCCGAGGAGCGGCGACAAGAGCAGGTGCAAAATACTGCTGACCATGCCTCTCGGAGGACCAATCCCGAATTTCGAATTCCAGAGCGGATTCGAGACGCCGTAGCGCGAGCTGCTCATCGCGAGGACCCTGAAGAACGTGCAAGGGAACAGGAAAGGAACACTGGAGAGCACCGACAGCGACGAAGGGATTCTGAGGACAGACAGCGAGAACGGGAGAGGGACGCCAATAACAGGAGAGCAACCAGGAGAAATCCCATCGCAAGAACACAGGAGCAACGGATAAACACATCACAACGCCGGGAAACACGACAACAGCGGAGGATTCGGGAAGAACAAATTCGGCAAATGGCAGAGGATCGATTAATAAACTTCAGGATGGACCCCCAAAATCGACTGGATGCCTCCCAAAGGCAGTCGCAACGCAATATGGACGCAAGAGCTCAACTTTCGGAGGACGAACTGGATCAGGAACGAGAACAACAGCGAAATAGGATTCGAGCAACAGCAAGGGATCTTTATCACAGGAACATAAAGGAAGGACCAACGGAAATTTGTATTTGCTGTGGAGGAACATGGTTCCGTTCGCAGGTAAGTGGATTATACATCCTGGCTATCTCCTCTAAATTTCCTCTCCTAAACGTTGGCAACGCCTTTTATCTGTCAAGGAAGTTTCCCAGTCCGTCCGGTAAATATAACTTTTGCCACACTTGTCGTCGTGCCATCTCTCTCGGCAAACTCCCATCACTCTGCCTTTCCAATGGGTTCGACTTCCCAGAAATTCCTGAGTGCTTGAATGGACTCACCTGCCTCGAAGAACGCCTTATCTCACCGAGAATTCCTTTTATGAGGATTATTTCCCTCGGCTATGAAAGGCAATGCGGAATCAGAGGGGCAGTAGTGAACGTTCCAATTTCAGTTCCTGATATTGTGACTGCGCTTCCGCGCTCTTTCGACTCTACTCATGTCATCCAAGTCCATTTAAAAAGGAGACTAGAGTACGCTCACAATTTCATGACTGAAACTATTCGACCCGCTCGGGTCCTTGAAGCTGTACGGTACTTAGTGAATACCGAGCTCTACAGAAAGCACAACATTTCACTGAACGAATCATGGCTAGCAGGACTTCAAGGAATTAATGAAATTCCTTTTATTGCGGATGAATCTGATCGCGAAGCAGTAGAGCAACTTCTTCAGCAGCAACACCTATCCCAAAATGCTGCAGAGCTCGAAGAAAATTTAAATCCCGGAGGCCATGAAACATTATTGGAAAATAATGATACTGCAATTCAGCGCATTGCATTGGCACCGGGTGAATGCCGCCGCCCAACAAGCTTAACGCTTGACGAAGACGCAGAGGAACTTTCCTTTCCAACTATTTCTTGCGGAGAAATATTTAAAGGAAATACAACCTATGCAAAAAAAGCCCGATCTCAAATCCGATTTTACGACCGTCGCTGCGCTGTAGTTCCTAAAGTTTTATACATGTATAAATTTTACGAAATGCAGCGCATTCAAAATTCTATTTCAATTGCTTTACGCAAAAAGTCAGGTGCAGTTACCGCTGGTAATCTGCGGGATGAGTCATTTGTTGACAGACTTGTTCAACATGATGATGGCTACCACATCCTTAAAGGCTTACGGTCTGCACCAGCTCATTGGGAGGCTGAAAAAAAAAAAGTTATTGCTATGATTCGACAATTTGGGTTGCCAACCTTTTTCATTACTCTTTCCGCTGCTGAAACTAAGTGGAATGAACTTTTAGTTATCCTTTCCCTTCTATTGGACAATAGGGCTATAAGCGAGGAAGAAGCGGCAGCTCTTTCCAGCTCCGAAAAGGCTCGGTTAATCCGATCCGATCCAGTGACGTGCTCTCGATACTTCGATTACAGGTTGCGACAATTAATGAAATTGTTCAAAACCGATATTTTTGGGGAATTCAATCTTTCCCATTTTTATTGGAGAATCGAATTCCAGCACAGAGGATCTCCGCACTCTCATGGCATGTACTGGCTTGCTGGTGCTCCTAAGCTCGAAGACGCCGAAAATACCGAGCAAGTAATAAACTTTATCGATAGGTTTATTACTACAAATGGAGACGATCCTGAGTTACAAGAAGTAATTCAGTATCAACGCCACAAGCATAGTGCTTCCTGCCTGAGAGAGTTACGCGGACAGGAGTTCTGCCGATTCAATATGCCATATCCTCCTATGCCCGAAACGCTTCTTTTGCATCCAATGGAAGAAAACGAAGTAAATGTTGAAGAACATAAAACTTTGTTCAAAAAAATTAAGGAAGCTTTAAGGACCATTTCTAATGAAGACGCAGCTTTATATAATAATTTTGATTATTTTCTGACCCACCTTGAAACTAATTTTGAAGCCTACAAATTAGCCTTACGTTCCAGCTTGAAAAAGCCACAAATTTTTCTTCGCAGACAATTCTCCGACCGATTGCTCAATGCTTATAATAGAGATATTCTAGGCTTACACAGAGCTAATATGGATATTCAATTTATCCTAGATGCTTACGCCTGTTGTAGTTATATTATTAACTACATAAACAAATCGAACAGAGGCGTATCGCAGTTGCTCCGTGAAGCCATGGCAGAAATAAGCCATGGGAATATTTCTATTAAAAGGAAATTACAGCACCTCGGGAATAAGTTTATTAACGCTACAGAAATATCGGCCCAAGAAGCAGCTTACAATATTTTGGGTCTGCATATGTCGGAGGCAAGTGAAGGTACTATTTTTATAAACACTTGCCATCCAGACAAACGAGTTAGATTAGCTCGCTCAAATGAAGAATTAGAGCGACTACCAAACAACTCGGTGGATATTTTTGAGCGTAATATTCTTGACCGATATGTGCAAAGGCATGAGCAGTTGGAAGGGATTTGTTTAGCAGATTTCGCGGCTTGGTACAGATTTGTCAAGCGGAATACACGATCTGCCGCTAATCATAGAGAAGACTATGATGAAGCAAATGATGTGGAGGTAGATGACGAAGATGAAGTTGCTGAGCAAAGGTATCCACTGATGGATGGGTCTGGTTGTGTTAAGAAACGCAGGCATCCCCTGATTCTAAGGTGGGTTCGCTTTAGCATTAACTCTTCACCTTCCGATTATTTCCGAGAGCATTTAATGCTCTTCTATCCTTGGCGAAATGAAGAAGCTGAACTTCTTTCCAACGACATTGAAGACACATTCCGAGTAAACCATGAAGCAATTAAGGCAAAAAAAAGGAACTATGATGTGTTTGATGATATGGAGTTAGAAAGAGTTCTAGAAGATTTGCAAGAGGATAGGGGAGATAATGCTCCTGTTGCGGAAGAACCTTCCTCCCAATTTTTAGACGAAGAGTTTAGAGCTTTGGCAGTACCAAATATAGAGCGGAACGTAAATATTCTTCAGGATGACAATGCGTTAAACAACCCTGAAGAAGATGGCGAACTTCAGTTAATTAGACTCCCCCCGATAGTTTCCAATGATGACCTTTGCTCGCTAACTCGGTCCCTCAACCATAAGCAAAGACAATATTATGCACATGTGATGCATAATGTTGTTTGTAAAAATATTTTTTACGAATATGTTGGTGGAGGGGCGGGTGTGGGAAAAAGCAGACTGATTTCTACCATCTATCAGTCTGTGACTTGGCGAGCAAATAAGCTTCCTGGTGCTACGGATTCGGCAAAGGTTTTATTATGTGCTCCAACTGGAAAAGCTGCTTTTGGAATTGGAGGACTGACACTTCATTCAGTGTTTTCTCTTCCAATTAATCAAGCTTCAGGTCCCTTAAGACCTTTAAGCAATGATAGTTTAAATACAATTCATTGCAAGTTGATTGATCTCCAATTAATTATAATTGATGAAATTTCTATGGTTGGTTCTAAAATGCTTTCATTTTTGGATCAACGGCTTCGTCAAATTTTCCGAAGCCCTGACTTAAGTTTTGGTGGAAAATCAATTATAGTTTTTGGAGATCTAAAACAGCTTTCCCCAGTTGGAGACAGTTGGATATTTTCGGAAAGGACAATTAATCCTTATAGCGTTTTAGCAGGAAATAGCCTATGGAGCAACTTTAAGTATTTTGAGCTCACAGAAATAATGCGCCAAAGAGGCGATCATGCATTTGCTCAAGCCCTGAATCATTTATCTGAGGCTTGCATGACAATTGCAGATATAGAGCTCCTTAAGCAAAGAGTTGTTTCACCCAGCGAAGTTCCTGATGATGCCATTCATTTATTTTCTTCTAACGAAGAAGTTAATAATTACAATTCCATAAAACTAGCGCAAATTGGGACGGAAGAGCTGGTTTCCACTGCCGTTGACACAGTGAAAACTGCGAACATATCTGCACGAAACAGAGAAAACACGTTAAGATATGCTCAAAATATGAAAACCTCTGAAACACAGGGTTTGCCATATAATCTTCATCTCAAAACAACTGCTAAATATATGGTAACCGTCAATATAGACACAAGTGACGGACTTGTAAATGGAGCAACTGGTCAGCTGATGCAAATTGATCATTGCTTAGTGAATGGCTCAAATTTAGTAACGCGACTTTGGATTAAATTTTTTGAACGCACGGTTGGCGCTATCGCCAGATCAAAGATTCGGAACAGTCCCGATCCCGAATGGACTCCAATATTAAAATCCTCTCGAGTTTTTCAATGTGGAAGATCCGAACATGCTTCTGTTGACCGAAAGCAATTCCCAATTGTTCCTGCTGAGGCTATTACCATCCACAAAAGCCAAGGAGCAACATATAGCAAAGTCGCCGTGCATCTTAAAAGAGGCATCAAGCGAGCTTCGCTATATGTTGGATGCAGCAGGGCTACTAGCGCATCAGGACTTTTCCTTCTAGGCGACTTTGTTCCTCCAACCAGATTTGGAGCCCCAAATGTCCAAGACGAGCTTAAAAAGTTAAGAGAGGAAAAGTTCTTGACTACGCATTATGAAGTTTTGGTCAGAAGTAATGAAGAAATCTCCCTATATTACCATAATGTTGAGTCTCTTCGAAGCCATCGCGAAGATATTTTCAACGACCCTATTATTTGTTCTGCAAATTTTCTTTGTTTTGTCGAAACTTGGACTCTTCCCAGCGAAGACTTTTCTTTACAAGGTTTTGACATTATAAAAAGAATTGACAGCAATCGATTGAATGGTATCGGCAAAAATGGAATTATGATTTATGCCAAGCAAAATATTGCCGAAAATGTAGTTCCCTTGTTCGAGAAAAATAAGTCTTTGAGCTCTAGAACTTTGAGCTCTAGCTCCAATCGATTGCCTTCAAATATCTCGATACATCTTTTATTGTTGTTTATAGGAATCCTGCTTTTCCTATAACACAATTTCGAAATGAAATTTTGGCGGATGTTGAAAGAGTACGCAGCTTGGAAAATAATAGCAAATTGGTTATTTTAGGAGATTTTAATATATGCAGATCTACAAACACTGATCGACTTGAGGAAGCTTTACATGAATTTAATCTTAGTCCAATCAATAATTGTTCTACTACCAAGCATTTAACGCAAATTGATTGGATATTTGCTGAAAATGAGCTAAGGAATGCTGTTGCTCTTACATACAACACGACCTATAGTCATCATGATGGAATTTTTCTTAAATATAGTTAAAATTTTTTTATTCATTTATTTATTAATTTATTAACTTATTTATTTATTTATTAATTTATTTATATGAATTGTATATATCTTATTATATAAATAAAAGATTTTTATATTATTTAAGGATTGTAATAAATTGTTTATTTATAATGTGCAATATAGATTAAGTTATTATAGTATTTCCCTCTCGTGGATTGAGACCTTGTCGTGGTGAGGGGGCTGAGTATGTGAGGATTCATAATAAATATCACGGAAACCAGCATCAATCCTTTGTTTTAATTAGTTTATAAAAAAAAAACCAGCACCAATCCTTTGTTTTAATTAGTTAATTAAAAAATAAATCTACCACAGATTCAAAATGAAAAGTAATATTTAATGAGTTTATTGTCTCAAAAGTTGGCATAACCATTATGTAAAAGTTCTTCAAAATTTGGAGATTTATTGGTGATAGCTATGATAGACATCTTCTATGATTGAATATAGTAAGTAGAAATGTTCCTATATGTACCAGTTATCATTAAAAATTCTAAATTTCGTTTAAAATCACCAAAGTGATTTTAATTTAATCACCAAAGTGATTTAATTTCCCATCTGTACGAAGTTGCACCTTTCTGTTTTTAAAAAAGACGAAATTGCGCCATTTCCGATTGCTAAGCTATATGGCAACTATAACTTATATTCAGCCAGCTATAATAGCAGCTATAATATATATTCTTATGAAATTCGGAACTTCTTATTACTTTGTCAAAAATAGCATTCATACAAAATCCGACCTCTCTAACTCTAAAAACACCAAAGATATAGAATTTCCGATCAATCACATGGCAGCTATAGGATATAGTCGGCCGATCCATATGAAACTTGATAAGTCGTATTATGTTGCCAAAAATAGAATCCATAGAAAATTCCAACTTTCTAGCTCGAAAAACACCAAAGTTCTGCCATTTCCGATCAATCAGTTATATGGCAGCTATAGGATATAGTCGACCGATCCTTATGAAACTTAATAGGTCGTATTATTTTTCCAAAAATAGAATTCACAGAAAATCCCAACTTTCTAGCTCGAAAAGCACCAAAGTTCTGCCATTTCCGATCAATCAGTTATATGGCAGCTATAGGATATAGTCGACCGATCCTTATGAAACTTAATAGGTCGTATTATTTTTCCAAAAATAGAATTCACAGAAAATCCCAACTTTCTAGCTCGAAAAGCACCAAAGTTCTGCCATTTCCGATCAATCAGTTATATGGCAGCTATAGGATATAGTCGACCGATCCTTATGAAACTTAATAGGTCGTATTATTTTTCCAAAAATAGAATTTACAGAAAATCCCAACTTTCTAGCTCGAAAAGCACCAAAGTTCTGCCATTTCCGATCAATCAGTTATATGGCAGCTATAGGATATAGTCGGCCGATCCGGGCCGTTCCGACTTATATACTGCGTGCAAAGGAAAGAAGGGTGTGTGCAAAGTTTCAAGACGATAGCTTTAAAACTGAGAGACTAGTTCGCGTAGAAACAGACAGACGGACATGCTCATATCAACTCAGGAGGTGATCCTGATCAAGAATATATATACTTTATAGGGTCGGAGATGTCTCCTTCACTGCGTTGCACACTTTTGGACAAAATTATAATACCCTCTGCAAGGGTATAAAAACCAAAGTTATACCATTTCCGATCATTCAGTTATTTTGCAGCTATAGGAAATAGTCGGCCGAGCCTGGCCGTTCCGACTTATATACTGCGTGCAAAGGAAAGAAGGGTGTGTGCAAAGTTTCAAGACGATAGCTTTAAAACTGAGAGACTAGTTCGCGTAGAAACAGACAGACGGACATGCTCATATCAACTCAGGAGGTGATCCTGATCAAGAATATATATACTTTATAGGGTCGGAGATGTCTCCTTCACTACGTTGCACACTTTTGGACAAAATTATAATACCCTCTGCAAGGGTATAAAAATCAACGATAAGTTGATGTTAACCGAAACATTTCTTACCGCAATCAAAATAACAGTGTTAACCTGATGTGCACTTTTACATGGTTGACCCACACTAGAAATAAAACTAAATAAATTAAATAATTGAGGAGTTCTGGATTATGTCCTTTAAGGACATTTGATACATCATTTGAAAGGTACTGCATCACAAATCACAAACCGTTTTTAAATACCGTTCCACTCGGTTCAAAAGTTATTCGCATTCAAAATTTTATTATTTTAAATTTTTATAATAAAAATTTAAATATAACTCTTCTTTTCTATTTTTATACCCCTGCAGAGGGTATTATAATTTTGTCCAAAAGTGTGCAACGTAGTGAAGGAGACATCTCCGACCCTATAAAGTATATATATTCTTGATCAGGATCACCTCCTGAGTTGATATGAGCATGTCCGTCTGTCTGTTTCTACGCGAACTAGTCTCTCAGTTTTAAAGCTATCGTCTTGAAACTTTGCACACACCCTTCTTTCCTTTGCACGCAGTTTATAAGTCGGAACGACTTGGCCGATCGGCCGACTATATCCTATAGCTGCCATATAACTGATTGATCGCAATTATACCATTTCCGATGGTAGTGTTTCCTTTAGTGTTTTTAGAGTTACAGAGTTCAAATTTGACATGAGAGCTATGTTTGGCAAAACATTACGACATGCCAAATTTCATAAGGATCGGCCGACTATATCCTATAGCTGCCATATAACTGAACGATCGGAAATGACCCAACTTTTTTGTTTTTGAAGATGGAAAGCTGGAACTTGGTACAGATTATATTTTTGGTCAATTAATCCGACCTACCAAATTTTATAACGACCGTTGACTATATCTTATAGCTGTCATATAACCGAACGATCGGAAGTGGTTTTTGGTAGAAATATCAACTTTGGTATTTTTCAAGGTAGAAGTTTGGGACTTTTTTTAGATTTTATATTATAATGAATTGGGTTATATTATCATATTCTCATAAGGATCGGCCAACTATATCCGATGTTTGCGATATATATCCGGTTTTAACTGGAAGGGTATATCACCTTCGGCTGAAACCGAAGTTAGCTTTCCTTTCTTGTTATAATAAAAATTGGATCATAATTTTTATTTTTAATTTTTTTCATAATAGTTGAAAAATAATTCTTTTCTTAATTATTATTATAAAAATTGAAAATTATATTTAAATTTTTGTCATAAAAGTCAACAAATAACTTTAATTTTATAATTTTTATTTTAAAAATTATAATAATTACGGTCCCTGTCTTTAAAAGTTTCAAATAACTGTTGCACTGTGTAAATTAACGATAATAACGATAATTTAACGATTGCGTCCATGTAATCACGTGAATATTTGGGCAGAATGTTGAGATCAAATCATCTGGCTACTGATCAATAACAGGACGATGATCCTTACGATCCTGACAGCGGTGAACCAAAATGTCCAACGGATCAACACGTTGTAAAAGAAGCTATTTGTAATGTTTATATGTACATATATATAACTAGCAACCCCGGCAAACGTTCTTCATTTATTTTGATTAATAAATATTTTCCAGTTGTTCCAGTACATCCAGTATTTTTACGTACAACAACGTTCTCATCGACTATATCTAACATTTGTTCAGAGAAAATTTTGGAGGATGGATCCCAAAGCATTTGAACGCGCATTTTCTTCGTCAGTTTTACTCTTTCAACATTACGACACAGTTGCGATGATTTTAAGCAGGCATTAATTTAATTAGCGTACGTTGAACTTGGAATAACGGGAAGAGTTTGTCTGCTATCACCTAAAAGGATTAACAAAGAGCCGCCAAATAGTTTATATATCCCTAATTGTCCAATCCAACGCCTCAAGCGATTGTTTACGTGCCATAGTGCATTCATCCCAAATAATTATTTTACATTGTTTCAGCACTATGCCCATAGACGATTGTTTTTTTATGTTGCACACTGCATCTGGAGTATTTTGAATGTTCAATGGCAGCTTAAGTTCTGAATAAGCTTTTCTGCCCCCATCTCATAAAGTTGCTTCAATGCCAAAAGATGGAATGGCCAATGCGATGCTATTTTTTAAATCGTAACTCGGCGAGAAATTTTGCCAATTCCACCCGGTGCATAAAAAAAAAATGCTCCTGGTCCTACCGCATCTGCGAGCATAATGCAGTCATAAATAATTTTTTGTTCGTTTTTAAGTAGTGGAACATTGCAACTAACAATGTCTGTCATTTCTACAGTATCATACTGTAGTCACGATTTATACCTGTGATGTGTAAAAACGATGTCATTTGGAAGCATGAATTGAAAGTACAAAATGACTTTAAGGAACCTAGTAGAACCTGTATCTGTACCGAGGAGTATGACCCGCAATGGTTTAGGTGGTTTTTCAAATTGGGGAAGTTTTACTTTTCCTGATGAGCGTTCAGGAATACAGGTATTTTTTTCCAAAGTACAAATAATCACTTTGGAATAAATACAATATTCAACATCAGGCTCGTACTGGAAAGCTAGTCGAAGAAATGGTCCTGATGTAAATCCTCCTAATGTAAGTCCAATTGCACTTTCTTGTCATTGCAGACTGTAGATAAGTCGTCGGCAGGGCCCTTTTTTTAGGGCAGTGCACAGTGGTCCAGCCCGTAGGCCAAAAATAAAAAACCAAAGTCCAAATTTTGACTTTAAATGTACCAATTCTTATTTATAATTGGTCTAGCTATTTGAATTTATTCATCTTTTTGTTTTAATCTGTCTGTCCGCTTCAAGAATAGCATCGAAAGTGATGGCATGATGTTCATTGTGTATTGCAGCGTAACGTGCAAGTGAAGCTCTCCGCAAAAAGCTTATTAAACATTTTTAAAACAAGTGTTTGTGCCATGGAAGTTATTAATATTTTAAAGAAAGGTATTAACTTTCTTTTTACAATAAAAAGTATATGTAGTATTTGTTGTGTTTTGTGTAAATCATTGTTGTATTTAGTACATAATTGTGAACGTTCTTAGTTTGTCTTTTCTGTGTTTGGTTAGAGTTTTAGTTGTGATGGCACTCTTTGGCATTCACAAATCTTTTTGTATAATATTCTTAAGCATTTTAAGAATATAAGAAAGTTTAGTTCAAGTGCCGTAAGGTGCTGTGCGGCTTACAAATTACAAAAAGGTAACCTAACCTCAATTTGAAAAAACCGGATATATATCGGAAGAATCAGATATAGTTCGCCGATCCTTATGAAAATATCATAATTAAACCAATCTATTACAATACAAAATCTAAAAAAAAGTCTAAACTTCTATCTTCAAAAACACCGAAGTTGGTATTTCTACCAAAACCATTTCCGATCATTCAGTTATATGACAGCTATAAGATATAGTCGGCCGATCCCTATGAAATTAGGTTAGGTAGGTTGGATCAACTGACCAAAAATAGAATCTGTACGAAGTTTCAACTATCTATCTTAAAAAGCACAAAAGTTGGGTCATTTCCGATCAAACATTTATATGGCAGCTATAGGATATAGTTGGCTAACATTGTGAAATTTGGTAGGTCGTATTATTTTATCAAATATAGCACTCGTACAAAAACTGATACTGAAAAACTGAAACTGATACTTCTAGTTGAGGTAGGGACTGGAAACTTGGCACAAAATATTTATATTTTTATTCTAAAATAATATGTTAAAATCAGCCAGATCGGCAAACTATATCATATAGCTGCCATATAACTGATTGATCGGTAATGGTATAACTTCGGTGTTTTTAGAGTTAGAGAGTTAAAATTTGACACGAGAGCTATTTTTGCCAAATTTCATTAGGATCGGCCGACTATATCCTATAGCTGCCATATAACTGAACGATCGGAAATGGTATTTGGTAGAAATATCAACTTTCGTATTTTTGAAGATAGAAGCTTGGGACTTTTTTTTAGATCTTTAATTCTAATTAATTGATTTTATTATGATGTAATCATAAGGATCGACCAACTATATCCGATGTTTGCGATATATATCTATATCTATATATATCTATATATCTATATATCTATTTATATATATATAGTTAGCTTTCCTTTCTTGTTTTTATAAAAATTGAAAAATAATTCTTATTCTTAATCATGATTATAAAAATCGAAAATAAGAGTTATATTTCAATTTTATCAATAGAAATTGAAAAAAAGTATATTTTGTTTCTGGATTCACCGTTAAAAAATGGTATATGTGTCCTTTTCCCACTCCCCACAAACGCTTTTTGTCGTTAAATTTTTTTGAACTCATAAGTCTTATTTGCAGTCCCTGTCCAAGACCCAACATGCTTCCCGAATGGAACTTACGGAATTTAAACATCAACTAAAAGGGGATTCAAGCGCTGTTTATTATTTTTATTTTTATTTTATTTTATTTTTTTTTTAATCGGTCTTTCAGAATTTGGAAATAGCTTGTGCATCAATAAGAGCATCAGCTAGCATTCCTGTTGTCATCATAAAGCTTAGAGGCCCAGACGACCGAGGGGCGCTCAAGAAACAATTTGTTAGAATATATTAAGCTATTTGTTAATTATTAGGCTAGGAGAAGTTAGTAAGGAAATTTAAAATTCTATATTTTAAATTTGAGGTACAGGAAAGAGATGTTATAGAGTAGAGACCATTGTAGTTCGAACATAATACCCTAAAAGGGTCATGCAGTGCATATGTCGAACTACAACGGCTAAGGAACAGAGGACTAAAGTTTCGAGTCCTTCTATTAGGAATGTTAAAATATAAGCGTGTTAGTAAATGCTGGCTATCTACATCCCCGTTAATAAGGTTATGCAGAAAGACTCACCGAGCATTGTCCTACGATTTGTTAAGCTAGGTAAGTTTATGAGTAAGAGTCTACTATTATAAGATGGAAGGTAAAGATTTGCATCCCAGTTTAGACCTCTAAGTGAAAAAGTTAGGAAATTCTTTTGTACGGATTCTATGCGGACACATGAACCGTACTCCAGTATAGGACGCACAAAAGAAATGAATAATGTTTTGGTTATATAGGGGTCATTAAATTCTTTAGGCCACCTCTTAATAAAACCAAGGACTCCTTTAGCCTTATTAACCATTAAGGAAATATGGTCGGCAAATTTAAGTTTGATGTCTAATAGGATGCCGAGATCATTAACCTGGGTTAATTTTTCTAAGGCAATCCCATTAATGGAATACGTAGCTTGCAGAGGGCAAGAACGATAAAAAGACATATGCTTGCATTTTGATCCATTAAGTATTAGATCATTAGCTAAACAACATTCTTAAAAGTTATCAAGGTCAGACTGAAGACTGCATTGGGCAGAGATGGATTTGTACTGAAGACAAAGCTTTACATCATCTGCATACATAAGAACTAGAGAGTTCGTTAAAGCAGGGGGCAAGTCATTTATAAAAAGCGTGAATAATAACGGGCCAAGATGACTTCCTTGAGGGACGCCGGATGTAGTACGGACCAGACGGGACTGTATGTTTTTAAATAAGACTCTTTGTGTCCTTCCATCTAAATAGCTGGAGATCCACGTTAAGAGGTCTATAGGAAAACCCAGCATATTCAGTTTACTCAACAAGAGTGAGTGATTAACTGAATCAAATGCTTTGCTGAAGTCTGTGTAAATTACATCGGTTTGATATCCCTTACAAAAGCCATCTATGACAAAGGATGTCAACTCCAGTAAATTTGTGGTGGTGAAGCGACGCTTAATAAAGCCATGCTGACAGGGAGTGATAATCGAAGAGCATAGGTGTTGCAAGTGAGGGGTAATTAATTTTTCAAATAACTTTGGAATTGCCGACAACTTAGAGATGCCTCTGTAGTTGGCAGCCTCAGACTTTTTCCCTTTATGAAGGGAATTATGAATGATTCCTACCACTTAAGGGGAAAAATCGATGTTTCCAAAGATATGTTGAAAAGTCTTTGAAGAGGTTTGCACAGAGCCCTGCACGGTATTTTAGCACACAGCCTGGTACTCCATCGGGGCCTGGCGAATAAATGGGTTTGACCCTTAACCCTTTACATGGCAATAACTCCGATTTTCTTGATTTTTTTTTGTTCGGTAGATAAGTGAAAATAAAAAATACACTTCTTTTATTTTTTTTTAAGGTTGGTTTTTCTTAATTTTTTTTTACAAAAAGCAAAAAAAACCGATTTTTTAAACTTAGCGAAATTAATGATTTAATTGTATTATAATGCAACAAACACAAAAACTCAATAATATACAACTAAATATAATATTTACCTGTTTTTAAACATTAATTGAATAAACTATACAATTTTTTTTGATTTTTTAAATTTGGGTCAGAAACTGCACAACCAATTCTGATTACCACATTCACCAAATTGGTTGGAAAAGTAATAACCTGTTGAGTATTGGACAGAATTCTGAGTGATCAACACTTTTTATATAAAAAACGAAAGTTTCTGAACTGCATAAAAAAGTTTTTATACAGTTTTGTAACGCAGTTTGATAAATAATTGAATTTAAACGGTATGATGCAGATCTGCATCACCACCATGTAAAGGGTTAAAAGACCAGATAATAAGTTGTTCTCAGAAAAAAACGGACAGAAAATAAGATTTGCTGCTTGAATGTTATATGCATAAGGCTGATCTGTCAACTTAGGAGGAGAATATGTTGTTTGAAAAAATTCTGCGAATATATCGGCAATGGCCTGATCCGAAGTCGCAGAGGAATTTTCAAACATAAGCAGGGGTGAAAAAGATACGTGTTTACGCTTCGTGTTTACAAAATTATAAAACTGCTTTGGATCCTGAGTAAATTGTATCCGGCAGCGGCCAATATAATTCCTACATTCAGCGTTATGTTCGGTAAAATTCGACCGAGATAGTAGGTATCTTGAAAAATCAACACTACTGCACGTTTTTTTATATTTTAGTAAGAGCCTATTTTTAATATTTTTTATGTTAGTGAGGCACCTTGTATACCAAGGAGGATTTGTTGAAGCGGACGGATATTTCCATGGCACACAGGAGTCAAAAAATTTATTTAAAGTACTTAAAAGTACTTGGTACTTACTTGGAAAACCTTCGGAGCTAAAGATCTCCGGCTTTAACCAAGTTTCTGTAAAGGCTATTATATGGGATGCAAAGAAAGAACTATAAGAAATAAAGCTTGGGGAGTTTGCTACGTAGCCCCCTAGTATTCTGATAGGTAAGAGTTAGTGACGATACTAGTTTTTTGGGTTAGTGGACAAGGAAGAGGGGGAAGGTTGGTCAGTGGTTCTAATGTGGGGAAATCTCACTCCCACTGGTTTTACATTTTTTTTCTTTACGGAACTAGGCTGATGTTCTTGGACGAAAATATTCCCTGGCCAAAAAATGGAAGAACAAATCGTCTTGAACATCAGCGCGGGCACACGAATCTTAAAAAAGACGTGGGCCATGTATAATTATATTTAAATATATTTATATTCTCCACCTTTATATCGGCTTTTGTTTTGGCTTTGATACAAGCCGAGATATCAATCTCTGAAGTATCAGGGGCAAGCCGAGAAAAAAAAAAAGTTTCGATGGAGAAATCACCTGTGAGGGTTTTGGTGTCGCAGGTACGAGAACTACAGCATCAGTCGGTGCCGGTGGTCCGGACTTTGGAATACCCTTTGGGTGACTCTGATGGAGGTTTCATTTACTAGGACCTGTGGTATCACTTGAAGGGATACCACAGAAGACATATGCTCAGACAATTGCTCATTTTCCTTGAGAAATTCGGACGGCGAATTGTTCTCAGTTCTAGCCTTTGGGGTAGCCAAAGATATGAGCGGCTGCGTTATTGACGGCTGAGTAGGCTGAGCCGGATCACAAACAGCGGATTTCTTACGCTTAGGAGACTCCGTTAGTAGCTGAAGGCTGCTAAACTAAGTGTCAAGCGCACAGAGTTGGTCATTGACTTTACGAAAACCTCTTTAAATTCATTTTTGGTCTGTCTCATGAACGACCTCATTTCGTCTTGGACAGCTCGAAAATGTAGTGATTTACTGGGTGGGTATGGGGTACCTGCCCCGGAGGAAGGGTTTGTGCATGCGGAGATACAGTGCTTCATATTAGTGCACCAAAAATTTGCACCTAGCGGTAGCGATGTGAGCTAAACCACTCCTTCAATCGCCAGAGATCCTTTGGTGGGTCAACCTCTATAAAGAAGGGGTTGGCCATTGGTCTCTCCCTCGACCTTCAGCACCACTTAGCAAGCTAGTAATTTAGACATTTTGTCCATTTAATCCTTCTCCCGACACTTACTGACATTCCTTATGGAATAGGTGGTATCTGGTGTGCGAGCTCATGGGTTGCGATAAAGCACAAAATTGATAGAGTCATTTTTTTCCGATCTAATCGGTTTCGGTAGAATTCTGTCCAAGGGCGAGCGAATTCTGTCCTAATATTTCCCTTACTTTCTATTACTGCGTAGTCGACAAAACATAATAAGAACGCTCCTCCAAAGAACCATCAAAAACTAAACTTACCTATGACTGTAATAACAGCATTTACCCCTTGTGCAGTCTTGGACGTTTGAGCCGGTGGGGTTTTTCTTCTACAATCACGTGGTCGTCTGCCACAGTTGGGCCTTTGAGCATGGTCCGCTCCTGCCTTTCGCAGTTGTCTTTTGATTTGTTGGTCTTTTTATGGATTAATATTTATATAATATATGGCACTATATTAATATATTTTAAGGGCATAGGAAATTTCTCTGTACGAGCTGTGCCGCACACACAGTATAAACGAACAAAACGACACGCTTATGACGAACCACCAGTTAAAAAGTTACGGTAGAACCATCAAAAACTAAACTTACCTATGACTGCCCATCCCCTACCAACTAATGTATTGTTGACAATGTCATAAATCAAGCCGAATTTGTTCCATAAGTCAAAAAAATGTAGCAGGAAGTCCATTAGTGGCAGGAAGTCTAGGACTAAAGACATGCCCCAACTCCAAATACTGTTTTTAAATTTTTATTTTCTGTGGCTGCGTCTTTCTTTGCCTTTAATGGATGATAACGACTTATTTTTGCTTTGAGAAAGAGAAAATGCCTCAATCAATTGAGGCTAAATTTTGGCTGGGAATTCAGTTGTACATTCAAACGCCTACCTCAAGGCCTGTCCATTTTAATACCTATACCACCTTCGATGTTTGTGTCAAAATTCATCAACGCCCTTATATGGACAATGATATTGTATAAATTCCCTCGAAACACCGCTTCTAAGCCATTTTTACGACACTGAGGCTTAGAATCTCATACACGTAAGCCTTAAATATTAAAATACTCGCTTAATGACTAGTAAACACTCACCTATAAAGTTACTAAATTGATTTTCTAAAAGGTTCGTTTTTTTTTTATCTAAAGTATCTATTTTGTAGGATCCAAAGTTGATTACTTTTAAGCATACATTTTTATTCAAGAATAAGAACTTCAAACCATCTGCCTCCGAGCATCTCTTGCCAATCTTCAGATGGTCGTGTTGCGGCACTGCGTCCTATTTGTAAATCTGCATAGAAGTTAACTGAAGTTAACCGAGCTCGCTCTGGCCAAACGGCTGACACAGCGCCTGGTCGGATGCCCATACATAGCGGCAAGCACTGAACATTTGCGTGGCCGCTATGAAATACTTTTTGTTAGCTTTAGGTTTCAGTTTGTGTCAGAGTCTCAAAGAATAATGAGCACTTTAAAAACCAAATCTCCGGCATAGCCGTTAAACAGTAAATTCATTTTGTTGAATTGGTCACCGCGCCTCAAGGGCCGTGACAACGGAGCAAGTGTTCCCATCGTAATTCCCGTCATAGAAGGGAATTCCCTCGGCAACCGCCAGGGATCCAAACATCGCTCATCACCTACAAGGAGGAGCAAACACCCCCGGAAACCGCCAGGGGTAACTAGCCATTCATCTCTCCAGCGTCTGCGAC
Organism: Drosophila parabipectinata; assembly: GCA_018153455.1. Classification (NCBI taxonomy): domain Eukaryota; kingdom Metazoa; phylum Arthropoda; class Insecta; order Diptera; family Drosophilidae; genus Drosophila; species Drosophila parabipectinata. The sequence goes on along the minus strand of JAECYA010000037.1, from coordinate 369,811 downwards.
ACCACTGACTGCAGAGAGGGATTACAAATTTTAATTTAACACACCATGTAAGTGAGCACTTTTATCTACACAAATACCTTCTATGTCTGCATGCATTTTTTTTATATAAAAAAAAGACAAGAATAGTGAAATTTTGTTCCTTACGCTAACAGCTAAAAACTGCAGCCCCATCAACCTTTTCATTTTAATTAATTTTCATTAATTGGCTGCAGTTTAGCATTGACATTTTTTATCTATTATAAAATTTATAAACCATTTTTATAAACTAAATATTTTCCCAATATTGAATAAATAAATAAATATTTCTATATAACACAAAAAGTGCGGAATAAAAATTCTCAACCAAGACAAAAAATCGCTGGCACAAACAATTTACATTCCAATCGAAATTAATTTATATAATCGCGTGTAATTCAGCTTTTATATGTCTTTTTTGTTACACAAGAATTCTTGGTATTAGTTGCACAGTTTTGGTTATTTATTTTTCTTTTCCGCTTTGTTTCTGCACTCCGTTTTCAGAAATACGATACGGGCGCACATGCAGTGTGTGGCACTTTGTTGCTTTTATTTTTTCCCTTTCTTTGTTTATCATAAGCGGAGGCTCAGTCCCCGCGCACCCCTCAGCTTACCGCAAGTTGAAACAGCAATAACGCAATTTGACGAGCCCGCACACATAACTAAAGCGGCAGCTCAGCCCCCGCGGCCCCCTTACCAGCCCAATTGCCTCTGTCGGCATATAATTCAAGCATAAATTTATTTGTTCGGGCGACTTTATAGCCACAGCTCCACATGAGCAATCCTTTTCAACAATATAGAAACATAAGACAACTCTCTAGTGATTCTGAGTCCGAGACCGAAGGGCCAGACAGATTTTCCACCCCAAAAAGCGCTAACGCTAGCGCTCCCATACTCGCGAACATGGCTTTCAGCATGGAACAGATGACGGCCACCATACAGGCGGCCGTTCAACATGCTGTTCAAGAAGCCAATATCGAACACCAGCGCAGAGAAAACGAAATGCGCCTGGCTATACACCGTCTGACCGAACTGGTCAACGAAAGACAAATCGCTCCCGCCCAAGCGGAGGCTCCCCAAATAAAAAAGTATGAGCCTATAGAAATTAGGAACGACATTAAGTGTGACGAGTCTAGACGCCGTCAAGTCCCTCCCCGAATTTTCGGGAGCACAGGAAGCATACGTCTCCTGGAGACAAGCGGCAGTAGCCGCATATTACATTTTCAGAAATTACGAACATAGCTCGCGCCATTATCAGGCGGTTATTATTATTAGGAATAAAATAAGGGGCCCTGCCGATGCCGTACTGTCTTCGTTTGGCACTGTACTAAATTTCGACGCGATTATAAATAGACTCGATTTTACGTACAATGATAAGCGGCAGATGCACGTTATCGAGCAGGAAATGGGTACTCTTAGGCAGGGAAATATGACCTTTCTCCAATACTACGACGAGGTCGAGAAAAAACTCACCTTGCTCACCAACAAAGCTACCATGTTGTACGAAGCCTCGGCGGCAAAAGTTTTGTGTGACAAATTCCGGGATGACGCACTCCGAGTATTTATCTCGGGGCTTAAGCGCAGCCTCACGGATGTCCTTTTCTCGGCAAAACCGAAAGATATGCCTTCAGCTCTCGCTTTGGCACAAGAAGTGGAATCCAACCACGAAAGATACTCCTTCGCGGCTTCTTTTGCCAAAAGCCAAGAGGATAAAGATAGGAAACAGCACCCGAAAGCGCAAGAGTACCGAGAGGCCTCTGCGCAGACAAATGCACAAACAAATGCTGGAAAACACCCGTACTACGTCAATCAACACAAGGCGCAAGTACACTCCGCCCCACACAGTGGAGGCGCTCCTGAACCCATGGACATCGACCCATCGCTGTCAAAAATGCTTAGGCCATCCCAAGCCCCGGCGTACCAAAACAGGAAGCCGGCTGAGTCCGATCGATCTGCCCCACACAAAAGGCAGAGGGTTAATCACGTCGCGCAGAGCGCGAGCGATACTGGGAACAAATATGCCGCCGCAGCTTCAAGCGCGGCCCAGGAAATTGACGACGACGCTATTAATGATTACGATTCGGACGTCATAAATTTTTAGGGGAAAGTCCCTGCTACCTGTCATCAGACGAAGAGTAGCAGGTGTAGAAATGAAGCTTTTAATAGACACGGGCGCGTCAAAAAATTTCATCCGTCCATACGAGGGGTTGAAAGGCGTCCGCCCAGTAGATTCGCCATTCTCGGTACATTCCATCCATGGCGTCACCACAATAACAAAAAAATGCTTTGTTTCCATGTTTAACTTGAAGGCTACGTTCTTCATTCTACCAGATTTGTCCTCCTTTGATGCCATCATCGGACTTGACCTGCTAAAACAAGCAGGGGCATCACTTAACCTAGCTTCCGGGCACCTCAGATGGGGCACCGAGACGGAAAAGCTAGAGTTCCAATCATGTCCCAATGTAAATTTCACTGAGGTGGACTGCTCTAGCGCACCACCTTTGGTCAGAAAAGCATTTTCAAAAATGCTAAGCGACAGGAAAAACGCCTTCGCAAGCCCAAATGAGGCGTTACCTTACAACACGTCTGTGGTAGCCACCATCAGGACAGTTGATGAGGAGCCCATTTATGCCAGACCCTATCCGTATCCGATGGGAGCGGCAGATTTCGTCAATGACGAAATCCAAGACCTTCTAAAAAACGGCATAATCCAGAAGTCGAGATTCCCCTACAATAACCCAATATGGGTAGTAGACAAAAAGGGCACCGACGAAGCTGGAAACCGTAAAATGCGGCTAGTATTAGACTTTCGAAAATTGAAAGAGAGGACAATACCGGATCGCTACCCTATGCCAATTATCCCTAGGTACTAGGGAATTTAGGCAAAGCCAAATACTTTACAACGCTCGATTTAAAGTCCGGCTACCACCAAATTATTCTGGCAGAACGTGACCGTGAGAAAACTTCCTTTTCCGTAAACGGGGGAAAATACGAGTTCCGTCGACTGCCATTTGGGTTAAGAAATGCTGCCAGCATCTTCCAAAGAACCATCGACGACGTACTGCGAGAACAGATTGGCAAATTTTGCTACGTCTATGTCGATGATGTTATGGTCTTCTCAGAGGACGAGAACGCCCACATACGACACGTGGATTGGGTTCTAAAGAGCCTACACGACGCTAACATAAGAGTGTCAGCGCAGAAATCGGTCTTCTTCAAAAAAAGCGTAAAATTTTTGGGGTTTGTAGTCACCAACGAGGGGACCACGACAGACCCGGAAAAGGTCAGGGCCATTAAAGAATTCCCTGAGCCCAAAAACGTTTTCGAAGTAAGATCATTCATGGGCTTGGCTGGCTATTATAGATGCTTTATTAAAGATTTTGCATCAATAGCTAAGCCCATTTCGAGCATCATAAAAGGGGAGCTCGGAAATGTCAGCAGACACAGATCCAGAAGCATCCAGGTACAGTTTACCGAGCCGCAACGGCAAGCTTTTGAAAAGCTACGTAACATCCTGGCCTCTGAGGATGTCATCCTCAGGTACCCCGACTATCACGAGGAGTCATTGCTGGAGGAGCTCGCAACCATAATAGTTTCTAAAGGTGTAAACGCCATTCATTGCGATCTGCATACGCTCGCAGTGATACAGGACAAACTAATCCGACAATTCCCTGCCACCAAATTCTGGCACTGCAAAAACCGAGTAACGGAAATTTTTGCAGTTGATGAAAGGCGGGAAATTCTCACTGTCGAGCACATCAGAGCTCACAGATCTGCCCAAGAGAACGTGAAGCAGGTACTCTCCGAGTACTACTTCGCGAAAATGGCCAAGCCAGCGAACGAAATAGTCACTTCATGCAAGACTTGCGCCAAGGCCAAAAACGACAGACATCCGAAGAAACAAGAGCTTGGCGAAACACCAATCCCATCTCAAATAGGAGAAATGCTACACATAGACATCTTCTCCACGGATAAAAAGTATTTCCTTACGTGCATGGACGAATTCTCGAAATTTGCCGTAGTCCAACCAGTTCTATAGTTCTATACCAGTAGAACTATTGAGGATCTCAAACCAACGCTACTACAGCTGATAAATATTTTCCCCAGGGCCAAGGTCGTATATTGCGACAACGAACCATCGTTGAACTCGCACACCATCGGGACCATTCTGGAACATTATTTCGGCGTTAGCATCTCAAATGCTCCGCCCCTACACAGTGTCTCCAACGGACAAGTGGAGCGCTTCCACAGCACTTTGGTAGAGGTTGCTAAATGCGTTAAGATCGATAAAGGCATCAGCGATACCGTAGAGCTTATTCTTCTGGCCATGGCCAGATATAACAAATCTATCCATTCGGTCATCGACCAGAGGCCGGCTGACGTGGTACAGGCACAATCAGATGAGCCACAATATATAATACAGGATAGAATAAAACTCGCCCAAGACAAGCTCCGGGACAGGGAAAATGCTTCACGCCAAAATAGAGTATTCGAGGTTGGCGAAAAAGTCCTGGTGAAGTCTAACAGACGCCTAGGTAACAAACTCTCACCGTTATGTGAAGAGAAAACCGTTGAGGCGGACATGGGGACCACAGTCCTCATTAAGGGGAGGGTGGTTCACAAAGACAACCTTAGGTAGGCCGAGCGTGACCATGTTATTGCTCGCCTGATAATTTTTCTTTTTATAACCTTTTTTCTAGCCACTTGGACTAAGTTTTGCTCCCCTTATTAGTTTAATCATGCTTTGGTGGTGGGCTACCCAATTTCAACAAAATTCATAATACATCCAAATTACAGGTTTTCAACCATATCCCTGATTCTCCTTTTGGCCACAACTTCGGCACGCGTCACGGACTATTCCAAAGCCAAATATATCCCCATCGTTGATGGGCGAATCCTGATATGGGAGGAATTTGCCTTTGTAAAGCACTCGGCAAATCTCTCGGAATATAGGCGCGTCATCGAAGAAACTAATGGGATGACCGTCATGTTCCCACAATCTCACATGCAGAACCTCCTAGTAGTTGATGTCGCCCACCTACGCGACCTGCTCGACTCTTTGAGCATCCATCATAGCAAGAAGTTTAGACTTCTTAGGGCCTGCGCTAAAAGTAGAGGCCAGCCGACGCGGTTCAAACGAAATCGAATGACCCACAATACGCGATAGATCAAACGATCAAACACGCCCAGAATAAGTTCCGCGACAGGAGAAATGCTTCCCGGCAAAACAGGGTTTCCGAAGTTGGCGAAAAGATCCTAGTGTAGTCTAGCAGGCTACTGAGCAACAAACTGTCACCTTTGTTCGAGGAAGAACCCGTAGAAGCGGACATGGGGACCACAGTCCTCATTAAGACGAGGGTGGTCCACAAAGACAACCTTAGTTAGGCCGAGCGTGACTCAACTATCGCCCGCCTAATAATTTTTCATCTTTTTTTTATTGTTTTTTTCCTAGCCACTTGGCATAAGCGTTTGCTTCCATTATTATTTTAATCATGCTTTAATGGTGGGCTACACAGTTTCAATTGAATTCACAGCACATCCAAATTACAAGTTTTCAACCATAACCCTGATTTTCCTTTTGGCCGCAACATCGGCACGCGTCTTGGACATTCCATCATTGATGGTCGAATCCTGATATGGGATGACCGTCATGTTCTCGCAATTCCACATGCAGAAACTCCTAGTTGTTGATGTCGGCCACCTACGCGACATGCTCGACTCTTTAAGCATTCATCATAGGGAAGCATGAAGTTTAGACTTCTTAGGGACTACTTTAAAAGTAGTGGCAGGAACGCCGGACGCAGAAGATTTTGAAAGAATTAAATTTAAAGATTTCCAATTAACAAATTTAAACAATAGGCAGGTTAATATTAACAAGAAAGTACAAATTCAAATCAATAAAATTTCCGCTACCGTCAACCAACTTTTGAGTTCAGCAAAAAAGTCCCAAATTGATACTGGGCACCTATTCGAGATGCTTTTAACTCGAAATAGGATGATAGCCATGGAGCTGCAGGGTTTGATGCTAGCAGTGGCACTTGCCAAAGTTAATATTGTTAGCCCCAGCATCCTAGATCATGCAGACCTGGAAGGTGTGTGGATGGAAGAGCCCACCGAGACCGCGGTTAGAGATGTTTTGTCCGTATCGTCCGTTAAAATGTTCCAGTCCGATAACATATTAGATTTCATCATTAAGTTTCCGAAGATAAAGTCGGCCTGCAGCAAGATTACCGTTTTCCCAGAGGATCATGTGCCCAAGAGCTTCACGCTGGAGGCGCGGCGCATTGCTAATTAAATAAACTCAATTCATTTATTAAATTGGTTACCGAGCCTTAAGGGCAGTAATAACGGAGCTATTAACTCCCATCATAGCTTTCCAACCAGAAGGATGAACCCCCTCGGCAACCGCCAGGGACTACACAACACCTCCCGCACCTGGGACGTCTTCGCCATCACCGAGGGATAAACAATTATACCCTACTACACCATAATCTCACTAACTAACTGTGACGTCAGCGTCGTCAGCGAGGGAAAATTACACTCTACTACACCTCAATATAATTCACTTATATAAAAACAATATGATGCTACCAACTACTGCTGCAAGGCATCTCTAAGCTGTCAGCTAATTCAAAGTAATTTAAAAATGTATTACAAATGTAACTCCTTACATAGATTTCCAGTTACCTTAATGGAAGAACACAAATAGTTTTATTTTAAAATGTACATTTACGCTTCGTCCGTGCTACATCTGGAGTCCCTCAAGGAAGTCAGCTTGGCGCGTTACTGCTTACTCTTTTTATTACCGACTTGCCCTCTGCTTTAACGAATATTAAGCTTTGTCTTCAATACAAATCCACTTCTGCCCAACGCAGACTACAGTCGGATCTCGACAATTTTCAAAAATAAATCTAAACGTTCCTACGTTGAAGAACTAGAAGAACTACAAACTTTAGTCCCCTTAGCCATTGTTGTTAGACTTCACAGCACAACACAGTCATTTTAGGGCCCTATGTTAAATCTTCAATAGTCTCATCATCCGCATCATCTCACTTTCCTAACCTTAAAATCTAAAAATATCTATTCTAAATTTCTTGAATTTCTGAATTTCATTTTTGAAAAAAAAAAAGAAAAATCTCTTAATTTTTTTCAAACTTTTTTTTTTGATAAAATAGGGCTTTGAAACGTTTCTATAAATCCGTTAAGCTAAGACTAGCAAACGCAATATTTGGGACGAGGCAATGTTTAAGGGGCAATATACAGTTTTACCGCGCAAAATAATGAAATAATGATTTTTTTTGACACCATAGAAAGTATTTGTTAAAAATGTTTTAACGACGTTGTGTACCATTAACTAATGTTTCTGCGTACTTATTTAAAATTTTTCATTAAAAAATATTAAATAATAAAATAATATAGCCGAATCCCAAGATCGTCTTTTTTCGATGGCGTCTTGCGGTGGACATCATATCCCGAGAACAGTTCATCCGAAATCAAAAATTCAAAAATATTTAGTTAGTATATTGTATTGACTAGTCCGTGAACGAAAGATTTTTAAAAAATTTTGATTAAAAAAAAATGGCGACGGTTTTAAAAAGAAATGTACTTTTTCAAGGTATAAGATTTTTTGATTTTTATACTCTAAAAAGGGAGTTTAAAAAAAATTAAAAATCCTTCGTTTACGGACTAGCTAATATCATAATAAATAAGTGGTCATAAATGGTGTTGATCGGATTAATAGTTTTTTAGTAATCGTGTCCACCGCAAAGGTCATTTCGAAAAAACAAGGTTTTGAGATAATCGCGTTTAAAGTTTCAAGTTTGTTCAAGTTTTATATGCAGGTAGTGCGCTATATATAGCTACAACTTCGGTTCTAATGCTCCGTTCGTTATGAATTTTTGTCGATTTTTGAAAAATCGATTTTTTCATCTATCACAACTGTATATAACCCCTTAAATTGTAGCATCAACAATTAATCTAGTTTTATTTTTGGGTTCAAAATAGAAGAGAAGATAATCTTTTCTTCCTTGGGAAGAAAAACCGCCAACAGAAGTTCGTTGTTTTGTCGTTAAACCCAATCTGACCGCTTCGCTCTGCTTTTCCTGACTATTTCCAAAAATGAGGATATCTTCAACATAATTCATTACGTTGTCACACGACCCCAGAAATTATCGAAAAATTTCTGCAGCCGCGTTCAAGTTTGAGTAACGTTTCCAATAACGATAGGAGGATCAATCAGCTTAGAGTCTGTTTTTACCCTTATTGGTGCTTCAAAAACACAATCAATTTTTCAATTGTATTTGAGGCATATCCCCTTAATGACCCTTTCCTAATAGTTCTCGTTTTTAACGCAGCTCACATTGCTGCGTTTCAGTTTTTAAAATTAGGTAATAAAGAAACCTCTATACCAACTGTCAGTCCGGCAGTGTCTCACCCAACGCAGCATAAAGGCTCCTATTAAGTTAGAAGGAGAGCAGCCTTCATTTTGATGAGGGTGGACCCATCGGCGCAATACACACCGGACCAAGGTAAATAATAAGATTATGATATAAGATAAGATCGTCGTTATTATAGGGTGCGACGCCAACGCCCATCATTGTCGCTGTAGAAGCACTGACACAAACGACGGTTAATATTAAATTTTATCCTTAGCTCAAACTTTTTGGTGGGAAACAGGTGCGTAGAACCCACCTTCATTGTAAAAACAGAAGTGACGTACTTTACATCATTCGACCATTCTCAGACTCTCTAGAAGAAAAGGTGGTTAGCTGGAGAGTCCAAGGGAAACACTCCTTCTCGGTCCACTGATACATAGAAAAAGTCGTAAATTTTGAGAACTTTACACAGTTCCTGGGAAGGCAAACTAGGAGCTCTACAAGACGATGTTATTTAGATCCTTGGGGGAACCTCCAACATAGAACGTTAACACAAGGAAGATATGAACGCTATGGTGGGAACGCTGACGGCGGCTTGCGCCCAGTGTTGCCAACTCTTTGTGGTCGTTTATAGCAGTGAAAGCATAAAAAAATAGCCAAAAATAGCTAGATTTTATCAAAAATAGTAAATTAAAATAGCCGTTAGTTTTCAATAACAAAATCTTATATTTTTGTACATTCAGTGTTGATTATGTCCTGTTTCTTCTTCGATAAGCAAATTGTTTAAAACTTTCCCAAAGAATGACCGCACAAACACAATAATTAGTGAATTGGAATGTAGAGATGGTAGCATTGCGAGCGCGAAACGATGTTGAGAAAATACCAAGTACCAAAAAGCTACAAAGGGCTTAATAATATTTTAGTATTTAAAATACACAATTCGGTCACGCAGAGCGAAAAACGTGGTGTGTATATATCGATAGCCACAAACAACGTCTGTATTGCCACTTTAGGATTTCCGAAAATTAAATTTGAAGGTCCACTTTTATAGTCGACTTTAACAAAAAATAAATATAATCAAATATTACAAAATTATTTAAAATAGCTAAAAAATAGCAAATTTTTTTGTGAAATAGCCAACATAACAGGCTCCTGCAAAATTGAGTGGTTTCTAGTTTTAGGTCATGCAAAATAGCCAAATCTGGCTAGAAAATAGCCAAGTTGGCAACACTGCTTGCGCCAAGAAATGCCATAAGGTCTATTCCAAAAGCAGATCGGGCAGTGGGAAGTCAAAGAAACCACCATGGTGGTCGCCAACCTTGCACTTTTTAAAGCTAAGGCTTATGGAGCCTTTAACTTCACTAAAGCGAATACAAAAGTTGCTTAGGAGGCTTACAAATCGGACCTTAAGCAGTATAACAAAGAACAAAGAAATAGAGCATAGAAAAATATAGAAATATAAATCATTCCATCTACAACTTTCAGGTCTCTTTACAACTTTACAAATCCCGGCACCAGCGGCCTCCCTTCATATATACACGGATGGCTGGAAGTTAAATGGCCAGGTGGGAAGCGGTTTCTGGTGCGAGCGTCTTTGTCTTAATGAGTTCTTCAGCCGCCCCAAACACTGTAGTCTGCTTCGAAGCTGAAGTAATAACTATCATGGAAGCACGTAGATCCTCAACACTTGGTAACATTCAAGGAACGATTTCTCCCAGATAGTCAAGCGGCACTCAGGCTAGGTCAGTAAATGGCAATCGCAGATCTCTCAAAGATATGGGGGAGCAGCATGACATCCACCTCATATGGGTGCCTGGACAAAGGGTTCATAAGGAAAATTGCGCCGCAGACAAATTAGTAAAGGGAGGTCTCCTCCAGGAGAAAGAACGGGTAGGCACCTTCTTGGTCATCCCTTTAATGGAGGCTGTTTGCCCCGAAGAAGCTTCTACAAGGATCTTTATTTTTTTTTCCATGACTTTTTGTTCAGCTTAATATAAATATATAATAACAATATAATATAATAATGAAATAAAAAACGAAAGGAAAGCTAACTTCTTGCGGAGCCGAAGTTGATATACCCTTGCAGCTAAAACCGGATATGTATCGCAAACATCGGATATAGTTGGCCGATCCTTATGATTACATCATAATAAAACCAATTAACTAAAATAAAAAGTCTAAAAAAACTACCAAGCTTCTATCTTCAAAAATTCAGTTATATGGCAGCTATAAAATATAGTCCGCCCAACCTTATGATCGCATTATGCCTTATGACATGTCGTAATGTTTGGCAAAAATAGCTCTCGTGTCAAATTTGAACTCTCTAACTCTAAAAAAACCAAAGTTATACCATTTTCGAACAATCAGTTATATGGTAGTTATAGGATATAGTCGGCCGATCCCGGCCGTTCCGACTTATGTACTGCGTGCGAAGGAAAGAAGGATAGCTTTAAAACTGAGAGACTAGTTCGCGTAGAAACAGACAGACAGACGGACAGACGGACATGCTCATATCAGGAGATGATCCTGATCAAGAATATATATACTTTATAGGGTCGGAGATGTCTCCTTCACTGCGTTGCACACTTTTGACCAAAACTTTAATACCCTCTGCAAGGGTATATATATAAAAAATCAGTAATCATTCAAACATACTCATACCTTTTAAGGTCCTTACTTCATCCACAACTTTTTCGAGAGCCTCCATTGGCCGAATTTAAAAAATAACTTAGAGACTCACCTCTAGAGGAACTAACTTGTTCGGTGAAATCCGAAATAATCTTCTCTACTTGTTTAATGAGACAATATTGATATGAGTTAAGAATGATACCATTTCTTGGAAGTTGTACCGAAAAAATGGCGTCAAAGTTTGAAAAACATGACAAAAATTCAAAAATGTCAGTTTTTTTTGTAAAATTTGTATCCTTTCTGTTTAAATAAATTAAAGAAGTATTTTTTTTTCAAAAGCTACAACATTTAACTATTGAAAAACGCAAAAAAATTGAAAATCGGCCTAAAATTACGCGTTCAGGAATTTTTAAGAGCAAAACTCTTTCGAAAAACCGTTTTTTCGAAATAAATCAAGATTTGAGGGTGTATGAAGAATTTCAAACATGGTTTTATACTATACTCGACCTAAAGAACAATTCCTACTAGGTCTATTCAAAAGTTCCTCCAACTTTTCTTTTTTTGTCGCACTGTGTAATTTGCTACAGCTGTCTTAAATATTTTTTTAATCTTACCAGTGTTAAGAAACTCCAATCGCTGAATTTTTCTGGCTGGGCTGTCCGAAATCGTCTCGTTTATTGATTCTTGGGGCTTTTATGACAATATATATGACATTAATTAGGGTTAAACAGATAAAAGTATGACAATGCATTGCAATGTCCTCAATCATCAATATGGTGAAGTAACGGAATTATTATCATATCCTTTAAATATGGTATTGCGACTGCTTTACAAATCAACTGGTTTAATTCAAAAATTTCTTCAGAAGATAAGGGCTCCGCATCTACTACGTAAATACCCAAGTCAGAGGCTCCGTATTCCTCACATTTTTTAATCGTCTTCCTCTAAATGTATCTTCCATAATTGATTCTATTCTAATATAATAGGAATATCCCCTTCGATGTAACAATAATTGTTTGGTTCCTTCTGGATTAATGTGCTTCTTTGTAAATTGATTTGTATTTTATTGAAGTCGAAAATTGTGAATTATAGTTATAGCTGAATTGTATTTGTTAGTTGTTAGTCTGTAAATTTACTCTTAGATAGCTTAGGGCGGAGCGGGAGCGAAAGCTCATATTCGCTCTTGTGCGAATTCGCCCCGCTTCGCCGCAATAGATAAGTTAGGCTTAAGATTAGAGAAAAATATAATCGAATTTATAACGTTGATGAGGCACGACCACTTCTTTCGTTTTCGTTTTTCGCATATTTTTAAATATTTTGCAGCCACCCTTTTTTTTTATTATTTGAAGTGTGAGATAAAACAATCTCGTTATACATTTTGTGGCGCCCAACGTGGGGCACGATTTGTTGATTCTTATGCGTCTATCGTTTAGCTATCTCGTTATAGTTAATGCAATTACAAAAATTCGAATTCAACTCGACGATTTTTTCCCATGAAATGAAGGTATTAAAGTTTCATTGTTGACGGCAAAGTCCAAAGTAGCGCCGCTCAAGACAAAGACGCTCCCCCGTCTTGAGTTATGTGGCGCTCACCTTCTCGCAGATCTTCGCCGCAATAGATAAGTTAGGCTTAAGATTAGAGAAAAATATAATCGAATTTATAACGTTGACGAGGCACGACCACTTCTTTCGTTTTCGTTTTTCGCATATTTTTAAATATTTTGCAGCCACTTTGCAGTGTGAGATAAAACAATCTCGTTATACATTTTGGCGCCCCCGGGTGGACTTAGTGCAAAATATTAAAAAAAAAATAAATAAATAAACAAAGTGAAAGTGACACTGTGTAATTACACACAAAACAAAAAAAAATACCTACAATTTAAAGAGCTGCTCGCGACGCGTCCGGGAATTGCAAAATAAAAAACGAAATTCACCGCGTCGTGAAACCGCCTCAAGCCTCCAGGATCATGACCGCAGGATCATCGCCACTCATCGAAGACCATCTACTTCCATGCCGTGCACCTGCATCGACTGCAACAGAACCCCAGTTATTTGTGCAAAAAATTGAAAGTTAAGAGAAGACAAATTAAATCTTCGTCTTGTGCTGGAATATTGCACCCTCCTTTCAATTCTTGGCGCATACGTACTTGAAATTAGTAGAGCTTAAAAATTTGAATAGTTTAGTTAAAATTATTAACAAACTGCCTGTGGCTAAAATTGACAAAAAACATAAATACATATCCACATCACTGTCGCCCTCCCCTTTACCCCTCGTTCGTTTTCGCCAAACAAAATAGTTAAATTTAGTGCAGCCAAACATTTATTTATATACAAATATATGTACAAATATAATACATATTTACGTGCATAAATAATTTGGCGTACATACAAATACATGCAGCGGTAAAATTTTCGTTTTCGCTCCAACCGTTGTCCGCTGCTATATATGTATGTATGTATGTATATGCATTAGTTTGGCGCATTTTATTTTACCGGAACGCCAAGTGAAGCGCTACCCTATAATTGTGGGGTATACACCTTTTTAGGTGTCATTGGCAACCAACTATTTTTTTGGATACTCAGTGCCTCGACTATCAACATTATTCGACTATCAAATAATTAATTAATTATTTTATCTCTTTCGCCATATTAATTAATTATTTTTCGTTTTCGCTAGATATTAAATTAAATATCTTTTTTCGTTCGTTTTCGTTTTTTGAATTTAATTTATTAATTAAATAATTAAAATAAAAAATGTTTATTTAAAAATAAAAACAAAAAATTTTAAATTTTTTATCGTCGTCTGTTTATTAAAAAAAAACGTTTATAGGTTATAGGAACGTTTGGAAGCTGAGTCAGTTCCTTTAGTGAAGACCGAGCTAGAGTGCAGGCTTTAGGTTTTAAATGAGACAATATTTAAGGCAAATGAGTTGCAAGACCAGATCGAGCAATTAGATGAGGAAGATGAATTTGGAGCCGAGTTGGAAGAATTAGAGACAACAAGTAATTTTCTGCAGCCCCAACTCGAGCTGGACTTCCAAGTTTGGGATTGCCAAAATTCAGTGGAAACTATTCGGAGTTTAAAAATTTCATGAGTCTCTTTGAGACATTAGTAGACAAGGATGTGAACATTCCTGTTATCGAGAAATTTATCCATTTAATTTCTTGCCTCTCTGGTGAAGCCTTAGGAACTATCAAGGCTTTCCAAGTCACCGAGAGTAATTATGACAAAGCTATTGCTAGTCTAAAAAGAGTTTACGATAACGAATGTCTCATCTTTGCGAACCAAATAAGCAAATTATTCAGCCTTCCGAAAGTTTCCCAGCCGTCTGCGTCGTCGTTGAGAGGTCTCATCGACACAGTGTCATCGATCTATGGGTCACTATTATCCATAGGAAATGACACTAAAATTGCAAACTCAATGATCATTCATTTAGTTTTGAGTAGAGTAGATCCAGTGACCAGAGAAAAATGGGAAGAGTCACTTATGAGGAATTGCCGCTGTGATCCGATTTCGAAAAAATATTAAACCGTAGGTACCAGCACCTGTCCGCTGAAGAGACTGGCAAGCCAAAACAGGAGAAAATTGGGTTCGGGAAGCAGCACAATAGGAGTTCGTTGGCTTGCTCCGCTTTCAATAAACAAGCTTGCAGTTATTGCAACGCACAAGACCATAGTCTTGCCCAGTGTAGTCCGTTCGCTCGCCTTGCTGTAATGCAACGGTTTGAGTTTGTCAAGTCAGCCTCATTATGTTTAAATTGTCTGCGAAAAGGTCACACGGTTGCGAAGTGTAAATCGACTAGATGTCAAATTTGTGCAAGATCGCACCACAAACTTCTGCACCGATTTACTGTGACCGAAAATAACTTGGCGTTACCACCACCAAATGAACATCCTCCTCCAGCGCTACATCTTGATGGCCCTTCTACGTCACATGCTTTGCATGCGTCATCTCTAGAAAGGGTTTTGTTAGCGACGTCGATCGTAAGCGTTAGAACTAAAAATAGCGAGCATATATTGGCCCGAGCACTACTTGACTCTGGGTCACAAATGAACTTCATTACTGAAGAACTTGCTCAACGCTTACAGATCCGTAGGAAGGAATCGTGTATCAACTTGCTTGGAATTGGTCAAGCTAATTCCCAGGTTAAGAAAAAGATACACACTGTGGTGAAGTCAACGATTAATGGTAGTGAGTTTCCGTTCGACTTTTGGATTTTGAGAACTATCTCGGGTTATCACCCTAACCAGTCAGTGAACGTGAAAGATTAAGACCTACCAAAGAACTTGCCGCTAGCAGACCCATATTTCTACAAACCTCAGCGGATAGATATGTTAATTGGAGCTGAGTCATTTTTCGAATTGTTCTCCGTTGGCCAAATAAAACAAGGGCCAAACCATCCCATCCTCCAAAAAACTCTCCTTGGATGGATAGTGTCGGGAAAATATATGAGGCAAATACCTCAACTCCTCAACAGCCTGTCTCTAGCCTGAATTGCCAAGAAGAACTACTCGAGTCGATAGATGGCAATTTGAAATAATTCTGGTCGTTGGAAGAAGTACCACCTGAACAACAGTTATGTGAGGAACATTATCAGAAAAATACAGTTGTGCTGCCTTCAGGTCGATTTGAAGTCAGGCTTCCATTTAAATCGGATCCAAGCGTTTTGGGAAACTCGTTCGAGGTAGCCAAACGCCGTTTTTTGTCGCTCGAGAGAAGATTTTCTCGAGATCCGAATTTAAATAAAAATGTATGTGGAATTTATGGAACAATACGAATCCTTAGGTTAATTGGCCCCTACAAGCAATGATGTTCTTGCTGCTCCACACTAAGTCATACCCCATCAGTGTGTCTTACGGCCTCAAAGCACATCGACCAAATTACGAGTCGTGTTTGATGCGTCTTGTAAGACATCAACACATAAGTGTTTTAACGATCTGTTGATGGTTGGTCCTACCATCCAGGAAGAGTTGTATTCAATTCTTCTTAGCTTCCGGCTGAACAGATTCGCTCTGATAGCCAACATAAAAAAGATGTATCGCCAAGTAATGGTAAATGAAGCCGATAGGCGATACCAGTTGATAGTGTGGAGGAAAGACCCATCAGAGTCCTTGAAACTGTGCAAGCTCAACACCGTTACATATGGCACTGCGCCAGCCCCATTCCTGGCCATACGGTGTTTGAAGATGTTGAGTGAATCTGTGAAAAATACATTCCCTCGAGCTGCCGAAGTTATTGGGTCCGACTTTTACGTCGACGACATGTTAACGGGTGCTGGTTGCATTGAGGAGCTAAAGACAATTAAGTCTGAAGTAACTCAGGTTCTTCAAAACGCTGGGTTTGAATTGAGCAAGTGGTTTTCAAACTCGCCTGAAGTTACTGCATCCGAGAGCACGGTTAAGCCAATAACACTTTCGGACTCAGAACTGACTAAAGCATTAGGAATCGCTTGGGTTCCTAAAGAAGATATATTTAAATTTGAAATTGATGCTTCAGTCATGGGTCAAAGGGCAACCAAGCGGAACATCCTTTCGGTGACATCGAAGTTGTTTGACCCCCTTGGCCTATTAAGCCCTATACTTATAAAAGAAAAGATCCTATTGCAGGAACTTTGGCTAAATAAGCTAGATTGGTATAAGTCAATTCCACTGCACTTACAAACAGCGTGAAACAAAATACAAGTTGCCCTGTCGCAATTAGAGGACATCTCAATTCCGAGATTCGTGTTTACCGAGCCGATGTCACCGATTCAAATTCATGCCTTTTCTGACGCATCGACGAGAGCCTATGGAGCCTGCGTCTTTATTCGTTGCAAATCTGCAGAAGGTATTAAAGTTTCATTGTTGACGGCAAAGTCTAAAGTAGCGCCGCTCAAGACAAAGACGCTCCCACGTCTTGAGTTATGTGCCGCTCACCTTCTCGCAGATCTCTGCCGCAAGATAAAGCCTCTAATAAAAGTTCCGATCGAACGAAGTGTATTTTGGTCGGATTCAGAAGTAATTCTTCATTGGATTCGTTCCCATCCATCGTCGTTGTCAACGTTCGTATCGAATAGAGTAGCTGAAATTCAAGAGTGGTCAGATGAAAGCACATGGGCGGACTATGGGTGGCAGGTGTGAAGTCTGCAAAACACCTACTCCTACGAGCGGTATGGAACGCCAGACTGACCGCGGAGGAGCTGCAGACCGTCCTCGTTGGAGTCGAGGCCGTCCTGAACTCACGACCCCTGGGGGCTCTGAGTCAGGACCCAAGCGACGGCGAGGCGCTTACTCCCGGGCACCTGTTGACAGGCGGGCCGCTCATCGCCCCACTAGCACCGCGGACCCCGGACCAGCCGGGTCTAACGTGCTTGCGGCGATGGCGGCTTGTCTTGTCAATCAAGCAAATGTTTTGGCAGCGATGGTCCCGGGAGTACGTATTGGGCCTACAGGCGCGGTCGAAGTGGCAGAACAAGGAGGACGACATCCGGACGGGCGAGCTGGTCCTGATCGCAGAGGATCACCAGCCGCCACAACAGTGGCTCACGGAACGATTAGGAGCAACACACGCCGGCGCGGACGGAAGGGTCAGGGTCGCCGTCGTCCGAACTAGCTCTGGAGCGGAATATTGGAAAGCGGTCCACAAGCTGGCGCGGCTGCCAGTTAGTTGAAGCCTGATGGAGGCCTTCAACGGGGCCGGTGTAAATTGATTTGTATTTTATTGAAGTCGAAAATTGTGAATTAAAGTTATAGCTGAATTGTATTTGTTAGTTGTTAGTCTGTAAATTTACTCTTAGATAGCTTAGGGCGGAGCGGGAGCGAAAGCTCATATTCGCTCTTGTGCGAATTCGCCCCGCTTCGCCGCAATAGATAAGTTAGGCTTAAGATTAGAGAAAAATATAATCGAATTTATAACGTTGATGAGGCACGACCATTCTTTTCGTTTTCGTTTTTCGCAAATTTTTAATTATTTTGCAGCCACCCTTTTTTTTTTATTATTTGAAGTGTAAGAAAAATCAATCTCGTTATACATTTTGTGGCGCCCAACGTGGGGCACGATTTGTTGATTCTTATGCGTCTATCGTTTAGCTATCTCGTTATAGTTAATGCAATTACAAAAATTCGAATTCAACTCGACGATTTTTTCCCATGAAATGAAGGTATTAAAGTTTCATTGTTGACGGCAAAGTCCAAAGTAGCGCCGCTCAAGACAAAGACGCTCCCCCGTCTTGAGTTATGTGGCGCTCACCTTCTCGCAGATCTTCGCCGCAATAGATAAGTTAGGCTTAAGATTAGAGAAAAATATAATCGAATTTATAACGTTGAAGAGGCAAGACCATTTCCTCCGTTTCGTTTTCGCCCATTTTTTTAAATATTAAGCAGCCACCTTTCTTTTTTATTTTTTGTTATTCGAAGTGTGAGATAAACTAATCTCGTTATACAAATATTATTCAATTTTTTCTTTTTTCGGTCTCTAATCTCTCTTGGATAGGTAAATTCTTTTCTTCGTCAATTCTCCGGTGAATTTGCTCTTAAATGTTTGTTGGCGTTCTGACAAAATTTTTCAAATGTTGCAAATAATTTTCAAAAGCATAAGCAGAGCCTTTAACTGGATCGCCAACCTGTTCCACCGTTTCTTTTACATGTAGTTAGCTAGGTATGTTATCTGGAAAATATAATTGAAAAATTTGAAACAAATAGGTTCAACATTCGCTGACAGGTTTCCAAATTAATTGTTTGCTGATATGGGCAGTAAAGCATTCTATACGAATGCAATAACAAAAACACATAATATTGGTCGTCAAACAATTCATTTTTGAGTACAAATATTCCCGTATACAGTAAAAAATGTCTAAATTCCGTTGCTTTCCAGTTTTATAGTTCACTTAAGGGTCTTGGCTTTCTTGCGAATTTTTTAGGCATCTTTTTGTGTATGTCAATTAATTTTTTAGATATTTTAGATTTCTTGTCGTTTGTCAATTTATTATGTCTTATTTTTCATCAATCGAACAAGAAATTTACGCATGACTCCTAAGTCAAATAAATGCATGCAGTCTAGTGAAATTGGGGAAACCATTTTTACATTCACGGTTTCAAAGGGTGTCATTTTTGTCAAATATTGTTTTAAGTGATGATTGGAATATTTCCTACTTTTGAAGTCCTCGTCGGTTATTAAGTCTTCACTCTTTGTTGTGTATGTTAAAACACTATTTATTTTTTTTTCCGACTTGTATGCATTTTGAACATCCATGCGAAGATGTATATCCGGGAGTCCCACTGATGCAAGCCCTACCTGGGCATCATAAACAATAGCCCTTAATTTTAATTGTATATTTCTTTCGTCTGTGTCAATTCCGAACTCCAATTCCGAATTCCAATTCGAACTAAATTAATTGCACAGTCACGTGTTGGCCTACGTTTTAGAAACCATTTTTTAAGATCGTCATTTAAGTTATTACCGTCGTTTCTTTTCTTCTTTAGTTCATTGTCAATATTTTCTTCATAAATTATATTCTCAAAAAAATTAGTTTCACTGTCATTATTTCCATAATGTAAAATTTCTTCTTAAACGATCTTATTTCCACTTCTTCTTAAACGATTTCTAGATCGATTCTGCACCATTCTGCATCAAAATCCTAAGACAAAATATTTTTTAGATTTTTTGTCAATTTTTCGTAATGGGATCCCTGAAAATGTTTTTCCCTATATGAACCACAGTTATGGTTCTATGAATCTATGTTTCACAAAACAACAAAACTTGAAAATGAGCGTCACTTGCAAGCCCTGAAAACAAAATGAAATAGCCATGCAAAAGTTTGCTTGCAAAACGAAAATTGATTGAAGCAAGAAATTATCTTGCAATATTTGCATAGGTGTGAACATTTATGCGAACTTTTTCTGCAAATTATTTTCAACTTACTGCAAATTGTTTGCATCGTGTGTACCTAGCTTTGTATGTTGTTTCGCTGTGGCATATTGTGATCCACTGATCCCATGCGAGCAATATTAACGCATTCCCAAATGGTTGGACAGCTCCACGCAAAACCAGCAATGATCGATCGAGAGGCTTTAGCAATTTTTTATGTGCCATCGTGCATTCATCCCAAACAATGAGTTTACATCTTTGCAATACTTTTCCCATACCAGATGCTCTGGAAATGTTGCACGTAGGAGTCTCGATGATTTGCATGTTTAATGGCAACTTCAGCGCTGAAGGAGCAGTCCTCCCACCAGGTAACAATGTCGCAGCGATTCCAGATGAAGCAAGAGCTAAAGCTATGTCCTTGTTAGCTCGAACCGTAGCCAGGAGCATCCAAAAAGAAGATGCCGCCAGCCCCACTATTTATCTTTTGCATGACATAATCATAAACCATTTCTTTCTTTATGGTTTAATTTCGTAATGTTGGATTGGACATATGACTGGAGATCATGACTGTTATAATTCTGCTCACGGCGAAAATCCACATCAAATGCTGCAGTCGCAGTTCGGGCGGGTGCTGGCATTCCCAATTGACTTAGCGCTTTATTTGCAACAGCTAAGCACTTGTCTTCAATCCTTATCAAATTTTCATTGTAAATTCCTTCTGTCAATTCCATGGTCATGTCAGAATTTTCTAGACGTACTCTGTGCAAAATATCCTCAGCCATATGCAAACGATATCTTTCCCATAACTCTGTTGGAGATGAAAGGAAGCAAGCAGTCAACATGATTGCAAACAATGAGCGAATTTGGTGCGGATGTGCCGTGTTACACGCATCATGAATGCAGATATCCCACTGTTGGTCGTTCTCCAACAAATTTAAGGCTTGGCACGCACTGCGGAAGGTGGCATGCGTGATGCCGTTGAGATTTTTCAAATATTGGAAAGACCTGGGACAGGTCACATTCACCAACAGCATGCGAAGGAAGATTGTCTACCGATTGTATTCTCTTTGAAGATGCCTGGTTGTCCCTCGACGGGCTCGCCTCGTTTGCATCGCGCGAACACTTTTTTAGTGGCATTCCACCTGTAATAAGAGGGCACTTCTGAATACATCAAGGTTCTGGCAAAAGCATCTTCCTGGCATAAGGTGAAGAAGGCAGTCAGAGTTGTCGCAGGCGGATTCAGGACTTTTTCTTGTACATTTCGTTCGGTGAAATGGACACGTTGACCATTCTCCAAATGGACTGCCAAGTGAACTACAGCTGGATAGCGTTCATGAATGAGGAACGAAAAAATTTGCCATGCAGCCTCGGTGCTGCTTCCAGCCTGATATTGAGAGATTTCATCGACAACTTTTACTGCATTGCTGTCACCATTTTCTGTCTGAACACCAAAAACTGCCATATCGCTGCCTTTATTCACGCACATATTTAATCGATTTCACGGAATTGCAATATTCTACATTGATGTGCTCTTTGTATGATTTTGAGAATAGGGGTGAGTATGGAACCACCCAACGATTGTCTACCTCAATATCACCAATTCTCATGTTTAAAGTTGCCGAAGTCCCGCCATCTTCAGTTGACCGTCTCCTATACAGAGGATATCCATCGTTTCCAGTTACGGTGTTGGCTGCAAATGCTCGAGGATATCGCTTAGAACACTTCCCGTCTACCATGCATGGTGAATTTGGGTTGAGGGTACCACATGGGCCATGGATCATGTTCTTGATGACAACTGCATGCAAATCCGTATAAACCTCGGCCCGTGGAATCTCAGCGCATATCACATCGTCGATAGCGCCTGGAGTAATTTTATCATACTGCCAGATCAGTATGTGCGCATGCGGCAATCCTCTCTTCTGTCATTCTACTGAATACATCCAGAACCGCACAGATCCAAAAACTCCATATTTCACAATGAAATCCATCAGTGACTTGAGCTTTTGTCTGAAAACACGGGCTGTGATGTCATGCCTATCCATAAACGATTGTCCAGAAAATAGCAGCTGCACTATCTCTTCCCAATCTGGATTGCATGTGAAGGTGATAAATAAGTCTGGACGGCCGTAGCAACGAACATGGCATATGGCATCTTGAGCATATTCCTGCATGTGGCGTGAACTACGTATGAGGATGGCAAAATCGTGAGCTTTCCAACGTTGGTTGTATTACGGTCATTCATCACAGCATCCCGCAAATGGATATATTCCTCGGACCGAAGTTTCGTCTGATTCAATCGGAGGCACATCAAACGTGCTGTTTTAATTTTTGCTTACATATCGACAATGTACTGATGAAACAGTAAAGTTGTCATCGGTCCTCCGAACCATTAATCGCATGAATAAATGACAATTTTATGGGTATCCGAAGGCATCATATCGATTGCTGTTTTGAACAAACGCACCAAATGGTTCCGTTCGTGAAAAAGCTTCTGTAGCTGCGAAATAATGGGCATATTTAGCGAGGTATTGATTCCATAACGTGCATCGACTTCAGCTCCATCATCACCAATGAAGTACATTTGAAGAAATTTGTGTTCGCTGACTGAGAACGGAAGCAGGGAACCGGCTTTGTGATAGATTTGTCCTCTGATTTTAAAAGTTGGCATGAATTGCGCAGTTATAATTTCCGCACTAAATGACGTCATTTGGAAGCAAGAGTTGTATTTCCTTATGTTCGACAGGAAATGCGAATAGAGAGTGCAGAGGCTCTGGTGGTGATTCTAGTTGAGGCAATTTCACTTTCCCGGAAGCGCAACACATTCCTTTTGGTTCGTTTTTGAATTTGAGAGCCTGACAATGTGTGCAGACCTGATGCATCCGGCCAATAACGACATTGCGATTCGAGCTAAAATCAACAGTTAGATTATATCGGAATGCAAGACGATTGTGTTGCAGGTTTTGATCTGTTGCAAGCTGTAAACGCGCTTCAGCTACCCTTGCCCTGTCGCTTTCATTATTTTGAAACCGAATCAAATCGATTGCTGTAGAACGCGACTGCCTAACTCTCAATCGTGTTCGCTCAAGCCTAGCTGCTCGTCTTTCTGCTGATTCTGTGTTGTGCATCTGCATTGCTCTCAGCCGCTCACTCTCTCGGATAGAGGCCCGCTCTTCGTCAGTCATATTCGAAATATTACGTCTCTTTGATTCTGTATTGCGAGTATGACGACACAAATTGGACTTCTTGGATGGTATGACTTCGTTTCTAACTGAAAAATACAAAAAAAATAAAATTTCTTCTTTCAATACTTTGCTCGTGCCACGTGGTTCACATGCGTCTGCGGTTGCCCTTAGCGACTGTCGCGAGAGTTCAGCTGGCTCCCTGTAGAGGGCGCAGCAGTAGGGGCACGGGGAAACGTGAAAAAAACTGAGTTCAGCTGGCTGCCTGTAGAGGGCGCAGCAGTAGGGGCACGGGGAAACGCGAAAAAAACTGATATATTCCCACACGCAGATAAGCTATCAACATCAAAAGTAGACAATAACCGAGCTGAAACCTCAACGCATGTTGTGTCAAACTTTGGGCTTAAACGGTTCAGAACTTTTCAAGTCTATAAAGGAAGTAGATACGATCAGAGCATTTATATATATATATACAGATTTAATATTTACACATTAGTACACATATAATACAAGCATATATTATTTTTAAAGTCACTCACCTTATAATCGATTGATCCGCTTTGCACTTCTCAACTCAAATGCTTGCAAAAATTTCGTCAGCCGCGAAAGAGTAGCACAAAATAAAACAAACTGTTCTTTCTGGAAAATTGTTTTTGTAAGCAGTGCACCGAAGACGCGTAAACAAACAGGGGTGAGTATGGGTGAATAGGGGTAAAGCATAATCGCATAATAGCATATTTCCACAAAGTAACAAAAACAAAAGCGATGTTTGCCGTTATTTTGTACTTATGCTTTAATGCGCATATATTTATTAGCTAGGTAGTTCGACGTTCAATTACTATAGGGTCAATCAAGTATGTACCCATGTAGTGATCGACGAGGTAAGAACTTACCCAGGGCCAATCGCAAACTCGACTCTACTAGATGGTTCGTCGTTCGTTTACACATGGTCCAGACGGGAGCATCGAAAATCGCTATTAACTACTATAAAGAGAAATTAAAAAAAAAAAAAAAAAAACTTCATTTAACACAAAAGGCCGTTTGACCTAAGTATTTTATTTTTTCGGCCTTCTAAAAGCTCTCAGTGTGTGAGCACTCAATTGATTCGGTCTCTGTAAGTTATTTTTATGAGACACTCAAAAATAAAACTCATCTGAGAATGCTCAACCGAAAACCTAAATATATCAAATCAAAGGGTTTTCAAGGGTCTTAGAGAAGGATCAAGCATACTTTGATTTTTTTTGTTCCGAAGTTCTAGTATAAAACTTTTCTGATGCTCTCAGCCATCACAAATAATACTGCACCTGAAAATTATTTTCCTAATTTTTATTGGTAACCACCTTGGCTCTGACTGCTGTCAAGTAATATGTTGTTTCTTTATTATGTACAATTTAAACAGCATCCTGCTTCTGACTACTGTTAATAATGGCTTTTTTTGTTAGTTAAATCTTTGTTTAAAATTCTTATCAGTACTCCCTGACCTTTGTCAGATCTCCTTTTTCAATTTTAAGCAATTCAAATGCAATCTTACAATGTTGTCTTTCAGCTTCGTTTACTCATTTCGCCTTTTCTTTATCCATGTTCTCTCTCAGCCAAAATAAAACAACGAAAAAAGTGAAACGGCGATGAAATAAGCGAATAAGCGGCGATGAAGAAAAGTGAAATAAGCTAACAGCCAACTTTGATATAATTTTTCCTATCCACATACACGACCGACTTTCATTGTTCAATTTTTATGGACTTTGGATTGCTTTAGTGCAGGGCTAAGCAGTCATAGCCCCCGCAGGCCAAGCGTACTTCAATTTTTTACACAGATAGTACCCGAAAATTGTGAATTTTCGGCGTTAGCTTGACAAATGAGCGTAAGTTGCTCTCTACATTCAGCGTATAGACTGCAAACAACGAAAAGTTAACTTAAAATTATTGAATGAAAATGAAAAATAATTTCACGACTTGCAGCGTTTCTTCGGAAAATTTTCCTTTGCTCCCGCAACCTACAAACCTACCTTCATACGCAGCGCACTGACGCTAAGTGCAGAAATTCGATTGTCTCACAAAACACTCTTACTTTTTGTTGCACTCTTGCTTTATCAACATTCGTTAGCGAAGTCATTTTCGATTAGCGACCCTAAGCAACGAACGTTTTGTGAGAAGAAGTTATAAGTTATAGCAAGCGGACCACCGCTTGCTATGTAGAAACACCATAGAAAGAAGGACCACCAGAACCTGCAGAAAATATAAATCAAAATAGTTATGAACAAAATTTGTAGATTCTTTTTTTATATGAACAGCTGAGCAGAAGTTTGTAGTTTAAAAACTTAAAATAGAAATAAAAAACATAAAAAAACGTATTAAAAAAAATTTAGTGAAAAAATCATGGTACCTGTATATGTTTAATGAGATATGCAGTCAAATATCAAGAAAATCTAATCTATAGCGCAAAATCATGAGCTGAGTAATATTTTTGAGCAAAAAAAAATGAAAATAAAAAATATTGATTATTCATGATTTTTATTTTTCGATCATAGAACAATGATTATTTCTGATTTTTATTTTTTTGATCAGAGAATAATGATTATTCTCCACAGATCATAACATTGGGCAACATTCATTACATGAAAATTACATGGCCGTGAAAATTAACTTGTATTAAACATGTATTAGCTGTAGCTGCAGGAAACAACTATTTTTTTATTTTATTTTATTTTTTTTTTTTTTTTCTGAACCACTCAGATGCATTAGAAGTTTTATGTGACACCGACTGAAATGTACCTTGATTCCATCTCAGCACTTTCTTTCATTCTTGAGCCTAGTACTCGGCCGTCAGCCAACGAGTACAAAAGCGGGACCTACTGTGTAACTGCCGTAACTGTGTACACCGCTGGTAGTTGCCGGGATGGAGAAGCTCTCCACAGAGACGCAACATCCGGAGACGGGACGCGCGGGTGCGGAGGAGGATGCAAAGTCATCTTCCACCAAATCAGGGCTAGCCATGGGACCACCGAACGGCGTGGAGAGGAAGACCCCAGGGTCAATCTCTAAACCAACCGCTCGTTCGCTGAAGTGACGAAGGGAAGAACCCTCTTGGAGTCCTGAACAAAGGATCCAAAGATGGGCTCATCCCCAACGACCTTTGGCGACAAGTGGTTAACGAGTTGCATGGGGGCTTCGTGGAGGAGATGCTACAGAGCGGAGGGCCCCCACCAGAATGCGAAGACGCAGGATGGTATCAGTGTATCGTTAAGGTAATTGCCTGCCACGACACGCGATCAGTAGAAACTTTTAAGCGAATGGTAGCATCGCTGGGGGAGATCTACCCCGGGGCAAAGCTGGTGGCGGTTGACTAGGATGAGATCCCAAGTAAGCCGAGGGCGCGAGTATGGCTCACAGAAAATCCAGCTGACCCTAACACCATCCTGGCGATGCTGAGAATGTGAAACTCGACGTTATCCACGGCGGACTGGAGAGTCACCAAGGTGAAGGACGCGGTAGGACTGTGGAGACAGATTGTCCTCACTCTGAAAGAGGATACCACGAAGATCCTGGAAGAGTCGGGGCACCGGTTCAAATACGGATTCGAACACGTAACGGTCCGTATTTACAAGTCCAAAGGCATTGAGAAAGCAAAGCAGGAGGCATTAAGCTAAGCGCAGATGCACAAAAGCCAGACTTGAAGGAACCGACCAAAGAGGGGCACCCGGAAGGAATGTCGGATGAAAAGGAGGACAAATTAGAAGGGTACACCTCAGAGGAGAGCAACTTGGCAAGTGCACTTAGAGGCGTCGGAATGGAGGAGGATTCTCTGCTGAGCTCCGAGACGGAAACAGAGGTTACTGTGGTGGAGAATCTCAAGAATGTCTGTGACAATCTTGCAGATAAACCTCCACCACAGTAAGGAGGCGTCAGCTGCCTTCTGATTCCACCTCGCCGAGAGTGAAGCTGATGTGGCCCTCATCAAGGAACCCTGGATCCTTGAAGACAGGATTCATGGGTTGCGGGCGTCGGAGTATTGACACTGTAAGGCTAATACAACGGGTAAAAGGCGAGCCTACATCCTCGCAAAGAAGAACCTTAACACCTTTTTGCTACCTACTTTCAGCAATGAAGACGACGCAGGCGCAGCAATAAAGAACCCAAAGGGACCTCTAAGGGTATGCTCGACGTATATGGGCCACTACCAGGATACCCTCAAAACACCACCATGGTGGTCGCAAGCACTTGCACCCTTTAAGACCAAGGCTCGTAAAGCTTTTAATTTTTCTAGTAAAGCAACCCCAGAAGTAGCCTAGGAGGCGTATAAAGCGGACCCCAAGCGGTACACCAAAGAACAACAAAGAGGAAAGCCTGGACCAAGTTCTGCACGACCATTCAACAGACATCGGAGGCCTCCCGAATTAGAAAGGTCCTCCCAACCACTGCACTGCAATGTAGGATACATTAAAACCTCGGATGGTAGCTGGACCACGTCCAGCAAGGAAACCTTGAAGGCTCTCACAAATGCACATTTCCCAAGGTTTTCTCAGGAGGTGGCAACCCAGGAAACGCAGAGTCAGGGGGTCAGTCAGACCCAGCTCGAATAAAATAATAGGAAATGATAGGAAAATTATAATAATAGGAAAATAATAGGAAGATTCCTAAATAATAGGAATCTCTGCTGGGCGATGAACAGTTTCAAGCCCTTCAAATCACCAGGCCAAGATGGCATCTTCCCACCACAAAGAACCAAAGCCGGATCCAATCTGTGGTTATGAATTAGGAAAGTCTTTACAGCAATCTTCAAAACAGTGCCCACGACGAGGTGGCGGACGAAGGTTGTCTTCATACCCAAAGCGTGAAAACCATGGTACTGCTCTCCTAACGACTTTAGACCAATGAGCCTGTCGTCCTTTATCCTCAAGACAGTGAACAGACCTATCAGCCTACACATTCATCTTACCATTAACCCAGATGGCATTTCGGGATCACAGCATGCGTATAGGAAGGGATCTACGGAGACGGCTCTCCACGGGATCACTACCTTCGTTGAAAAGGCTTGAACTTAGCGACAAGGACTACGCGGTTTTCTATTTTCTAAACATAGATTGTGCGAGACTAGAGGAGCTTAGCGGTTAACAACAAACGGCGATCCCTAGAAGGTGTTAGTTGCAAGTTATTGCTTATGCGGATAATGTCCCAATTTCCTTCTCTGGAAAATTTCCCCAGACTCTATGCGACCGCATAACGGATAAACGCCAGGATAATGACGGATAATGGCCAGGGCTAGGAGTAAATCTATCCAAGACCGAACTTGTCCTCTTCACTAGGAAGTACAAAATATCGAGTTTAAGGCTTCCAAAACTTTCGGGGGAAACACTTACCCTCACCAAGCACGTACGTGGAAACATGGTACGCCAAGTACGATTAGGATAAACAGAAAACTGGACTGGAAGCTATGTATCATGAATAGAGCAAACAAGGCGACTATCGCGCCCTAAACTTGCAGCCAGGCCATTGCCGTGGTAACGCCAAGTACGATTACGATAAACAGAAAACTGGACTGGAAGCTATGTATCATGAATAGAGCAAACAAGGCGACTATCGCGCCCTAAACTTGCAGCCAGGCCATTGCCGTCAATGCCACCAATGTGGAATGTCCCCAAAAATAGTAAGATGGCTGTATATAGCGTTCATTAGAGCTATCCTATTCGTGGTCTGGTGGCCTGCTCTAAAAACTCCATATGTAGGGGGAGGTTTAGAAAGACGCAAAGGAGGGCGAAGGTTCGCCAAGTACCTAGGAATTACGCTAAATAGAAAACAACAGGCAACATTACTTCGTACTACAACACCTGATGGCCTAGACTTCATCCTCGACCTACTACCTGTAGATATATTGACGGTCAAGGTAGCTACGCTATCAGCAATCAGACTACGTGAATAGTCTGTGGAAACGAAATACCAAATTGGATTTTACAATTTGATTCGTATGGGGGGTACGGACAACTGTATACCCCTCGATCATACCATCGAGAGAGGAATGGGCCACACAAGTTTTGTGACCAGCGGGATTCCTTCATATATACACAGACAGTTCAAAATTAAATGGCCAGGTGGGAGGCGGTTTCCAATGCGAGCGGCTGTGTGTTAATAAGTCCTTCAAACTCCCCGATCACTGCAGTGTGTTCCAAGCAGAAGTAATTGCTATCAGGGAAGCACTTAGATCTCCAGCTATTACTGGCAATCAATAAACAATTTTGATCTTCCCAAATAGTTAAGCGGCACTCAGAGCCCTTCATCAAGCTCTAGGACAGTGAATGACTGTAGCAGATCTCTTAACGAGATGGCGGAGCAGTATGACATCCATTTCATATGGGTGCCCGTACATAGGGACCACGAGGGAAATTGCGTCGCTGATGAATTATCAAGTACAGGTACTACCACACCTTTCCTCTAGGAGAAAGAACTAGTAGGCATTCTCTTAGCAACGTGTAGGCTGAAACGCAGGGATCACTTCGACCTGGTAGCACGGTAGCATGATATGCCCCATCCGCTCTAGGAAAAGATTAAGCGGGCAAGGCCATCACGGGTGACTGGTTAATAGGAGCGAACGCGCACTGTCGGAGCTGCAGGAATGTAGAGGAAAAGGAGACAGTCACACACCTTAACTCAAACTCCTGGGTGCAGCAACACTCACAGACCTCAAAGACCTCATGGAGATCGCTTCACGTGGACTCGTTGCCTTCATCAGGAAAGCTGAATGGGACCGCGAACCGCCTCAGGAAAGGAAGTATTCCTTGGGCTTCCCAAAACTATCTTGTTAGTAGATAGGATGAGGTGGGGTGGGGTCACCTTGCGGGAACCCTTGCCTGTGCGGTATCACAAGAAGCCCCAGCGGCCCAAGTGAATTTGGAAGGTCAGCGACTGTGCGCCGCATCGCCGCTGCAACCCAACCTAACCTAAGCCTTGTACTCAGATTGACAAAAACTTTTCTTCAGCTGTAAGTGTACGCGAGAGGAAAATAGCTGAAATTTGCACGGGCATGCCAACTAAACTTATGCATGGCTTCACTAATAGCATACAATAAAATGAATTAATTCTAATTGAATTGAACTGAATTGAGTGAATACGACGCAAAAGCGAA
This sequence comes from Drosophila parabipectinata, assembly GCA_018153455.1. Lineage (NCBI taxonomy): Eukaryota > Metazoa > Arthropoda > Insecta > Diptera > Drosophilidae > Drosophila > Drosophila parabipectinata. The sequence goes on along the minus strand of JAECYA010000037.1, from coordinate 339,652 downwards.
ATTAAGTTATGTGATGTGAGTTCACTCGACTTTCAGAGAAATTAGTGGGATAAAATAAATCATAAATTGGAATGAAGCTTTCGGAAGTAGCCGAAGACAAACGAGTTAAAGAAAAAGTTGATTGCAATTTAAAATTCGTTGGAAAGGAATTTACCACAAACAACCCTCCAGTACCAGGGTTGAGGACTTCAGAAGGGAACTCTTTAATACCTGCTCATCACTCATAGGGAATTTCCTAGTGACCTTATATGAAAATCGTTAAGGGGTTTTTGTATGGGATGTATGTATGGGTTTTTGTAAAAGAAGAAGCTGTAAAATAATGAAAGTAAATAAAAATAAATACGCACAAAAAAATGTATTGATCTGAACTTTATTTATGAATAAATTCATGAGTGTTTTTATCTTACCTTAGCTACCGTACAAGACTGATTTCCATAGGTTCTTACCATGGCAACAACTGGAAATAAAGTTTAAAAAAAACGTATATGAAATGGCCATACTTACCCTTTTACAATTAAGCCTAGTACTCTGATGACGAAAATCCGCTGTCACACGCGTGACAGCGACTGAACTCCATATAAAAAAAACGGTGTGAGAAAAGGAAGAAGAAGAAATTTTTGCCTCTTAGATTTTGCCTTCACAACGCACAACTAAGGGTTGTTGATAATGTATCTAAATATGAATATATCGATATTTTTTCTAATAATGATACATTTATATCGTAATATTTTTTTGCTTAAATATCGAAATATCGATGTTTTTTTTTTTGATATTTTTGGATATTTTTTCCTTGGTAACTGAATTTCAAAGCAACGCGGAATAAACTTCTATACCCAAGTCGACGGCAAACATTGTTATCGATAGTTAAGTCAGTATTAATAGGAAATTTAGTATTTTTTAAGTTTTTCGATTTTTGGCCCATTGAAGTACGGGCTTATTAATCGCCATTATGTGAATGCCGCCGAAAAGTGCCTTTCATTGTTTTGTGAATTGTAGGAGGGCACACTGCGGTAAGAAGAAGAGTTATATTTGAATTGTAAACTAATTTAATGAATTTTATAGAATAAAACGTTCCGTTTGCCACAGCCAAGGCCTTTGAAGTACCCCTTTCTTCGGACCTACGCGTGTGGGGAGCCGTTTAAGGCAACTCCACATGAAACAAAACAACATCTTTTATTCGCAGTCCAAGGGAGACTGCAAGGGCAACTTGCGCTGGAGGACGGCTTGACGACCAGCTAGAGAGTTGCCAGGAGCGCACAAAGCGCAGTTCCCGTACATGCAGAGGAGTCGCAGCCAGCGCCGATCTCTGAATACGGACGGAGTCGCAGCCAGCGACACGGAGACGCAGCCGGCGTCAGTTCAGGAGACGCAGCCAGCGTCAGGATAGGAAGCGCAAGTAGCGCCAAGCACCAGCGGACAGGAGGCGCAAGGAGCGCCGAGCATCAGCGGCAGCAGACAGACGGCACAGGTCCGCCATTTTGGAGCGCTAGCAACCCACTGTGTGCTACAAGTACTGCGCATGGATCCATTTGTTGCTGCGCACGTAGCAACTGCATCACCATTTGTTGGATCCTACGCCTGGATGACGCCGAATGGAACACAACCTAATGGACCAAGGAGGCTCCCGGACTTGCCTACATTTGGAGGGCAGCCCGAGGATTGGCCCATTTTTAATTGTGCGTTTGGCTGACCGGAGCAGCTAATACGCAGCCAGTTGAACAGCGTGCGAGAGGTGCAGCCGATAACGGAGCAGAACCTGGCGAGGATCGTTCCCTTTGCAACTAAAGTGAGTAACCTCGCGGCCTTCTTGCAGTCGGCGAAGGTGGAGAAACATCTGGGAAACCCCACCCTCATGGAGGAGCTTGTGGCAAAGCTTCCCACCAGCAACGAGTGGATTGGGCTAGGCACGCTGCATCGATCCAGCCCTTTCCCACTGTAGCGCACTTCAGCGCGTGGCTACAGGATTACGCAAACATCGTGTGTACGATTTTGGACGTCGATGGAAAGGAGCCGAGGCGTCGAGTTCTACACGCGAGCGTCGACCAAAACGGATACGAGCAGCGGGATGACCGGCATGGAGGTTGCCCAATTTGTGGAGGGCAACATGCTACGACGAGCTGCAGGGAATTCATTGGAGCTTCGCCACCGGGCAGGTGGAGCATGGTGAAGAGGCATCGGCTCTGCTTCACATGCTTACGGAGTGGGCATGCGGCCAGATCCTGCGATGTGCCTGGCGAGTGCCAGATCAACGGAAACCGCAGATTGCATTACCGTCTGTTACATGAAGAGGACGAAGGGCGAAGACGGCCGGAGCAGCGAGGTGGCTTCAGGCGCTACAACGGAGGAAACCAGATGTCACCAGTTTCCAGACGCAGCCCGGACAGGAGGTCTTCGCCACGAGATGGTTACAGGGACCACGAGAGGACCCAGGAGTCGGCTGTCCGCAGAAACAGCCTGGAGAGAAGGGCCCCGCAGCCAGTGGAGGCGCCCAAGCAGAGAAACTTAAGTATTGACGTCGAAGGAGGCAGACTTTTGTTCCGTATACTGCCAGTAACGCTGTACGGAGCTAGTCGCCAGGTGGACACATACGCGCTATTAGAAGAAGGATCCTCCGTCACGATGATCGACGACGAGCTACGGAGGGATCTAGGATTGCGAGGCGAACGTCGACAACTGAACATCCAAGGGTTTGGAGGAAGAGCCAGCAGGGAGCCTACCAACGTGGTGAGCCTGGAGATCAGTGGAGCTGGGAAGCCCACACGTCACCCGTTGAGGAACGTGTACGCCGTTTCGAGCCTGAGTTTGCCGATGCAGACGTTATGTCGACGAGATGTCCAGGGCGTTCATAAGGATTCGCGACTGCCGATGAAGCCCTACAGCAGCGTGGTGCCGAAGTTGCTCATCGGACTGGACCATGGACATTTGGGACTGCCACTTAGGACGAGGCGGTTTGCCAGAGAGGGACCGTTTGCGGCCGCAACCGAGCTTGGATGGGTTGTGTTTGGGCCAGTAAGTGGACAATCAACTACGCCGTCACCGAGGTCCTGCCTTCTAGCCGTGTTAGTGGATGACACGATGGAAAAGATGGTGGAGGACCACGTCGAGATGGAAGGCTTTGGTGTGAAGCTCGCGCCATCGGTCGCAGCCAGCGACGACGCGCGGGCCCAAAGGATCCTCGACGACACCACGGTGAAAGTGGGGCGTCGCGACCAGACGGGATTGCTCTGGAAGGATGACCACGCTATTCTGCCACGGAGCTACGAGATGGCACACAGACGGCTGATCAGCGTCGAGAAGTTGAAGCGCAACGGGCCGTTGGCGCTAGAATACGATCGGATCATCAAGGATTACGTGTCCGAAGGATATGCGAGGAAGTTACAGCCGGATGAGGTCCCGGTGAAGAGCGAAAAGCAATGGTATTTGCCACAATTCGGTGTCGAAAACCCGAACAAGCCCGGTAAGGTCCGGCTTGATACTGCAGCCAAGGTTGGAGATCGATGTTCCCAACGATTCCTTTGGAGAGATGGTAACGACGATCGAGACCCGGATGAGTACGAGGTGGGGAAGAACGTCGTGGGAGCTGACAACGATTTGGAGACGCGTTCGAGACGGAGAGGATACAGAAGCGGAGTATGGGAGCAGATGGTGTATTGCGTCAAGCGAGTGCTGTGCCATACCCTGAAAGAAGTCGCGCCGAGCAACCATGTGGAGTCCCACCATGGACTACCTGCCTACGCTTGTGCGCCGCGAGAAGTGGTGCCAGGGAACGGAGCCCATCCGCCAGGGCGATATGGTCTTCGTCTGCGATCCTGCCTTGCACAGACGAGAGTGGCGCAAGGGCATCGTGGGGGAGGTCTACAGCGGAGCTGATGGAGATGGATGGAGGAGCTAATGGACTATCTTGTACAATGTTGCGGCCCGTCTCTAAACTTGCAGTTTTAGATTTGAGTGAAGCGGGTCTTCACGAGGTCGCGGATGTCGACGGTCAAAACATTGTTATCGATAGTTAAGTCAGTATTAATAGGAAATTTAGTATTTTTTAAGTTATTCGATTTTTGGCCCATTGAAGTACGGGCTTATTAATCGCGGTTATGTGAATGCCGCCGAAAAGTGCCTTTCATTGTTTTGTGAATTGTAGGAGGGCACACTGCGGTAAGAATAAGAGTTATATTTGAATTGTAAACTAATTTAATGAATTTTATAGAATAAAACGTTCCGTTTGCCACAGCCAAGGCCTTTGAGGTACCCTTTTCTTCGGACCTACGCGTGTGGGGAGCCGTTTAAGGCAACTCCACATGAAACAAAACAACAACCCAATTGAGCATTTTGATATGGGATTTTATGGATAGGATCGATTTATGGGATTTCCATACATCCAATGGGTTGCTTTCCCACGCAGCTTGAGGCAAGCTGAAGTATAATTTCAGCTTCTTATTTTGCTCCGACAATAAGGAGCTGAAATTATATGACGGACACACACGTAAAGCAAAGGGTATTCTTAAAATCCCTAAATTCAAAACATTGGGTTTAATTTTGTATACCATAAAATAAAAGTTAAGTTTATACAATATATAAATATATAATAAATTATGCATTATGCATATAATTGTGCAGGAAAACAATTTATTCAAAAAATATCGAAAATATCAAATATATCGATATTTCCCAGTAATATTTTAAATATTATCATATTTTATGATAAAAAAACAATTTTGAACATAGTGTGACCGTTACATTTAAGCTAAAAATAGCTATCTTGATCAAATCATTTTAAATTGCTTTCAACATATTTGCATTTTTTATTATGCATGCATTTGTCTATAAAAACATAGAAAATATGTATATTTTAAAAAGCATAACAACCAATAAAACTTCTAATTTTTTTTATAAAGACTAGTACTCTGACGACGAAAATCCGCTGTCGCAAAACCTAGCGAAATCGCACTTTATTTGGCTACCGAGATAGTGTGACCAAAAAAATTAAGGAAAAGGGTAATACTGAACAGCTGTTGTTTGTTAACAAAAAACAAATAAGCAAAAATGAATTGAAACCGATTGGATTTTGGTGTTTTCTTTATGTATTTCGCCGCTAAGAAGCTGATTAAGAAAAAGAAAACTGGGTCAAAATCAAAATCAATCACAAATCATTTGAATGCCATTTTATGTCATTAAAATGCCCCATGTGGGTCAAATCCCGTATTATGGGCTTCACGCTGACCGCAATATTTTCGGGCCAAAAATTTTTCGGCCCGAAAATTTTTTCTTTCAATTTTTGATCCATGTTTTAGCTATCAAAAGAAATCAAATGATTTCTTTTAATACCCCGAAATCAGCTGTTTATTTTATTTGATCCGGCAACGCCATTCAATTCAATAGCCATAATTTTCGTCGTCAGAGTACCAAAAAAATCTAGGAGACAAAAATTTCTTCTTCTTCCTTTTTTTACACCGTTTTTTTATATAGAGTTTGACAGCTGTCACACGTTAGACAGCGGATTTTCGTCGTCAGAGTACTAGGCTTAACTCTTAAAAAATGTGTTAAACAAGTGTTCTGTTTAATAAGTCCAATCTTTGAGCTCCAAAGTAAAAGTATGACTCTAAGTTTCTGACGGTATTGGAACAAGGATCTCTGATAATTGTTACAAGAAAACAAAGTAAAATTCCCTCTCTCTCTATAACCAAATGTCTTTGCATTTTTCTCTTTCTGTTGTTTGTTCTGCTTCTCGCTTTTTTCTCAGTGCGTGTCTCTCTAATATTGAATGATGTAAATTTTCTTGTTCATGATTGCTGGTACTGAAGTGTAAGTACATATTTAAGTTAACTGAAGTTAACCGCGCAGCGGCAATGTCCGATTATCTAAGAACTCGCTCTGGCCAAACGGCTGACACAGCGACTGGCCGGATGCCTATACATAGCCGACGAACACTGCATATTTTCGTGTCCGCTATGAGATCCATTTTTGTTAGCTTTAAGTTTCAGTTTGTATTCGAGCTTTACTCAATAAAGAAGTATTCGTACCAATACTTCGGCACAGCCGTAAAGTAAATTCATTTTATTGAATCGGTCACCGCGCTTCAAGGGCCGTGATAACGGAGCCAGTACCTGCCACCAGAATTCCTGTCATAGAAGGAAACTCCCTCGGCAACCGCCAGGGAACTCAATCATCGCTTATTTCTCAAAAGGAGAAGCAACCCCCTCGGCAACCGCCAGGGACACCCGCACCTGTAACGTAACTGACTGCAGCGAGGGATAATTAAATACAACTAGACATTACCGTAACACCCTAATATTACCAATTTGTACATATTGTACATATGTATGTATTATGAGACATGTATATACACATATATGACATATATGTATATGTTTTATGCGCTATTAGCTTATTTAGAATTTGTTATATTATAAATACAGTATTATATTTAATAGTAATTAAAATTATAAGCTAATTTATGACTAAAGCCATAGCGCCAAGACCTTCGGCTTATTATATGGAGATATAATGTCGAGGGACTGTATAAATAATTTCCAAAATAAATTAATATTTTAATAACAATAAAAATAATATTAATATATTTTTTTAAATTTTAAAGCCTAAAAAATATATATATTTTACATTAATACCTTTCAATAAAAAATTTATTTTGTAAAAAAAATTTTATTGAATAATTTCTTTCTATTTTGTCCAAAACTTGGCTACATCCGTAAGTCGTTTCAATGTGCAGTAAATTCATTTAATTAATTTTGTATAGAGTTAATAAAAATTTAAGTTGTTGGCACTTATTCTAATGCCAACCAGCACCGATGAACATTTTACAGGTCCGTAGCGAAAAGATTGTCAATTTTTTTTTTATGTAATAATGCAAAACTTTCATGCATGTACATCAGAGGTCGGCACGGCCCTATCCCGAGGGCATAGGAAATTTTTCTGCCCGAGCTCTGCCACACACACACAGTGTAAATGTGTGAAACGTCATGCTCACAGCCTACTTTCTGCTATTCGGAACTAACACTAATGCGTTAAAATCATATCAATGTATTGGGATGCCGACCACTGATGTACATAGTTAATTGTCTAAGTCAATTTATTTGATTTGTTTGAAATTATACATTTAAATAAATTAGTGGAAGTTCTTTTCCTTATTTCAGATTTGTGGCACAAACTATATTTTGATCCCAATTTTATGGCGCCAATTTGAGCAAAAATAATTTTAAATTAATATTTTTAAACCCAAAAAGGTTCAAAACCTACAAATGATTTCTTAATTCAGTTTTGTCCATCATGGCCAAAGGAAAGACCGTAGTGCCAAACTTGAAAATATTCGCCAACACTGGAAAAAATAAACGCTTTACTCGTCAAACATGTTTTTCGATTTTAGTACTAGCCTTTCAAATAAAAATATTAGATATATTACCGCATTTACGGGGTCTTCGGTCTACTAGAGGAGTGCCCAAGCTCTGCAATCGGGAGAGCAAACTCCCATACCAATGCAAAAAATCGTCAAAACTTCGGTGCGAAATTTTTTAAGATACACTGAAAAATAATAATATAGAAACATTCACAAGGAGTTTAAAAAAAAATCAATATAATAAAAAATACATTTTATTACAGCAATTAAAAGAACACCCTAAATTTTTTACAACAGCTTATTAATATACTATGTGAAATAATGCAGAGCTTCATGCTTAAAAAAAAATGTTCTGCCTAGAAGAAATTTTTCGCTTTAGGTCGACCATTTTGGTTTCTGCCGCAACAAAAATGAATTTCTTGCAGTGAAAATTTTCGGCACTTCAACAAAAAAATTCATTCGGATAAGCACGATTGGGGATAATAGGAAAAACACGAAAAATTCTTTTTGTTATTCTATTCTAATTCTAATTCCGCTTTGCCTATGCTGGGAGCAACGAAGCTTATGGTGTGAGCAACGAACCTTATGGCGTGAGCAGTATCCCACAACTGCAATTGCATGAGCATTTGCAAAACCAAATGAGCAGCCAGAGCAATGATCACCACTGGTCTACTAAATGGTACTAAATGGTAAAGCATATTAGCATTTTGTCTTAACCGCAGAGTACCGCGGGAACTTTGGATAATGGAACATATGTTTTTTTGGACCTTGGTTCAGGTGAGCATAAAGGTTATGAATCAAGTTAATTTATACATGGAGCTAAAACATTTAATTTTTCCTCATGTGTTATAGAACATATGAACTTCTATGAAAGCGGGTCTCAAAATTCAGATACATACGCATGATAGATGACGTATTCGTTGTATTGTACTTGAATATTTAGTGAATTTATGATATTTCAGTTTTCGATAAGAACAAAAATTATCGGCGTTACTATTTTCCAACACTTTTAACTTAACTTTTAGGTGTTGGCTGCCAATTGTAGAGTGCAAATGAAAAGTTGCGGATTGGATTGATGTTTTATTACCTAGTTTTTTATAACGTTATTTGTGTAATTGAGTGTTAAGACACTAAAGTAGACTGTCGTTGCGTTTAAGAAATTGACTTTGCTCGTAAGTTTATTGATTGTATTTGAATTAAAGTCGGTTTTTAAAACTTGGGGTGTATACTAAATAAAATATTTTTCAATGTCTATACCGATTTTCTCAAAAAAAAAAAAAAAACATTTTAGACATTAATTTATGTCTAATGTTAAAATTATTACACCACATTGAAACGTTTTTATTTAGATATAGAATAAAAAATTAGTTTACTTTTTCAAATTGATTTTTTTATATACCTTTCTCGCTTTGTCATAAACCCATTGTATCGGCATTAGTGCGAATGGGATAAATAATCTGCTGTTTTTGCTTTTTTTTAACATTACCAATCTACTCGTGCTGTCGCACTCTCAATCGCGCACGTATGTATATCTGGTTGCTCCGCTTACTCTACTCGGCTTACCGGAATTGGTGGTGCAAAAATTGCATTTTTGGTGTACAAAAAAAGAATATTAAAAATATATATGCATATACTTTCTACATTAATATTTACATATATAGATACAATATATATATTCTTCAGATATGTATATGTACGTAAATAGGGATTGGTTGTTTTTTTACCCGGGTTATTAAATATTTTATTATTCACAAGGTAAAAACAATTTGAAGAGGTCAGAATAAAAACCGTAAAAGAACTTTAAGCTTAGACACATTTGTGTCCGCTTTGGATTCCAATAATGAAAAATATTTCTAATTAAATAATACCTGCAGGCATCTTTATATACCTTATGCACACAAATACAACAAATTCATTAAAAAATGAATTGAATTGGCGAAGAATGACGTGCACATGGATGTTTTCGGAATGAACGAGGCATAGCAGGACAGCACTTTTAAGTAAAGTCACGCTGAATAAAAAAGTTTCAAACTAATAAAGCTGGTTTATACTAAACTACTTCGAAAATTAAACATTTTATTGCTTATATAAGCAAAAACCTTGCTTAAAAATCATGTAAGTACCATTTTACAATTATTTTCAACTCTAATAAAATATACATCCCATTTAAAACTATAGTTACACTTCACATCCCTTAAAACCCGCAGAAAGTACTGGAAATCAAGGAATAAATCGAACAAAAAAACGTTCCTGTGTAAAAAATGAATGAACTGGACAGTCTTAGGCAAGAAGCCGAATCCCTAAAGAATGCTATACGAGATGCTCGAAAGGCCGCTTGTGACACATCCTTGTTGCAAGCTGCTGCCTCTCTGGAACCTATCGGGCGCATACAAATGCGTACGCGCCGCACATTGCGTGGTCATTTAGCGAAAATTTACGCAATGCATTGGGGTAATGATTCTAGAAACCTTGTTTCAGCTTCACAGGATGGTAAGCTAATCGTATGGGACTCCCATACCACGAACAAAGTTCACGCCATTCCATTGCGATCTTCATGGGTTATGACCTGTGCTTATGCCCCGTCAGGCAGCTATGTTGCCTGTGGAGGTCTCGACAACATGTGTTCAATATACAACTTAAAAACACGTGAAGGAAACGTTCGTGTGTCCCGAGAGTTACCGGGCCATGGCGGTTATCTGTCATGCTGCCGCTTTTTGGACGACAATCAGATTGTAACCAGTTCTGGTGATATGTCTTGTGGTTTGTGGGATATTGAAACTGGGTTGCAAGTCACCTCATTTCTTGGCCATACTGGAGATGTTATGGCTCTTTCATTAGCACCGCAGTGCAAAACATTTGTTTCAGGTGCCTGTGACGCATCGGCTAAACTTTGGGATATTCGTGACGGTGTTTGTAAACAAACTTTTCCAGGTCATGAATCTGATATAAACGCAGTAACATTTTTCCCCAACGGGCAAGCATTTGCGACTGGGTCAGATGATGCAACCTGCCGACTTTTTGATATTCGTGCCGACCAAGAACTGGCAATGTACTCTCACGATAACATTATTTGTGGCATCACCTCAGTGGCGTTTTCAAAGAGTGGCCGTCTTCTACTTGCTGGATACGACGACTTTAACTGCAATGTATGGGACACAATGAAAGCTGAAAGATCTGGTATACTTGCCGGCCATGATAATCGTGTATCATGTTTGGGAGTAACTGAAAACGGTATGGCAGTGGCAACAGGATCATGGGATTCATTCTTACGTGTATGGAACTAAAAAAAAAGATGAGAAGATTCATTAAAGGGTGGGGTGGGGTCAATGGTAGCATTTTACAGATAATGTCACATAATCATTTACATTTAAATCTAATGTACATGATTTGTGTTACCCCTTTATAGTTTAATGGAAATCAATTCATCACAAAAAAAGGGAGTAATCTGTGGGTGCGACTAGTTGACTTAAAAGTAGACCACAAAAACAAAGAACTTTATATACATTATTTATATTGCTATATACTTATAAACAAACCAAAACAAAGCTACACAACTCGCAAAACGTACGACTCTCTGGATCAGTTGTGTAGTCAGATTCCGGTTACAACTAAAATTTAAATCGTACATAAAGTAACCTAAGTTCAAATGTTTGAGCGCAGTATGCACCTGAATATTACCAAAAGGTGAAAAATCCCTTTTTGCGTCAGTCATTTGCACATTATAAAAACAACACTATCATTATGTGGTGCATCTATGACTAAATGTAACTACGATAGTCTTTTGCAAATAAATTAAATTCAGGATTTGGAAAAAGTCAAATAAAGTTAAAGCATTTACAAAGAAAAATAACCACGCAATCTAAGAATAAATTAAAATAATTGCGTACTAAACTTAAAAATCAAATAATGAAAATAATAAACAAAACACTAACATTTTGTCTTATTATGTTAAGTCATTAATTTATATACAAACAAAAATAAGAATGATTTAAATAACAGATTATGCATTAGTGAAAATGTGGAATACTATTTACATATAATATAATGGCCATATAAGCTATAACAATAAATTGAGATACACATTTAAATCCTAAAATACATGAAAAATTTATAAATGTTTATCTAAACATAGCATTGCGGCATTAGGGGGCATCGAAATAGAAATCTACCCTTATTTCAATATTTAAATAGCACACAAGAATTCATACCTCATCGACCCATGCGAAAATCTTCAATTGTTTGCGTAAACTTCATATTTTCAAAAGTTAACTTGATATTTCACTTCGATGAAAATGTTAATGTATGGTCCACGAAGATGCTATGAAATGTATCGAAATGTTTTTTTTTATTAGGTATTTTTTAATTTTTTGTACGTAAGAAGATACATTTTAATTTTCATGGCTATTTTTTTTTTATAAAAATTAAAGCTTTGACAATTTTAAAGAAATACATTGTTCTATGGCCCTTGAAAAATTGTCTGATTGGAGGATAGTAATAGAAAAATTTTCAAGAAAGGAGGAATGTTAACAAAAAATGATATAATATAAACACATTCATTTTAAATTTATAATATATATATTTGTTTATAATAACAATTACGTTGTATCTTTTCAATTTTTCTGAATTATTTCTTATATTTGTTTTGACATATCTTGTAATGCAAGTATTTTTTGTTTGTTAAGTGGAAACCAGTTAAAAGATGTATCTCCTATGTATATTTACTCGTTCAGTTTTATTTATTTCAACCCTATATAAAAAGTCAGTTTTTAAAACTTGTTTTTGGTAGTATCTCTTTACATTACCAAGAAAACCAATTATCAGATTATCGACAAGCACATTGGAATCTAATAGCATGTTCATTTAATATTAAAGTGAACGTAAAAAACATACATATTCAAATTAAAACTAAATTTAATTACTAACATTAAATTATAATTTGTGTCATAGCCGTCAACTCTGCGTTATATCTAGAATATATAATAAAGAAAATTGTGTTAAGCAAATTCAATGTTATTTAATGTAGGTGTGTATAAATATTTTACAAATTTCATATGCCAATTTTCAATGGGAAAATGTGTTCAATGGCAATGGCCTATTCTATTTTTTTTTTAGACATATCTTTGCTTTAATGAATAATAAAACAAAGAAAGCTATCTTCGCCAGAAAGCCAAAAAGTCGAAGATTGGAAGTGCCATAAAATAGGTTTAAAAGATCCCAAAAAACAACGTTTTTTCAAAATTCATATACAAATTTTGGTATCATATGTGCCATATGTATATATTTTATAATATAAACTGGCACATATCTGCAGGGCACATTTACTTCAGCTTGGGTTATATCGACTTGACTTGACTATATTCATATAAACTAGACTTTAAATCTTAAAATTAAAAAAAAAAAAATTTTTGTTTTAAATTAAAAATTGTTAAATATTTAAACAAGAATGGAAAGCTAACTTCGGATGGGCCCGAAGTTGAGACTCATTTGCAGTTTAGATCGGATATATTATGCAAATAACGGATAAAATTGACGACCGATCATTAAAAATTCCAGCAATTTCTGATTTAAACAAGGTAGGAAAGGTTACTTCGGGCGGAGCCGAAGTTCATATACCGTTACAGTTAAGATCGGATATATACAGAAAATAAAGTATATAGTTGGCCGATCCTAATTAGAATTTCAATACTAAATCAAATTTATAAGAATACAAAATTAATAAAAAAAACAAGAAAGAAAAGCTAACTTCGGGTGGGGCCGAAGTTTATACACTCTTGCAGTTAAAACCAGATATACATATATGGCAAACAGCGGATATAGTTGGCCGATCCTTTATTACATTTATTACAATTCAAAGTCTAAAAAAAACAAGAAAGAAAAGCTAGCTTCGGGTGGGGCCGAAGTTTATATACCCTTGCAGTTAAAACTGGATATATATATCGCAAACATCGGATATAGTTGGCCGATCCGTATGAGAATATCATAATAAAACCAATTAATTACAATAAAATATCTAAAAAAAAGTCCCAAGCTTCTACAAAAATACCAAAGTTGGTATTTCTACCAAATACCATTTCCGATCGTTCAGTAATATGGTAGCTAAAAGATATAGTCGATCGATCGTTATGAAATTTGGTAGGTCGGATAATATAATCTGTACTAAGTTCCAGTTTTCTGTCTTCAAAAACGCAAAAGTTGGGTCACTTCCGATCGTTCAGTTATATGGCAGCTATAGGATATAGTCGGCCGATCCCGGCCGTTCCGACTTAGATACTGCGTGCAAAAGAAAGAAGGGTGTGTGCAAAGTTTTAAGACGATAGCTTTAAAACTGAGAGACTAGTTCGCGTAGAAACGGACAGACAGACAGACGGCCAGACAGGCGGACAGACGGACATGCTCATATCAACTCAGGAGGTGATCCTGATCAAGAATATATATACTTTATGGGGTCGGAGATGTCTCCCTCACTGCGTTGCACACTTTTTACCGAAATGATAATACCCTCAGCAAGGGTATAACAAATTATAGGTATACAAAATTCAAAACAAAGTCCCATCGTCTTTCTTCAAAAGTACCAAACTTGTTATTATTACAGTCCTTTATGTTAATGTTTACGAAAAACCATTTCCGATATTCAAGTTATATGGCAGCTGCAGGATTTAGTTGGCCGCTCGTTATGAAATTTGGCCAAAATCAACTGACCAAAAATAGAATCTGTAGGGCTTTCTCTGTACGAGTTCCAACTTTCTATCTTCAAAAACACTGATGTTGGGTCTTTTCCGATTGCTTAGTTATATGGAAAATATAGTCGGCCGATCTTTATGAAATTTGGTATGTCGGATTGTTTTGCCAAAAATAGCATTCATCGGAACAACTCTATAAACACCGAAGTTATAGTATTTCCGATCAAGTCGGCCAATGCCGGCCGTCCGTGTTGTAAAGTGCGTGCAAAGAAAAGAAGGGTGTGTGCATGTTTCAAGTGCATAGTTATGAAACTGAGAAACTAGTTTTGCAAAGTCAGAAGTCAGTGCAAAGAAATAGACAGTCAGACGGACATGTCACCATTAACGTAGGTGATCCTGATCAAGAATATATATATTTTAAAGGGTCGGAGATTTCTCCGTGCGTTTCACACTAATGACCAAAATTATAATACCCTTTGCAAGGGTACATAAAAAAGTCCGAAGCTTCTATTCATTTTCGATAGTTAAGTTAAATGGAAGCTGTAAAATATGTTCAAAAGATCCTTTTGAAATTTTCAGTCCCCGAGTTCCCTGCGAGCGGTCATAGAAAAAGCTTGAAACATATCGAAGCCAGTATTGTACTACGCTACTCTTAGCTCCCCATCCCGCGCCGTCCTTCTCACGGCCAAGATGATCGGACTCGACCTTGAACTGAGGTCAATTAACCTATTGAAGGGTGAGCATTTGACGCCGGAATTCCTCAAGCTGAACCCCCAGCAAACGATCCCCACGCTCATCGATTATCATCGATTCCCACGGCATCTGTGCCTATCTGGTGGAGAAGTACGGCCAGGAGGAGCAGCAGCTCTACCCCAAGGATCTGGTGAAGCGCGCCATTGTCGAGTCCCGACGCCACTTGGACTCTGGTCACCTGTTCGCCCGCCTGCGTTTCTTGTACGAGCCGATCTTGTACTTCGGCTCCACGGGCTGCTCCATTGACAAGATCGCCTACATCCAAAATTGCTGGGAGATCCACGAGGGCTTTCTGAAAGACAAGCCTTATCTGTGTGCAGTGACCACAGTGACCTGACCATTGCTGATTTCTGTGCGGTGGCCACTGTCACCTCCGTTAACGATGCTGAACCCATTGACGAGTTCAAGTTTCCAAAGTTGAAGGTTTCGCTTAAGAAGCTAGCCGACCTGCCCTTCTACCAGGAGGTAAACGGCGATGGGGCCGACGAACTGAAGGCCATCTTCAAGTCCAAGCTGGAGAATCCGAGAATAGCGGAAAATAACGAATCTTTATGGACTTCTTCTATTTACTTTTACTCTATTTTAATCTATATGTTATCCCGGCTTCAATAAACTCTTAGCGTTTGAAGTTCTTCTCTTCGATGCCAAGACTTGATCCACATTAAAAAAAAAAAAAAATTCAATCAATTCCAATTCTTAAGTCAACATCCTTGTTTCATCAATCAAATTTTCTGTATATTCGCTACCAGTTTATTATTCTAAACAATCAACTGTATAAGCGGTATATTATGAATTGTTAGGTAAGCTTTCCGAATGATCCGAGCTCCTTCTATTCTTTTGTCAATATGAAACGTAAATCTTTTTCCTCCTTCCCTATCATATACAAATATCTCACATTCTTCTAAGCTAGGTATTGCTAAGCTGTTTGCGTCATTTTTTTAAACAACTTATTCGTCCGATTCATATAACCTCAATTTTTCTTATCCCTATAAATTAACACACATAAAAAACATTTATATGTCCAAATTTCGATATCAGGATGTGTTCAAACCTATCTCAACAATAGATATCTCATTCTCCGCTGGTCCTGATAATATCCCTAGCTGTGTTCTAAGGCATTGCTCAGACGTCCTTTGCCATCCTCTTACTATCTTATTCAATTTATCCTTTGGAGCAGCTAAGCGATGGAATAAATCTTTTATTATTCCGCTTCATAAGAAAGGCTCGAAAGCACTTATTGAGAACTACCGGGGAATTGCTAAGCTATCTGCGATGCCCAAACTGCTAGAGTAACTGGGTACGTTCCAACTGCAACATATTTGTAAAAGCATTATTTCCACTTCACAGCATGGTTTTGTCAAGCATCGCTCTACCCCAACTAACCTACTTGAATTTATTTCGATCATTCACAGAGGTTTTCTGAACCGCATGCAAACTGATGTGGTATACACTGATTTTAGCAAAGAATTCGATTCTGTTAAAATCATAAAATTTGTACAGAACTCATTCCTATATATCGAACCACACGCCGTGGGTTTTGCTAAAAAACATTCCATCACAAATTATAAACGTAGTCAACGTAGGTACCTACCCGCCTACGTAGGTAGTCTAATCACCTCTTCCTCTTCTGTTTGTTTTTTTTTTAACGATTTACCTAGTGTTGTAAACTATGCTACTATATGTATGTATGCTGATGATGTAAAGTTATGTCTTTCTTTCTGAGACCATTTCCTTCATAGGGACCTGCAACCAGACCTTAACGAAGTCTTCTGGTAGTGCTCAAACAATCTCCTTTTGTTTAACTGCTCTAAGTGTAAGGTTATGACGTTCATTTACAGTGTGCTGTGAATGGGATTCGTACTTACGAATCCCATTACTTTGGACTCGTAAGTCTCGTACTTACTTGGGATTAACGTCTTAGATCGCGTTTCCTTAATTAACGATCTTGGAGTCCTCTTTGACAATAAGTTGTTGTTCAATGAACATGTATCATTGACAGTCAATAAAGCCAGGGGTGTGCTAGCTTTTATCAAACGTGGGTCAAAAGAATTTGATGATCCTTTCACAACTAAAACTCTATATGTATCTTTGGTTCGTCCTATCTTGCAATACTTGGTTCATCAAAAAAGGATTGAATCTGTCAAAAGGCAGTTTCTGTTATTTGCATTAAAAAGTTTAAACTGGGATACTGTCACTTGCCTTCCGTCGTATCGTTGCCGGTTGAAAATATTAAACCTGCCTCCATTAAAAGAGCGCCGTACTTGTGCTGGGGTTATGCTACTTCATGTGCTTATTCTTGGAGAAGTGGACTCAAAATTACTTCTTGAAAAATTAATCTTTTCTGTACCTTATAAATTAACTAGATACTTCCGACCCCTTTGGTTACCAATTTTTATACCCTTGCAGAGGGTATTATAATTTTGTCCAAAAGTGTGCAACGCAGTGAAGGAGACATCTCCGACCCTATAAAGTATATATATTCTTGATCAGGATCACCTCCTGAGTTGATATGAGCATGTCCGTCTGTCCGCTTGTCTGGCTGTCTGTCTGTCCGTCTGTCTGTCTGTCCGTTTCTACGCGAACTAGTCTCTCAGTTTTAAAGCTATCAACTTGAAACTTGAAACTTTTGAAACTTTTGTGTTTTTGAAGATAGAAAGCTGGAACTTAGTACAGGTTATATTTTTACTAAAGGTATGTTACTCAGACCTAGCAAATTTCATAAGGATCGGTCGACTATATCTTATAGCTGCTATGTAACTGAACGATCGGAAATGGTTTTTGGTAGAAATACCAACTTTGGTTGAAGTTAGAAGTTTGGGGTTTTATTGCATAAATTCTCATAAGGATCGGACAACTGTATCCGACATATATATCCGGTGTTAGCTGCAAGGGTATATCAACTTCGGCTCCGCCCAAATTTAGCTTTCCTTTCTTTTTTTAAATAAATTTTTATTGCATTCTTTAGGAAATACACAACTGCACTATGGGCCGAAATTGGGTAATTTTTTAATTTTATTTTTGTTCCGTATTATTAAATTGACTTTATTTTCTGAATTAGAATACTTCAAGAAGATTGAAATATATTTTTTTTTAAATTTTAGACTTTGTTGGTATTTTGTTATCTGTCCATATTTAAAGACTATTATCTGGCCTTTTTAAAAAAAGAATTTGGCGCGAAATGTTATGATTTTTTCTGTGAGTCTTATGATTATTCTGCAAATGAAACAAAAAAGCTTAAATATGGAATTTAATCTTCAAGGTATTTAAAATTAATTTGGCACTAAATGTGTTACATGTGTATATTGTTCAATCGTACAATGTGTTGTTGGTACGTTTTTATGCCGCTGCACTATGGGCGATTTTTCATAATGGGCGGCATAAAGTCATAAAATTTATGGTGAAATATTAAGGAAATGTTTTTATTTATTAATAGTAAACAATTCAGTTAAGGGGCCCGACGACGAACATGCTCGCCTACTTGAATTTCATTTTCCCCACTAACTAGAGCCAACATTCGTGCGAACATCTTTTTTCGATAAATTTTCAAACTATCAATATGTCAACGGACAACTATATCGGCACTCTAATTGCACTTATGGCAATAAGTATTTGCCATAAATAATATTGCAAAATAATATTGCACTTTTTATTCATTTTTCTCTACCAAAACGTTTTTTCAAACTGACGTTCGTGCCAACATTGCCATCCATTGGCGAGCATGTTGTTGCAAACTTTGTCAAAATAGAAATATTTCAATTCCATTCGAACATTTTGACGAACACAAAATTTGACAACGAACACTACCATCCACAGGAAAAATGTCGTCGAGCACAACATGTTCGTCGAACATGCTCGCCTGTGGATGGGCCCCTTTAGCTGAAAAACAATTTTTTTTATCGGGTAGCAACTCTCTTTTTGTGGCAGCCCTTCAAAACCAGATGATCTGTTGATGCTCGCAATTATATAAATTGACACGAAAAATTGCATGCTGTTGAAAGTGCCTAAATTATTATTGGCTTCGTTTAAATTAATAAGTTTAATATGGATAGCAAAGCTCAAGGTATTTAGAATCTTTTATTTACGACAAATGTGTATGCATGTTCGTGGTGTTTTTAATTCCCAGTGTTATTGTTGATTGTATTTTTAGCAAAAATCTAACAATTTTAATTGTGTTCCGTGGAGTATATCTTGAAAAGTGCATATCAAAACATCCAACTAAAAATGGCAAGTTACTAACGAAAGTGTCTAGTTTATTGTAGTAATCATGTTTTTTGCTCTTTTTTGTTCCTTTAAAAGAAAAATGCACTTGAACATCCAACATCAGAGCTGAGTTCATACAATTTTTTTAATGATGAAGACACCGAATCAGACAACGAAAGCGATGACAAACATGAGAATTCTTTTGTTTTAGATGAAGAAGATTATTAACTTTTTGTTTTTTTAAGTTTAGAATATTGTTAAAACGTGGTAAAATATTATTTTTTCTATTTTTATGATTTGCTTTATAATAAAAATTTAAATTTTTGTACAAGTGCCGGGGCTATAAAAAATTGACTATATTGACTAATATATATATTGACTAAAAAAAAAAATCCAAAAACAAACTAAAATATTAGTAACCTAAAAAAAAAAATTAAGCTCCTAGCTCTATGTGTGGACTTTATGCCGCCAAAATCAACTAATCGCCCATAGTGCGCAGCCTACAAATGTAGTGGAGTGCAATATGTGAGTCTAGTCCAGTCGAGGCAACTTTAAAGCTAAATGTTTTTAACAATCTGTTAACAATCAAATAGTGGTTAACATTTTTTTCCAATTTACGGCAATACTCAATGTTGCAGTTGCAGTTACATTTTTTCATTCAACGTTGCTTGATGTTTGAAGCGACAACAACCGCCAACAATCTGCTGTGCAGCAGTTTTTTGGCAAAATATTCATATGGCTGAATTAAATGATGTCCAGCAAAACATAATAAAAGAGAATCTCAGGGCATTCTTGGGATTCATGCCACAGAATGTTAAACCGTTTAAAAAAAAAACATGCGCAAAGGCTCGCATCATCTTTAAAATTTGAGTTTCTTCGCGAAAAGCCTGGTGGCAAACGCTTGACATACACTGAGGCATAACCAAAGTTAAAGCATAGTACTCTGACGACGAAAATCCTCTGTAACACGTGTGCTAGCGAAATTGCTCTTTATTTGGCTACCGAGCTAGTGTGAAAAATAAGAAAAAATGAATTCAAACCGATTCGATTTTTGTGTTTTCTTTATGTATTTCGCCGCAAAGGAGCTGATTAAGAAAAAGAAAACTGGGTCAAAATCAATCACAAAACATTTCAATGCCATTTTATGTCATTAAAATGCCCCTTGTGGGTCAAATCCCATATGATGGGCTTCGCCCTGACCGCACTAATTAGCTTGACTTTATCCTCCTGGGCCGAAAATTGTTCGGTCCGACAATTTTTTTCTCTCAATTTTCGCTCTATTTTTTGGCTGTCAAAATAAATCAAATGAATTCTTTTTACACCCCGAAATCAGCTGTTAAGCTTTTTCAGCTTTTTTTGATCCGGCAACACCATTCAATTTGATAGCCATAATTTTCGTCGTCAGAGTACCGGCAAAATCTAGGAGGCAAAAATGTCTTCTTCCTTTTTTTCCTTTGTTCGTGTGACAGAGGATTTTCGTCGTCAGAGTACTAGGCTTAAAGCGAAAATCGGCATCTGATCTGGTCGATAAAACTCAAGATGCAACTTCTACATTTTTCTTTTTTTTTTTTTTTTTAACCGGTCTTTCAGAATTTGGAAATGGCTTGTGCATCAATAAGAGCATTCCTGTATTCATCATAAAGCTTAGAGGCCCAGACGACCGAGGGGCGCTCAAGAAACGATTTGTTAGAATATATTAAGTTATTTGTTAATTATTAAGCTAAGAGGAGTTAGTAAGGAAATTTAAAATTCTATATTTTAAGTTTGAGGGACAGGAAAGAGATGTTATAGAGTAGAGACCATTGTAGTTCTAACATAATACCCTAAAAGGGTCATGCAGTGCATATGTCGAACTACAACGGCTAAGGAACAGAGGACTAAAGTTTCGAGTCCTTCTATTAGGAATGCTAAATTTTATGCGTTTTAGTAAATGCTGGCTATCTACATCCCCGTTAATAAGGTTATGCAGAAAGACTCACCGAGCATTGTCCTACGATTTGTTAAGCTAGGTAAGTTTATGAGTAAGAGTCTACTATTATAAGATGGAAGGTAAAGATTTGCATCCCAGTTTAGACCTCAGATTTGCCTGTTTTTTTAGACGCTGATAATAAAATAATTCAAAAGTGGAAGTAATTCATTGTTGTGTTTTCAAAAATATTCATTATTAAATAAATACATTATTATTAAATAAAATGTACAGCTTATTTTATTTTGCATATTTTACTTATATGAATGTAAAAATATTTTCAATATTTGTTAATAAAAACTTTCCAGCACAATTTTGCCGCTAAAAAAATTTTGTAAAATAATTTAATTTGGAAAAACTTAAGAAAACTAAACAAAAAACACTAAGAAAATAATAATAACAGTTATAACCATAAGTAAAATGCGAGCGCAGTAAGGAGATGAACGAGAGTGGCGCCAACCTTGCAGAATAGGCTGAGCGGATGCTCGCTAACTATAAACGCCGAAGTAGCAAAGCCGAGCGGCCGAAAGAGAGTCGGCTTGCGACCAGCAAAATATCAGTTACTAATTAATTTTTGTGTTTAAATTAGTTGCTTGCTGCTTGACCCGACATTCTCCCCCCAGTTGGGGCTTCTACTCCAACTTCATCCTTAAGGGGCAAAAGGCACAGCTTAGTCACTGCTCGCTTGGTAATTCCAGATGAGGTTTTTATCACCGCCACTCGAAAGATACCATCCCGACCAGGGATTAACTCCATTATTCTCGCAAGCGGCCATTTGATCGGAGGTAGATTCTCGTCCTTTACTAGCACCACATCGTTCGGGGCCAAGGCAGGACCGGAGGCGCGCCATTTGGAGCGCTGCTGGAGAAGACTTAGGTACTCCTCCTTCCATCGGGACCAGAAAGACTGCTGCAGGAAAGACACGCGCTGCCAGCTGTCCAACCGGCTGAAGTTCAGCTTTGTGACATCAGGCTCGATAAAGCTGACTGACGGACCACCAGTTAAAAAATGAGCCGGGGTCAGAACATCAAGGTCTGCAGGATTTTCTGAAAGAGATAATAAGGGTAGTGAATTTATAACAGCCCCAATATGGCACAGCAGCGTTCGCAGCTCCTCGAATCCCAAAACTGCAGATCCGACAGTTCGGTAAAAATGGTGCTTGGCGGTTTTAACAGCCGCTTCCCACAGACCATCGAAATGCGGAGATCGAGGAGGAATAAAATGCCATTCGATGGACTCCATAGAGCAAAACTCCAGCAGTGCCCGTTGATGCTCTTCGCTTAGAAATAATCGGCGCAGCTCCTTTAGCTCGTTTTTGGCTCCAACAAAGTTGGTTGCGTTGTCAAACTAAATATGTTGAGGCCTTCGGCGGGTGCATATAAAACGCTTCAAAGCCTGCAAAAAAGACATTGTGGACAGATCCCTTACAAGCTCCAGGTGGACGGCTTTGGTAGCAAAACAAATGAAAATGCTAATGCAACATTTTACTGGAGCCTTATTACGCACTTCCGGCTTATAATAGAACGGTCCACAAAAATCCACACCAGTGACTTCGAAGACCTGGGAGCCGCTAACTCTTTCCTCCGGGAGCTCAGCCATAATGTGCTGCAACAGCCGAGGCTTAGTCCGGAAGCATCGGATGCATTAGTGTAATGCCTTCGTCACGGTTTTTCTCCCCCCAATTGGCCAATATTAGGACCGAATAATTGCCAACAGTGCGCGAGGTCCCGTATGTAAATTTCGCTCATGGAAGTCAATAATTATAGCCTGCGTTATATTATACAATTATAGACTGGATGGCTTCTTGGAAGTATAATTGGATGCTGACTACCAAAATCCAACGCCGAATTTTTTAGCCGACCGTCTACGCGCAACAGTCCAAATTTGTCCAAGAAGGGAGAGGCTGAGGCAAGGGCACTGGATACCGCTATGTCTTTTCCATTTTGAAGAGCCTTTATTTCCTCCCAAAAATGCACACGTTGCACTAGCCGCAATAACAGCTGTGTTCCAGATTTTATATCGCTAGCCGTAACACCGTTGTGGTGAATTCGTTGAGAAAACTTGTATACGTAAGCGAATACCCTCTGCAGTGCTGGAAACGAATTAGCGTACTTAGAAACCGCTGTTATATCCACGTACGGAGACTGAATGAGCACGACCCTTGCACGTAACTCCGTCCGTAACGTAAGGGTTGATCTCTCAGATGGGACCGCGGTTGGCCACGTCTCTTGGGATCCAACGAGAAACGGAGGACCATGAGACCACAGCTTATTCTCAACCAATGGGAAGAGCACCATGCGACAGGATATCTGCTGGGTTCAAAGAAGTGGGAACATACCGCCACTCCATTTCTCTAGTTAGCTTCTGAATGGTCGAAACTCGATTGGCGACGAAAACATTAAACCGAGAGGGTTCTTCTCGAATCCAAGACAGAGCCACAGCAGAATCACACCAGCCAAAATACTTTCCAACGTAGACCTTCAACTGCTCTACTTCCGACATAAGTCGAGCCAACAACTCGGCTCCCGATAACTCCAGCTTAGGCACCGTAACAGTCTTTAACGGCGCAACTCGGGACTTCGAACAGAGTAAATAGCTTGCAGATCCTGCGCCCTTGGACACGACATAAACGCATGCCCCAACGCCTCAATGCTGGCATCACAGAATCCATGGACCTCCACCTCGGATTTCGATGTTAGCGCCCATCTAGGGAATTCGGCGCGCTGCGTACTACCAAAGCTGCTACAAATCATATTCCAGTCGCAGTGAAGAGCTTGAGGAAGACTTTCATCCCAGGACAACTTCCAACGGCACAGTTTCTGGAGAAAGATCTTTGCCTTTGAAATTACAGGACCAACAAGGCCTAAACCATAAAGGACCATAAAGCCGAGCGACTGAAGAAAGCACAATGCGCCTAGTGGGCTTTGAGATTGACTGAATCCCTTTAAAAGAAAATAGCAAGCGGTCAGTTGCAGGATCCCAAGCAAGACCCAGTGTCTTTGTGAAGTTGCTACCATCATTAACCATACCAACTTTAGGAAAGACTCCCGATCTTCTTCAGGCACCTTATCCAGCACGTCAGCAACATTGGAGCACCACTTCCTTAACCGAAAATGGCCTTTGGCAAGGATCGCGGATGTTTGCTGCATTATGCTAATAGCTTCATCTATAGAGTCGCCTCCGGAAAGCAGATCATCCCCATAAAAGTCGCGACGCAGAATTTCGGCCCCCTTTGGAAACATTATTTGCTCATCATCTGGCAACTGATGCATTGTCCGAACTGCTAAAAATTAGGCAGGCTTCGTTCCGTAGGTGACCGTGTCCAGCTTAAAAACCTGTAACTCATCCTGGGTGGAATCCCGCCAAAGAATACACTGAAGATAGCTGTCCTCAGGAAAAACCCTGACGCAACGATACATTTTACAAATATCTCCAGTAATGGCCACCCGATGGCATCGGAACCTTAACAAAATATGCAGTAACTGAATTCTATGCAGTAACTGAGTAACTGGCCAGTTATTCTGGTCCAGTTGCTGAATAACTGGGCCAGACATCAACACGTCATTCAATGAATATCCAGAAGTTGTGACAGCAGATCCATCAAAGACAACCTGAGCTTGGTTGTTGAACTGTCCTCCTTTAAAACACAATGGTGTGGAAGAAAGTATTGACCAGTGACGCTCGCATCAGAAGGGACTGGAGACATGTGACCCAACTCCAGATACTCCTTTATGAAGGCAGCATATTGCTCCTTCAATTGAGGACGGCGACAGAGCTTCTTTTCGAGGGAAAGAAATCGTCGAACGGCTTGGGGGTACGACTCTCCCAGCAGCTTAGAACCGCATTTTAACGGAAGCCTCACAGCGTAAGCGCCGGAATCCAGCCGAGCAACATGTTGCACGAAATGCGCATCGCAATCTAGCTCTTCCTTCGTCCGCTTCACAATAGGCTCGGAGCAGTCTTCGATTTCCCAAAACCGGCGGAGCAAAGAATCCAGCTGATCATCCAGCATTGTTGCGCTCTCCGGAACATCCTTGTGGGCAGTGGAAACGAGTGATCTTCTCTGGACATGTGAACCGCCTCCACACACGACCCATCCAAGTCGAGTTTTCTGCAGCAATGGCAGGCCGGCTGAGAGCTTAATTTGCCCAACACACAACAGCTCATAAAACAGACTGGCTCCGATAAGAAGGTCGATGCGCTGTGGGCGGAAAAATTCAGGATCAGCCAAAGAAAGATTGCCAGGAATATTCCAGCTGGAGACATCCAAACTGAAGCTAGGCTGCAGGTCCGTGATATTGGCGGCGATGACGGCGTTAACCAGGGCCGAGTACTCGGAACAGTGGGAACGTAGGAGAACATCAACAGAGAATCCATCTGTCGCAAAGCCGGTATCTCCAATACCAGACACCGCCATGAATTATTTGTACCTCCGGAGCTGCAGCTGACTTGCCAGCCGGGAAGTGATCACGTGCACTTGAGATCTAGAATCCAACAGAGCTCGGCATGGAACAAGGGATCCAGCGCGACTACGAACAAAAATTTTCGCTGTAGCAAGCAACGATATATCGCCGCTGTGACCTTGAGCAACTAGTGCATTAGCAGTGGACGGCGAAGAGGCTACAGGCTCGGCGACCTCGGCTATGGCTGACGTGGGAGGACCAACCAAAGGCTGGCCGCTAGATGCCGGCGGCTCCAGGAAATGCAGCAGGCTGTGATGCCTCCTTCCACAACTGCGACAACTAGCAGTGAGGCACTCATGCATGTGATGGCCCGTTTGCAGACACTTCCGACAAAGACCGAGTCGCCTGGCCTCACCAAGGAGAATCTCAGGGGGCATTGATAGAAATCGGGGGCATGCAGACATTATATGGGACCATCCACCGCATAGAGCACAGGTAGAGGGAAGCGAATTAGTAACAATAAAGGATGATCTACCATTATTTGAACGTCGACGCCTTCCCACATGAGCGCCCGGGGCGTATGCAGCCATGGCCACGTCCATAGCCTCCAGTGTCCTACACCGCTGTTCCAAAAATTCGGCCATCGACTCCCAAGTAGGGATGGCGTCTGAACCTGAGGAGTTTTGACTCTCCTCCCACTTGGCCTGGGTAGCTGGGTCCAACCTTTGAAGCAGAACTTGGACGATGATGCAGCTGGCGATCTTAACTGAAGTACCCAAATTCTGTAAGGCTCGCATATGGGCATTAAATTTGTCCGAAAGACTTGGAAGAGCTGCTATTGAGCCACTTTCCAACAGACTGAGGCCCAGAATCCAATAAATTCAGCGCAACATCATAGTTCTCGTCGGAGACTTCCAAGGAACGAACTGCTTCGAAAGCGGACTCCCGAAGGCAAGATCGCAACCTTTGCAACTTTTCCACCTTACTAATACGAGGATTGCTGCCGACGATGGTAGAGAAGATCGAGTAAACTTCAGCCCATTCCGAGTATCCACCGCTGAACGTAGGGAGCGGCAAAGGAGGCAGCACTTGAAAACCTTGACCTAACCCTGGGTCAGCCTGCATGGTGGAAATTCCGTTCGCAAGGGTGGAGTGGGCAGCAATTCAAGATGAGCGAAGGGTCGTCAATTTCCGCCTGCATCGTCGCTACGAGCTCCGAAACAGTCCATCGAAGGTCACTGCTGATGTGCAAAATGTCCAAATCCTCAAGCTCGCCGTGGATGGCCTTGAAGTCGCTGAACATGGTGGCTATCTGACCATGTCGCACGTGTAGCATGGCATCATCCACCTTGGAAATAGGCTGAAGAGCTCCTTGGATCCTCTGTAAGTCCTGGAGAATACCAAGGGCCTTGCACTTTAAAATAGCACTCCGGGTTGGAGTGGGTGCTCCTGTGACGGCGCCGCTGGAGTTCATGACTTATTATATTGAGTTCCGAACAACCCGAAATAAATTTTATTTGCTCGCGGCGAACACGATCTGTCCCACTGTGCGCTCAGAACCGTATCGGAATTGTGGAATGTATATATATATGAAGCTATGTGCGAGCAAATGCACTTGCGTTGTTGATCGTATGTTTGTATGAAGTCTATGCGCGGGCGAATGCACTTGCGTTGTGGATCGTATGTTTGTATGAAGTCTATGCGCGGGCGAATGCACTTGCGTTGTGGATCGTAAATATGTATGTGTGCTTGTGAACTAACGTTTATGTTTATGCCTGTATGTATGTATAATATAATAATATATTATAATTGGTTTATTATTGTAAATAAATTTATTAGCCACGTATGATAATTTGATAATGATAATTTCACATAACACTGTTTACAAAATTGTTTTTTTTTTGTTTTAGTAATTTGTTTATGTGTATATAAATATATTAACGATCACGTCGGGGTTCACCAATGTTTGGTCATTGAGAGTTTTCAATGCCGTAAATAAAAAATCAGAATTTAATTAGGTTCAACGTTATAACTTTATTCAGGCCGCATATGAAATTAGGATTTATGAGGATTTATAGAAAATATGGGAAATCCAATTTAGGATGCGAGCGCAGTAAGGAGATGAACGAGAGTGGCGCCAACCTTGCAGAATAGGCTGAGCGGATGCTCGCTAACTATAAACGCCGAAGTAGCAAAGCCGAGCGGCCGAAAGAGACTCGCGACCAGCAAAACATCAGTTACTAATTAATTGTTGTGTTTAAATTAGTTGCTTGCTGCTTGACCCGACAAGCGTTTTGCGCAACAGAAGAAAATAAACGAATGCATAGAGTGTGTTAAAAACCATTCAAGACATTCGGCTGCATTCCTCATTCCAAAAGCACTCTTATTACTTCCCACCCCAACTCACTCTGTTTCAAAGCAAGAAAATATCCATGAGTTAGAATGCTCTCTCACTCTCTGACTCCCTCTCACTCAATTCGTTGTGTCTCTTGCACTCATTCATTCTATTCCATTCGGATGTATTCTATGGCTGAGGCAATAAGAATGTATTCCTGCAGACCTCTAATGTGAAGTAGTACTACTTCATGAAATAAAGTAGATAATCTGTACGAAGACCAACCTTCCATCTTCAAAAACACGGGTCATTTGGATCATTTTTGATATTTCAGTTATATAGCAGCTATAGGATATCCTTATCAAATTTGGTAGGTCGGATCAATTACTCAATCAAAATATAGAATCCATAGAAAATCCAAAATCTTTTATTTTTCAGTGCATCGACATGAAAAAAATTTCTCCCTGAAAAAAAAAATGTATTGGTTACATTTGTAAAATGTAAAAAAATGTAAAAATGTAAATGATTTTTCGCACTGGTATTGTAGTTTGCTCTGCCGTATGCTGATATCGACTCAGAAGACGATCTTGATCCAGAATATATACACTGCGCGTCACCAGATTAGCACCCCCCTCAGAATTCCCATTTTAAGTAAAATATTTTTAAAACGATTAAACCAGTGGTGCGAAAAATCTCATTTGCATAGCACGCGTGCATAGGGTTGGAAATTCTTCCGCAGCCCTGCCAGCGCACTGCTAGTGTGAGCACTCTCAATTTTTTTTAAAAGCTCTATCATGTGCTTCCCTCATTTGACAGCCCAAACTTAAAAATCAAAATGTTTCCACTGAGAAAAATTTGTTCAGAAATTGGGTTAACACAAGTCTTCTCCGTAGTAAATATATATAGGGAAAAGTAGATTTCCATTTTTTTAAGGATGTAGTTTCATGTTCCGGCCTACTTTTTAGAGGTTATTTGAAAAAAATTTTTTGGATTAAAAAATAATGTGATTTTTTCAATTTTCAAATATGTTTTAATAGGCATCATAAACTATTTGAAAATATTTTTTTTAATTTATTCTTGTGTACTTTAATACACTTTATAGCATGCCAAAGTATGCATAAAAAAAAAAAAAGGTAGGTCACTGACGCAGTTGATTTCGACTGCTAGTGCCATCCGAAACAATAAATTAGAATAGATTATTGTTTTTTAAGCTTATGGCTCTATCCCGTACTAGAATAAAATATTTTCATCAATAAACAACAAAATGGCGAACTCTCAAAACAAAAAATTAAAAAAAATTAAAAAAATTTATCTTAAATTAATGATAAACAAACTAATCATTAAAAATAAATATAATAAATAAATATTTCTAGTACGGGACAGAGGTGTTACTTTTTAGAACAACATATCCAAATTTCAGCTAGATCGGTACCATAGAATTTTGTGAATCACCTGCGCCGCACACCAAAATGTCGTTCCGAGAAAAACGCGTTTAAAGTTTAGACGCTACCGAGAAACTCATACTTTTCGGTGTAGGTGCGCTCTCGATTATGGGCTGTATCTCTGTCATTGTTTAATATTTTTATTTGAAACTTTAACAGCACATTCTTAATAAACAGTACTTTCGAAATACGTTAAAAATAAAAATCGATTTTTTCAACCTCACACATGAGACTACATCCTTAAGGGGGGACATCTGAGTAACTGAGGAAAAACAAGAAAGGAAAGCTAACTTCGGGCGGAGCCGAAGTTGATATACCCTTGCAGTTAAAACCGGATATATATCGCAAACATCGGATATAGTTGGCCGACCCGTATGAGATTATCATAATAAAACCAATAAATTACAATAAAAAATCTAAAAAAAAAGTCCCAAGCTCCTATCTTCAAAAATACGAAAGTTGATATTTCTACCAAATCCCATTTCCGATCGTTCAGTTATTTTGCAGCTATAGGATATAGTCGGCCGATTCTAATGAAATTTGGTAGGTTGGATTACCTGACTAAAAATAGAATATGTACTAAGTACATAACAGCTTTCTATCAGCTGTCATTCTTCAAAAACCCGAAAGTTGGGTCATTTTCGATCGTTTAGTTGTCAATCATCTTTATGGCAGCTATAGGATATAGTCGGCCGATCCGGGCCGCTCCGACTTATATACTGCGTGCAAAGGAAAGAAGGGTATGTGCAAAGTTTCAAGACGATAGTTTTAAAACTGAGAGACTAGTTTGCGTAGAAACGGACAGACAGACAGACGGACAGGCGGACATGCTCATATCAACTCAGGAGGTGGTCCTGATCAAGAATATATATACTTTATAGGGTCGGAGATGTCTCCTTCACTGCGTTGCACACTTTTGGACAAAATTATAATACCTTCTGCAAGGGCATTTTTTTTTTGGCCAAATGACCAAGTCAATCGTAAATTTGTAAATTAGGTTTTATAACAGTGGTGCCCAAGCTCTGCATACGGAAGAGCTCTGCTCTCATTGATTTTTGCTACGCATACACTTAACTTTTAAACATGTGTGCGTTTTACCCCCCACTGGATTAAACATAGAACTATTTTATTTTTTATACCCTTGCAGAGGGTATTATAATTTTGTCCAAAAGTGTGCAACGCAGTGAAGGAGACATCTCCGACCCTATAAAGTATATATATTCTTGATCAGGATCACCTCCTGAGTTGATATGAGCATGTCCGTCTGTCCGTCTGTCCGTCTGTCTGTTTCTACGCAAACTAGTCTCTCAGTTTTAAAGCTATCGTCTTGAAAATTTGCACACACCCTTCTTTCCTTTGCACGCAGTATATAAGTCGGAACGGCCGGGATCGGCCGACTATATCCTATAGCTGCCATATAACTGATTGATCGGAAATGGTATAACTTTGGTGTTTTTAGAGTTAGAGAGTTCAAATTTGACATGAGAGCTATTTTTAGCAAAATAATACGACCAAATTTCATAAGGATCGGCCGTCTATATCCTGTAGCTGCCATATAACTGAACGATCGGAAATGACCCAACTTTCGTGTTTTTGAAGATAGAAAGCTGGAATTTAGTACAGATTCTATTTTTGGTCAGTTGATCGAACCTACCAAATTTGCGATATGTTTGCGATATATATCCGGTTTTAGCTGCAAGGGTATATAAACTTCGGCTCCGCCCGAAGTTAGCTTTCCTTTCTTGTTCCAATATAATTTGGTTAATGGGGTTAATAAAAATAGTAAAATAAAGACAGGTTTTTGTTATATTGAATTGTTTATTTTTTAGTGAAGGAGACATCTCCGCAGTGAAGGAGACATCTCCGACCCTATAAAGTATATATATTCTTGATCAGGATCACCTCCTGAGTTGATATGAGCATGTCCGTCTGTCCGTCTGTCTGTTTCTACGCAAACTAGTCTCTTAGTTTTAAAGCTATCGTCTTGAAACTTTGCACACACCCTTCTTTCCTTTGCACGCAGTATATAAGTCGGAACGGCCGGGATCGGCCGACTATATCCTATAGCTGCCATATAACTGATTGATCGGAAATGGTATAACTTTGGTGTTTTTAGAGTTAGAGAGTTCAAATTTGACATGAGAGCTATTTTTAGCAAAATAATACGACCAAATTTCATAAGGATCGGCCGTCTATATCCTGTAGCTGCCATATAACTGAACGATCGGAAATGACCCAACTTTCGTGTTTTTGAAGATAGAAAGCTGGAATTTAGTACAGATTCTATTTTTGGTCAGTTGATCGAACCTACCAAATTTCATTAGGATCGGCCGACTATATCCTATAGCTGCCATATAACTGAACGATCGGAAATGACCCAACTTTTGTGTTTTTGAAGATAGAAAGCTGGAACTTGGTACAGATTATATTTTTGATCAGTTGATCCAACCTACCAAATTTGCGATATGTTTGCGATATATATCCGGTTTTAGCTGCAAGGGTATATAAACTTCGGCTCCGCCCAAAGTTAGCTTTCCTTTCTTGTTCCAATATAATTTGGTTAATGGGGTTAATAAAAATAGTAAAATAAAGACAGGTTTTTGTTATATTGAATTGTTTATTTTTTAAACCATGATCAGATTTATTGAATATTATTTAGGTCTTATATATATATTTAGGTCTTTTACCATATGAAAGAGCAATTCAATTGCTGGGTACCTCTGATGTAAATTCTAAGGATATTTTCTTATTTGATTCTGTTACAAGGCTATAGCGGCCAAAAGAGCATTCTTCAAGTTAAAGTTTTTCTTAAAACAACTTTTTTGGCTATCAAGGTATGTCAAAAAATAATTGACTAATCGTCTTGAAATGTTTACGAGGCTTAGAAAGCTGGACAAAACATACAAAGTTCAAATGTACTTAAAATATTATTTAAATGGTTTTCAATGCCATAAAATATGAATTGAAGCCCAAAAACGAGGTGCGATATTAAAAAACTCAATCTTGAGGGTCCAACTCATAGTGCGCAGAAGCAAAGCTTATCCCTTTGCATCCTCTAGGCATATAAATGTGGAGCTGAGCTTGGGGATAAGTTCTGGGAAACTAATAGATTAAAATTTAAACGCACAAAGTCCACGAAAGTAGCCATTACTTTGCAAAAACATATGGGCATTTCCTGGGATCGCGAACGTTCGTACGCAATTAGTGCCAAAAAATTAAAGAAAAAAACATTTTCCGATACTTTTTTTTTGTTTCCATTTTCATAATATTGGCAAAAAACATGAGGTCGCGAACGTACGCGAAATGGAAGTAGGTTTTGGCTTGCTCCAGCAAAATCAATAAATCTGCGAATTGGAATGGAATATTTTAATTCAATAACTTTACTTTTAAAATAGAGGCATGTTGCGTTCTATCGAGTCAATTCTCAATTAAATATCTCCATTCGTTTTTTTTTTTAAATTAAATTAAGTACGGGTCGCGAACGTACGGGTCTTAAACGTACGATTTTTGCACATATAATTTTTTTTTTTTTACCTCTTTGTTTTTATAAATAAATTTATATTTTTCTAAAAAATCATGTTTCACAATTTTTTTTTTTTTTAATAAAAAATTACATTTTATTTTTATTTTTAATTTTAATTTAATTTAATTTCAATTATCACTTCTTCCACTCTCGACGTAAGTGTCGCTTTTTGAGGACGAGGTGTTCTATTTGTAGATTTGTCTTCTTTTAGCTGAGTTGTAATTTTAAAGTTTGAGGTGTTAATGCTCGAGCCGCAGAGACGAGTACAGACTCTAGTGAATTAACAAAGCTGTCTATGTTGGCTTCATCATTGAGATGCTAAATGTGTGAGTTGAGTTGTTAAGTTGTTAAGTACTTTTTGTACTTAACCCAATTGGTTTTCTGTGAGTACAATTTTAATGATTGTTCCATTTTTCCTGGGTGTCGGAGTAGAATAAACAGGACAGGTGAGTGATCGGATGAAAGATCCGAAAGCCATTCCGAAAGTAATTGCAAAGTCTATTAAATCAAGTTGTTTCTTTGGAAGGGGGCAGTATATATGTATATATATCCGTATATATCCGTATCCGTATATCCGTATATATATATATATAGTAAGTTAATATCCGTACGGAAGTCATTATTTGGCGATTGCTGCTGCTGCTGTTCGGTTCTTTATAGAAACACTTTAAAATGAACTTTTTAAGGCGTGGGTAGCCATTCCTGATTTTAATTCGTTTACGGATGTCACTATTTTGTCAGATTTTATGGGTCCGTTTAGTGAGGATCTGGATGCAGTCGAGAAGAAGACTTCAGGGTTTGCCATATAACTGATTGATCGGAAATGGTATAACTTTGGTGTTTTTAGAGTTAGAGAGTTCAAATTTGACATGAGAGCTATTTTTAGCAAAATAATACGACCAAATTTCATAAGGATCGGCCGTCTATATCCTGTAGCTGCCATATAACTGAACGATCGGAAATGACCCAACTTTCGTGTTTTTGAAGATAGAAAGCTGGAATTTAGTACAGATTCTATTTTTGGTCAGTTGATCGAACCTACCAAATTTGCGATATGTTTGCGATATATATCCGGTTTTAGCTGCAAGGGTATATAAACTTCGGCTCCGCCCGAAGTTAGCTTTCCTTTCTTGTTCCAATATAATTTGGTTAATGGGGTTAATAAAAATAGTAAAATAAAGACAGGTTTTTGTTATATTGAATTGTTTATTTTTTAGTGAAGGAGACATCTCCGCAGTGAAGGAGACATCTCCGACCCTATAAAGTATATATATTCTTGATCAGGATCACCTCCTGAGTTGATATGAGCATGTCCGTCTGTCCGTCTGTCTGTTTCTACGCAAACTAGTCTCTTAGTTTTAAAGCTATCGTCTTGAAACTTTGCACACACCCTTCTTTCCTTTGCACGCAGTATATAAGTCGGAACGGCCGGGATCGGCCGACTATATCCTATAGCTGCCATATAACTGATTGATCGGAAATGGTATAACTTTGGTGTTTTTAGAGTTAGAGAGTTCAAATTTGACATGAGAGCTATTTTTAGCAAAATAATACGACCAAATTTCATAAGGATCGGCCGTCTATATCCTGTAGCTGCCATATAACTGAACGATCGGAAATGACCCAACTTTCGTGTTTTTGAAGATAGAAAGCTGGAATTTAGTACAGATTCTATTTTTGGTCAGTTGATCGAACCTACCAAATTTCATTAGGATCGGCCGACTATATCCTATAGCTGCCATATAACTGAACGATCGGAAATGACCCAACTTTTGTGTTTTTGAAGATAGAAAGCTGGAACTTGGTACAGATTATATTTTTGATCAGTTGATCCAACCTACCAAATTTGCGATATGTTTGCGATATATATCCGGTTTTAGCTGCAAGGGTATATAAACTTCGGCTCCGCCCGAAGTTAGCTTTCCTTTCTTGTTCCAATATAATTTGGTTAATGGGGTTAATAAAAATAGTAAAATAAAGACAGGTTTTTGTTATATTGAATTGTTTATTTTTTAGTGAAGGAGACATCTCCGCAGTGAAGGAGACATCTCCGACCCTATAAAGTATATATATTCTTGATCAGGATCACCTCCTGAGTTGATATGAGCATGTCCGTCTGTCCGTCTGTCTGTTTCTACGCAAACTAGTCTCTTAGTTTTAAAGCTATCGTCTTGAAACTTTGCACACACCCTTCTTTCCTTTGCACGCAGTATATAAGTCGGAACGGCCGGGATCGGCCGACTATATCC
Organism: Drosophila parabipectinata; assembly: GCA_018153455.1. Taxonomy (NCBI): domain Eukaryota; kingdom Metazoa; phylum Arthropoda; class Insecta; order Diptera; family Drosophilidae; genus Drosophila; species Drosophila parabipectinata. The sequence goes on along the minus strand of JAECYA010000037.1, from coordinate 304,753 downwards.
TATAGCTGCCATATAACTGATTGATCGGAAATGGTATAACTTTGGTGTTTTTAGAGTTAGAGAGTTCAAATTTGACATGAGAGCTATTTTTAGCAAAATAATACGACCAAATTTCATAAGGATCGGCCGTCTATATCCTGTAGCTGCCATATAACTGAACGATCGGAAATGACCCAACTTTCGTGTTTTTGAAGATAGAAAGCTGGAATTTAGTACAGATTCTATTTTTGGTCAGTTGATCGAACCTACCAAATTTCATTAGGATCGGCCGACTATATCCTATAGCTGCCATATAACTGAACGATCGGAAATGACCCAACTTTTGTGTTTTTGAAGATAGAAAGCTGGAACTTGGTACAGATTATATTTTTGATCAGTTGATCCAACCTACCAAATTTGCGATATGTTTGCGATATATATCCGGTTTTAGCTGCAAGGGTATATAAACTTCGGCTCCGCCCAAAGTTAGCTTTCCTTTCTTGTTCCAATATAATTTGGTTAATGGGGTTAATAAAAATAGTAAAATAAAGACAGGTTTTTGTTATATTGAATTGTTTATTTTTTAAACCATGATCAGATTTATTGAATATTATTTAGGTCTTATATATATATTTAGGTCTTTTACCATATGAAAGAGCAATTCAATTGCTGGGTACCTCTGATGTAAATTCTAAGGATATTTTCTTATTTGATTCTGTTACAAGGCTATAGCGGCCAAAAGAGCATTCTTCAAGTTAAAGTTTTTCTTAAAACAACTTTTTTTGGCTATCAAGGTATGTCAAAAAATAATTGACTAATCGTCTTGAAATGTTTACGAGGCTTAGAAAGCTGGACAAAACATACAAAGTTCAAATGTACTTAAAATATTATTTAAATGGTTTTCAATGCCATAAAATATGAATTGAAGCCCAAAAACGAGGTGCGATATTAAAAAACTCAATCTTGAGGGTCCAACTCATAGTGCGCAGAAGCAAAGCTTATCCCTTTGCATCCTCTAGGCATATAAATGTGGAGCTGAGCTTGGGGATAAGTTCTGGGAAACTAATAGATTAAAATTTAAACGCACAAAGTCCACGAAAGTAGCCATTACTTTGCAAAAAACATATGGGCATTTCCTGGGATCGCGAACGTTCGTACGCAATTAGTGCCAAAAATTAAAGAAAAAAACATTTTCCGATACTTTTTTTTGTTTCCATTTTCATAATATTGGCAAAAAACATGAGGTCGCGAACGTACGCGAAATGGAAGTAGGTTTTGGCTTGCTCCAGCAAAATCAATAAATCTGCGAATTGGAATGGAATATTTTAATTCAATAACTTTACTTTTAAAATAGAGGCATGTTGCGTTCTATCGAGTCAATTCTCAATTAAATATCTCCATTCGTTTTTTTTTTAAATTAAATTAAGTACGGGTCGCGAACGTACGGGTCTTAAACGTACGATTTTTGCACATATAATTTTTTTTTTTTCCCTCTTTGTTTTTATAAATAAATTTATATTTTTCTAAAAAATCATGTTTCACAATTTTTTTTTTTTTTTAATAAAAAATTACATTTTATTTTTATTTTTAATTTTAATTTAATTTAATTTCAATTATCACTTCTTCCACTCTCGACGTAAGTGTCGCTTTTTGAGGACGAGGTGTTCTATTTGTAGATTTGTCTTCTTTTAGCTGAGTTGTAATTTTAAAGTTTGAGGTGTTAATGCTCGAGCCGCAGAGACGAGTACAGACTCTAGTGAATTAACAAAGCTGTCTATGTTGGCTTCATCATTGAAATGCTAAATGTGTGAGTTGAGTTGTTAAGTTGTTAAGTACTTTTTGTACTTAACCCAATTGGTTTTCTGTGAGTACAATTTTAATGATTGTTCCATTTTTCCTGGGTGTCGGAGTAGAATAAACAGGACAGGTGAGTGATCGGATGAAAGATCCGAAAGCCATTCCGAAAGTAATTGCAAAGTCTATTAAATCAAGTTGTTTCTTTGGAAGGGGGCAGTATATATATATATATATCCGTATATATCCGTATCCGTATATCCGTATATATATATATATAGTAAGTTAATATCCGTACGGAAGTCATTATTTGGCGATTGCTGCTGCTGCTGTTCGGTTCTTTATAGAAACACTTTAAAATGAACTTTTTAAGGCGTGGGTAGCCATTCCTGATTTTAATTCGTTTGCGGATGTCACTATTTTGTCAGATTTTATGGGTCCGTTTAGTGAGGATCTGGATGCAGTCGAGAAGAAGACTTCAGGGTTTGATCTGAAGGGTGTCAACTGTTTCATCATCATCGAATGAATATCATCGTAGTTGAAAATTGAACTTGTTTATAAGGTGTGTTACATCGCAGCATTACATCGATATAATTGTCGAATAGGAATTAAGCTAACTCAAGTTTATATATATATATATAGTAAGTTAATATCCGTACGGAAGTCATTATTTGGCGATTAATGCTGCTGATCCGTGTTCGGTTCTTTATAGACACACTTTAAAATGAACTTTTTAAGGCGTGGGTAGCCATTCCTGATTTTAATTCGTTTACGGATGTCACTATTTTGTCAGATTTTATGGGTCCGTTTAGTGAGGATCTGGATGCAGTCGAGAAGAAGACTTCAGGGTTTGATCTGAAGGGTGTCAACTGTTTATTTTGGGCGCGGGCAGAATTTTTTCTCCGGTGGATGGGACTTTAAAGTTCCTTATAAACTGTTACATAAACTGCAGTTACCACACTTTTTCGAGTTTCAGTTTCAGTTTTCTCGACTTCAGTAGATTTTGCCGTCAGACCCTCATGGGCGTCTGCCCATAGGTTTTTAATCGGATTCAGTTCATGGGCGTTTCTATTGAAGCTATTGCTACGGGTTATTTTGCGTTAAGAATTTAGGGCACTCAGCTTCCTTTTAATTCATAAAAGGAATGCGATCCATACCAGTCATTGTTTTATATTCATTGTTTTTGTTTTGGTAAACGCGCTGTCGATACCGTTGCGGTTTTTGTTATTGTTACGGTTGACGTTGCTAAAGCAATTGCGGTGCTAGCTACTGCGCTCTTTGACTGCGAAGACATTGATGGGGAGCAAGAACGCGCTCTCTCGCTCTGTATGTTAAAGAATTCGGTCAAGTTGGAGGTAATTGACCCCGCATGAACAGAGCTTGGATTATTTTCGGTTGCTTTAAAAGAGAAGTAGGCGTTGTTGCTTTGTACTGAGAGCCGTATATCATCTTGCTCACGTTGAGGTAGGGGGCGAACGTCGTTTAGATTCATTGTAATCGAGATTGAGTTAATTGCTCGGGCCCAGAAATAATACAATAAGAATAAAACTTTCCAAACTCTTCATTAACAGGCTTTTCCCGAAATACAATGGCTTGATTTCAATTACAGCTTCCGCTCCGTATTTTTTCTGCTCCTCCTGGTTCCATCCGGCTCCGTCGTCGGCGCTACCTGTTGGTCGTTTCGGGTGTCCCGGTCGCCGCAGCTGCTACTCCAAAGAGCACAAATGCTGCGTTGCCTTAGATCCTAGGCGTCGCCTTTCGCTGGCCACACGCGGGCCTTCCTACTTTTCGAAACACCCTTTTGGGTCGTCTGCGACTGATTACAGACTGGGCAGCGCTCTTCAGCTCCGCTACTCCAGGGAGTATGTGCTAGCGGGAGTATACTCCGCGCATACGCGCTAGCGGGCCGGGATTGGGAATTGGCCGCGGAGTTCGCACCTCCGCTACTCCAGGGACCCACCGCGCATACACGCTGGTGAGCCGGGACTGGAAATTGGCTGCGGACTGTCGCCTCCGCTACAATGAGCGTCTCAGATCTCTCCGAACTTGTTTTACGTGGCGTGTTCCACACTGAAGGGATTACGACCACGGCACTCGAATATACCTACAAGAGGTATATAGTGCATGGGCACGGATGGTACGCCTGCCAGCTCCCCAGACTAGAAACTATAGCTATGTACATAGCGACCAGCCTGGTACCTTTCAAGTATGTGCTAATAAGGATTAGCCATAATCTATGGGGTCTAAAGACCCCTCCTCGTCCGGAACACCTCCTCCGCAAACTGCTCCAGTCTCCTCATCCTGTCGTCGCTCACAAGAATCCTTCCAAACGTCCATGTTCCGCCAACGTGCTGCAGACCGAGTCCATCGAGGTCTCGCAAGTCTGCATAGAGCTCGTCTATGCGACCCATGCCCTGTCAACAAAAAGCCAGCGCGCATCGAGAATCCAAAGTCTGGATTCTTATATACGGACGAAATGTCCGGGATGAATTTGTTGGTCACCCGACCAGGAGAGCCAGCATCATCCCACCTAGTCTGCCAGTCCGACACTAGGCATCCTTCGAATCGCGCGACTTTCTGCATCCAGCTCAGACTTGAAATGTCTTCGCCGTAGAGCCAGTCGTTCCCCTCCAACGGGTATCCACGCTTTAACTTGTACTTGATTCCTATTTTCATAGCAACCAGGTCAAGTGGCGGGGCTCCAGCAAGCACCTGCAGTGCCAGGGTTGACACTGTTCGGCATAATGGAAGGCATCCCATAAGGATTAGCCTCTGGCAGGAAAGAAGTAGCCTCTTGGCTACAACTTGCCGCGTCATAAAGACATACTACACTGAATCCCCAGTCGACTCGCAGCACACGCGCCAATGCTCCCACCACTCCGGCCATTCGCTGACGCAGCGATGCGATATGCGCAGTGAAAAATATGCGCTCGCTGACCGTGATGCCAAGGTACCGGCAGCTACGTATGAGAGATTGGCACATTATCATCGTCTTGCTGGTGGAAATGGTAACACCGATTTCCGTACCCCACGCTTCAACGATGGACATCAGTTGCGCTCCTTTTTCTTCCAGCGCGGCTCGCGAATTGCCCTCGACGAGGAGCAGCAGGTCATCCGCATTCGCGCTAAAAGCGCAGTATGACTGGAGGCGCCGCAGCAGGACGTCCATCAGTAGATCCCAAACAAATGGGCCACTACTGGATTCCTGCGGGCAGCCTCTAGTTACTGGAACCGACACGGCTCCAGAACTGCTTCGGATCTCTGCGCTCCTGTCTGAGAAGAAGCTCTGCGACAAGCTCAACTCTCGGCATTCCAAGTCGGCGAGTCGGCGCAGTGCAGCACTCCATTCGACATTGTCGACCGCTCCTTTGAAGTCGAAGATCCCGAGCACGTATCTCGCCGGGCTGGCGGCGACACTGCTCATGACGTGCCTCCAGGCATCTTCGACGCGTCGTCCTTGGCGAAATCCGAACTGCCATATGCATCCTTCCGGAAGAACTGCTCTCACACGATTGACCATGATGGCCTCGAGCACCTTGCCAAATACCGGCAACAGGCATATCCCACGGTACGACTAGGGTACGCACCTGTCCTTATCGGGCCCCTTGAGCAGCGCCACAACACGTGGACACTGCCACTCTCGGGGGAAGTGAAAACCCGAATGGATGCAGTTCCATTCTCCAGCATCCACTCAGACAGCACCTCACCTCGTCTGAGGTTAGCGTTTCCCCCGGGGTTCCGAGGGAGTTTGCTAAACCACATGGGGGACACTGCGTTCGCGTCGAGTCCCAGGATTGTCTGGGTACTGTTGGCCTGCAACAGGACCGCATTCATGTATCTGAGGTACGGTTCTAGCTCGGCTTCGAACTGGCAGTACACGGAGCAAAGGAAGATGGAAACAAAACTCCCTTTTACGCTCACGCATACGTCATAATCGGTGGTGAGGGGCTCCATCGGCATACAGATGACATCCTGGTGATCCACGAGGATGGCTGCCTTTCCTCTCCGGTCGGTGTAGATCCGCATTCCATCGGGCAGCTCATCCTTCGTCCCGCTGCCAATGTATGGCTCCTGCAGCAGTGGAAACATGCAACCGGACTCTCTCAGCCGGACCGCGAGCTTGATAGTCGCAGCTCAGCCTCGACCAAAATTTGCTTGGATGAAGCTAAACATTAATGTCTTGCGTTCACCCTCGCAAGCACCGCCGCATACACCGGACAGCTCGGGGACAGCGTGCTGTGACCCGAGGGGTGCCCGTAAAAGCGGCAATTTCGGCAGTCCACCGGGTTCGCGCAGCCACGTGCACTGTGGCCGGTCTGTCCGCATTGCCTGCAAACGTTCTCCTTCTGTTTACACTCTGCCACCTTGTGGTTGAAGCCAACACACCTGTGGCACGCATACGTTCGCACCTGTGCCCTGCATCGATAGGAGAATCACTTCACGTAGATCCTCCCACCTTCCAGCAGATCTAGCACCTTGGGCTCGCACTCAAGAGTCACATTTACTGTGGCTCCATCGGCAACCGTTCAAGGCTTCGTGTCCAGATGGACCGCCTTCCGGACTCCGCCTCTGGGATGTGCTCCTTCAGGTTGTTGGCATACAACTCCGCCATAAACTCCTCCGGTGCAATCTGCGTGGCGGCATCCTGGACGATCAGCTTTGGCCGCTGGGCAGTGTTCGGCTTGACCTTTAGGCTAATCTCGCCGAGCTTCCTGCTAGCGACTACCCGCTTGATCTTTCCTGACGAGGGGGTGCGTATAATGGCTCCGCCACGCGCAAGCCCGCTCACCTCGTGCAGGCGAACTCCAAGCGTAGGAGCAATCTCTCGGCGCACCTTTTCGGCAACTTCCCTGCCCGTCAGCTTTGGGTCCTTGCTGGACACCACGGCCGACCACGTATCCCGTGTTTTTCGCGGCGCAGGAACTGGGGCAGCAGAAGGCACTGGCAGGCTGGGATACGCAGATGCGTACCCAACGGGTGGCCGGTTGATCACAGCCACTGGTGCTGATGGCATCTGGGCAGGCAACGGAATCGTCGCTCGCAGTCTGCTGTATCACAAGTCTGCTGCAGTCTCACAAGTTGATTTCCACAAACTATCGATATCGATACATATGATTGCTCCGATATTCTGGCATGCACCGATCTAAATGTCACCTTAAACAAATTTTACCATACTTTAAATCATAGCTCGCAAATAACTGTTAACCGATTTCTGGGGTCTCAAAATATGTGTTGTTCAATGAGTCTTTGATGAAAGAGTCTGAGGGCAACCGTTTGCTTTGTTTGTATACAAATTTTGCTCTCGCTCTAATGGCGAGTAATATTTTCCGTTCCCATTTGCTCTGTTCTTTCCAAGACCGAAACAAATGGACCGAACAACCGACCAAATGCTCTGTTCTTCTTTCATAGTCCTGACCAACCGGTTCGCTCTTTCCGTGGCGCACGCCGAGCTCCCCGAGGAATTTCTTAAAGCTTCAGCTAGTGAAATTTACGCCGTTGCCTGTCACCATTATCTATGGTACTCCGTATCAAGCGTATCATTCTTTCTGGGATCGCTCACTGTAGCGCCTCGGTCGTTGCTTTTCGGAGTGGTACAATTTCCGTCCACTTCGAAAACCAAACAATTATTACCAACACCATTGTGTTTCCAAGTTTCGCACCTCCTAACATATTTCCGGATGTCCGTCTGCATCCTTGGCCAGAAGTTGTCCTGCCTGCTAGGTGTCCTGCCGTCGGTGCGTCATGGTTCTCTTTGAGGACCTGCTGCCTTGTCTCCGTCGGCACGCACAAGTTCCAAGATGGCATTTCCTCGCTTCCGGGTCTATGTGGGACGTGGCGGTAGATCAAGGCGCCCTCTTTGACGTAATCCGGAAACTTCTGCGGGGTCGTCATCATAGTGATACTGCTGTAGCTCGAACACCCACCTCGCTATTCTCCCAAGCGGGCTCTCAATATTGTTGAGCCACTTCAGCGCCATCGGACTGGTATCCCTTCAGGTAGGGTCTCATTTGTCTGATCGCCCATCCTATGGCCAGGCACTTCTTCTTCGTTGCTGAGTAATTTTTCTCAGCCCCAATCAACGTCCGACTGGCGTAGGCGATCACTCGCTCCCCTTCCTTGGAGTCCTGGGTGAGTACCACCCCGATGCCGTAGTCGCTGGCGTCCGTTTGCAGCACTAATCTTTTCTCAAAATCTGGGTACTCCATTACTGGATCCTCCGCCAGCCGTGACTTCAAACTCTCAAAAGGCCTCCTGGTGCATGGGTGTCCATTCCCATTTTGTCCCCTTTCGTAGCAGATCGTTTAGAGGCTTCGCGATTCTTGCAAAATCTGCTAAATCTGTACTCCCTTGACGTTTGTCGGGGGTTGTAGCTCCGTAATTGCGGTGACCTTTCCTAGATCCATGCCGATCCCCTGGCTCGTTATTCTGTGTCCCAAGTAAAGGAGCTCCTGCCTGAAGAAATGACACTTTGCCGCATTTATCCGCAGGTTCCCTGCTTTCAACCTCCTGAACTCCTCCTTTAGGTTTTCCATATGTTGCTCCTTGGTGGTTCCGATCACGAAGATATCGTCCTGATATACGAACGCGTGTGGAGCCATATCCGGGGCTATGACCTGCTCACTGCTTCACAGCGAACAGCGCAAAAGATAAGAATTCATTCAGTAAAGATCGACCGGAGAAGGTTGACGTCTCCTTAATCCACAAACAACTTGACTAAATCTTCTAAATAACACCACAGGTCGTTCCGGGTATCCCGGTCGCCGCCGCTGCACCGTCGCCGCTTTAACTCTCTGTGCTGCGTTGCCTTAGATTCTTGCCGTCGCCCTATCGCTGGCCACACGCGGGCCTTCCTGCCTCTCAAAACATCCCCTTGGGCCGTCTGCGGCTGATCACACACTGGTCAGCGCTTTTCCGCTCCGCTCTTCCAGGGATCCGCTACTCCGCGCATACGCGCTAGTGGGCCGGGATTGAGAGTTGGCCGTGGACTTCGCACCTCCGCTACTCCAGGGATCCGCTACACCTGGATACCGCGCATGCGCGTATGCAACGGATCCTTTCCTAGCTCGTTCTTAACGTTCTCCTTTCTTTTTGGCTGTTGTACTCTCCAAAGGCGGTCCTTTAACTCAAACAACCGGACGTCGTCGGACTCTCAAAAAGCGGTCCTCCAACTCAACGATACAAGCTTCCTTAAAAGACTCGTCTCGATTCGCTCCAATTCGCTCCGTTAATCCTCCTGGATTGTGCTCCTGCCGTTAATCCTGCTTCCAAAATCATGCCACTTTCCCGTCCGTGGGTTGCCGTTGCCTCTCCCGGCCACGGACCTCTTCTGTTGCTATGTGGACTTCGAGGGCCCGCTACACTTTACATCACCCCCTCCACTCCTTGCTCCTCCGTTGATGCTAACCCCGCCGCACTTTCTAAACACGGCTGCGCGGCCGTCCCGAGAACCGTTACGTTCCACGTCATCTCTGCTTTCTCCCGGCGCGCTGCCGCCCTCACTGATCCTTCAGTCTTGCGGCTAGGCTACTCATCTTTACTTTCCCCCCATCCCACCGTACTGCATGTGTGAAATAATCCCAGCGCTTGATCGCTTTTGGACCCCTCAACCCCCTTCCTTGACTTTGCCCCATGCCACCTGTCTTGGCGTGTGGGCAGACTAAATCTCCTCACAAGTTGATTTTCACAAACTATCGATATCGATACATATGATTGCTCCGATATTCTGGAATGCACCGATCTAAATGTCACCTTAGAAAAATTTTACCATACTTTAAATCATAGCTCGCAAATAACTGTTAACCGATTTCTGGGGTCTCAAAATATGTGTTGTTCAATTAGTCTTTGATGAAAGAGTCTGAGGGCAACCAATTGCTTTGTTTGTATACAAATTTTGCTCTCGCTCTAATGGCGAGTAATATTTTCCGTTCCCATTTGCTCTGTTCTTTCCGAAACAAATGGACCGAACAACCGACCAAATGCTCTGTTCTTCTTTCATAGTCCTGACCATCCCCGAGGAATTTCTTAAAGCTTCAGCTAGTGAAATTTACGCCGTTGCCTGTCACCATTATCTTTGGTACTCCGTATCAAGCGAAAATTCTTTCTGGGATCGCTCACTGTAGCGCCTCAGTCGTTGCTTTTCGGAGTGGTACAATTTCCGTCCACTTCGAAAACCAAACAATTATTACCAACACCATTGTGTTTCAAAGTTTCGACCTGGGCAATGGACCTACAAAGTCTGCGCATACCATTGCCCATGGCTCCTCCGGGACCTGTGTCAGCATTTTTCCTGCTGCTTGCATCTAGCACGGCTTGTACGTCGGGCAAGTTTCGCACCTCCTAACATATTTCCGGATGTCCGTCTGCATCCTTGGCCAGAAGTTGTCCTGCCTGCTAGGTGTCCTGTCGTCGGTGCGTCATGGTTCTCTTTGAGGACCTGCTGCCTTGTCTCCGTCGGCACGCACAAGTTCCAAGATGCCATTTCCTCGCTTCCGGGTCTATGTGGGACGTGGCGGTAGATCAAGGCGCCCTCTTTGACGTAATCCGGAAACTTCTGCGGGGTCGTCATCATAGTGATACTGCTGTAGCTCGAACACCCACCTCGCTATTCTCCCAAGCGGGCTCTCAATATTGTTGAGCCACTTCAGCGCCATCGGACTGGTATCCCTTCAGGTAGGGTCTCATTTGTCTGATCGCCCATCCTATGGCCAGGCACTTCTTCTTCGTTGCTAAGTAATTTTTCTCAGCCCCAATCAACGTCCGACTGGCGTAGGCGATCACTCGCTCCCCTTCCTTGGAGTCCTGGGTGAGTACCACCCCGATGCCGTAGTCGCTGGCGTCCGTTTGCAGCACTAATCTTTTCTCAAAATCTGGGTACTCCATTACTGGATCCTCCGCCAGCCGTGACTTCAAACTCTCAAAAGGCCTCCTGGTGCATGGGTGTCCATTCCCATTTTGTCCCCTTTCGTAGCAGATCGTTTAGAGGCTTCGCGATTCTTGCAAAATCTGCCAAATCTGTACTCCCTTGACGTTTGTCGGGGGTTGTAGCTCCGTAATTGCGGTGACCTTTCCTAGATCCATGCCGATCCCCTGGCTCGTTATTCTGTGTCCCAAGTAAAGGAGCTCCTGCCTGAAGAAATGACACTTTGCCGCATTTATCCGCAGGTTCCCTGCTTTCAACCTCCTGAACTCCTCCTTTAGGTTTTCCATATGTTGCTCCTTGGTGGTTCCGATCACGAAGATATCGTCCTGATATACGAACGCGTGTGGAGCCATATCCGGGGCTATGACCTGCTCACTGCTTCACAGCGAACAGCGCAAAAGATAAGAATTCATTCAGTAAAGATCGACCGGAGAAGGTTGACGTCTCCTTAATCCACAAACAACTTGACTAAATCTTCTAAATAACACCACAGGTCGTTCCGGGTATCCCGGTCGCCGCCGCTGCACCGTCGCCGCTTTAACTCTCTGTGCTGCGTTGCCTTAGATTCTTGCCGTCGCCCTATCGCTGGCCACACGCGGGCCTTCCTGCCTCTCAAAACATCCCCTTGGGCCGTCTGCGGCTGATCACACACTGGTCAGCGCTTTTCCGCTCCGCTCTTCCAGGGATCCGCTACTCCGCGCATACGCGCTAGTGGGCCGGGATTGAGAGTTGGCCGTGGACTTCGCACCTCCGCTACTCCAGGGATCCGCTACACCTGGATACCGCGCATGCGCGTATGCAACGGATCCTTTCCTAGCTCGTTCTTAACGTTCTCCTTTCTTTTTTGGCTGTTGTACTCTCCAAAGGCGGTCCTTTAACTCAAACAACCGGACGTCGTCGGACTCTCAAAAGCGGTCCTCCAACTCAACGATACAAGCTTCCTTAAAAGACTCGTCCCGATTCGCTCCAATTCGCTCCGTTAATCCTCCTGGATTGTGCTCCTGCCGTTAATCCTGCTTCCAAAATCATGCCACTTTCCCGTCCGTGGGTTGCCGTTGCCTCTCCCGGCCACGGACCTCTTCTGTTGCTATGTGGACTTCGAGGGCCCGCTACACTTTACATCACCCCTCCACTCCTTGCTCCTCCGTTGATGCTAACCCCGCCGCACTTTCTAAACACGGCTGCGCGGCCGTCCCGAGAACCGTTACGTTCCACGTCATCTCTGCTTTCTCCCGGCGCGCTGCCGCCCTCACTGATCCTTCAGTCTTGCGGCTAGGCTACTCATCTTTACTTTCCCCCATCCCACCGTACTGCATGTGTGAAATAATCCCAGCGCTTGATCGCTTTTGGACCCCTCAACCCCCTTCCTTGACTTTGCCCCATGCCACCTGTCTTGGCGTGTGGGCAGACTAAATCTCCTCACAAGTTGATTTTCACAAACTATCGATATCGATACATATGATTGCTCCGATATTCTGGAATGCACCGATCTAAATGTCACCTTAGAAAAATTTTACCATACTTTAAATCATAGCTCGCAAATAACTGTTAACCGATTGCTGGGGTCTCAAAATATGTGTTGTTCAATTAGTCTTTGATGAAAGAGTCTGAGGGCAACCAATTGCTTTGTTTGTATACAAATTTTGCTCTCGCTCTAATGGCGAGTAATATTTTCCGTTCCCATTTGCTCTGTTCTTTCCGAAACAAATGGACCGAACAACCGACCAAATGCTCTGTTCTTCTTTCATAGTCCTGACCATCCCCGAGGAATTTCTTAAAGCTTCAGCTAGTGAAATTTACGCCGTTGCCTGTCACCATTATCTTTGGTACTCCGTATCAAGCGAAAATTCTTTCTGGGATCGCTCACTGTAGCGCCTCAGTCGTTGCTTTTCGGAGTGGTACAATTTCCGTCCACTTCGAAAACCAAACAATTATTACCAACACCATTGTGTTTCAAAGTTTCGACCTGGGCAATGGACCTACAAAGTCTGCGCATACCATTGCCCATGGCTCCTCCGGGACCTGTGTCAGCATTTTTCCTGCTGCTTGCATCTAGCACGGCTTGTACGTCGGGCAAGTTTCGCACCTCCTAACATATTTCCGGATGTCCGTCTGCATCCTTGGCCAGAAGTTGTCCTGCCTGCTAGGTGTCCTGCCGTCGGTGCGTCATGGTTCTCTTTGAGGACCTGCTGCCTTGTCTCCGTCGGCACGCACAAGTTCCAAGATGCCATTTCCTCGCTTCCGGGTCTATGTGGGACGTGGCGGTAGATCAAGGCGCCCTCTTTGACGTAATCCGGAAACTTCTGCGGGGTCGTCATCATAGTGATACTGCTGTAGCTCGAACACCCACCTCGCTATTCTCCCAAGCGGGCTCTCAATATTGTTGAGCCACTTCAGCGCCATCGGACTGGTATCCCTTCAGGTAGGGTCTCATTTGTCTGATCGCCCATCCTATGGCCAGGCACTTCTTCTTCGTTGCTAAGTAATTTTTCTCAGCCCCAATCAACGTCCGACTGGCGTAGGCGATCACTCGCTCCCCTTCCTTGGAGTCCTGGGTGAGTACCACCCCGATGCCGTAGTCGCTGGCGTCCGTTTGCAGCACTAATCTTTTCTCAAAATCTGGGTACTCCATTACTGGATCCTCCGCCAGCCGTGACTTCAAACTCTCAAAAGGCCTCCTGGTGCATGGGTGTCCATTCCCATTTTGTCCCCTTTCGTAGCAGATCGTTTAGAGGCTTCGCGATTCTTGCAAAATCTGCCAAATCTGTACTCCCTTGACGTTTGTCGGGGGTTGTAGCTCCGTAATTGCGGTGACCTTTCCTAGATCCATGCCGATCCCCTGGCTCGTTATTCTGTGTCCCAAGTAAAGGAGCTCCTGCCTGAAGAAATGACACTTTGCCGCATTTATCCGCAGGTTCCCTGCTTTCAACCTCCTGAACTCCTCCTTTAGGTTTTCCATATGTTGCTCCTTGGTGGTTCCGATCACGAAGATATCGTCCTGATATACGAACGCGTGTGGAGCCATATCCGGGGCTATGACCTGCTCACTGCTTCACAGCGAACAGCGCAAAAGATAAGAATTCATTCAGTAAAGATCGACCGGAGAAGGTTGACGTCTCCTTAATCCACAAACAACTTGACTAAATCTTCTAAATAACACCACAGGTCGTTCCGGGTATCCCGGTCGCCGCCGCTGCACCGTCGCCGCTTTAACTCTCTGTGCTGCGTTGCCTTAGATTCTTGCCGTCGCCCTATCGCTGGCCACACGCGGGCCTTCCTGCCTCTCAAAACATCCCCTTGGGCCGTCTGCGGCTGATCACACACTGGTCAGCGCTTTTCCGCTCCGCTCTTCCAGGGATCCGCTACTCCGCGCATACGCGCTAGTGGGCCGGGATTGAGAGTTGGCCGTGGACTTCGCACCTCCGCTACTCCAGGGATCCGCTACACCTGGATACCGCGCATGCGCGTATGCAACGGATCCTTTCCTAGCTCGTTCTTAACGTTCTCCTTTCTTTTTGGCTGTTGTACTCTCCAAAGGCGGTCCTTTAACTCAAACAACCGGACGTCGTCGGACTCTCAAAAAGCGGTCCTCCAACTCAACGATACAAGCTTCCTTAAAAGACTCGTCCCGATTCGCTCCAATTCGCTCCGTTAATCCTCCTGGATTGTGCTCCTGCCGTTAATCCTGCTTCCAAAATCATGCCACTTTCCCGTCCGTGGGTTGCCGTTGCCTCTCCCGGCCACGGACCTCTTCTGTTGCTATGTGGACTTCGAGGGCCCGCTACACTTTACATCACCCCCTCCACTCCTTGCTCCTCCGTTGATGCTAACCCCGCCGCACTTTCTAAACACGGCTGCGCGGCCGTCCCGAGAACCGTTACGTTCCACGTCATCTCTGCTTTCTCCCGGCGCGCTGCCGCCCTCACTGATCCTTCAGTCTTGCGGCTAGGCTACTCATCTTTACTTTCCCCCATCCCACCGTACTGCATGTGTGAAATAATCCCAGCGCTTGATCGCTTTTGGACCCCTCAACCCCCTTCCTTGACTTTGCCCCATGCCACCTGTCTTGGCGTGTGGGCAGACTAAATCTCCTCACAAGTTGATTTTCACAAACTATCGATATCGATACATATGATTGCTCCGATATTCTGGAATGCACCGATCTAAATGTCACCTTAGAAAAATTTTACCATACTTTAAATCATAGCTCGCAAATAACTGTTAACCGATTGCTGGGGTCTCAAAATATGTGTTGTTCAATTAGTCTTTGATGAAAGAGTCTGAGGGCAACCAATTGCTTTGTTTGTATACAAATTTTGCTCTCGCTCTAATGGCGAGTAATATTTTCCGTTCCCATTTGCTCTGTTCTTTCCGAAACAAATGGACCGAACAACCGACCAAATGCTCTGTTCTTCTTTCATAGTCCTGACCATCCCCGAGGAATTTCTTAAAGCTTCAGCTAGTGAAATTTACGCCGTTGCCTGTCACCATTATCTTTGGTACTCCGTATCAAGCGAAAATTCTTTCTGGGATCGCTCACTGTAGCGCCTCAGTCGTTGCTTTTCGGAGTGGTACAATTTCCGTCCACTTCGAAAACCAAACAATTATTACCAACACCATTGTGTTTCAAAGTTTCGACCTGGGCAATGGACCTACAAAGTCTGCGCATACCATTGCCCATGGCTCCTCCGGGACCTGTGTCAGCATTTTTCCTGCTGCTTGCATCTAGCACGGCTTGTACGTCGGGCAAGTTTCGCACCTCCTAACATATTTCCGGATGTCCGTCTGCATCCTTGGCCAGAAGTTGTCCTGCCTGCTAGGTGTCCTGCCGTCGGTGCGTCATGGTTCTCTTTGAGGACCTGCTGCCTTGTCTCCGTCGGCACGCACAAGTTCCAAGATGCCATTTCCTCGCTTCCGGGTCTATGTGGGACGTGGCGGTAGATCAAGGCGCCCTCTTTGACGTAATCCGGAAACTTCTGCGGGGTCGTCATCATAGTGATACTGCTGTAGCTCGAACACCCACCTCGCTATTCTCCCAAGCGGGCTCTCAATATTGTTGAGCCACTTCAGCGCCATCGGACTGGTATCCCTTCAGGTAGGGTCTCATTTGTCTGATCGCCCATCCTATGGCCAGGCACTTCTTCTTCGTTGCTAAGTAATTTTTCTCAGCCCCAATCAACGTCCGACTGGCGTAGGCGATCACTCGCTCCCCTTCCTTGGAGTCCTGGGTGAGTACCACCCCGATGCCGTAGTCGCTGGCGTCCGTTTGCAGCACTAATCTTTTCTCAAAATCTGGGTACTCCATTACTGGATCCTCCGCCAGCCGTGACTTCAAACTCTCAAAAGGCCTCCTGGTGCATGGGTGTCCATTCCCATTTTGTCCCCTTTCGTAGCAGATCGTTTAGAGGCTTCGCGATTCTTGCAAAATCTGCCAAATCTGTACTCCCTTGACGTTTGTCGGGGGTTGTAGCTCCGTAATTGCGGTGACCTTTCCTAGATCCATGCCGATCCCCTGGCTCGTTATTCTGTGTCCCAAGTAAAGGAGCTCCTGCCTGAAGAAATGACACTTTGCCGCATTTATCCGCAGGTTCCCTGCTTTCAACCTCCTGAACTCCTCCTTTAGGTTTTCCATATGTTGCTCCTTGGTGGTTCCGATCACGAAGATATCGTCCTGATATACGAACGCGTGTGGAGCCATATCCGGGGCTATGACCTGCTCACTGCTTCACAGCGAACAGCGCAAAAGATAAGAATTCATTCAGTAAAGATCGACCGGAGAAGGTTGACGTCTCCTTAAGGGGTTATATACCTTTTTTATTTTCAAAAGAACGAAAATTTTTTTAGTGGTTTATCTTGAAGAACAACTCCTTGAGAACATTCTCCCAAATTTTCATAGAGATTGGAGCAGTAGAAAAAAAAGTTACAGCGCTCCTAATCGCACGCCTCGTTGCGGCCTTGAACTGAACTTGAAACTTTAAACGCGAATATCTCGAAATGGTGTTTCTTGAAAAATGACTTTGCGGTGACATGGATTGGCGGAAAACTACTGAACCGATTTACTTCAAATTTTTTTTAAAATGTTCGTAATGAAATTCTCTTGTGCTTGAACGATCGACTTTTCACGCGCAAACTTTTTTTTCGGCGAAATAAATGTTTTAGTGAAATTTCTAGAGAAACGTTCATTTTTAGCATAAAACGCTGCCATATCCAAACAAAAACAAAAAATTTTAAAATCGATCGTTCAAGCACAAGAGATTACTCTAAACTAATGAAATATTTTTACTTTTATGGTTTAAGTTGACCTGTTTGACCTGGGGAACTGTCACCGCAAGGCTCTAAAAAAAAAGGCCTCTAAGGGAAACAGCCACCCCTTAAAAACTATTTAATATTTTTCCACCAAATTTTGCACAAACATTGTTAATAAAGTGTACTATCAAAAAATTAAAACATCCGTGTAATTAAATAATTGCTACATACCTAAAAAAAAATCCGAACTTTGCTCATTTTCTTCGACAAAGAAGGTATATAACCCCTTAATCCACAAACAACTTGACTAAATCTTCTAAATAACACCACAGGTCGTTCCGGGTATCCCGGTCGCCGCCGCTGCACCGTCGCCGCTTTAACTCTCTGTGCTGCGTTGCCTTAGATTCTTGCCGTCGCCCTATCGCTGGCCACACGCGGGCCTTCCTGCCTCTCAAAACATCCTCTTGGGCCGTCTGCGGCTGATCACACACTGGTCAGCGCTTTTCCGCTCCGCTCTTCCAGGGATCCTCTACTCCGCGCATACGCGCTAGTGGGCCGGGATTGAGAGTTGGCCGTGGACTTCGCACCTCCGCTACTCCAGGGATCCGCTACACCTGGATACCGCGCATGCGCGTATGCAACGGATCCTTTCCTAGCTCGTTCTTAACGTTCTCCTTTCTTTTTGGCTGTTGTACTCTCCAAAGGCGGTCCTTTAACTCAAACAACCGGACGTCGTCGGACTCTCAAAAAGCGGTCCTCCAACTCAACGATACAAGCTTCCTTAAAAGACTCGTCCCGATTCGCTCCAATTCGCTCCGTTAATCCTCCTGGATTGTGCTCCTGCCGTTAATCCTGCTTCCAAAATCACGCCACTTTCCCGTCCGTGGGTTGCCGTTGCCTCTACCGGCCACGGACCTCTTCTGTTGCTATGTGGACTTCGAGGGCCCGCTACACTTTACATCACCCCCTCCACTCCTTGCTCCTCCGTTGATGCTAACCCCGCCGCACTTTCTAAACACGGCTGCGCGGCCGTCCCGAGAACCGTTACGTTCCACGTCATCTCTGCTTTCTCCCGGCGCGCTGCCCCCCTCACTGATCCTTCAGTCTTGCGGCTAGGCTACTCATCTTTACTTTCCCCCCATCCCACCGTACTGCATGTGTGAAATAATCCCAGCGCTTGATCGCTTTTGGACCCCTCAACCCCCTTCCTTGACTTTGCCCCATGCCACCTGTCTTGGCGTGTGGGCAGACTAAATCTCCTCACAAGTTGATTTTCACAAACTATCGATATCGATACATATGATTGCTCCGATATTCTGGCATGCACCGATTTAAATGTCACCTTAGAAAAATTTTACCATACTTTAAATCATAGCTCGCAAATAACTGTTAACCGATTTCTGGGGTCTCAAAATATGTGTTGTTCAATTAGTCTTTGATGAAAGAGTCTGAGGGCAACCAATTGCTTTGTTTGTATACAAATTTTGCTCTCGCTCTAATGGCGAGTAATATTTTCCGTTCCCATTTGCTCTGTTCTTTCCGAAACAAATGGACCGAACAACCGACCAAATGCTCTGTTCTTCTTTCATAGTCCTGACCATCCCCGAGGAATTTCTTAAAGCTTCAGCTAGTGAAATTTACGCCGTTGCCTGTCACCATTATCTTTGGTACTCCGTATCAAGCGAAAATTCTTTCTGGGATCGCTCACTGTAGCGCCTCAGTCGTTGCTTTTCGGAGTGGTACAATTTCCGTCCACTTCGAAAACCAAACAATTATTACCAACACCATTGTGTTTCCAAGTTTCGACCTGGGCAATGGACCTACAAAGTCTGCGCATACCATTGCCCATGGCTCCTCCGGGACCTGTGTCAGCATTTTTCCTGCTGCTTGCATCTAGCACGGCTTGTACGTCGGGCAAGTTTCGCACCTCCTAACATATTTCCGGATGTCCGTCTGCATCCTTGGCCAGAAGTTGTCCTGCCTGCTAGGTGTCCTGCCGTCGGTGCGTCATGGTTCTCTTTGAGGACCTGCTGCCTTGTCTCCGTCGGCACGCACAAGTTCCAAGATGCCATTTCCTCGCTTCCGGGTCTATGTGGGACGTGGCGGTAGATCAAGGCGCCCTCTTTGACGTAATCCGGAAACTTCTGCGGGGTCGTCATCATAGTGATACTGCTGTAGCTCGAACACCCACCTCGCTATTCTCCCAAGCGGGCTCTCAATATTGTTGAGCCACTTCAGCGCCATCGGACTGGTATCCCTTCAGGTAGGGTCTCATTTGTCTGATCGCCCATCCTATGGCCAGGCACTTCTTCTTCGTTGCTGAGTAATTTTCTCAGCCCCAATCAACGTCCGACTGGCGTAGGCGATCACTCGCTCCCCTTCCTTGGAGTCCTGGGTGAGTACCACCCCGATGCCGTAGTCGCTGGCGTCCGTTTGCAGCACTAATCTTTTCTCAAAATCTGGGTACTCCATTACTGGATCCTCCGCCAGCCGTGACTTCAAACTCTCAAAAGGCCTCCTGGTGCATGGGTGTCCATTCCCATTTTGTCCCCTTTCGTAGCAGATCGTTTAGAGGCTTCGCGATTCTTGCAAAATCTGCCAAATCTGTACTCCCTTGACGTTTGTCGGGGGTTGTAGCTCCGTAATTGCGGTGACCTTTCCTAGATCCATGCCGATCCCCTGGCTCGTTATTCTGTGTCCCAAGTAAAGGAGCTCCTGCCTGAAGAAATGACACTTTGCCGCATTTATCCGCAGGTTCCCTGCTTTCAACCTCCTGAACTCCTCCTTTAGGTTTTCCATATGTTGCTCCTTGGTGGTTCCGATCACGAAGATATCGTCCTGATATACGAACGCGTGTGGAGCCATATCCGGGGCTATGACCTGCTCACTGCTTCACAGCGAACAGCGCAAAAGATAAGAATTCATTCAGTAAAGATCGACCGGAGAAGGTTGACGTCTCCTTAAGGGGTTATATACCTTTTTTATTTTCAAAAGAAACGAAAATTTTTTTAGTGGTTTATCTTGAAGAACAACTCCTTGAGAACATTCTCCCAAATTTTCATAGAGATTGGAGCAGTAGAAAAAAAAGTTACAGCGCTCCTAATCGCACGCCTCGTTGCGGCCTTGAACTGAACTTGAAACTTTAAACGCGAATATCTCGAAATGGTGTTTCTTGAAAAATGACTTTGCGGTGACATGGATTGGCGGAAAACTACTGAACCGATTTACTTCAAATTTTTTTAAAATGTTCGTAATGAAATTCTCTTGTGCTTGAACGATCGACTTTTCACGCGCAAACTTTTTTTCGGCGAAATAAATGTTTTAGTGAAATTTCTAGAGAAACGTTCATTTTTAGCATAAAACGCTGCCATATCCAAACAAAAACAAAAAATTTTAAAATCGATCGTTCAAGCACAAGAGATTACTCTAAACTAATGAAATATTTTTACTTTTATGGTTTAAGTTGACCTGTTTGACCTGGGGAACTGTCACCGCAAGGCTCTAAAAAAAAAAGGCCTCTAAGGGAAACAGCCACCCCTTAAAAACTATTTAATATTTTTCCACCAAATTTTGCACAAACATTGTTAATAAAGTGTACTATCAAAAAATTAAAACATCCGAGTAATTAAATAATTGCTACATACCTAAAAAAAAATCCGAACTTTGCTCATTTTCTTCGACAAAGAAGGTATATAACCCCTTAATCCACAAACAACTTGACTAAATCTTCTAAATAACACCACAGGTCGTTCCGGGTATCCCGGTCGCCGCCGCTGCACCGTCGCCGCTTTAACTCTCTGTGCTGCGTTGCCTTAGATTCTTGCCGTCGCCCTATCGCTGGCCACACGCGGGCCTTCCTGCCTCTCAAAACATCCCCTTGGGCCGTCTGCGGCTGATCACACACTGGTCAGCGCTTTTCCGCTCCGCTCTTCCAGGGATCCTCTACTCCGCGCATACGCGCTAGTGGGCCGGGATTGAGAGTTGGCCGTGGACTTCGCACCTCCGCTACTCCAGGGATCCGCTACACCTGGATACCGCGCATGCGCGTATGCAACGGATCCTTTCCTAGCTCGTTCTTAACGTTCTCCTTTCTTTTTGGCTGTTGTACTCTCCAAAGGCGGTCCTTTAACTCAAACAACCGGACGTCGTCGGACTCTCAAAAAGCGGTCCTCCAACTCAACGATACAAGCTTCCTTAAAAGACTCGTCCCGATTCGCTCCAATTCGCTCCGTTAATCCTCCTGGATTGTGCTCCTGCCGTTAATCCTGCTTCCAAAATCACGCCACTTTCCCGTCCGTGGGTTGCCGTTGCCTCTCCCGGCCACGGACCTCTTCTGTTGCTATGTGGACTTCGAGGGCCCGCTACACTTTACATCACCCCCTCCACTCCTTGCTCCTCCGTTGATGCTAACCCCGCCGCACTTTCTAAACACGGCTGCGCGGCCGTCCCGAGAACCGTTACGTTCCACGTCATCTCTGCTTTCTCCCGGCGCGCTGCCCCCTCACTGATCCTTCAGTCTTGCGGCTAGGCTACTCATCTTTACTTTCCCCCATCCCACCGTACTGCATGTGTGAAATAATCCCAGCGCTTGATCGCTTTTGGACCCCTCAACCCCCTTCCTTGACTTTGCCCCATGCCACCTGTCTTGGCGTGTGGGAGACTAAATCTCCTCACAAGTTGATTTTCACAAACTATCGATATCGATACATATGATTGCTCCGATATTCTGGCATGCACCGATCTAAATGTCACCTTAGAAAAATTTTACCATACTTTAAATCATAGCTCGCAAATAACTGTTAACCGATTTCTGGGGTCTCAAAATATGTGTTGTTCAATTAGTCTTTGATGAAAGAGTCTGAGGGCAACCAATTGCTTTGTTTGTATACAAATTTTGCTCTCGCTCTAATGGGGAGTAATATTTTCCGTTCCCATTTGCTCTGTTCTTTCCGAAACAAATGGACCGAACAACCGACCAAATGCTCTGTTCTTCTTTCATAGTCCTGACCATCCCCGAGGAATTTCTTAAAGCTTCAGCTAGTGAAATTTACGCCGTTGCCTGTCACCATTATCTTTGGTACTCCGTATCAAGCGAAAATTCTTTCTGGGATCGCTCACTGTAGCGCCTCAGTCGTTGCTTTTCGGAGTGGTACAATTTCCGTCCACTTCGAAAACCAAACAATTATTACCAACACCATTGTGTTTCCAAGTTTCGACCTGGGCAATGGACCTACAAAGTCCGCGCATACCATTGCCCATGGCTCCTCCGGGACCTGTGTCAGCATTTTTCCTGCTGCTTGCATCTAGCACGGCTTGTACGTCGGGCAAGTTTTGCACCTCCTAACATATTTCCGGATGTCCGTCTGCATCCTTGGCCAGAAGTTGTCCTGCCTGCTAGGTGTCCTGCCGTCGGTGCGTCATGGTTCTCTTTGAGGACCTGCTGCCTTGTCTCCGTCGGCACGCACAAGTTCCAAGATGCCATTTCCTCGCTTCCGGGTCTATGTGGGACGTGGCGGTAGATCAAGGCGCCCTCTTTGACGTAATCCGGAAACTTCTGCGGGGTCGTCATCATAGTGATACTGCTGTAGCTCGAACACCCACCTCGCTATTCTCCCAAGCGGGCTCTCAATATTGTTGAGCCACTTCAGCGCCATCGAACTGGTATCCCTTCAGGTAGGGTCTCATTTGTCTGATCGCCCATCCTATGGCCAGGCACTTCTTCTTCGTTGCTGAGTAATTTTTCTCAGCCCCAATCAACGTCCGACTGGCGTAGGCGATCACTCGCTCCCCCTCCTTGGAGTCCTGGGTGAGGACCACCCCGATGCCGTAGTCGCTGGCGTCCGTTTGCAGCACTAATCTTTTCTCAAAATCTGGGTACTCCATTACTGGATCCTCCGCCAGCCGTGACTTCAAACTCTCAAAAGGCCTCCTGGTGCATGGGTGGCCATTCCCATTTCGTCCCCTTTCGTAGCAGATCGTTCAGAGGCTTCGCGATTCCTGCAAAATCTGCCAAATCTGTACTCCCTTGACGTTTGTCGGGGGTAGTAGCTCCGTAATTGCGGTGACCTTTCCTAGATCCTTGCCGATCCCCTGGCTCGTTATTCTGTGTCCCAAGTAAAGGAGCTCCTGCCTGAAGAAATGACACTTTGCCGCATTTATCCGCAGGTTCCCTGCTTTCAACCTCCTGAACTCCTCCTTTAGGTTTTCCATATGTTGCTCCTTGGTGGTTCCGATCACGAAGATATCGTCCTGATATACGAACGCGTGTGGAGCCATATCCGGGGCTATGACCTGCTCACTGCTTCACAGCGAACAGCGCAAAAGATAAGAATTCATTCAGTAAAGATCGACCGGAGAAGGTTGACGTCTCCTTAATCCACCAACAACTTGACTAAATCTTCTAAATAACACCACAGGTCGTTCCGGGTATCCCGGTCGCCGCCGCTGCACCGTCGCCGCTTTAACTCTCTGTGCTGCGTTGCCTTAGATTCTTGCCGTCGCCCTATCGCTGGCCACACGCGGGCCTTCCTGCCTCTCAAAACATCCCCTTGGACCGTCTGCGGCTGATCACACACTGGTCAGCGCTTTTCCGCTCCGCTCTTCCAGGGATCCTCTACTTCGCGCATACGCGCTAGTGGGCCGGGATTGAGAGTTGGCCGTGGACTTCGCACCTCCGCTACTCCAGGGATCCGCTACACCTGGATACCGCGCATGCGCGTATGCAACGGATCCTTTCCTAGCTCGTTCTTAACGTTCTCCTTTCTTTTTGGCTGTTGTACTCTCCAAAGGCGGTCCTTTAACTCAAACAACCGGACGTCGTCGGACTCTCAAAAAGCGGTCCTCCAACTCAACGATACAAGCTTCCTTAAAAGACTCGTCCCGATTCGCTCCAATTCGCTCCGTTAATCCTCCTGGATTGTGCTCCTGCCGTTAATCCTGCTTCCAAAATCACGCCACTTTCCCGTCCGTGGGTTGCCGTTGCCTCTCCCGGCCACGGACCTCTTCTGTTGCTATGTGGACTTCGAGGGCCCGCTACACTTTACATCACCCCCTCCACTCCTTGCTCCTCCGTTGATGCTAACCCCGCCGCACTTTCTAAACACGGCTGCGCGGCCGTCCCGAGAACCGTTACGTTCCACGTCATCTCTGCTTTCTCCCGGCGCGCTGCCCCCCTCACTGATCCTTCAGTCTTGCGGCTAGGCTACTCATCTTTACTTTCCCCCATCCCACCGTACTGCATGTGTGAAATAATCCCAGCGCTTGATCGCTTTTGGACCCCTCAACCCCCTTCCTTGACTTTGCCCCATGCCACCTGTCTTGGCGTGTGGGCAGACTAAATCTCCTCACAAGTTGATTTTCACAAACTATCGATATCGATACATATGATTGCTCCGATATTCTGGCATGCACCGATCTAAATGTCACCTTAGAAAAATTTTACCATACTTTAAATCATAGCTCGCAAATAACTGTTAACCGATTTCTGGGGTCTCAAAATATGTGTTGTTCAATTAGTCTTTGATGAAAGAGTCTGAGGGCAACCAATTGCTTTGTTTGTATACAAATTTTGCTCTCGCTCTAATGGCGAGTAATATTTTCCGTTCCCATTTGCTCTGTTCTTTCCGAAACAAATGGACCGAACAACCGACCAAATGCTCTGTTCTTCTTTCATAGTCCTGACCATCCCCGAGGAATTTCTTAAAGCTTCAGCTAGTGAAATTTACGCCGTTGCCTGTCACCATTATCTTTGGTACTCCGTATCAAGCGAAAATTCTTTCTGGGATCGCTCACTGTAGCGCCTCAGTCGTTGCTTTTCGGAGTGGTACAATTTCCGTCCACTTCGAAAACCAAACAATTATTACCAACACCATTGTGTTTCCAAGTTTCGACCTGGGCAATGGACCTACAAAGTCTGCGCATACCATTGCGTATGCGCATAATCAACGTCCGACTGGCGTAGGCGATCACTCGCTCCCCTTCCTTGGAGTCCTGGGTGAGTACCACCCCGATGCCGTAGTCGCTGGCGTCCGTTTGCAGCACTAATCTTTTCTCAAAATCTGGGTACTCCATTACTGGATCCTCCGCCAGCCGTGACTTCAAACTCTCAAAAGGCCTCCTGGTGCATGGGTGTCCATTCCCATTTTGTCCCCTTTCGTAGCAGATCGTTTAGAGGCTTCGCGATTCTTGCAAAATCTGCCAAATCTGTACTCCCTTGACGTTTGTCGGGGGTTGTAGCTCCGTAATTGCGGTGACCTTTCCTAGATCCATGCCGATCCCCTGGCTCGTTATTCTGTGTCCCAAGTAAAGGAGCTCCTGCCTGAAGAAATGACACTTTGCCGCATTTATCCGCAGGTTCCCTGCTTTCAACCTCCTGAACTCCTCCTTTAGGTTTTCCATATGTTGCTCCTTGGTGGTTCCGATCACGAAGATATCGTCCTGATATACGAACGCGTGTGGAGCCATATCCGGGGCTATGACCTGCTCACTGCTTCACAGCGAACAGCGCAAAAGATAAGAATTCATTCAGTAAAGATCGACCGGAGAAGGTTGACGTCTCCTTAATCCACAAACAACTTGACTAAATCTTCTAAATAACACCACAGGTCGTTCCGGGTATCCCGGTCGCCGCCGCTGCTCCGTCGCCGCTTCAACTCTCTGTGCTGCGTTGCCTTAGATTCTTGCCGTTGCCCTATCGCTGGCCACACGCGGGCCTTCCTGCCTCTCAATACATCCCCTTGGGCCGTCTGCGGCTGATCACACACTGGTCAGCGCTTTTCCGCTCCGCTCTTCCAGGGATCCTCTACTTCGCGCATACGCGCTAGTGGGCCGGGATTGAGAGTTGGCCGTGGACTTCGCACCTCCGCTACTCTAGGGACCCGCTACACCTGGATACCGCGCATACGCGCTAACCGTCCTGCAACGGATCCTTTCCTAGCTCGTTCTTAACGTTCTCCTTTCTTTTTGGCTGTTGTACTCTCCAAAGGCGGTCCTTTAACTCAAACAACCGGACGTCGTCGGACTCTCAAAAAGCGATCCTCCAACTCAACGATACAAGCTTCCTTAAAAGACTCGTCCCGATTCGCTCCAATTGGCCTCCTTTTATACTGATTGGAGCGCCCGTTAATCCTCCTGGATTGTGCTCCTGCCGTTAATCCTGCTTCCAAAATCACGCCACTTTCCCGTCCGTGGGTTGCCGTTGCCTCTCCCGGCCACGGACCTCTTCTGTTGCTATGTGGACTTCGAGGGCCCGCTACACTTTACATCACCCCCTCCACTCCTTGCTCCTCCGTTGATGCTAACCCCGCCGCACTTTCTAAACACGGCTGCGCGGCCGTCCCGAGAACCGTTACGTTCCACGTCATCTCTGCTTTCTCCCGGCGCGCTGCCCCCCTCACTGATCCTTCAGTCTTGCGGCTAGGCTACTCATCTTTACTTTCCCCCCATCCCACCGTACTGCATGTGTGAAATAATCCCAGCGCTTGATCGCTTTTGGACCCCTCAACCCCCTTCCTTGACTTTGCCCCATGCCACCTGTCTTGGCGTGTGGGCAGACTAAATCTCCTCACAAGTTGATTTTCACAAACTATCGATATCGATACATATGATTGCTCCGATATTCTGGCATGCACCGATCTAAATGTCACCTTAGAAAAATTTTACCATACTTTAAATCATAGCTCGCAAATAACTGTTAACCGATTGCTGGGGTCTCAAAATATGTGTTGTTCAATGAGTCTTTGATGAAAGAGTCTGAGGGCAACCGTTTTCTTTGTTTGTATACAAATTTTGCTTTCGCTCTAATGGCGAGTAATATTTTCCGTTCCCATTTGCTCTGTTCTTTCCAAGACCGAAACAAATGGACCGAACAACTGACCAAATGCTCTGTTCTTCTTTCATAGTCCTGACCAACCGGTTCGCTCTTTCCGTGGCGCACGCCGAGCTCCCCGAGGAATTTCTTAAAGCTTCAGCTAGTGAAATTTACGCCGTTGCCTGTCACCATTATCTTTGGTACTCCGTATCAAGCGAAAATTCTTTCTGGGATCGCTCACTGTAGCGCCTCGGTCGTTGCTTTTCGGAGTGGTACAATTTCCGTCCACTTCGAAAACCAAACAATTATTACCAACACCATTGTGTTTCCAAGTTTCGACCTGGGCAATGGACCTACAAAGTCCGCGCATACCATTGCCCATGGCTCCTCCGGGACCTGTGTCAGCATTTTTCCTGCTGCTTGCATCTAGCACGGCTTGTACGTCGGGCAAGTTTCGCACCTCCTAACATATTTCCGGATGTCCGTCTGCATCCTTGGCCAGAAGTTGTCCTGCCTGCTAGGTGTCCTGCCGTCGGTGCGTCATGGTTCTCTTTGAGGACCTGCTGCCTTGTCTCCGTCGGCACGCACAAGTTCCAAGATGCCATTTCCTCGCTTCCGGGTCTATGTGGGACGTGGCGGTAGATCAAGGCGCCCTCTTTGACGTAATCCGGAAACTTCTGCGGGGTCGTCATCATAGTGATACTGCTGTAGCTCGAACACCCACCTCGCTATTCTCCCAAGCGGGCTCTCAATATTGTTGAGCCACTTCAGCGCCATCGAACTGGTATCCCTCCAGGTAGGGTCTCATTTGTCTGATCGCCCATCCTATGGCCAGGCACTTCTTCTTCGTTGCTGAGTAATTTTTCTCAGCCCCAATCAACGTCCGACTGGCGTAGGCGATCACTCGCTCCCCCTCCTTGGAGTCCTGGGTGAGGACCACCCCGATGCCGTAGTCGCTGGCGTCCGTTTGCAGCACTAATCTTTTCTCAAAATCTGGGTACTCCATTACTGGATCCTCCGCCAGCCGTGACTTCAAACTCTCAAAAGGCCTCCTGGTGCATGGGTGTCCATTCCCATTTCGTCCCCTTTCGTAGCAGATCGTTCAGAGGCTTCGCGATTCTTGCAAAATCTGCCAAATCTGTACTCCCTTGACGTTTGTCGGGGGTAGTAGCTCCGTAATTGCGGTGACCTTTCCTAGATCCTTGCCGATCCCCTGGCTCGTTATTCTGTGTCCCAAGTAAAGGAGCTCCTGCCTGAAGAAATGACACTTTGCCGCATTTATCCGCAGGTTCCCTGCTTTCAACCTCCTGAACTCCTCCTTTAGGTTTTCCATATGTTGCTCCTTGGTGGTTCCGATCACGAAGATATCGTCCTGATATACGAACGCGTGTGGAGCCATATCCGGGGCTATGACCTGCTCACTGCTTCACAGCGAACAGCGCAAAAGATAAGAATTCATTCAGTAAAGATCGACCGGAGAAGGTTGACGTCTCCTTAATCCACAAACAACTTGACTAAATCTTCTAAATAACACCACAGGTCGTTCCGGGTATCCCGGTCGCCGCCGCTGCACCGTCGCCGCTTCAACTCTCTGTGCTGCGTTGCCTTAGATTCTTGCCGTTGCCCTATCGCTGGCCACACGCGGGCCTTCCTGCCTCTCAATACATCCCCTTGGGCCGTCTGCGGCTGATCACACACTGGTCAGCGCTTTTCCGCTCCGCTCTTCCAGGGATCCTCTACTTCGCGCATACGCGCTAGTGGGCCGGGATTGAGAGTTGGCCGTGGACTTCGCACCTCCGCTACTCTAGGGACCCGCTACACCTGGATACCGCGCATACGCGCTAACCGTCCTGCAACGGATCCTTTCCTAGCTCGTTCTTAACGTTCTCCTTTCTTTTTGGCTGTTGTACTCTCCAAAGGCGGTCCTTTAACTCAAACAACCGGACGTCGTCGGACTCTCAAAAAGCGATCCTCCAACTCAACGATACAAGCTTCCTTAAAAGACTCGTCCCGATTCGCTCCAATTGGCCTCCTTTTATACTGATTGGAGCGCCCGTTAATCCTCCTGGATTGTGCTCCTGCCGTTAATCCTGCTTCCAAAATCACGCCACTTACCCGTCCGTGGGTTGCCGTCGCCTCTCCCGGCCACGGACCTTTTCTGTTGCTATGTGGACTTCGAGGGCCCGCTACACTTTACATCACCCCCTCCACTCCTTGCTCCTCCGTTGATGCTAACCCCGCCGCACTTTCTAAACACGGCTGCGCGGCCGTCCCGAGAACCGTTACGTTCCACGTCATCTTTGCTTTCTCCCGGCGCGCTGCCCCCCTCACTGATCCTTCAGTCTTGCGGCTAGGCTACTCATCTTTACTTTCCCCCCATCCCACCGTACTGCATGTGTGAAATAATCCCAGCGCTTGATCGCTTTTGGACCCCTCAACCCCCTTCCTTGACTTTGCCCCATGCCACCTGTCTTGGCGTGTGGGGAGACTAAATCTCCTCACAAGTTGATTTTCACAAACTATCGATATCGATACATATGATTGCTCCGATATTCTGGCATGCACCGATCTAAATGTCACCTTAGAAAAATTTTACCATACTTTAAATCATAGCTCGCAAATAACTGTTAACCGATTTCTGGGGTCTCAAATTATGTGTTGTTCAATGAGTCTTTGATGAAAGAGTCTGAGGGCAACCAATTGCTTTGTTTGTATACAAATTTTGCTCTCGCTCTAATGGCGAGTAATATTTTCCATTCCCATTTGCTCTGTTCTTTCCGAAACAAATGGACCGAACAACCGACCAAATGCTCTGTTCTTCTTTCATAGTCCTGACCATCTGGTACGCTCTTTCCGTGGCGCACACCGAGCTCCCCGTGGAATTTCTTAAAGCTTCAGCTAGTGAAATTTACGCCGTTGCCTGTCACCATTATCTTTGGTACTCCGTATCAAGCGAAAATTCTTTATGGGATCGCTCACTGTAGCGCCTCAGTCGTTGCTTTTCGGAGTGGTACAATTTCCGTCCACTTCGAAAACCAAACAATTATTACCAACACCATTGTGTTTCCAAGTTTCGACCTGGGCAATGGACCTACAAAGTCCGCGCATACCGTTGCCCATGGCTCCTCCGGGACCTGTGTCAGCATTTTTCCTGCTGCTTGCATCTGGCACGGGCCAGATGCTTCTCTCTGAGGACCTGCTGCCTTGTCTCCGTCGGCACGCACAAGTTCCAAGATGCCATTTCCTCGCTTCCGGGTCTATGTGGGACGTGGCGGTAGATCAAGGCGCCCTCTTTGACGTAATCCGGAAACTTCTGCGGGGTCGTCATCATAGTGATACTGCTGTAGCTCGAACACCCACCTCGCTATTCTCCCAAGCGGGCTCTCAATATTGTTGAGCCACTTCAGCGCCATCGAACTGGTATCCCTCCAGGTAGGGTCTCATTTGTCTGATCGCCCATCCTATGGCCAGGCACTTCTTCTTCGTTGCTGAGTAATTTTTCTCAGCCCCAATCAACGTCCGACTGGCGTAGGCGATCACTCGCTCCCCCTCCTTGGAGTCCTGGGTGAGTACCACCCCGATGCCGTAGTCGCTGGCGTCCGTTTGCAGCACTAATCTTTTCTCAAAATCTGGGTACTCCATTACTGGATCCTCCGCCAGCCGTGACTTCAAACTCTCAAAAGGCCTCCTGGGGTATTCCCATTTCGTCCCCTTTCGTAGCAGATCGTTCAGAGGCTTCGCGATTCCTGCAAAATCTGCCAAATCTGTACTCCCTTGACGTTTGTCGGGGGTAGTAGCTCCGTAATTGCGGTGACCTTTCCTAGATCCTTGCCGATCCCCTGGCTCGTTATTCTGTGTCCCAAGTAAAGGAGCTCCTGCCTGAAGAAATGACACTTTGCCGCATTTATCCGCAGGTTCCCTGCTTTCAACCTCCTGAACTCCTCCTTTAGGTTTTCCATATGTTGCTCCTTGGTGGTTCCGATCACGAAGATAT
Organism: Drosophila parabipectinata; assembly: GCA_018153455.1. Classification (NCBI taxonomy): domain Eukaryota; kingdom Metazoa; phylum Arthropoda; class Insecta; order Diptera; family Drosophilidae; genus Drosophila; species Drosophila parabipectinata. The sequence goes on along the minus strand of JAECYA010000037.1, from coordinate 274,012 downwards.
CGTCCTGATATACGAACGCGTGTGGAGCCATATCCGGGGCTATGACCTGCTCACTGCTTCACAGCGAACAGCGCAAAAGATAAGAATTCATTCAGTAAAGATCGACCGGAGAAGGTTGACGTCTCCTTAATCCACAAACAACTTGACTAAATCTTCTAAATAACACCACAGGTCGTTCCGGGTATCCCGGTCGCCGCCGCTGCACCGTCGCCGCTTCAACTCTCTGTGCTGCGTTGCCTTAGATTCTTGCCGTTGCCCTATCGCTGGCCACACGCGGGCCTTCCTGCCTCTCAATACATCCCCTTGGGCCGTCTGCGGCTGATCACACACTGGTCAGCGCTTTTCCGCTCCGCTCTTCCAGGGATCCTCTACTTCGCGCATACGCGCTAGTGGGCCGGGATTGAGAGTTGGCCGTGGACTTCGCACCTCCGCTACTCTAGGGACCCGCTACACCTGGATACCGCGCATACGCGCTAACCGTCCTGCAACGGATCCTTTCCTAGCTCGTTCTTAACGTTCTCCTTTCTTTTTGGCTGTTGTACTCTCCAAAGGCGGTCCTTTAACTCAAACAACCGGACGTCGTCGGACTCTCAAAAAGCGATCCTCCAACTCAACGATACAAGCTTCCTTAAAAGACTCGTCCCGATTCGCTCCAATTGGCCTCCTTTTATACTGATTGGAGCGCCCGTTAATCCTCCTGGATTGTGCTCCTGCCGTTAATCCTGCTTCCAAAATCACGCCACTTACCCGTCCGTGGGTTGCCGTCGCCTCTCCCGGCCACGGACCTTTTCTGTTGCTATGTGGACTTCGAGGGCCCGCTACACTTTACATCACCCCCTCCACTCCTTGCTCCTCCGTTGATGCTAACCCCGCCGCACTTTCTAAACACGGCTGCGCGGCCGTCCCGAGAACCGTTACGTTCCACGTCATCTTTGCTTTCTCCCGGCGCGCTGCCCCCCTCACTGATCCTTCAGTCTTGCGGCTAGGCTACTCATCTTTACTTTCCCCCATCCCACCGTACTGCATGTGTGAAATAATCCCAGCGCTTGATCGCTTTTGGACCCCTCAACCCCCTTCCTTGACTTTGCCCCATGCCACCTGTCTTGGCGTGTGGGGAGACTAAATCTCCTCACAAGTTGATTTTCACAAACTATCGATATCGATACATATGATTGCTCCGATATTCTGGCATGCACCGATCTAAATGTCACCTTAGAAAAATTTTACCATACTTTAAATCATAGCTCGCAAATAACTGTTAACCGATTTCTGGGGTCTCAAATTATGTGTTGTTCAATGAGTCTTTGATGAAAGAGTCTGAGGGCAACCAATTGCTTTGTTTGTATACAAATTTTGCTCTCGCTCTAATGGCGAGTAATATTTTCCATTCCCATTTGCTCTGTTCTTTCCGAAACAAATGGACCGAACAACCGACCAAATGCTCTGTTCTTCTTTCATAGTCCTGACCATCTGGTACGCTCTTTCCGTGGCGCACACCGAGCTCCCCGTGGAATTTCTTAAAGCTTCAGCTAGTGAAATTTACGCCGTTGCCTGTCACCATTATCTTTGGTACTCCGTATCAAGCGAAAATTCTTTATGGGATCGCTCACTGTAGCGCCTCAGTCGTTGCTTTTCGGAGTGGTACAATTTCCGTCCACTTCGAAAACCAAACAATTATTACCAACACCATTGTGTTTCCAAGTTTCGACCTGGGCAATGGACCTACAAAGTCCGCGCATACCGTTGCCCATGGCTCCTCCGGGACCTGTGTCAGCATTTTTCCTGCTGCTTGCATCTGGCACGGGCCAGATGCTTCTCTCTGAGGACCTGCTGCCTTGTCTCCGTCGGCACGCACAAGTTCCAAGATGCCATTTCCTCGCTTCCGGGTCTATGTGGGACGTGGCGGTAGATCAAGGCGCCCTCTTTGACGTAATCCGGAAACTTCTGCGGGGTCGTCATCATAGTGATACTGCTGTAGCTCGAACACCCACCTCGCTATTCTCCCAAGCGGGCTCTCAATATTGTTGAGCCACTTCAGCGCCATCGAACTGGTATCCCTCCAGGTAGGGTCTCATTTGTCTGATCGCCCATCCTATGGCCAGGCACTTCTTCTTCGTTGCTGAGTAATTTTTCTCAGCCCCAATCAACGTCCGACTGGCGTAGGCGATCCCTCGCTCCCCCTCCTTAGAGTCCTGGGTGAGGACCACCCCGATGCCGTAGTCGCTGGCGTCCGTTTGCAGCACTAATCTTTTCTCAAAATCTGGGTACTCCATTACTGGATCCTCCGCCAGCCGTGACTTCAAACTCTCAAAAGGCCTCCTGGTGCATGGGTGTCCATTCCCATTTCGTCCCCTTTCGTAGCAGATCGTTCAGAGGCTTCGCGATTCCTGCAAAATCTGCCAAATCTGTACTCCCTTGACGTTTGTCGGGGGTAGTAGCTCCGTAATTGCGGTGACCTTTCCTAGATCCATGCCGATCCCCTGGCTCGTTATTCTGTGTCCCAAGTAAAGGAGCTCCTGCCTGAAGAAATGACACTTTGCCGCATTTATCCGCAGGTTCCCTGCTTTCAACCTCCTGAACTCCTCCTTTAGGTTTTCCATATGTTGCTCCTTGGTGGTTCCGATCACGAAGATATCGTCCTGATATACGAACGCGTGTGGAGCCATATCCGGGGCTATGACCTGCTCACTGCTTCACAGCGAACAGCGCAAAAGATAAGAATTCATTCAGTAAAGATCGACCGGAGAAGGTTGACGTCTCCTTAATCCACAAACAACTTGACTAAATCTTTTAAATAACACCACAGGTCGTTCCGGGTATCCCAGTCGCCGCCGCTGCTCCGTCGCCGCTTCAACTCTCTGTGCTGCGTTGCCTTAGATTCTTGCCGTTGCCCTATCGCTGGCCACACGCGGGCCTTCCTGCCTCTCAATACATCCCCTTGGGCCGTCTGCGGCTGATCACACACTGGTCAGCGCTTTTCCGCTCCGCTCTTCCAGGGATCCTCTACTTCGCGCATACGCGCTAGTGGGCCGGGATTAAGAGTTGGCCGTGGACTTCGCACCTCCGCTACTCTAGGGACCCGCTACACCTGGATACCGCGCATACGCGCTAACCGTCCTGCAACGGATCCTTTCCTAGCTCGTTCTTAACGTTCTCCTTTCTTTTTGGCTGTTGTACTCTCCAAAGGCGGTCCTTTAACTCAAACAACCGGACGTCGTCGGACTCTCAAAAAGCGGTCCTCCAACTCAACGATACAAGCTTCCTTAAAAGACTCGTCCCGATTCGCTCCAATTGGCCTCCTTTTATACTGATTGGAGCGCCCGTTAATCCTCCTGGATTGTGCTCCTGCCGTTAATCCTGCTTCCAAAATCACGCCACTTACCCGTCCGTGGGTTGCCGTCGCCTCTCCCGGCCACGGACCTTTTCTGTTGCTATGTGGACTTCGAGGGCCCGCTACACTTTACATCACCCCCTCCACTCCTTGCTCCTCCGTTGATGCTTACCCCGCCGCACTTTCTAAACACGGCTGCGCGGCCGTCCCGAGAACCGTTACGTTCCACGTCATCTTTGCTTTCTCTCGGCGCGCTGCCCCCCTCACTGATCCTTCAGTCTTGCGGCTAGGCTACTCATCTTTACTTTCCCCCATCCCACCGTACTGCATGTGTGAAATAATCCCAGCGCTTGATCGCTTTTGGACCCCTCAACCCCCTTCCTTGACTTTGCCCCATGCCACCTGTCTTGGCGTGTGGGGAGACTAAATCTCCTCACAAGTTGATTTTCACAAACTATCGATATCGATACATATGATTGCTCCGATATTCTGGCATGCACCGATCTAAATGTCACCTTAGAAAAATTTTACCATACTTTAAATCATAGCTCGCAAATAACTGTTAACCGATGCTGGGGTCTCAAAATATGTGTTGTTCAATGAGTCTTTGATGAAAGAGTCTGAGGGCAACCAATTGCTTTGTTTGTATACAAATTTTGCTCTCGCTCTAATGGCGAGTAATATTTTCCATTCCCATTTGCTCTGTTCTTTCCGAAACAAATGGACCGAACAACCGACCAAATGCTCTGTTCTTCTTTCATAGTCCTGACCATCTGGTACGCTCTTTCCGTGGCGCACACCGAGCTCCCCGTGGAATTTCTTAAAGCTTCAGCTAGTGAAATTTACGCCGTTGCCTGTCACCATTATCTTTGGTACTCCGTATCAAGCGAAAATTCTTTATGGGATCGCTCACTGTAGCGCCTCAGTCGTTGCTTTTCGGAGTGGTACAATTTCCGTCCACTTCGAAAACCAAACAATTATTACCAACACCATTGTGTTTCCAAGTTTCGACCTGGGCAATGGACCTACAAAGTCCGCGCATACCGTTGCCCATGGCTCCTCCGGGACCTGTGTCAGCATTTTTCCTGCTGCTTGCATCTGGCACGGGCCAGATGCTTCTCTCTGAGGACCTGCTGCCTTGTCTCCGTCGGCACGCACAAGTTCCAAGATGCCATTTCCTCGCTTCCGGGTCTATGTGGGACGTGGCGGTAGATCAAGGCGCCCTCTTTGACGTAATCCGGAAACTTCTGCGGGGTCGTCATCATAGTGATACTGCTGTAGCTCGAACACCCACCTCGCTATTCTCCCAAGCGGGCTCTCAATATTGTTGAGCCACTTCAGCGCCATCGAACTGGTATCCCTCCAGGTAGGGTCTCATTTGTCTGATCGCCCATCCTATGGCCAGGCACTTCTTCTTCGTTGCTGAGTAATTTTTCTCAGCCCCAATCAACGTCCGACTGGCGTAGGCGATCCCTCGCTCCCCCTCCTTAGAGTCCTGGGTGAGGACCACCCCGATGCCGTAGTCGCTGGCGTCCGTTTGCAGCACTAATCTTTTCTCAAAATCTGGGTACTCCATTACTGGATCCTCCGCCAGCCGTGACTTCAAACTCTCAAAAGGCCTCCTGGTGTATGGGTGTCTATTCCCATTTCGTCCCCTTTCGTAGCAGATCTTTCAGAGGCTTCACGATTCCTGCAAAATCTGCCAAATCTGTACTCCCTTGACGTTTGTCGGGGGTTGTAGCTCCGTAATTGCGGTGACCTTTCCTAGATCCATGCCGATCCCCTGGCTCGTTATTCTGTGTCCCAAGTAAAGGAGCTCCTGCCTGAAGAAATGACACTTTGCCGCATTTATCCGCAGGTTCCCTGCTTTCAACCTCCTGAACTCCTCCTTTAGGTTTTCCATATGTTGCTCCTTGGTGGTTCCGATCACGAAGATATCGTCCTGATATACGAACGCGTGTGGAGCCATATCCGGGGCTATGACCTGCTCACTGCTTCACAGCGAACAGCGCAAAAGATAAGAATTCATTCAGTAAAGATCGACCGGAGAAGGTTTACGTCTCCTTAATCCACAAACAACTTGACTAAATCTTCTAAATAACACCACAGGCCGGGTATCCCGGTCGCCGCCGCTGCTCCGTCGCCGCTTCAACTCTTTGTGCTGCGTTGCCTTAGATTTTTGCCGTCGCCCTTTCGCTGGCCACACGCGGGCCTTCCTGCCTCTCAAAACACCCCCTTGGGCCGTCTGCGGCTGATCACACACTGGTCAGCGCTTTTCCGCTCCGCTCTTCCAGGGATCCGCTACTCCGCGCATACGCGCTAGTGGGCCGAGATTGAAAGTTGGCCGTGGACTTCGCACCTCCGCTACTCCAGGGATCCGCTACACCTGGATACCGCGCATACGCGCTAACCGTCCTGCAACGGATCCTTTCCTAGCTCGTTCTTAACGTTCTCCTTTCTTTTTGGCTGTTGTACTCTCCAAAGGCGGTCCTTTAACTCAAACAACCGGACGTCGTCGGACTCTCAAAAAGCGGTCCTCCAACTCAACGATACAAGCTTCCTTAAAAGACTCGTCCCGATTCGCTCCAATTCGCTCCGTTAATCCTCCTGGATTGTGCTCCTGCCGTTAATCCTGCTTTCAAAATCACGCCACTTTCCCGTCCGTGGGTTGCCGTCGCCTCTCCCGGCCACGGACCTTTTCTGTTGCTATATGGACTTCGAGGGCCCGCTACACTTTACATCACCCCCTCCACTCCTTGCTCCTCCGTTGATGCTAACCCCGCCGCACTTTCTAAACACGGCTGCGCGGCCGTCCCGAGAACCGTTACGTTCCACGTCATCTCTGCTTTCTCCCGGCGCGCTGCCCCCCTCACTGATCCTTCAGTCTTGCGGCTAGGCTACTCATCTTTACTTTCCCCCATCCCACCGTACTGCATGTGTGAAATAATCCCAGCGCTTGATCGCTTTTGGACCCCTCAACCCCCTTCCTTGACTTTGCCCCATGCCACCTGTCTTGGCGTGTGGGGAGACTAAATATCCTCACAAGTTGATTTTCACAAACTATCGATATCGATTCATATGATTGCTCCGATATTCTGGCATGCACCGATCTAAATGTCACCTTAGAAAAATTTTACCATACTTTAAATCATAGCTCGCAAATAACTGTTAACCGATTGCTGGGGTCTCAAAATATGTGTTGTTCAATGAGTCTTTGATGAAAGAGTCTGAGGGCAACCGTTTTCTTTGTTTGTATACAAATTTTGCTTTCGCTCTAATGGCGAGTAATATTTTCCGTTCCCATTTGCTCTGTTCTTTCCAAGACCGAAACAAATGGACCGAACAACTGACCAAATGCTCTGTTCTTCTTTCATAGTCCTGACCAACCGGTTCGCTCTTTCCGTGGCGCACGCCGAGCTCCCCGAGGAATTTCTTAAAGCTTCAGCTAGTGAAATTTACGCCGTTGCCTGTCACCATTATCTTTGGTACTCCGTATCAAGCGAAAATTCTTTCTGGGATCGCTCACTGTAGCGCCTCGGTCGTTGCTTTTCGGAGTGGTACAATTTCCGTCCACTTCGAAAACCAAACAATTATTACCAACACCATTGTGTTTCCAAGTTTCGACCTGGGCAATGGACCTACAAAGTCCGCGCATACCGTTGCCCATGGCTCCTCCGGGACCTGTGTCAGCATTTTTCCTGCTGCTTGCATCTGGCACGGCTTGTACGTCGGGCAAGTTTCGCACCTCCTAACATATTTCCGGATGTCCGTCTGCATCCTTGGCCAGAAGTTGTCCTGCCTGCTAGGTGTCCTGCCTGCTAGGTGTCCTGCCGTCGGTGCGTCATGGTTCTCTTTGAGGACCTGCTGTCTCGTCTCCGTCGGCACGCACAATTTCCAAGATGCCATTTCCTCGCTTCCGGGTCTATGTGGGACGTGGCGGTAGATCAAGGCGCCCTCTTTGACGTAATCCGGAAACTTCTGCGGGGTCGTCATCATAGTGATACTGCTGTTGCTCGACCACCCACCTCGCTATTCTCCCAAGCGGGCTCTCAATATTGTTGAGCCACTTCAGCGCCATCGAACTGGTATCCCTCCAGGTAGGGTCTCATTTGTCTGATCGCCCATCCTATGGCCAGGCACTCCTTCTTCGTTGCTGAGTAATTTTTCTCAGCCCCAATCATCGTCCGACTGGCGTAGGCGATCACTCGCTCCCCCTCCTTGGAGTCCTGGGTGAGGACCACCCCGATGCCGTAGTCGCTGGCGTCCGTTTGCAGCACTAATCTTTTCTCAAAATCTGGGTACTCCATTACTGGATCCTCCGCCAGCCGTGACTTCAAACTCTCAAAAGGCCTCCTGGTGTATGGGTGTCCATTCCCATTTCGTCCCCTTTCGTAGCAGATCGTTCAGAGGCTTCACGATTCCTGCAAAATCTGCCAAATCTGTACTCCCTTGACGTTTGTCGGGGGTTGTAGCTCCGTAATTGCGGTGACCTTTCCTAGATCCATGCCGATCCCCTGGCTCGTTATTCTGTGTCCCAAGTAAAGGAGCTCCTGCCTGAAGAAATGACACTTTGCCGCATTTATCCGCAGGTTCCCTGCTTTCAACCTCCTGAACTCCTTTAGGTTTTCCATATGTTGCTCCTTGGTGGTTCCGATCACGAAGATATCGTCCTGATATACGAACGCGTGTGGAGCCATATCCGGGGCTATGACCTGCTCACTGCTTCACAGCGAACAGCGCAAAAGATAAGAATTCATTCAGTAAAGATCGACCGGAGAAGGTTTACGTCTCCTTAATCCACAAACAACTTGACTAAATCTTCTAAATAACACCACAGGTCGTTCCGGGTATCCCGGTCGCCGCCGCTGCTCCGTCGCCGCTTCAACTGTCTGTGCTGCGTTGCCTTAGATTCTTGCCGTCGCCCTTTCGCTGGCCACACGCGGGCCTTCCTGCCTCTCAAAACACCCCCTTGGGCCGTCTGCGGCTGATCACACACTGGTCAGCGCTTTTCCGCTCCGCTCTTCCAGGGATCCGCTACTCCGCGCATACGCGCTAGTGGGCCGAGATTGAAAGTTGGCCGTGGACTTCGCACCTCCGCTACTCCAGGGATCCGCTACACCTGGATACCGCGCATACGCGCTAACCGTCCTGCAACGGATCCTTTCCTAGCTCGTTCTTAACGTTCTCCTTTCTTTTTGGCTGTTGTACTCTCCAAAGGCGGTCCTTTAACTCAAACAACCGGACGTCGTCGGACTCTCAAAAAGCGGTCCTCCAACTCAACGATACAAGCTTCCTTAAAAGACTCGTCCCGATTCGCTCCAATTCGCTCCGTTAATCCTCCTGGATTGTGCTCCTGCCGTTAATCCTGCTTCCAAAATCACGCCACTTTCCCGTCCGTGGGTTGCCGTCGCCTCTCCCGGCCACGGACCTCTTCTGTTGCTATGTGGACTTCGAGGGCCCGCTACACTTTACATCACCCCCTCCACTCCTTGCTCCTCCGTTGATGCTAACCCCGCCGCACTTTCTAAACACGGCTGCGGGCCGTCCCGAGAACCGTCACGTTCCACGTCATCTCTGCTTTCTCCCGGCGCGCTGCCCCCCTCACTGATCCTTCAGTCTTGCGGCTAGGCTACTCATCTTTACTTTCCCCCCATCCCACCGTACTGCATGTGTGAAATAATCCCAGCGCTTGATCGCTTTTGGACCCCTCAACCCCCTTCCTTGACTTTGCCCCATGCCACCTGTCTTGGCGTGTGGGGAGACTAAATATCCTCACAAGTTGATTTTCACAAACTATCGATATCGATACATATGATTGCTCCGATATTCTGGCATGCACCGATCTAAATGTCACCTTAGACAAATTTTACCATACTTTAAATCATAGCTCGCAAATAACTGTTAACCGATTGCTGGGGTCTCAAAATATGTGTTGTTCAATGAGTCTTTGATGAAAGAGTCTGAGGGCAACCGTTTGCTTTGTTTGTATACAAATTTTGCTTTCGCTCTAATGGCGAGTAATATTTTCCGTTCCCATTTGCTCTGTTCTTTCCAAGACCGAAACAAATGGACCGAACAACCGACCAAATGCTCTGTTCTTCTTTCATAGTCCTGACCAACCGGTTCGCTCTTTCCGTGGCGCACGCCGAGCTCCCCGAGGAATTTCTTAAAGCTTCAGCTAGTGAAATTTACGCCGTTGCCTGTCACCATTATTTTTGGTACTCCGTATCAAGCGAAAATTCTTTCTGGGATCGCTCACTGTAGCGCCTCGGTCGTTGCTTTTCGGAGTGGTACAATTTCCGTCCACTTCGAAAACCAAACAATTATTACCAACACCATTGTGTTTCCAAGTTTCGACCTGGGCAATGGACCTATAAAGTCCGCGCATACCGTTGCCCATGGTTCCTCCGGGACCTGTGTTAGCATTTTTCCTGCTGCTTGCATCTGGCACGGCTTGTACGTCGGGCAAGTTTCGCACCTCCTAACATATTTCCGGATGTCCGTCTGCATCCTTGGCCAGAAGTTGTCCTGCCTGCTAGGTGTCCTGCCTGCTAGGTGTCCTGCCGTCGGTGCGTCATGGTTCTCTTTGAGGACCTGCTGTCTCGTCTCCGTCGGCACGCACAATTTCCAAGATGCCATTTCCTCGCTTCCGGGTCTATGTGGGACGTGGCGGTAGATCAAGGCGCCCTCTTTGACGTAATCCGGAAACTTCTGCGGGGTCGTCATTATAGTGATACTGCTGTACCTCGAACACCCACCTCGCTATTCTCCCAAGCGGGCTCTCAATATTGTTGAGCCACTTCAGCGCCATCGAACTGGTATCCCTCCAGGTAGGGTCTCATTTGTCTGATCGCCCATCCTATGGCCAGGCACTCCTTCTTCGTTTCTGAGTAATTTTTCTCAGCCCCAATCAACGTCCGACTGGCGTAGGCGATCACTCGCTCCCCCTCCTTGAAGTCCTGGGTGAGGACCACCCCGATGCCGTAGTCGCTGGCGTCCGTTTGCAGCACTAATCTTTTCTCAAAATCTGGGTACTCCATTACTGGATCCTCCGCCAGCCGTGACTTCAAACTCTCAAAAGGCCTCCTGGTGCATGGGTGTCCATTCCCATTTCGTCCCCTTTCGTAGCAGATCGTTCAGAGGCTTCGCGATTCCTGCAAAATCTGCCAAATCTGTACTCCCTTGACGTTTGTCGGGGGTTGTAGCACCGTAATTGCGGTGACCTTTCCTAGATCCATGCCGATCCCATGGCTCGTTATTCTGTGTCCCAAGTAAAGGAGCTCCTGCCTGAAGAAATGACACTTTGCCGCATTTACCGCAGGTTCCCTGCTTTCAACCTCCTGAACTCCTCCTTTAGGTTTTCCATATGTTGCTCCTTGGTGGTTCCGATCACGAAGATAACGTCCTGATATACGAACGCGTGTGGAGCCATATCCGGGGCTATGACCTGCTCACTGCTTCATAGCGAACAGCGCAAAAGATAAGAATTCATTCAGTAAAGATCGACCGGAGAAGGTTGACGTCTCCTTAATCCACAAACAACTTGACTAAATCTTCTAAATAACACCACAGGTCGTTCCGGGTATCCCGGTCGCCGCCGCTGCTCCGTCGCCGCTTCAACTGTCTGTGCTGCGTTGCCTTAGATTCTTGCCGTCGCCCTTTCGCTGGCCACACGCGGGCCTTCCTGCCTCTCAAAACACCCCCTTGGGCCGTCTGCGGCTGATCACACACTGGTCAGCGCTTTTCCGCTCCGCTCTTCCAGGGATCCGCTACTCCGCGCATACGCGCTAGTGGGCCGAGATTGAGAGTTGGCCGTGGAATATATCATTTATATCGTAATATATTTTTGCTTTAATATCGAAATATCGATGTTTGTTTTTGATATTTTTGGATATTTTTCCTTGATCACTGAATTTCAAAGCAACGCGGGTTGAACTTCTGTACCAAGTTGAGCAGTGGGATATGGGTTTTATGGATGGGATCGCTTTATGGGATTTCCATACATCCAATGGGTTGCTTTCCCACGCAGCTGGACGCAAGCTGAAGTATAATTTCAGCTTCTTATTTTGCTCCGACAATAAGGAGCTGAAATTATATGACGGACACACACATAAAGCAAAGGGTATTCTTAAAATCCCTAAATTCAAAACATTGGGTTTAATTTTGTATATCATAAAATAAAAGTTAAGTTTATACAATATATAAATATATAATTAAATAATTATTAAGGAAACTTGTCTTTTTAGTTAGAGATTCAACAGATAAGGGAATCCCCTAATTGTAAAGGAAAACAATTTATTCAAAAAAATCAAATTTATGGATATTTTCCAGTAATATTTTAAATATTATCATCATATTTTTTGATAAAAAAAAATCATCGATACGATATTTTTTTTAATATTTGACAACCCTACTCGGAAAGCATATTTTCGCGTTATTGTAAATTTATTAAGCCAGTCACTGCATTTTTTATGATTTTATTAAAGAATTTTTCACGGAGCACAATAAATTCCAACCAGCATGCGACTAATAATGAATTGGTTCTCTAAAATATAAAATAAAATAGAAAAAGACACAAAGTTACGACAGTTTTGGTGTCAGCATACTTGATTTGTCATTGCTAAAGGTATTTCTAATTAACAAATGAGCTACGAGCAACTTTGTTGAATCCTGTCTCCTTTAATTATTGAGAGTGACTTATTCTGCAGCATTTTCCTATTATTAGGGATCCAGGTTTTAACAAATCATCATTCCGTCACATGGGAATTCAAATCTGTCCGTCTGTCTGTCTGTTTCTACGCGAACTAGTCTCTCAGTTTTAAAGCTATCGACATGAAACTTCGCGCACACCCTTCTTTCCTTTGCACGCAGTATACAAATCGGAACGGCCCGGATCGGCCGACTATATCCTATAGCTGCCATATAACTGATTGATCGGAAATGGTATAACTTTGGTGTTTTTAGAGTTAGAGAGTTCAAATTTGACACGAGAGCTATTTTTTATTTATTTTTTTTTTTAATTTTTTTTGGTTTTACGAGAGCAAAACATTACGACATGCCAAATTTCATAAGGATCGGGCGACTATATCCTATAGCTGCCATATAACTGGACGATCGGAAATAGTATTTGGTTGAAATATCAACTTTCCTATATTTGAAGATAGAAGCTTGGGACTTTTTTTTAGATTTTTTATTTTATTGGATTGGTTTTATTATGATCTTATCATAAGGATCGGCCAACTGTATCCGATGTTTGCGATATATATCCGGTTTTTAACTGCAAGGGTATATAAACTTCGGTTCCGCACGAAGTTATCTTTTCTTTCTTGTTTTTTCTTACATATGAGCATGTGTGACTTTTTTTTTGTTCGTCTGTTTCTTTGCAAACTTGTCTCTCAGTTTTAAAACTAATGACTTCTTTCATTTGCACGCAGTATATATGTAAGTCAGAACGGTTGGATTCGGTCGAAAGTTAACTTTCGTTTCCTTTTTTTGTATAATTTTGTTTTTTTTTTTTAAATTTTATTTTTTTATAGAGGTCAATTTTTTTTTTTAGACTTATAAAAGTGTATATTAATTTGTTATACACTTTTATAAGTCTAAAAAAAAAATTGATCTCTATAAAAAAATAAAATTTAAAAAAAAAAAAACAAAATTATATTAATTTGTTATACACTTTTATAAGTCTAAAAAAAAAAATTGATCTCTATAAAAAAATAAAATTAAAAAAAAAAAAAACAAAATTATACAAAAAAAGGAAACGAAAGTTAACTTTCGACCGAATCCAACCGTTCTGACTAACATATATACTGCGTGCAAATGAAAGAAGTCATTAGTTTTAAAAATGAGAGACAAGTTTGCAAAGAAACAGACGAACAAAAAAAAAGTCACACATGCTCATATGTAAGAAAAAACAAGAAAGAAAAGATAACTTCGTGCGGAACCGAAGTTTATATACCCTTGCAGTTAAAACCGGATATATATCGCAAACATCGGATACAGTTGGCCGATCCTTATGATAAGATCATAATAAAACCAATCCAATAAAATAAAAAATCTAAAAAAAGTCCCAAGCTTCTATCTTCAAATATAGGAAAGTTGATATTTCAACCAAATACTATTTCCGATCGTCCAGTTATATGGCAGCTATAGGATATAGTCGCCCGATCCTTATGAAATTTGGCATGTCGTAATGTTTTGCTCTCGTAAAACCAAAAAAATTAAAAAAAAAAAAATAAAAAATAGCTCTCGTGTCAAATTTGAACTCTCTAACTCTAAAAACACCAAAGTTATACCATTTCCGATCAATCAGTTATATGGCAGCTATAGGATATAGTCGGCCGATCCGGGCCGTTCCGATTTGTATACTGCGTGCAAAGGAAAGAAGGGTGTGCGCGAAGTTTCATGTCGATAGCTTTAAAACTGAGAGACTAGTTCGCGTAGAAACAGACAGACAGACGGACAGATTTGAATTCCCATGTGACGGAATGATGATTTGTTAAAACCTGGATCCCTAATAATAGGAAAATGCTGCAGAATAAGTGACTCTCAATAATTAAAGGAGACAGGATTCAACAAAGTTGCTCGTAGCTCATTTGTTAATTAGAAATACCTTTAGCAATGACAAATCAAGTATGCTGACACCAAAACTGTCGTAACTTTGTGTCTTTTTCTATTTTATTTTATATTTTAGAGAACCAATTCATTATTAGTCGCATGCTGGTTGGAATTTATTGTGCTCCGTGAAAAATTCTTTAATAAAATCATAAAAATGCAGTGACTGGCTTAATAAATTTACAATAACGCGAAAATATGCTTTCCGAGTAGGGTTGTCAAATATTAAAAAAAATATCGTATCGATGATTTTTTTTATCAAAAAATATGATGATAATATTTAAAATATTACTGGAAAATATCCATAAATTTGATTTTTTTGAATAAATTGTTTTCCTTTACAATTAGGGGATTCCCTTATCTGTTGAATCTCTAACTAAAAAGACAAGTTTCCTTAATAATTATTTAATTATATATTTATATATTGTATAAACTTAACTTTTATTTTATGATATACAAAATTAAACCCAATGTTTTGAATTTAGGGATTTTAAGAATACCCTTTGCTTTATGTGTGTGTCCGTCATATAATTTCAGCTCCTTATTGTCGGAGCAAAATAAGAAGCTGAAATTATAATTCAGCTTGCGTCCAGCTGCGTGGGAAAGCAACCCATTGGATGTATGGAAATCCCATAAAGCGATCCCATCCATAAAACCCATATCCCACTGCTCAACTTGGTACAGAAGTTCAACCCGCGTTGCTTTGAAATTCAGTGATCAAGGAAAAATATCCAAAAATATCAAAAACAAACATCGATATTTCGATATTAAAGCAAAAATATATTACGATATAAATGATATATTCCACGGCCAACTCTCAATCTCGGCCCACTAGCGCGTATGCGCGGAGTAGCGGATCCCTGGAAGAGCGGAGCGGAAAAGCGCTGACCAGTGTGTGATCAGCCGCAGACGGCCCAAGGGGGTGTTTTGAGAGGCAGGAAGGCCCGCGTGTGGCCAGCGAAAGGGCGACGGCAAGAATCTAAGGCAACGCAGCACAGACAGTTGAAGCGGCGACGGAGCAGCGGCGGCGACCGGGATACCCGGAACGACCTGTGGTGTTATTTAGAAGATTTAGTCAAGTTGTTTGTGGATTAAGGAGACGTAAACCTTCTCCGGTCGATCTTTACTGAATGAATTCTTATCTTTTGCGCTGTTCGCTATGAAGCAGTGAGCAGGTCATAGCCCCGGATATGGCTCCACACGCGTTCGTATATCAGGACGTTATCTTCGTGATCGGAACCACCAAGGAGCAACATATGGAAAACCTAAAGGAGGAGTTCAGGAGGTTGAAAGCAGGGAACCTGCGGATAAATGCGGCAAAGTGTCATTTCTTCAGGCAGGAGCTCCTTTACTTGGGACACAGAATAACGAGCCATGGGATCGGCATGGATCTAGGAAAGGTCACCGCAATTACGGAGCTACAACCCCCGACAAACGTCAAAGGAGTACAGATTTGGCAGATTTTGCAGGAATCGTGAAGCCTCTGAACGATCTGCTACGAAAGGGGACGAAATGGGAATGGACACCCATACACCAGGAGGCCTTTTGAGAGTTTGAAGTCACGGCTGGCGGAGGATCCAGTAATGGAGTACCCAGATTTTGAGAAAAGATTAGTGCTGCAAACGGACGCCAGCGACTACGGCATCGGGGTGGTCCTCACCCAGGACTCCAAGGAGGGGGAGCGAGTGATCGCCTACGCCAGTCGGACGATGATTGGGGCTGAGAAAAATTACTCAGCAACGAAGAAGGAGTGCCTGGCCATAGGATAGGCGATCAGACAAATGAGACCCTACCTGGAGGGATACCAGTTCGATGACGCTGAAGTGGCTCAACAATATTGAGAGCCCGCTTGGGAGAATAGCGAGGTGGGTGGTCGAGCTACAGCAGTATCACTATGATGACGACCCCGCAGAAGTTTCCGGATTACGTCAAAGAGGGCGCCTTGATCTACCGCCACGTCCCACATAGACCCGGAAGCGAGGAAATGGCATCTTGGAACTTGTGCGTGCCGACGGAGACAAGGCAGCAGGTCCTCAAAGAGAACCATGACGCACCGACGGCAGGACACCTAGCAGGCAGGACAACTTCTGGCCAAGGATGCAGACGGACATCCGGAAATATGTTAGGAGGTGCGAAACTTGCCCGACGTACAAGCCGTGCCAGATGCAAGCAGCAGGAAAAATGCTGACACAGGTCCCGGAGGAGCCATGGGCAACGGTATGCGCGGACTTTGTAGGTCCATTGCCCAGGTCGAAACTTGGAAACACAATGGTGTTGGTAATAATTGTTTGGTTTTCGAAGTGGACGGAAATTGTACCACTCCGAAAAGCAACGACCGAGGCGCTACAGTGAGCGATCCCAGAAAGAATTTTCGCTTGATACGGAGTACCAAAAATAATGGTGACAGGCAACGGCGTAAATTTCACTAGCTGAAGCTTTAAGAAATTCCTCGGGGAGCTCGGCGTGCGCCACGGAAAGAGCGAACCGGTTGGTCAGGACTATGAAAGAAGAACAGAGCATTTGGTCAGTTGTTCGGTCCATTTGTTTCGGTCTTGGAAAGAACAGAGCAAATGGGAACGGAAAATATTACTCGCCATTAGAGCGAAAGCAAAATTTGTATACAAACAAAGAAAACGGTTGCCCTCAGACTCTTTCATCAAAGACTCATTGAACAACACATATTTTGAGACCCCAGCAATCGGTTAACAGTTATTTGCGAGCTATGATTTAAAGTATGGTAAAATTTTTCTAAGGTGACATTTAGATCGGTGCATGCCAGAATATCGGAGCAATCATATGAATCGATATCGATAGTTTGTGAAAATCAACTTGTGAGGATATTTAGTCTCCCCACACGCCAAGACAGGTGGCATGGGGCAAAGTCAAGGAAGGGGGTTGAGGGGTCCAAAAGCGATCAAGCGCTGGGATTATTTCACACATGCAGTACGGTGGGATGGGGGGAAAGTAAAGATGAGTAGCCTAGCCGCAAGACTGAAGGATCAGTGAGGGGGGCAGCGCGCCGGGAGAAAGCAGAGATGACGTGGAACGTAACGGTTCTCGGGACGGCCGCGCAGCCGTGACCTCTATTGTCCAATATTTACAAAATATTTTATAAACAACATAAACCAACAAAATTGTTTCTCTCAGTGCTCTCATAGAGCTCTCTAGGAATACATTGATCTTGGTTTTTTTTTTCGGGGTCGCCCACAACTCCGCTCACAGCACTACAAACAAGGACCGTACCTTAAGAAATGTGGAAACTGCGGAGGCCATACAGCAAACTATAGAAGATGTGTGGTGTACAAGGACAATGTACACACTTGTTCAAAATCAGAACATGGTTATAAAACTGCTCGTAGCACCTATTTTCTCAATCTCGGAAGGACAATTTATAGACTTCTACAATTCACTTGGGGATCGTTTTATAGCCGCAGGAGACTACAACGCCAAACATACGCACTGGGGATACGTTTAGTGACACCAAAAGGAAGGCAATTGTACAATGCAATCAAAAATGTGAGAAAAAAACTGGACTATGTTTCCCTTGGAAGGCCCACATACTGGCCAACCGACCCACGCAAGCTTCCAGACCTTATTGATTATGCGGTAACAAAAAACATACCTAGCAATCTAATAAGTGCCAAACCAGTCTCGGACTAATCATCAGACCACTCGCCTGTGCTTTTAACGCTTCTTCAAAGCCCAGAAATAACCGAACACCCCTTCAGCCTGACGTAGCCAAAACAAACTGGCTTATATATAATCAAAGATTATAAAGTACATAGATGGGAAATCTCATACAAAGAAAAATTTTCTATGGCGGGTTCCATCAGTGGAACCCGATGGAACGAGCGGGTTCCATTGCGCGACAAGTTAAGTTTGAGAAATTTTTCGCTCGACAACGAATGAGAAATAGCCGAGTGGTAGAGTGCTTGGCTGGTGTGCAAAGTAAAACGAGTTCAAACCAGGCTCGGGAAGCCCTTTTTTTTTAATTTTAAATCTATTTATATTATTTTTTTATTATTTTAATGTGTTTTCCTAAATTTATAATCCAATAAAAAAAATACAAAATTGTAAAATAACCTTAACAACGTCTCAGTTCGTAGTGTCTATATGTCTATATGTCTACGGTTTTACGGCATTTTGGCAGGTCGCGTCGTGGAACCCGCTCTCAAGTGTTTTCATTTTTTCCGTCGTGGAACCCGCTGTAATAATGAAAACATTTGAGAGCGGGTTCCACGACAAACGGCTGGCAGATGAGAGAGGGAAAGAGAGAATTCTATTTTTAGATCGTAACATCTTTGGAACGATGAAAGTTTGAAACGTTGTTGTAACCAATGTAAGAGTATAGAGATCAGAAATATCTTTTACAATCCTTACTCATCAGCTCTGTTTTTGTTATGGATTCTAGCGCCTCCTCTAACACCAATTTTAAGTATCATAAAATCAACTTCGAGGGTGGCCTAGATGAATAGTGCGCGGTCCTTATTCATGGGGTCCTGGGTTCGATTTCATTAGCGGGCGGTTGTTTTAATTTTGATAAAGTTTAAGTTTTATGATTCTTTTTATATTTCACTTCCCTCTCTTTCTTTCAAGCGAACGGTCGTGTTTTTTTTGTGCGCACTGCGTTTTATTAAAAATATTGGTAAACCGGTGTTTACATACTTGTGAATTAAACCTTGTGAATCTTAACAATCTTAAAGCCTAAACAGTATCGCTTCGCGAGTGCTGTGGTATATTTGGAGTCGAATTAATAATTTGCCTAAATTCTATTCCAAGCATAGCTCAGCTCTGCTTCTTCCCCGGCTTATCTATATTTCTGCATTTCTCTTTTGCACTCTTTCAAAGCTCCCGCTTCGGCTTCTTGTTTGGCACAGTGGTTCAAGGTATTGTGTTTTTTAACTTTTTAAATATTAATTTTTGTTTTCTTAAAAAAAAAATAATAATAAATAAAATGGAATTTAAACTGGTCTGTGCCATTAAGTCTTGTAACAAGACAATTTCCGTATCCCAGCCTAGCATCCATTGCTGGTTATGTGAAAACGTCGTGCACGCCAAGTGTGCCGGTTTCACTGCATCAGTTTCGGATGCCATTTCCCGTAGGTCTGGGATACATTATTGTTGTGAGAATTGTCGTGCTGTGCAAGGCGAAATGAGGTCGTTCATGAGACAGACCAAAAATGGATTTAAAGAGCTGATCACTGGTTTTCGTAAAATCAATAAACAGCTCTGTGCGCTGGACACTCAGTTTTGTGGCCTTCAGCTGCTAAATGAGTCCCCTAAGCGTAAGAAATCCGCTGTTTCTGTTCCGCCTCAGCCTGCTCAGCAGACATTAATGCAGCCGCTTATATCTCTGGCCACCCCAAGGGCTAGAACTGAGAAAAATTCGTCCGAATTTGTCAGGGATAATGAGCAATTGTCCGATATGTCCGCCATGGCATCCCTTCAAGTGATGCCACAGGTCCTAGGGAACGAAACCCCCATTAGAGTCACCCAAAAGGGTATTCCACAGTCCGGACCACCGGCACCGACTGATGCTGCAGTTCTCGTACCTGCGACACCAAAACCCTTACAGGTGATTCCTCCATCGAAACATATATTTGTTTCTCGGCTTGCCCCTGATGCTTCAGAGATTGATATCTCGGCTTATATCAAAGCCAAAACAAAAGCCGATATAAAGGTGGAGGACATAACTAAATTTAAATATAATTATACACGGCGCACGTCTTCTTTCAAGATTCGTGTGCCCGCGCTGATGTTCAAGACGATTTGTTCTCCCAGTTTTTGGCCAGAGAATCTTTTCGTCCAAGAACATCAGCCTAGTTCCGTGAAGAAAAAGTTAAAAAACCAGTGGGAGTGAGTCTTCCCAATATTGGAACCACTGACCAACCCTCCACCTCTTCTTTGGCTACTAACCCAAAAAACTAGTTTCCTCATTAACTCTTACCCATCAGAATACTAGGGGGCTACGTAGCAAACTCCCCAAGCTATATTCTGATAGTTCTTTCTTTGCATCCCATATAATAGCATTTACAGAAACTTGGTTAAATCCGGAGATCTTTAGCTCCGAAGTTTTTCCAAGTAAGTACACCACTTTTAGACGGGATCGATCTCAGCGAAGAGGAGGTGGCGTCCTCATTTCGGTAGACTCTACTCTTGCTTCTGAAGAGGTGAAATCCCATGAGTTTGGTGACATAGAATTTATTTGCGTTAAAATCACTATGTCCGTTAAAGCTTTATACATTACATGTTCATATATACCTCCTATGTCTGAACCGCCTACATATTGGCAGCATTTGTCCGCCATTCGATACGTCTCTAATCTTATGACGGATCGTGACCAACTCGTAGCGGTGGGCGACTTTAATATCCCAGAATTAAAGTGGTCCAACGTCGATAACTCACCATCTTTGTCACTTATAACTTACCATGACTTCACCGCGGACATGTCCCTAGGTCAGATCAATCATGTTAGAAATTCGCTAGGTTGGCTTTTAGACTTGTGTTTTGTATCTGATCCTGATGGTACTGCTCTCTCCAGAGATTTTCCCCTTTCATCCCCAGAGGATCCATATCACCCCACACTGGAGGTCTCAATCGAAACCACTCCTGGTATTGATCAGATGTCTCCGAGCGTGGTAAATAAAATTCGCTGTTTCCGTAAAGCTGATTTTCAGAAACTTAATAGCCTTATTGATACATTTGACTGGTCTGATATTCTGGCGTTCACCGATCTTAATGTCACTTTAGAACAATTTTATTTTACTTTAAATACATTTTTTGACTCATGTGTGCCTTGGAAATATCCGTCCGCTTCAACAAATCCTCCTTGGTTTACAAGGTGCCTTACTAACTTAAAAAATAAAAAAATAAGCTTTTACTTAAATATAAAAAAACCTGCAGTAGTGTTGTTTTCTCAAGATACCTACTAGCTCGGTCGAATTTTACCGTGCATAACGCTGAACGTTATAGGAATTATATTGACCGCTGCCGGATACAATTTACTCAGGATCCAAAGCAGTTTTATTATTTTGTAAACACTAAGAGTAAACACGTATCTTTTTCACCCCTGCTTATGTTTGAAAATTCCTCTGCGACTGCGGATCAGGCCATTGCCGATCTATTCGCAGAATTTTTTCAAACAACTTATTCTCCTCCTAAATTGACTGGTCAGCCTTACGCATATAACATTCAAGCAGCAAATCTTATTTTCTGTCCGTTTTTTTCTGAGAACCATTTATTATCTGGTCTTTTAAGGGTAAAACCCATTTATTCGCCAGGCCCCGACGGAGTACCAGGCTGTGTGCTAAAATACTGCGCCAGGGCTCTGTGCAAACCTCTTCTAAGACTTTTCAACTTATCTTTGGAAACCTCGATTTTTCCCCTTAAGTGGAAGGAATCATTTATAATTCCCCTACATAAAAAGGGGAAAAAGTCCTAGGCTGCCAACTACAGAGGCATCTCTAAGTTGTCGGCAATTCCAAAGTTATTTGAAAAATTAATTACCCCTCATTTGCAACACCTTTGCTCTTCGATCATCACTCCTTGTCAGCATGGCTTTATTAAGCGTCGCTCCACCACCACAAACTTATTGGAGTTGACATCCTTTGTCATAGATGGCTTTTGTAAGGGATATCAAACCGATGTAATTTACACAGACTTCAGCAAAGCATTTGATTCAGTTAATCACTCACTCTTGTTGAGTAAACTGAATATGCTGGGTTTTCCTAAAGACCTCTTAACGTGGATCTCCAGCTACCTAGATGGAAGGATACAAAGAGTTTTATTTAAAAACAGTCAGTCCCGTCTGGTCCGTGCTACATCCGCCGTCCCTCAAGAAAGTCATCTTGGCCCGTTATTATTTACGCTTTTTATAAACGACTTGCCCCCTGCTTTAACGAACTCTCTAGTTCTTATGTATGCAGATGATGTAAAGCTTTGTCTTCAGTACAAATCCATCTCTGCCCAATGCAGTCTTCAGTCTGACCTTGGTAACTTTCAAAAATGGTGTTTAGCTAATGATCTAATACTTAATGGATCTAAATGCAAACATATGTCTTTTTATCGTTCTTGCCCTCTGCAAGCTACTTATTCTATTAATGGGATTGCCTTAGAAAAAGTAACCCAGGTTAATGATCTCGGCATCCTATTAGACATCAAACTTAAATTTGCCGACCATATTTCCTTAATGGTTAATAAGGCTAAAGGAGTCCTTGGTTTTATCAAAAGGTGGTCAAAAGAATTTAATGACCCGTATATAACCAAAACATTATTCATCTCTTTGGTCCGTCCGATACCGGAGTAAAGTTCATGTGTCTGGAGTCCCCAATATGGAGTACTTCAGGACCGCATAGAATCCGTACAAAATAATTTTTTTTTTTTTTTTTTTTTTGTAAATTAAGTTACTTCCCAGCTCAGTAGAGGGGGAAGAATTCCTTGGCCGTCCCGTGAAGACGGGTAAACGCCAACGCCTATGTGTGAAATTAAAAATTTCAAGATACTTGTTATGACAATGCGAACAAATTATTTATATTAATATGACTTGATGCTTGATGATGTGGATGGGAAATAAACGATAATGAAGATAGATGCGATAGTCAACTATTTAAAGTGACCGTGTTAATACATGCACATGCTGGTTGTTAATAGTTATCCATAGTTAATAGTATTAATTATCTCCAGTGACATAAAGAAGTTAAAAGGCGCCTTATAAATCTATATTAGCCAGTTTAATGAAATTAGTTATTGAGCTGTAATTTTAAACTGATTCTTGAGAAAAAAATCGATAAATGTTATCGTATTTTAGAAGGAGCGGGAAGTTCCTGCGAATATTATCGTATTTGGAACAATTTAAAATTATGTGTGAAATATCTTCTATTGTATTGAAATTGCAATCGCAGTTGGGACTGTCATGGACTTTTAGTTTGTATAGGGTATATTTATCAAAAGAATGACCGCTGAGGATTCTATTAATTTGTTTGATTTGCAATCTATTAAGATTGCAGTTTTCCGATTGGAACCATGGTTTGGGTAAGGTATATGGATATAGAAGACAGTATCCTTTATTCCTTTCTATGCAGAAAGAATTATAGTCGCGCTCCCAATCAGTTTTAATTTTATTGAAGATGTGAGTGATAGCATCATTGATCGTGTATCTGATATTTATATAGGATCCCAAGGTATTGGCGTTTTTTGCAGCAGAGTCAGCAACTTCATTTCCTTTGATATTCAAATGGCTCGGAATATGATGTTGTTGAATAACCAATATATTGTTATCAATTTTTTTGAGTATTTCAGCCACAATGCGATTAGAAGAATTCCGCTTTTGAAGGGCTTGAATAGCACCCAAACTACAGTTAGGATAGCTACCCTTGTAATATGTTGGTCAATTGCAAACTGCAGGCTGTAAGCTCTGCAGTAAGTGAAGAGAACTTCTTATTCATATAAAAGCTTTTAGTTGTGTTACTATTGACATGATAAAAGGAACACCCAGTAAAATTATCTCTAATAGAGCCATCCGTGTAAATTATTTCGAAATTTTGGCTAATTAATAAACAATGTTTTTCTCTAAAAAGAATGTCCACCACGTCAGGGCTGCTAGATTTCTTGTTATGGCAAGAACCCTTAAAAAAATTAGAATCAAATGTTAAAAACCGAGGCTTAGAAAATGAGCAATCTACATAGGTTAAAGAATCAAAAATGTCTTTAAATTCTAAGTATGTTTTGATATAACTAGTATTTTTGGCGGCGAAGTTGTTTTTAAGTAGTAAAGAAGCTGGGAGATTAAAAGTGAAAATTTTAGCTAATTCCTTAGCTGTAGCAAATTTCATTCTATAGGTAGGGGAGTTCTGCTGCTAGGTGGTAAATATTATTTACAGGAGTGGATTTTAATAGTCCAAGGGATTTCCTTAGGTAGAAATTAGCATGTATTTGGATACTAGATGTAACAGTCTTCGAGATATTAGCAAAGGTAGAGCATGCATATTCGTATTAGACCTAAAACGAAGGCTTTAAAAAACTTAAGAGCTACGCTGGGGTGGATACCAAAGCGGCAACCACTAAGCATGTGTCTAACATGATTGATAGAGGAGTTGTTAGTACAAATGGTTCTTCCTAAGTAAATAACATGGTCAACTTCCTAAATCACTAGATTGTTGCACATAATATTTAAAGAACGTCTCCTATTGTTAAAATGTATCACAGATGATTTGGAAGGATTAAAAGTTAAATTAATCGTATCACAAGTTTCTTTAAAAAGATTTACTTTTTGTTCAAGAATTTCTCTTGCAGTCATGAAGTCTTTGTCAAAAGCAATAAGAAAAAATCGTCCGCGTATTGAAAAAGTAGACTTTTATGATTAATAATAGTATGGACTATACCGTCATCTTAATAGAATCTCAAGTCTTTCTTTGACTCCATTTGAGGAACTTTGGAACGACTTTCTAAAGTCAATGACATAACAGCATCTCGATTCTGTCGCATAACTCAAGAGGTATCAGAAAACCAATGTAAATATATATATATATATATATGTATATATATCTGTAACAAATTCGAGCGGCGACTTTTTTAAAGTTCCAAAATATATAAGGAAATTATTAAATTAACGACAATAATTTAATTAAATCTCAAAATAACCCAAATTAATAACAAGTGCCTGAAAAATTGTAAACAAAAAAGGTAAACAATTCCATCAGCTGTTTTAGCTGATCGTTAGAGTAGGCATGCACAAGCCTCTTGCAGAACAACAAAAACTTAAAAGCAATCGGCGTTTTAAGTGACTCCGACTGAAATATACTCTGACACTTTCTCAGTATATTGATTTTTAATGATTCGTAAAAATATATATACAGAAAACATTTTACTACTAACACTTAATCTTATTCCTAAATAAATTAAAAACGTATGCTGAAATAATAAAAAAATATAATATAAAAAATAATATAATTTCTTTCGTCATTTCATCAAATAACGAATACCCGAATTTGGTTAGGGTAGCAAGCTTGAAAAGTAAGAAAAATCAAAATTTTGTGCGCTGGCTTCGAAACGAAATCGCACGCACACATACACCCGTGTATGTGAATGTGTGACACGCATACTTACAAAGATCAACCGAAGCGCAGGCCAACCTTCTTCATCGCGCTCCGTTTAGAGACTGAGAAACACAAAACATTTAATGCGAGAATGAGCGTAAGATGAACGAACGATGAGCGTAAGAGAGCGTAAGAAATCCGCTCTGGGGCCTGCTGGGGCCTGTCGCAAGAAATTTTTGCGTCCATTTTCGTTGTATGAAATGGGTTGTCTATATGCTGTATGGTGTATGGTTAGTGCTACAAGTTACTACTCTACAATTCAGACCTTAAGCCAATCTGGGTTTACGGCTCCCAGCTGTGGGGAAATGCGGGCAGCAGTAACATAGACATCATTCAGCGCGCACAATCAAAAATCTTGGAACTATCACCTTGGTCACTGGATCTGGATCAGCTTGGTATGTTCGCAAGGAAAACTTCAACCGAGATCTTGGCATTATCGTAGTGAAAGGCGAAATCCAGAGCGAAAAGAGTCCTACAAAAAGAACTGTCTTCGCACCCAAATTTCCTCGAGAGGAGATTGACTCAGGTTTTT
Organism: Drosophila parabipectinata; assembly: GCA_018153455.1. NCBI lineage: Eukaryota > Metazoa > Arthropoda > Insecta > Diptera > Drosophilidae > Drosophila > Drosophila parabipectinata. The sequence continues at coordinate 248,442 of JAECYA010000037.1, read as the reverse complement.
AGCAGATCCCGCAAAAAAGTGGAAGGAATCTTTAATAATTCCCTTAAATAAAAAAGGGAAAAAGTCCGATGTCGCCAACTACAGAGGCATCTCTAATTGTTGGCAATACCAAAGTTATTTGAAAAATTAGTTAATCCTCATTTGCAACACCTTTGCTCTTCGATCATCTCTCCTTGTCAGCAAGGCTTCATTAAGCGTCGCTCCACCACCACGAACTTATTGGAGTTGACATCCTTTGTCATAGATGGCTTTCGAAAGGGATATCAAACCTGTAATTTGTAATTTATGTAATGTAATTTACACATACTTCAGCAATGCATTTGATTCGGTGACCTCTTAACGTGGATCTCCACTACTTAGATGGAAGGACAAAAAGAGTCTTATTTAAAAACACACATTCCCGTCTGGTCCGTGCTACATCCGGCGTCCCTCAAGGAAGTCATCTTGGCCCGTTATTATTCACGCTTTTTATAAATGACTTGCCCCCTGCTTTAACGAACTCTCTAGTTCTTATGTATGCAGATGATGTAAAGCTTTGTCTTCAGTACAAATCCATCTCTGCCCAATGCAGTCTTCAGTCTGACCTTGATAACTTTCAAGAATGTTGTTTAGCTAATGATCTAATACTTAATGGATCAAAATGCAAGCATATGTCTTTTTATCGTTCTTGCCCTCTGCAAGCTACGTATTCCATTAATGGGATTGCCTTAGAAAAATTAACCCAGGTTAATGATCTCGGCATCCTATTAGACATCAAACTTAAATTTGCCGACCATATTTCCTTAATGGTTAATAAGGCTAAAGGAGTCCTTGGTTTTATTAAGAGGTGGCCTAAAGAATTTAATGACCCCTATATAACCAAAACATTATTCATTTCTTTTGTGCGTCCTATACTGGAGTACGGTTCATGTGTCCGCATAGAATCCGTACAAAAGAATTTCCCAACTTTTTCACTTAGAGGTCTAAACTGGGATGCAAATCTTCAACTTCCATCTTATAGTAGTAGACTCTTACTCATAAACTTACCTAGCTTAACAAATCGTAGGACAATGCTCGGTGTAGTTTTTCTGCATAACCTTATTAACGGGGATGTAGATAGCCAGCATTTACTAACACGCTTAAATTCTAACATTCCTAATAGAAGGACTCGAAACTTTAGTCCTCTGTTCCTTAGCCGTTGTAGTTCGACATATGCACTGCATGACCCTTTTAGGGTATTATGTTCGAACTACAATGGTCTCTACTCTATTACATCTCTTTCCTGTCCCTCTAACTTAAAATATAGAATTTTAAATTTCCTTACTAACTCCTCTTAGCTTAATAATTAACAAATAACTTAATATATTCTAACAAATCGTTTCTTGAGCGCCCCTCGGTCGTCTGGGCCTCTAAGCTTTATGATGAATACAGGAATGCTAGCTGATGCTCTTATTTATGCACAAGCCATTTCCAAATTCTGAAAGACCGGTAAAAAAAAATTTACTTTTATTTTTTTATATATTTTTTTTTTTTTACGTTTACGAGGGCATTACGAGGATTTGAACACAGAAAAATTACACATAGAGTAACTACTCTATGCATTACGCTACCATCCTGTCTCGATCTGCGGCGACTAAAAATACTATTTGTTCTACCAACTACCACATCGGCGCATCGGAAACAGAAACGAGAAATTGAAATTGAAATTTGGAAGCCAAAACATTTTTACTCCGTCGTGCGAGCAGTCACACATACATACATAGGTTCACATTTTTGTTGACGGATACATGTAATGAGTTCTAAAAATAGAATCGTATGCATGTGCGTTCCCCCCTCACCAACATGCTCGACGAAAAAAGTTTATCGTTTTGTGCCCTGATGTCCCATATATGTATGTACTTTATAATCTTTGATATAATGTAACAACCCTTCAGTACCATACCTCAAGGATTACTCAAGGAATCGTCTAGGTACTAGTATTGCCACCCGAGGAATCCTTTAGGTATGATTCATGCAAACCATCAAGGAATTTCCATAGAAGAGTTCCTCACATCGAGGAATTCGAACAACTCAAGGAATACTGCAGGATTCCTGCAGTTATTCGAAGAGCATTTCGAACTAAATACCCCAGGAAATCCCTGAGGTATACTCTGAGGAATCTTTGAGGAAATACCCCAAGGAATCCCTGGAAATCCCTGGGGTATACTCTGACGAATCTTTGAGGAAATACCCCAAGGAATCCCTGGGGTATATTCTGAGGAATCGTTGAGGAAATACCCCAAGGAATCCCTAGGGTATACTCTGAGGAATCGTTGAAGAAATACCCCAAGAAATCCCTGGGGTATTCTCTGAGGAATCTTACAGAAAATAGGTGGGATTCATAAGGAATTCACTGAGAAACTTTTGAGGAACTGTAAGGATTTTCACACACACCCCCCCCCTCCAACCAAAATTATTATTTTATTAGAAATTTTATTAATATAAAAAATTATTAATTGTTATAATCTATAAATACAATTTATTTATTGTAAAGATTTATTCTACTTATTTTATTTATTTACTTATTTTAATTTTTTTTTTATTATTATTATTTTTGATGGCCGTCAAAGCGTGCCCCAACACTTTCTCAGCCGAGGTCCCCGGAACCACTTTGGATATACTATCTGTAAATCAAATAAATAGAAATTAGATATTGCTTACATTATTTGTAATTAAAATACATACCGATCAAAACTCCATAAAAATTTGGGAAACCCTTCAATCTCTTCTTCCCACTAACACCGTCGATGTTATATTGCACGATCATTTCCTCAATTAAATACATAAACAATAAATAGATAATAACATTATATGTACAAGCGGCTAATGCCGTTCAATAAATATAGGTACATTTGGGCGGGTCAATGTGTTCCTGTCCAAAAAATCCTGAAAATCGTCCCCCATAATCGGAATCTACGAAGAATTCTAAGAAAATTTCACCATGAAACCATGTGCGTTAAAATGAATTCCTAGCTCGCGCCGTGAAGCTTAAAGATTTCACTATGAGGTACATAAGATATTTCGAGGTATTATAGACATTTTAATGTATTTAAAAAAAACATACGCATTTTCCAATTATGTTGGAGTCAATTCTGATTCATCTTTTTACAAAAAATTTTATAATTTTTTTTTTTTAATTTATTTAACTTATAATTTATTTTTAATTTCGAAAAAAATAGTCAAACTAGCCATGTACTTAGCCTCATATAAGAAAGTAGGAGCAATGCGTCTGTAACTTATTAACAAAGTACGGTATCGATCTGAAAAATTAAATATATATTCAAAGGCATTTTAAGCAACTAAATAAAAGTAGGCGTGGCATGATAAAAGGCGGAATTTAATTTAATTTTTTATTATAAAGTTTATTTGCTTTGCCAACACCTACGTGTTGGTAGTTTTTGCATTTTGTTGACTTGGACTATACCGTCATCTTAATAGAATCTCAAGTCTTTCTTTGACTCCATTTGAGGAACTTTGGAACGACTTTCTAAAGTCAATGACATAACAGCATCTCGATTCTGTCGCATAACTCAAGAGGTATCAGAAAACCAATGTAAATATATATATATATATATATGTATATATATCTGTAACAAATTCGAGCGGCGACTTTTTTAAAGTTCCAAAATATATAAGGAAATTATTAAATTAACGACAATAATTTAATTAAATCTCAAAATAACCCAAATTAATAACAAGTGCCTGAAAAATTGTAAACAAAAAAGGTAAACAATTCCATCAGCTGTTTTAGCTGATCGTTAGAGTAGGCATGCACAAGCCTCTTGCAGAACAACAAAAACTTAAAAGCAATCGGCGTTTTAAGTGACTCCGACTGAAATATACTCTGACACTTTCTCAGTATATTGATTTTTAATGATTCGTAAAAATATATATACAGAAAACATTTTACTACTAACACTTAATCTTATTCCTAAATAAATTAAAAACGTATGCTGAAATAATAAAAAATATAATATAAAAAATAATACAATTTCTTTCGTCATTTCATCAAATAACGAATACCCGAATTTGGTTAGGGTAGCAAGCCTGAAAAGTAAGAAAAATCAAAATTTTGTGCGCTGGCTTCGAAACGAAATCGCACGCACACATACACCCGTGTATGTGAATGTGTGACACGCATACTTACAAAGATCAACCGAAGCGCAGGCCAACCTTCTTCATCGCGCTCCGTTTAGAGACTGAGAAACACAAAACATTTAATGCGAGAATGAGCGTAAGATGAACGAACGATGAGCGTAAGAGAGCGTAAGAAATCCGCTCTGGGGCCTGCTGGGGCCTGTCGCAAGAAATTTTTGCGTCCATTTTCGTTGTATGAAATGGGTTGTCTATATGCTGTATGGTGTATGGTTAGTGCTACAAGTTACTACTCTACAATTCAGACCTTAAGCCAATCTGGGTTTACGGCTCCCAGCTGTGGGGAAATGCGGGCAGCAGCAACATAGACATCATTCAGCGCGCACAATCAAAAATCTTGGAACTATCACCTTGGTCACTGGATCTGGATCAGCTTGGTATGTTCGCAAGGAAAACTTCAACCGAGATCTTGGCATTATCGTAGTGAAAGGCGAAATCCAGAGCGAAAAGAGTCCTACAAAAAGAACTGTCTTCGCACCCAAATTTCCTCGAGAGGAGATTGACTCAGGTTTTTAGCAGATCCCGCAAAAAAGTGGAAGGAATCTTTAATAATTCCCTTAAATAAAAAACGGAAAAAGTCCGATGTCGCCAACTACAGAGGCATCTCTAATTGTTGGCAATACCAAAGTTATTTGAAAAATTAGTTAATCCTCATTTGCAACACCTTTGCTCTTCGATCATCTCTCCTTGTCAGCAAGGCTTCATTAAGCGTCGCTCCACCACCACGAACTTATTGGAGTTGACATCCTTTGTCATAGATGGCTTTCGAAAGGGATATCAAACCTGTAATTTGTAATTTATGTAATGTAATTTACACATACTTCAGCAATGCATTTGATTCGGTGACCTCTTAACGTGGATCTCCACTACTTAGATGGAAGGACAAAAAGAGTCTTATTTAAAAACACACATTCCCGTCTGGTCCGTGCTACATCTGGCGTCCCTCAAGGAAGTCATCTTGGCCCGTTGTTATTTACGCTTTTTATAAACGACTTGCCCCCTGCTTTAACGAACTCTCTAGTTCTTATGTATGCAGATGATGTAAAGCTTTGTCTTCAGTACAAATCCATCTCTGCCCAATGCAGTCTTCAGTCTGACCTTGATAACTTTCAAAAATGGTGTTTAGCTAATGATCTAATACTTAATGGATCTAAATGCAAACATATGTCTTTTTATCGTTCTTGCCCTCTGCAAGCTACTTATTCTATTAATGGGATTGCCTTAGAAAAAGTAACCCAGGTTAATGATCTCGGCATCCTATTAGACATCAAACTTAAATTTGCCGACCATATTTCCTTAATGGTTAATAAGGCTAAAGGAGTCCTTGGTTTTATCAAAAGGTGGTCAAAAGAATTTAATGACCCGTATATAACCAAAACATTATTCATCTCTTTGGTCCGTCCGATACCGGAGTAAAGTTCATGTGTCTGGAGTCCCCAATATGGAGTACTTCAGGACCGCATAGAATCCGTACAAAATAATTTTTTTTTTTTTTTTTTTTTTGTAAATTAAGTTACTTCCCAGCTCAGTAGAGGGGGAAGAATTCCTTGGCCGTCCCGTGAAGACGGGTAAACGCCAACGCCTATGTGTGAAATTAAAAATTTCAAGATACTTGTTATGACAATGCGAACAAATTATTTATATTAATATGACTTGATGCTTGATGATGTGGATGGGAAATAAACGATAATGAAGATAGATGCGATAGTCAACTATTTAAAGTGACCGTGTTAATACATGCACATGCTGGTTGTTAATAGTTATCCATAGTTAATAGTATTAATTATCTCCAGTGACATAAAGAAGTTAAAAGGCGCCTTATAAATCTATATTAGCCAGTTTAATGAAATTAGTTATTGAGCTGTAATTTTAAACTGATTCTTGAGAAAAAAATCGATAAATGTTATCGTATTTTAGAAGGAGCGGGAAGTTCCTGCGAATATTATCGTATTTGGAACAATTTAAAATTATGTGTGAAATATCTTCTATTGTATTGAAATTGCAATCGCAGTTGGGACTGTCATGGACTTTTAGTTTGTATAGGGTATATTTATCAAAAGAATGACCGCTGAGGATTCTATTAATTTGTTTGATTTGCAATCTATTAAGATTGCAGTTTTCCGATTGGAACCATGGTTTGGGTAAGGTATATGGATATAGAAGACAGTATCCTTTATTCCTTTCTATGCAGAAAGAATTATAGTCGCGCTCCCAATCAGTTTTAATTTTATTGAAGATGTGAGTGATAGCATCATTGATCGTGTATCTGATATTTATATAGGATCCCAAGGTATTGGCGTTTTTTGCAGCAGAGTCAGCAACTTCATTTCCTTTGATATTCAAATGGCTCGGAATATGATGTTGTTGAATAACCAATATATTGTTATCAATTTTTTTGAGTATTTCAGCCACAATGCGATTAGAAGAATTCCGCTTTTGAAGGGCTTGAATAGCACCCAAACTACAGTTAGGATAGCTACCCTTGTAATATGTTGGTCAATTGCAAACTGCAGGCTGTAAGCTCTGCAGTAAGTGAAGAGAACTTCTTATTCATATAAAAGCTTTTAGTTGTGTTACTATTGACATGATAAAAGGAACACCCAGTAAAATTATCTCTAATAGAGCCATCCGTGTAAATTATTTCGAAATTTTGGCTAATTAATAAACAATGTTTTTCTCTAAAAAGAATGTCCACCACGTCAGGGCTGCTAGATTTCTTGTTATGGCAAGAACCCTTAAAAAAATTAGAATCAAATGTTAAAAACCGAGGCTTACAAAATGAGCAATCTACATAGGTTAAAGAATCAAAAATGTCTTTAAATTCTAAGTATGTTTTGATATAACTAGTGTTTTTGGCGGCGAAGTTGTTTTTAAGTAGTAAAGAAGCTGGGAGATTAAAAGTGAAAATTTTAGCTAATTCCTTAGCTGTAGCAAATTTCATTCTATAGGTAGGGGGAGTTCTGCTGCTAGGTGGTAAATATTATTTACAGGAGTGGATTTTAATAGTCCAAGGGATTTCCTTAGGTAGAAATTAGCATGTATTTGGATACTAGATGTAACAGTCTTCGAGATATTAGCAAAGGTAGAGCATGCATATTCGTATTAGACCTAAAACGAAGGCTTTAAAAAACTTAAGAGCTACGCTGGGGTGGATACCAAAGCGGCAACCACTAAGCATGTGTCTAACATGATTGATAGAGGAGTTGTTAGTACAAATGGTTCTTCCTAAGTAAATAACATGGTCAACTTCCTAAATCACTAGATTGTTGCACATAATATTTAAAGAACGTCTCCTATTGTTAAAATGTATCACAGATGATTTGGAAGGATTAAAAGTTAAATTAATCGTATCACAAGTTTCTTTAAAAAGATTTACTTTTTGTTCAAGAATTTCTCTTGCAGTCATGAAGTCTTTGTCAAAAGCAATAAGAAAAAAATCGTCCGCGTATTGAAAAAGTAGACTTTTATGATCAATAATAGTATGGACTATACCGTCATCTTAATAGAATCTCAAGTCTTTCTTTGACTCCATTTGAGGAACTTTGGAACGACTTTCTAAAGTCAATGACATAACAGCATCTCGATTCTGTCGCATAACTCAAGAGGTATCAGAAAACCAATGTAAATATATATATATATATATATGTATATATATCTGTAACAAATTCGAGCGGCGACTTTTTTAAAGTTCCAAAATATATAAGGAAATTATTAAATTAACGACAATAATTTAATTAAATCTCAAAATAACCCAAATTAATAACAAGTGCCTGAAAAATTGTAAACAAAAAAGGTAAACAATTCCATCAGCTGTTTTAGCTGATCGTTAGAGTAGGCATGCACAAGCCTCTTGCAGAACAACAAAAACTTAAAAGCAATCGGCGTTTTAAGTGACTCCGACTGAAATATACTCTGACACTTTCTCAGTATATTGATTTTTAATGATTCGTAAAAATATATATACAGAAAACATTTTACTACTAACACTTAATCTTATTCCTAAATAAATTAAAAACGTATGCTGAAATAATAAAAAATATAATATAAAAAATAATACAATTTCTTTCGTCATTTCATCAAATAACGAATACCCGAATTTGGTTAGGGTAGCAAGCCTGAAAAGTAAGAAAAATCAAAATTTTGTGCGCTGGCTTCGAAACGAAATCGCACGCACACATACACCCGTGTATGTGAATGTGTGACACGCATACTTACAAAGATCAACCGAAGCGCAGGCCAACCTTCTTCATCGCGCTCCGTTTAGAGACTGAGAAACACAAAACATTTAATGCGAGAATGAGCGTAAGATGAACGAACGATGAGCGTAAGAGAGCGTAAGAAATCCGCTCTGGGGCCTGCTGGGGCCTGTCGCAAGAAATTTTTGCGTCCATTTTCGTTGTATGAAATGGGTTGTCTATATGCTGTATGGTGTATGGTTAGTGCTACAAGTTACTACTCTACAATTCAGACCTTAAGCCAATCTGGGTTTACGGCTCCCAGCTGTGGGGAAATGCGGGCAGCAGCAACATAGACATCATTCAGCGCGCACAATCAAAAATCTTGGAACTATCACCTTGGTCACTGGATCTGGATCAGCTTGGTATGTTCGCAAGGAAAACTTCAACCGAGATCTTGGCATTATCGTAGTGAAAGGCGAAATCCAGAGCGAAAAGAGTCCTACAAAAAGAACTGTCTTCGCACCCAAATTTCCTCGAGAGGAGATTGACTCAGGTTTTTAGCAGATCCCGCAAAAAGTGGAAGGAATCTTTAATAATTCCCTTAAATAAAAAAGGGAAAAAGTCCGATGTCGCCAACTACAGAGGCATCTCTAATTGTTGGCAATACCAAAGTTATTTGAAAAATTAGTTAATCCTCATTTGCAACACCTTTGCTCTTCGATCATCTCTCCTTGTCAGCAAGGCTTCATTAAGCGTCGCTCCACCACCACGAACTTATTGGAGTTGACATCCTTTGTCATAGATGGCTTTCGAAAGGGATATCAAACCTGTAATTTGTAATTTATGTAATGTAATTTACACATACTTCAGCAATGCATTTGATTCGGTGACCTCTTAACGTGGATCTCCACTACTTAGATGGAAGGACAAAAAGAGTCTTATTTAAAAACACACATTCCCGTCTGGTCCGTGCTACATCTGGCGTCCCTCAAGGAAGTCATCTTGGCCCGTTGTTATTTACGCTTTTTATAAACGACTTGCCCCCTGCTTTAACGAACTCTCTAGTTCTTATGTATGCAGATGATGTAAAGCTTTGTCTTCAGTACAAATCCATCTCTGCCCAATGCAGTCTTCAGTCTGACCTTGATAACTTTCAAAAATGGTGTTTAGCTAATGATCTAATACTTAATGGATCTAAATGCAAACATATGTCTTTTTATCGTTCTTGCCCTCTGCAAGCTACTTATTCTATTAATGGGATTGCCTTAGAAAAAGTAACCCAGGTTAATGATCTCGGCATCCTATTAGACATCAAACTTAAATTTGCCGACCATATTTCCTTAATGGTTAATAAGGCTAAAGGAGTCCTTGGTTTTATCAAAAGGTGGTCAAAAGAATTTAATGACCCGTATATAACCAAAACATTATTCATCTCTTTGGTCCGTCCGATACCGGAGTAAAGTTCATGTGTCTGGAGTCCCCAATATGGAGTACTTCAGGACCGCATAGAATCCGTACAAAATAATTTTTTTTTTTTTTTTTTTTTGTAAATTAAGTTACTTCCCAGCTCAGTAGAGGGGGAAGAATTCCTTGGCCGTCCCGTGAAGACGGGTAAACGCCAACGCCTATGTGTGAAATTAAAAATTTCAAGATACTTGTTATGACAATGCGAACAAATTATTTATATTAATATGACTTGAGGCTTGATGATGTGGATGGGAAATAAACGATAATGAAGATAGATGCGATAGTCAACTATTTAAAGTGACTGTGTTAATACATGCACATGCTGGTTGTTAATAGTTATCCATAGTTAATAGTATTAATTATCTCCAGTGACATAAAGAAGTTAAAAGGCGCCTTATAAATCTATATTAGCCAGTTTAATGAAATTAGTTATTGAGCTGTAATTTGTTATGACCACATCGGGTCCGACGGTCTGCCTATCGGCATGGGTCTGGCTCCGGCTAGCTCATCCAGGGCCGTGGCTTCCCTGACCCTTCCCATCTGACCGTTAACAATAAATTAATCCTAAAAACACAAAGGTCTATCGGACGTTACTCAACACTGAAACTCCCACAACATTCAAATTTAAGACTCCTAATACTAACACACGTAACATTTATGCTTACCCTACTGAATCACAGATCTTTTAATACTCCTGTTGATTTGGAGCTTCGTTGGCCTTCCCTCCCATCCTTAGCGGAACGCTGGCCTTTTCTCGCGTCCGCCCCTATTTCATACACCCGATCCCCCTTCTACTTCCCCATTATCCCTTCCTCATGCCCCCTTCCGTATCGCTCTACTCAATATTCATTTCTTTTCTCTATTATTTCTTTATTTTAAGCTAATATTAAACAATTGATATTCGTTCTTGAGCTTTTGCTTTGCTGCCCAGCGTTTTCCCTTTTCGAATTATCTCCCACCACGCGGGGACTAAGGTTTTAAATTTTCCTTACCTAGGAGAGCTCTCTTTGGATTTGGGACAACCACACAATATAGGGAAATGATATCTGTCAGCTTCCACAGCCGCTACCGGAACTCACAAATTATATTGGCAATAAATAAAAATCAAATAAGACTTAAAACTAGGTATAAACTTTACAAGATATAAATAAAAAAAAAGGTAACACAAAAAAATATTTAACACACACATACACAATAAAATAAATACTAATATATATAAAAAAAAAAAAAAAAATTAATTATAATCGGGTAGTCGATGGCGGGATTTCCCTCTTTTTTTTTTTTTTTGCAGTCGTCGACTTAAAGGGATGAAAGCGATGTCCTCGTTTGGCTCAGTTTAAATTTTTCAAATTTTTCTTCATTCGGGCGGGCCGCGCATGCGCAGTTAATGGCCCGCAGACATAAAAATGTGTGGAGGAACCCAAAATAAAACGGAAAATGCCGGCTTGCCTGGCACTGGGCTTACACTCCCCGAAATTGGCGGTGTGAAGAAGAAATTTAAACCACAAAATTCGCCAGGCCCAATTTTTTCTTCTTTTAGGCCTGGCTTCCTAGTCAGGATAAAGGGGTCTGGTCGGTCTGGAAAGAAGCAATCCATTAGCTATGGCTCTTCTTCCAGGACCGACCTCTTACCTCTATTTTCTGCCGATCCTGCCTCCCGTCTCTGTCTCTTCCTCCTGGATTATTGGCCGGAACTTTTTGGTTTTCTTTGGTTTAATTTCTCCTTATATTTTTTAAAAAAACTTAGGCTTTAGTTTCACATTTTTCACCTTTTTATATATCTAGGTGACTTTGTCGCCTGCACTGTTCGCCACTTGCATTTCATCTGTTTCCCAGTTCTCTTGGGCCCCGGGACGGTCATTCGGATAGGTCCGTTATTCCATACATGAACCGTCCCGGGTCAACAACCCCTTCAAAAAAAATTACCCCAAATTTCCCTCTATCTTATTATCACTAGGTGGCATCACTAGGCAGATCTTGCCTGAATAGGTGGCATCCCTAGGGCCTACCATGCCTGAATAGGTGGCATCCCTAGTCCGACTTGTTTATCGGCCACAACAGCCACACTAGCATTTTACGCTTTCCAACGTCAAATGCTAATGGAAAAAAAGGACGATTGAATCCCCTTTTCGGAGCAGACCCATTATCAGGAGGCCTCTTCGGACTCTATCTTCAGCGCCCAACGTGGGAGACGACCCCTTCGAACTCAACCTCTGCTTCTCCATCTCGGCGTTTGGTGCCACTACGCCTGGGGTTGTAGGATTGACAGCGTCCTTCGATCTCGCAAGTACCTACTTTACCAGTCCAGTGCCTGATTCATTATTCCCTTTCTCTTCCAGGAACCTCCTCGTTGGTATACCTTTTCCTCCTTCTCTCTCCTTGTCACTGTCTCAGATCTTTCAGGTGAAACACTCCCGCCGTCTTCCCGTCCAGATTCTCCACCTCGTACATGTGGTCCCCGATCGGCTTTCGGATTCGACACTTTACGAACTTCCGTGCAAATTTCGCATTGAAATTCTTCCCAAAGTCGCTGAGAACAAAATTCCTCCGGAAGACTTCTTGGCCAGGTCGAAACCGCACCATGCGCGTTCGCCTATTATATACTCTTGCACTGGTTTCATGTGCCCCATGCAAGTTCCTTCTTACCGCATCCCTGATCAACGCCATTCTTTCTGATGAGGGCAGACAAAGGATCTCGTTGTCCTCCAGAGCTTTCAGCCTCCTTGTTACCTGATAGTCCGTTCCATCTGTAAACATGTGCTGTCCAAACAGGGCAAAATGTGGTGTTACTCCCGTCGCGGTATGCACCGACGTCCTTAGAGCCGCCTCAATTTCCGTCAGGTACAGATCCCAATCCCTGTGGTCCTGGTCCAGATACGCTCTAATTGCGTTCAACACCGACTGGTTCACTCTCTCCGCTGCGTTTGACTGAGGGGAATACACCGCTGTTCTGACATGGCGGATGTGGAATTCTTCCGCCATCTCCTTAAATCGTTTTGACACAAATTGTTTCCCATTGTCCGAATGGATGGTCTCCGGGACTCCAAAAGTGTGAAATATCTCTCCCACCAGGAATTTCACCACCTCTGCCGTCGTTGCTTCCTTCATCGCCTTCAGGAAGACGTACTTCGAGAAGTGGTCTACCACCACAAATATATATACGTGCCCTTTACGCGACCTCGGATACTTCCCCAGGAAGTCTATATAAAGCTTCTGGAATGGCCTGTAGGTTACCGTCTCTGCTCCTATGCCTGGCCGCGGGCCGCTATTCGTAGGCTTCGTCTCCTTACACGTTCGACAGTCCCTTACAAAAGCCCGGACTTGAGCTACCATTCCCGGCCAGTAAAAACGCTGCCTCAAACGATACAGAGTTTTACCCATTCCTCCGTGGGCCTTATCAGGTGGGGAATGCGCCTGGTCTATCAGGGCCACACTCAGAGAGGTTGGTACCCACAACTTCCAAGTGTTCTCCTCCAACTCCGTTGCGGTTCTGCACTCCGTTCGCTTGAACACGTAGCCGTCCACAACCTTAACATCCGGGAACCTCTCTTTTTCCGACTCGAGCACCTGCCTCAACTCCACGTATTCTGGTGACTCAAATTCGGTTGTTTGAAATCCGAGCATCCAGTCTTCTTCCGGCTCCTCGACGGCTTCCAACATCCTTGATAGCGTGTCTGCCACCACGTTCTCGGTCCCTTTGCAGTGCTCGATTGACATCTGGTACGGTTGTAGCTTGAAAGACCACCTAGCCAATCTTCCGGCCAGGTTCTTCACGGACATGATCCATTGCAGGCTTGAATGATCCGTGAGCAGCTTACATGGCATCAGTTCGATGTACGGCCGAAAACGTTCCACTGCTAACACAGCTGCCAAACACTCCTTCTCCGTTACGCTGTAGTTTCGCTGCGCTGGGTTTAGCTTCTGGGAAAAGAAGGCTATAGGACGCTCGCCCTCATCTTTCGACTCTTGGAACAGAACTGCTCCTACTCCTGTGTCTGAAGCATCGCACTGCACATAAAACATCCTTTTAAAATCCGGATGTCTTAAGACTGGCGCCGTAGTCAGTGCTTCCTTCAGCATCCTCACCGATTTCTCTGCCTCCTCCGTCATTACGAATTTGCCCTTTCTCAGAGTATCCGTCAGCGGCGCCGCCAGTTCTGCGAAGTTCCGTATGAATCTTCGGTACCATCCTGCCATCCCGAGGAATCGCCTAACTTCCTTGGCACTCTTTGGCACCGTGACACTGTTGATTGCTTCGACTTTCTCCGGATCGGTCCTCACCACTCCTCCGCCAATTACATAGCCCAGATAGCGCAGCTCCTTGAAGCAAAAGTGTGACTTCTTCAGCCCTATCGTCAGTCCTGCCGCCTTCAGACTCCTGGAAACCTCCTCCAGCGTCCTCATGTGGTCCTGAAAGTTTTCCGATACCACCAACAAGTCGTCCAGGTACACAAAGACACTTTCCCTCAGTTCCTGCGGTATCACCTTGTCCATAAGTCGACACAACCTCTGGGCTGCATTCGTTAACCCGAACGGCATTACCACGAAATGGTACAACGGGCGACCCGGTACCGTGAAAGCCGTATACCTTTTGCTGGCGTCGTCACTCTATCTGCCAGAACGCGTGCTTCAAATCCATACTGGAAATGTACCTTGTTGTTTCGATCCGACTTAAGATTCTCTCAATGTTTTGCTGCGGATATGCGTCCTTGATCGTGATCTTATTCAGCTTCCGGGCGTCGAGGCAGAGGCGATTTTTCCCTGGCTTCCGAACTAACGTAATAGTGTTGCTCCACGCGCTGTCACTCTCTTCTATCACTCCGAGTCGTAGCATCTCATCGACTTCCTGATAAATCAGCGCTTGTACTGCTGGAGACACGGGATAGTGCCGATCCTTGATAGGCGTGGCCCCTTCAGTCAGCTCGATGGTATGTTTCATGAGCGCGGTCCTTCCTAATCCACTTTCCTCAAAATTCAAGAAGGATTTTTGGACTCTCTCCAGATGTTCACTCTCCGCTTCACTTAATTTATGATGTTCATGCTTGATGTTGATGTTCTCCGCCGCTGTTGTGCTCATCTCCTCCTGGGCCACTTCCACTTCATCCACTTCGAATAATTCTGTGGCGATCTCGAACTCCTGCCAGAAATTCACTCCCAGGTATAACTCCTGCTCCAACGATGGACATAGGTAGAACAAGATCTCCTTTTTTTTATTTCTGTATTCCACCTCCACCACCACCTTGCCCAAGATCTGCTGCGGTGCTCCGTTCGCTGTCCGGACCTTCGCGTGCCACGGCTTCCATGGAATTTCCAGACGCTCCACCCATTCTCTGCAGCCTCTTCCGACCAAACTGACCGATGCTCCTGAATCCAACAGACCTCTCATCTCCATTCCTGCCACCTTGACCATAGCGTAGGGTCGGGGGTCCCTCCTGGTTGCCCCTTGCGTCATTGACATCACTGAGCTCTTTACTCCCTGGCGTTCCTTTTTCCTTCTTCTAAAGCGCTCTCGGATCTTTTTGATCCTTCTCGTGACCATCGTCATCCCAGCCAGTTGGTTTTGCCGGAAAATTCTCTCTCTCGCCTCTTTATATCGTCGCACCCTCTCTTCCAAGCTCTGTATCACCTTCTGTTTCGCTTGCTCTATTCTTCCGGCTTCATGTTGGTTGTCGGGTACGGATTCCCTTTTGGCTATCTTAACCCGGCTCACTGCCTCCTCTGGACCTCGGGCTCCTTCGCTGAACGTTGGTTGCCCGTTACCCCAACGTTCCTGTTGGCGTTTCCCTGCTTGCAGTTAGGACATTTTGGCGCTACGGTGTTTGCCAACCCGCACTTGTAGCAGAAAATTCGCCGTTGCTCCGCTTCGCAGTCCATGTACACGTGACCCTCTTGCTGACAGTTCCAGCACTTGATCACCTTCCGGGGTGCGCCGTTGGTTATTGCTGCCACCGTTTCCTCCGACCTTTCCCTTGCTCCTCCTTCGGCTGATTCGTTTGTCCAACACGAATGCACCTCCTCCAGTCTTCCTACACGTGGATCCTCCCGGGGTTTGTATCCAGTGGCCATGCGTTGCCTAAACCCTGCTCCTCGCTCCGGAACTAGGACCCGTTCTACCTCCTTACACTCGTCGTGGAGGTGTTCCAGAGTGTACACCCGAATCGGATAGACCCACTGTCTCATCGGCTCCAGCAGATTTCGTTTTGCCGTCTTGATGATCCATTCATTATCCACTCCTGCTTTTATGGATGCCACCAGTCTATTGAGAGCCATGAAGTAATCTTCTAGCGACTCTCCCTGCCGTTGTTTCCTTTCCGCGACATCTTGTATCCTATCGTAGTCGCTTCTGTTGTCACAATATCGGCGTTGTATGGCTTCTTTCAGTTCCCTCCAGTCGTGTGGCGGCTTTGTCCTTATGAGTAGCCAATACCATTCGGATGCTTCTTCGGACAGCAAGCGGTGGAAGTCCCGTAGCAGCTCAATCCATGGCATCGCATACTGCCTCTGTAGGTGTTCTACCCGGAATACGAAATCCTCCGCTCTCATCGTTACTGGACGCCCGGAAAACTGACAACCCCACTTATCCACGGGTACATAATGCCGGCTTCTTTGCTGCGATTCGTGTCCCGGTGGTATCCGATACGTCCCTCCGGTGTTTTCATTCCTAGGCCCGTCTCTTTGCGACCCAAGGAAACTCCTATTCCGGCTTGAACTGCGGGGTCTCCCTTCGGTCTGCGGTGCCGGGAACTCCCAATTTCGATTCCTTTCCGGCCTTTGATTCCTCTCCGCTATTAAGCGGTTAAGGAAGACGTTCAGATCTTCCGCTCCTGGAGCATCCACCTGTCTCCTGTTGTTTCCCGCATCTGAGCTCGGTGGTGCAAGTGAAATTGTCGGATTTTCTGCCTTTCGCTTGTCTTCCTGACGCCTTCCTGAACTTGGAGAACCGTCTGCTGACCCTGCCGGCTGGTTATTCTCCACCTGCGTCATCATTGAGGACTCGGAGGATCTAGAGGACGGGATCTTTTCTTTACTCTGTTCTATTTTCCGGATAATCTGCTCGAATCCGGTCCTCATGCACGCGTCGATCCTTCGATCTACCAACTGGCTGAGATCCACCCTTAGCTGCTCTTGGGATGTTTGTATGAGGGCTTGAATCTCCCGACGATTGAAGGATGCGTAGGCCTCTGCGTTTTCCATGCTATATTGCTCCTGTATGGGGTCTAATTGCACATGGGAATAGGTTCCATATGGAGTGGATGCTTGGTCCAGGCTGAGGTTTCTTGGAATAGCCCCCCTCTGTTGTGCGCTGAGCCGACCGGTCTCTCTAGTCTCTGTACCGCCCTGTGCGCCTCCTTCCCTGTCCAAATCCATTTCTCTTTCTTCAAGCATTGACAGACTCGGACCGCCCATGAAAGTATGATTCGGAGGTTTCCTTTCGGATTCGGAGTTTTTGGTTGACCTATCTACCCTAAGAACTGTTTTTACTCGCCTAATAACTCTATACCTAAATAAATAATTAAAGGATAAACACTAGGGAATACTTTCAACAATATAAATAAATAAATAAATCAATAACCAAAAAATAAATAAATAAACCAATAACAAAAAAAATAAATAAGTATATCAATAACAAAAAATATTAAATAAATCAATAACAAAAAAAATAAAAAATAAATATATTAATAACAAAAAAAAAAATAAATAAATAAATATATCAATAACAAAAAAATATAAAAAAATAAATATATAAAAATTAAATAAATAAATCGATAAACAAATAAATAACTCAAATAAATAAATAACTGATCATTCCCATAAATTGTAGACTCATATACTTATCAAAACAAATTCTCAATCACTATTCTTTTCAATCTTCTAACTGGGGGCTATAAGGAAGGACTTCTTGGTTTCGGACCGAGTGTTTTTTTGGTCAGATCTGTGTTCCCTGGTATTAGGGTAAGTGTTTTATATGGCATTGTCGACTATTCGAATCATCAATCTTATTGATGGTTGATAGTCAAGATGCCGATCCGTTTTTGAATTATGTTAATTTTTATTTTCTTTCAGGGTTCCATTTTGGTCCTTCTTGGAGCAACGCAAGGGACTTAGCCGTTTGGGACATCCATTTCGGGATCTGGAACCCCATATAAAAACTAATTAATTCTAATTCCTTATTACTATTTCCTACTATTTACCTACGCAAACGATCTCCTTTTATTTTTGGATCGTGACGTTTTTTTACCCCCTTCCAGCGCTATGTGTTTATATTTCCTGATCTAAACACAGCCGTAGGATTTCCCCCCCCATCCCTATTTATAAACATCTGCCCTTACCCTAATTCCTATCTATTTATCACAGTAATTATCACAGTTAAATTTCTTGGTTCCTAGTGCGCAAATCAGTTTTTTTTTGACTTTCTATCCAATTCTGATGTCGCATTTGGAATCAATCATCAACCGCGATCCTTACTGCCATGAATAACGTTGAATTCCTATATTTCCTTTCTTCCATCTTTTTTTTGTAGTCCAGAGATACGCTATTTGGGTGCCTCTCGAGCGGTCACCTATCTGGTTCTCTGGACTATAAAAAGTCGATGTTCCCCTTGTGGAGGCTATAGCGTTGATTTACAATTTGGGCGCCATATTGTTATGACCATCCAGGGCCGTGGCTTCCCTGACCCTTCCCATCTGACCGTTAACAATAAATTAATCCTAAAAACACAAAGGTCTATCGGACGTTACTCAACACTGAAACTCCCACAACATTCAAATTTAAGACTCCTAATACTAACACACGTAACATTTATGCTTACCCTACTGAATCACAGATCTTTTAATACTCCTGTTGATTTGGAGCTTCGTTGGCCTTCCCTCCCATCCTTAGCGGAACGCTGGCCTTTTCTCGCGTCCGCCCCTATTTCATACACCCGATCCCCCTTCTACTTCCCCATTATCCCTTCCTCATGCCCCCTTCCGTATCGCTCTACTCAATATTCATTTCTTTTCTCTATTATTTCTTTATTTTAAGCTAATATTAAACAATTGATATTCGTTCTTGAGCTTTTGCTTTGCTGCCCAGCGTTTTCCCTTTTCGAATTATCTCCCACCACGCGGGGACTAAGGTTTTAAATTTTCCTTACCTAGGAGAGCTCTCTTTGGATTTGGGACAACCACACAATATAGGGAAATGATATCTGTCAGCTTCCACAGCCGCTACCGGAACTCACAAATTATATTGGCAATAAATAAAAATCAAATAAGACTTAAAACTAGGTATAAACTTTACAAGATATAAATAAAAAAAAAGGTAACACAAAAAAATATTTAACACACACATACACAATAAAATAAATACTAATATATATAAAAAAAAACAAAAAAAAATTAATTATAATCGGGTAGTCGATGGCGGGATTTCCCTCTTTTTTTTTTTTTTTTTTGCAGTCGTCGACTTAAAGGGATGAAAGCGATGTCCTCGTTTGGCTCAGTTTAAATTTTTCAAATTTTTCTTCATTCGGGCGGGCCGCGCATGCGCATTTAATGGCCCGCAGACATAAAAATGTGTGGAGAAACCCAAAATAAAACGGAAAATGCCGGCTTGCCTGGCACTGGGTTTACACTCCCCGAAATTGGCGGTGTGAAGAAGAAATTTAAACCACAAAATTCGCCAGGCCCAATTTTTTCTTCTTTTAGGCCTGGCTTCCTAGTCAGGATAAAGGGGTCTGGTCGGTCTGGAAAGAAGCAATCCATTAGCTATGGCTCTTCTTCCAGGACCGACCTCTTACCTCTATTTTCTGCCGATCCTGCCTCCCGTCTCTGTCTCTTCCTCCTGGATTATTGGCCGGAACTTTTTGGTTTTCTTTGGTTTAATTTCTCCTTATATTTTTTTAAAAAAACTTAGGCTTTAGTTTCACATTTTTCACCTTTTTATATATCTAGGTGACTTTGTCGCCTGCACTGTTCGCCACTTGCATTTCATCTGTTTCCCAGTTCTCTTGGGCCCCGGGACGGTCATTCGGATAGGTCCGTTATTCCATACATGAACCGTCCCGGGTCAACAACCCCTTCAAAAAAAAATTACCCCAAATTTCCCTCTATCTTATTATCACTAGGTGGCATCACTAGGCAGATCTTGCCTGAATAGGTGGCATCCCTAGGGCCTACCATGCCTGAATAGGTGGCATCCCTAGTCCGACTTGTTTATCGGCCACAACAAATTTTAAACTGATTCTTGAGAAAAAAATCGATAAATATTATCGTATTTTAGAAGGAGCGGAAAGTTCCTGCGAATATTATCGTATTTGGAACAATTTAAAATTATGTGTGAAATATCTTCTATTGTATTGAAATTGCAATCGCAGTTGGGACTGTCATGGACTTTTAGTTTGTATAGGGTATATTTATCAAAAGAATGACCGCTGAGGATTCTATTAATTTGTTTGATTTGCAATCTATTAAGATTGCAGCTTTCCGATTGGAACCATGGTTTGGGTAAGGTATATGGATATAGAAGACAGTATCCTTTATTCCTTTCTATGCAGAAAGAATTATAGTCGCGCTCCCAATCAGTTTTAATTTTATTGAAGATGTGAGTGATAGCATCATTGATCGTGTATCTGATATTTATATAGGATCCCAAGGTATTGGCGTTTTTTGCAGCAGAGTCAGCAACTTCATTTCCTTTGATATTCAAATGGCTCGGAATATGATGTTGTTGAATAACCAATATATTGTTATCAATTTTTTTGAGTATTTCAGCCACAATGCGATTAGAAGAATTCCGCTTTTGAAGGGCTTGAATAGCACCCAAACTACAGTTAGGATAGCTACCCTTGTAATATGTTGGTCAATTGCAAACTGCAGGCTGTAAGCTCTGCAGTAAGTGAAGAGAACTTCTTATTCATATAAAAGCTTTTAGTTGTGTTACTATTGACATGATAAAAGGAACACCCAGTAAAATTATCTCTAATAGAGCCATCCGTGTAAATTATTTCGAAATTTTGGCTAATTAATAAACAATGTTTTTCTCTAAAAAGAATGTCCACCACGTCAGGGCTGCTAGATTTCTTGTTATGGCAAGAACCCTTAAAAAAATTAGAATCAAATGTTAAAAACCGAGGCTTACAAAATGAGCAATCTACATAGGTTAAAGAATCAAAAATGTCTTTAAATTCTAAGTATGTTTTGATATAACTAGTGTTTTTGGCGGCGAAGTTGTTTTTAAGTAGTAAAGAAGCTGGGAGATTAAAAGTGAAAATTTTAGCTAATTCCTTAGCTGTAGCAAATTTCATTCTATAGGTAGGGGGGAGTTCTGCTGCTAGGTGGTAAATATTATTTACAGGAGTGGATTTTAATAGTCCAAGGGATTTCCTTAGGTAGAAATTAGCATGTATTTGGATACTAGATGTAACAGTCTTCGAGATATTAGCAAAGGTAGAGCATGCATATTCGTATTAGACCTAAAACGAAGGCTTTAAAAAACTTAAGAGCTACGCTGGGGTGGATACCAAAGCGGCAACCACTAAGCATGTGTCTAACATGATTGATAGAGGAGTTGTTAGTACAAATGGTTCTTCCTAAGTAAATAACATGGTCAACTTCCTAAATCACTAGATTGTTGCACATAATATTTAAAGAACGTCTCCTATTGTTAAAATGTATCACAGATGATTTGGAAGGATTAAAAGTTAAATTAATCGTATCACAAGTTTCTTTAAAAAGATTTACTTTTTGTTCAAGAATTTCTCTTGCAGTCATGAAGTCTTTGTCAAAAGCAATAAGAAAAAAATCGTCCGCGTATTGAAAAAGTAGACTTTTATGATCAATAATAGTATGAAGGACGGTTGAGTACAGGTTAAAAAGAATAGGACTGAGGCAACTTTCTTGACTAACTCCTTTGCTTACAATGACCTCGGATTTTCCAAAGACCAGGATTCTTTTTCTTAAAAAGCCAATAATGAAATTAATGTAGCGGTGGTTGAAACCAAAATCAACAAGAACTTTGCAAAGAATGGAGATATTGACACAGTCAAAGGCTTTGCTCAGGTCCAGTACTGCTGCCAAAACATGAAAGCCCTTGGCTTTAAGATTAGCAACATTGTTAATCACATCATTAATGCATTGTGCTGTTGAGCGGTTTCTCCTGAAGGCGTAAGACCTGTCAGGAAGTAATTGATTTTTTGTAATTTGTTCTTCTAAGCTATTTTTAACAAGACCTTCAAGGCACTTAAAAACTACACTTAACAAACATATAGGTCTATTGTTAGTAATGATAGAGGAATCTAAATTTTTTTTGGAACAGGTACGATTTTAATTTTTCGCCATATATCGGGTATTTGGCCTTCGTTAAAAATATCATTCAACATGGAAACAAAATTTTGAATTCGTTCGGGTGGTAAAGATAGAAGCATACTATAAGAAATGTTATCCAATCCCTTCGAAGAATTTGGGTTACGAGTCTTAAGAAAGTCTAAGACTTCATTAGGAGAAAAGTATTTTCTATTTATGGATCCAAGTTAAAAATTGGGGAAATTATAATTTATACAGCCTGGGGTATCAGGAGCTATTGCAATTTGCTGAACAAAAATTTGATGATCCTGGTCGTCAAAAAGTTTAGGTGTGGGTTTAGTTTGTCTATAATATTTTAAGGGTTTGATTTTTTCCCATAACTCTTTTGGAGACTGGGTGTTCGATAACGAGTCAGCTAGAGTATTCATGTTTTCCTTGCGAACTTTATAAAAATAATTGTTTAGTTTTTTATTAGACTCTAAATACAATACTGCATCGGATGTCAATTTGGTTTTATAAAATTTTTGTCTGCATGCATTCCTTAATCTAAAAAGCTTTTCACAAGTATTATCCCAATACTTTTTTGGAACATATTTATTATTTTCATTGAGATTTATAGTGTTTTTTTTTTTATTATGTCCTTAGCTGCGCTACATAAACTGTCAAGAGAGCTAATATTAATTTTGGAAAAATCATTTATAACTTTTTCCGTTAAGGGGTTATATACCTTTTTTATTTTCAAAAAATCGAAAATTTTTTTATTGCTTTATCTTAAAGAACAATTCCTTGAGAACATTTTCCCAAATTTTCATAGAGATTGGAGCAGTAGAAAAAAAGTTACAGCGCTCCTAACCGCGCGCCTCATTGCGGCCTTCAACTGAACTTGAAAGTTTAAACCCGAATATCTCGAAATGGTGTTTCTTGAAAAATGACTTTGCGGTGACAATGATTGACGGAAAACTACTGAACCGATTTACTTCAAATTTTTTTTTAAATGTTCGTAATGAAATTCTCTTGTGCTTGAACGATCGACTTTTCACGCGCAAACTTTTTTTCGGCGAAATAAATTTTTCTGTGAAATTTCTAGAGGCCAAAACGTTCATTTTTAGCATAAAACGCTGCCATATCCAAACAAAAACAAAAAATTTTAAAATTGATCGTTCAAGCACAAGAGATTACTCTAAACTAATGAAATTTTTTTACTTTTATGATTTAAGTTGACCTGTTTGACCTGGGGAACTGTCACCGCAAGGCTCTAAAAAAAGGCCTCTAAGGAAAACAGCCACCCCTTAAAAACTATTCAATATTTTTTCACCAAATTTTGTAAAAACATTCTTAATAAAGTGTACTATTAAAATATTAAAACATCCGTGTAATTAAATAATTGCTACACACCTAAAAAAAAATTCAAACTTTCCTCTTTTTCTTCGAAAAAGAAAGTATATAACCCCTTAAGGTTTTATGTAAGGTGATAGTGGATGGGACATTTAATAATTCAATAATTATTGGAAAATGGTTACTGTTAGAGATTTTAGAGTTTGCAGTAGTCCAAATAGGAGAAAGGGAATTTTTATTAACAAACGAAACGACAGGAGCTGAACTGGAAGTAGGGTTAGTGGAATAGGTATGAGAACCATCGTTAAGACAGAAAAAACCTGTGGATAAAAGTACTTCCTCCAATGCCATACCTTTGTTGTCCTGAATGAGGCTGCCCCATATGGGCGATTTGGCATTAATATCGCCCCCCACTAACGAGGGACCATTTAGTTTAGCAGCTATGGAAATAGTTTCCTTGAGTCCTGCTTTAAAATCATTTATGCTCAAATTAGGTGGGGCAAATAAGTTGAATATGTTAAAGTTGTGCCTAAGGTTTTTAGTTGATATACCGATAGATTTGATTTTTGAGTTAATACTTAGGATTTTTATATTAATATTCTTTTTCACGTAAATCCCTACGCCCCCATAACCATCCTCACGAGGCTTGCAAATGAAATTATATTTCGCTAGACTACACTACCCAAATTTCAGATAGAATGGCAATGTCAACATTGTTAACTATAAGAAAAAGTTGCAACAACTGTTTGTTATTTTGTGAAGTTAAGCTTTGAATATTATATTGAAGTATTTTTATAGGCTTAATCATGATGAGAGATTAAGACATAAAAGATTTCATTTTTTTAATATCGATTTCAGAGTTGGCTTTGGCTATAATATCCCTTAAGGATTCGAGAAAAGATCTGGTATTACCTGAGTTGTTCGGATTGTTTATTAAAAGGTTATTAACTGGGTTATTAACAGTTATTAACTGTTCTCAGCTGTTTCCAAGGCTGAGTTCTGATAAGAACTGGCTGAAGGTGGCAAAGAGCTAGAATCAGCCAGTTGATTGGAAAGAGGAGCCCTTTGAAGGGGAACAAATTTTTCCTCAAGAGAAATTTCGTGATCTTTTATAATTTGTTTCCAATTGGACATCGTCTCTAGCGACTTTCTTCCTTCGATTGACTTGTTTTTATAATTTTTAGCTATTTTGTTGTAGGGTAAATATTTGTGAATAGATTCAGCAGCTAGTTTAGTGTTATCCTGCAAAACTGGGGATGCAGAATTTTTAGGGGTTTCTAGTAGAGGGAATTCGGTGGTATTAAAAATCTCAGGAGTGGATGGAGCTAGTTTATCAAAAAGAGCAGGATATCTTATTCTAACTTCCACTCTAGATAGGTTTTGCGATGTCATACATTTCTGTATGGCAAACGCTCTTTTTCTTGCCGGACATTCAAGTGAGGTAGCGGTGTGGGAGAAGTGGCAGTTTATACATTTAAGTGTCGTACATGTCTCTTCTCTTGGATAAGAAAGGGAACAATTGCGACACTTCTCTTCAGACTGCTTACAGTGTTGAGCAAAATGCCCAAATCTGAAGCACCTAAAACATTGGCTAAATGGAACATAAGGTTCCACTTTGATCTTTGTATAAAGGAAGTCAATTTCCTCTAGAATCTGGGAGCCTTCAAAAATAATCTTAACCCTGGACGTGGGGACAAATTCTTTGTTTTCATTTTTTCTATTAACTCTAATAATTTCGTGAATAGGCACTGGGGATGAAATAAATTCTTTTAAATCGTCAGTAGTAAATTTAATTGGAATTTGAAAAATGATAACAGTTTTAAAAACGAAATGCTTAAGAATTTTAGGGTCGTAGCCCTCTTTTTTTAAATCAGAATTTAGTAAATCATTAGCTGCTTTAGCTGTCTTGCACTCTGCCTTACAACGCCCGTAGCCTATTTTATTCACTTTTACTATATCTTTAAGTTTAAGCTTAAAAATAGTTGCATTTAGTTCGAGGGCATTAATAGGTTCACGGTTCTCTCTAGTACTGTCACCGTTAGTGAGTTTGTCAATATAAACAATATAAGGACCTTTATGATTGCTTTTATAGCTAAGCGGTACTTGCTGTGGTTTGGAGGAATCGCCGTTGTCATTGTCGTTGATGTTGATGACATTTGTATCCTGCTCGTTGATCAAAGTCTGCTGATTAGCGTTAAGTTCTTCTGACTCCAAGATGTCCATTTTTTCCCGAACTTTTTGAGAAATTTCTGAATCCGATGTTTTTATTTTTTTAATATTAGCCGCATCAGATTGCCCTGGCTGAGTGAGGCATTTTTGACTTAAGGGGATTTCCTCCCGTTGTAATAATATTAAATCCCCCCTTTATGAAATTTTGAAATTCCTCCGTCTATGCAGAATCTTCTTCGATGTTGCAAAGTTGCAACTTTTAAAATGGAAAGTTCTCTCTTTTTTTTTTTTTTGACAGTTTAGGAAAAAAAGTGCTTATATGTGACCAGCCGTCAGAACGTTCCGAATGGAACTGTACAACATAATTTCATAACCTTTTCTCTTAGAGGTCTAAGCTGAGATGCAAATCTTCACCTTCCATCTTATAATAGTATACTCTTACTAATAAACTTACCTAGCTTAACAAATCGTGGGAAAATGCTCGGTGTATTTTTTCTGCATAATCTAATTAACGGGGATGTGGATAGCCAGCATTTAATAACACGCTTAAATTTTAACATTCCTAATACAAGAACTAGAAACTTTAGTCCTCTATTCCTTAGCAATTGTAGTTCGACATATGCACAGCACGACCCTTTTAGGGTCTTATGTTCGAACTGCAATGGTCTCTACTCTATAACATCTCTCTCCTGTCCTTCAAATTAAAATTATAGAATTTTAAATTTCCTTACTAACTCCTCCTAGCTTAATAATTTACAACTAGCGTAATATTTACTAAATATTCGTTTCTCGAGCGCCCCTTGGTCCTCTAAGCTTTATGATGAATACAGAAATGCTAGCTGATGTTCTAATTGATGCACAAGCCATTTATAACTCTGAAAGACCGCGAAAAAAATAAATAAAAATAAAAATTATATCCCCTGAACTATCGCTAGATGTAATAAAGTGCAAAATTATGGAATCTCTTTGACCTTGATTTATCTTTATTTTTAGTTATAATAATCTAGAATAACAGATCATTGTTAATAAATGAATAAAAAAAGAGTGCTTCTTTACGTTAGTTCAGAGTGCTCCTTCACGTTAGTAAAGAGTGCTTCTATACGTTAGTAAATAATGCTTTTAAAATAACGTAAGCGACAAATTGGTTCTCATTCTTCGCCTCGCCAAAATTCATTCTAGCCAATATTCATTTTCCATATCTTTTGTCACATAGTTTTGTTTAATTTCTTTCAGTAAATCTGCAGCATAAATGGGCATAAGGATAAATTATTTCACTTTAGGGTGTCAAACATGCCTGTTTTGGCGCGCGCCCGACGCTCATCGACCGCTCCAGTGTTTTGTTTGGCAAGTATCGATCGCATACGTACACTACTCCCGACGTGTTGTCTTGAACTACTTTACTTACCTAAACAAAATACATAAACACTAATGAATAAAAAATCACAGCGATTCTCAATATACTTTGTGTTTTATAGTTATATAATGTTTTATAGTGTTTTATAATATAGTTTTTATTGACACAGGTTTGGCAAAACATTATGACATGCCAAATTTCATAATCGGCCGACTATATAACTGAACTGAAGCTGCCATATAACTGAACGATCGGAATGACCCAACTTTTGTGTTTTTGAAGATGGAAAGCTGGAACTTGGTACAGATTATATTTTTGGTCAATTAATCCGACCTACCAAATTTTATAACGACCGTTGACTATATCTTATAGCTGTCATATAACCGAACGATCGGAAATGGTTTTTGGTAGAAATACCAACTTTGGTATTTTTCAAGGTAGAAGTTTGGGACTTTTTTTAGATTTTATATTATAATGAATTGGGATATATTATCATATTCTCATAAGGATCGGCCAACTATATCCGATGTTTGCGATATATATCCGGTTTTAACTGCAAGGGTATATCACCTTCGGCTCAGGCCGAAGTTAGCTTTCCTTTCTTGTTATAATAAAAATTGGATCAAAATTTTTATTTTTAATTTTTTTCATAAAAGTTGAAAAATAATTCTTTTCTTAATTATTATTATAAAAATTGAAAATTATATTTAAATTTTTGTCATAAAAGTCAACAAATATCTTTAATTTTATAATTTTTATTTTAAAAATTATAATAATTATTATAATTTTTGTCTTTAAAAGTTCCAAATAACTGTTGCACTGTGTAAATTAACGATAATAACGATAATTTAAAGATTGCGTCCTTGTAATCACGTGAATATTTGGGCAGAATGTTGAGATCAAATCATCTGGCTACTGATCAATAACAGGACGATGATCCTTACGATCCTGACAGCGGTGAACCAAAATGTCCAACGGATCAACACGTTGTAAAAGAAGCTATTTGTAATGTTTATATGTACAAGTTAACTGAAGTTAACCAAGCAGGGGCAATGTCCGATTATTTAAGAGCTCGCTCTGGCCAAACTGCTGACATAGCGTCTGGCCGGAAACCCATACTTTTGTTAGCTTTAAGTTTCAGTTTGTGTCAGAGTCTCATACAATAAAGAGCATAAAACCAATCTCCGGCACTGCCGTTAATTTGTAAATTCATTTGTTCAATTGGTCACCGCGCCTCAAGGGCCGTGACAACGGGGCAAGTGCTCCCATCATAACTCCTGTTACAGGAAGGATCCCCCCCGGCAACCGCCAGGGATCTCAACCACTGCCTATAAGGAGTGGCAACACCCCCCTGCAACCGCAAGGGGAAATCATCTGAACACGTACCTCCTACATCTGCGGCATCACCGACTGCAGCGAGGGATAACCAACAACTACTATATTTACCTACAAATCAATTTATATTTACTGGCGCCCATCGTAAAAGAACCATGTAAGTGAGCACTTTTATTTACACAGTTTTCTAAGTCTGCATGAATTTTTCTTTGTGTATTAAAAAAAAAAAATAAAAAAAAAAAAAAAAGAAAGAAAGACAAGAATAGTAAAATATTGTGCCTTACGCTAATAAAAAACTGCAGCCCCATAAAATTAAAAAAAAAAAAAATTTTAAATAATCTTTATTAGTTGTCTGACGGTTTAGCATTAACATTTTTTTACCTATTATAAAATATTTAAACCATTTCATTTGTGAACCAATTATTGTCCCAATATTGTTTGCATTTTTGTTTTTGTGAATAAATAAATGAATATTCTATATAACATAAAAAGTGCGGAATAAAAATTCCTAACTAAAACCAAAAAATCGCTGGCGGAAAATTTTAAATTTCAATCGGAAATAATTCATATAATCGCGTGTATTTAATTCAGCTTTTATATGTCTTTTTTGTTACACAAGAATTCTTGGTATTAGCCGCGTAGTTTTGGTTATTTATTTTTCTTTTCCGTTTTGTTTCCCCACTCCACTTTCGAGAACACGATACGGCCGCGCATGCAGTGTGGCACTTTGTTGTTTTTGTTGTTTTTTTTCTCTGTTTGCATAAGCGGCGGCTCAGTCCCCGCGCACCCCTCGCCTTACCACTACTTGACACAGCAGTAGCGCAACTTGATGGCGAGCAGATGACGGCCACCATACAGGCGGCCGTTCAACATGCTGTTCAAGAAGCCAATATCGAACACCAGCGCAGAGAAAACGAAATGCGCCTGGCTATACACCGTCTGACCGAACTGGTCAACGAAAGACAAATCGCTCCCGCCCAAGCGGAGGCTCCCCAAATAAAAAAGTATGAGCCTATAGAAATTAGGAACGACATTAGGTGTGACCCTAGACGCCGTCAAGTCCCTCCCCGAATTTTCGGGAGCACAGGAAGCATACGTCTCCTGGAGACAAGCGGCAGTAGCCGCATATTACATTTTCAGAAATTACGAACATAGCTCGCGCCATTATCAGGCGGTTATTATTATTAGGAATAAAATAAGGGGCCCTGCCGATGCCGTACTGTCTTCGTTTGGCACTGTACTAAATTTCGACGCGATTATAAATAGACTCGATTTTACGTACAATGATAAGCGGCAGATGCACGTTATCGAGCAGGAAATGGGTACTCTTAGGCAGGGAAATATGACCTTTCTCCAATACTACGACGAGGTCGAGAAAAAACTCACCTTGCTCACCAACAAAGCTACCATGTCGTACGAAGCCTCGGCGGCAAAAGTTTTGTGTGACAAATTCCGGGATGACGCACTCCGAGTATTTATCTCGGGGCTTAAGCGCAGCCTCACGGATGTCCTTTTCTCGGCAAAACCGAAAGATATGCCTTCAGCTCTCGCTTTGGCACAAGAAGTGGAATCCAACCACGAAAGATACTCCTTCGCGGCTTCTTTTGCCAAAAGCCAAGAGGATAAAGATAGGAAACAGCACCCGAAAGCGCAAGAGTACCGACAGGCCTCTGCGCAGACAAATGCACAAACAAATGCTGGAAAAAATCCGTACTACGTCAAACAACACAAGGCGCAAGTACACTCCGCCCCACACAGTGGAGGCGCTCCTGAACCCATGGACATCGACCCATCGCTGTCCAAAATGCTTAGGCCATCCCAGGCCCCGGCGTACCAAAACAGGAAGCCGGCTGAGTCCGATCGATCTGCCCCACACAAAAGGCAGAGGGTTAATCACGTCGCGCAGAGCGCGAGCGAAACTGGGAACAAATATGCCGCCGCAGCTTCAAGCGCGGCCCAGGAAATTGACGACGACGCTATTAATGATTACGATTCGGACGTCAATAAGTTTTTAGGGGAAAGTCCCTGCTACCCGTCATCAGACGAAGAGTAGCAGGTGTAGAAATGAAGCTTTTAATAGACACGGGCGCGTCAAAAAATTTCATCCGTCCATACGAGGGATTGAAAGGCGTCCGCCCAGTAGATTCGCCATTCTCGGTACATTCCATCCATGGCGTCACCACAATAACAAAAAAATGCTTTGTTTCCATGTTTAACTTGAAGGCTACGTTCTTCATTCTACCAGATTTGTCCTCCTTTGATGCCATCATCGGACTTGACCTGCTAAAACAAGCAGGGGCATCACTTAACCTAGCTTCCGGGCACCTCAGATGGGGCACCGAGACGGAAAAGCTAGAGTTCCAATCATGTCCCAATGTAAATTTCACTGAGGTGGACTGCTCTAGCGCACCACCTTTGGTCAGAAAAGCATTTTCAAAAATGCTAAGCGACAGGAAAAACGCCTTCGCAAGCCCAAATGAGGCGTTACCTTACAACACGTCTGTGGTAGCCACCATCAGGACGGTCGATGAGGAGCCCATTTATGCCAGACCCTATCCGTATCCGATGGGAGCGGCAGATTTCGTCAATGACGAAATCCAAGACCTTCTAAAAAACGGCATAATCTAGAAGTCGAGATCCCCCTACAATAACCCAATATGGGTAGTAGACAAAAAGGGCACCGACGAGGCTGGAAACCGTAAAATGCGGCTAGTTTTAGACTTTCGAAAATTGAACGAGAGGACAATACCGGATCGCTACCCTATGCCAATTATCCCTATGATAATAGGGAATTTAGGCAAAGCCAAATACTTTACAACGCTCGATTTAAAGTCCGGCTACCACCAAATTATTCTGGCAGAACGTGACCGTGAGAAAACTTCCTTTTCCGTAAACGGGGGAAAATACGAGTTCCGTCGACTGCCATTCGGGTTAAGAAATGCTGCCAGCATCTTCCAAAGAACCATCGACGACGTACTGCGAGAACAGATTGGCAAATTTTGCTACGTCTATGTCGATGATGTTATCGTCTTCTCAGAGGACGAAAACGCCCACATACGACACGTGGATTGGGTTCAAAAGAGCCTACACGACGCTAACATGAGAGTGTCAGCGCAGAAATCGGTCTTCTTCAAAAAAAGCGTAAAATTTTTGGGGTTTGTAGTCACCAACGAGGGGACCACGACAGACCCGGAAAAGGTCAGGGCCATTAAAGAATTCCCTGAGCCCAAAAACGTTTTCGAAGTAAGATCATTCATGGGCTTGGCTGGCTATTATAGATGCTTTATTAAAGATTTTGCATCAATAGCTAAGCCCATTTCGAGCATCATAAAAGGGGAGCTCGGAAATGTCAGCAGACACAGATCCAGAAGCATCCAGGTACAGTTTACCGAGCCGCAACGGCAAGCTTTTGAAAAGCTACGTAACATCCTGGCCTCTGAGGATGTCATCCTCAGGTACCCCGACTATAAAAAGGCGTTTGATCTAACGACAGATGCCTCAGCATATGGCATTGGCGCAGTGCTTTCACAAGAGGGGCGCCCCATCACTATGATCTCTAGGACCTTAAAGGACAGAGAAGTTAACTACGCTACCAACGAAAGGGAGCTGTTAGCTATAGTTTGGGCGCTAGAGAACCTGCGCCACTACCTTTATGGGGTCAAAGATTTAAACATCTACACTGACCACCAACCGCTGACCTACGCGGTATCGGATTCCAATCCGAATACAAAAATTAAA
This sequence comes from Drosophila parabipectinata, assembly GCA_018153455.1. Lineage (NCBI taxonomy): Eukaryota > Metazoa > Arthropoda > Insecta > Diptera > Drosophilidae > Drosophila > Drosophila parabipectinata. The sequence continues at coordinate 216,409 of JAECYA010000037.1, read as the reverse complement.
AGATGGAAAGAACGCATCGATGAGTGTGGTGCCAAAGTCCATTACATGCCTGGCAAGGCCAACTTAGTTGCAGATGCCCTCTCGAGGCAACAACTCAACGTTGTAGAAGAAGAAGAGGCATTCTCAAGCGCGGCCACAATTCACAGTGAGCTGTCGCTTACCCACACAATTCAATCCACGGACAAGCCCCTCAATTGCTTTCAAAACCAGATAATTCTGGAGGAAGCACGCTCTCCGTCAAAGCGGAACTTCGTTCTCTTTGGAAACAAGAGACGGCATATTATTGACTTCAACCATAATAGCAACCATAATAGTTCCTAAAGGTGTAAACGTCATTCATTGCGATCTGCATACGCTCGCAGTGATACAGGACAAACTAATCAGACAATTCCCTGCCACTAGATTCTGGCACTGCAAAAACCGAGTAACGGACATTTTTGCAGTTGATGAAAGGCGGGAAATTCTTACTGTCGAGCACAACAGAGCTCACAGATCTGCCCAAGAAAACGTGAAGCAGGTACTCTCCGAGTACTACTTCCCGAAAATGGCCAAGCTAGCGAACGAAATAGTCATTTCGTGCAAGACCTGCGCCAAGGCAAAATACGACAGGCATCCGAAAAAACAAGAGCTTGGCGAAACACCAATCCCATCTCAAATAGGAGAAATGCTACACATAGACATCTTCTCCACGGATAAAAAGTATTTCCTTACGTGCATGGACGAATTCTCGAAATTTGCCGTAGTCCAACCAGTTCCCTCTAGGACCATAGAGGATCTCAAACCAGCATTACTACAGCTGATGAATATTTTCCCTAAGGCCAAGGTCGTATATTGCGACAACGAACCATCGTTGAACTCGCACACCATCGTGACCATGCTGGAAAACCATTTCGGCGTTAGCATCTCAAATGCTCCGCCCCTACACAGTGTCTCCAATGGACAAGTGGAGCGTTTCCACAGCACTTTGGTAGAGCTTGCTAGATGTTTTAAAATCGATAAAGGCATCAGCGATACCGTAGAGCTGATACTTCTGGCCACTGCCAGATATAACAAGTCCATCCATTCGGTCATCAACAAGAGACCGGCTGACGTGGTTCAGGCACAATCAAGTGAGCCACAATATGAAATTCAAGATAAAATTAAACTCGCCCAAGACAAGCTCCGGGACAGAGAAAACGCTTCCCGTCAAAATAGAGTATTCGAGGTTGGCGAGAAAGTCCTAGTGAAGTCCAACAGACGCCTAGGCAACAAACTCTCACCATTATGTGAAGAGAAAACCGTTGAAGCGGACATGGGGACCACAGTCCTCATTAAGGGGAGGGTGGTCCACAAAGACAACCTTAGGTAGGCCGAGCGCGACCATGTTATCGCTCGCCTGATAATCTCACTTTTCTTATCTTTTTTATTATCTTTTTTCTAGCCACTAGGCATAAGTTTTGCGCCCTTTATTATTTTAATCATGCTTTGGTGGTGGGCTACCCAACTTCAACAAAATTCATAACACATCAAAATTACAGGTTTTCAACCATATCCCTGATTCTCCTTTTGGCCACAACTTCGGCACGCGTCACGGACTATTCCAAAGCCAAATATATCCCCATCGTTGATGGGCGAATCCTGATATGGGAGGAATTTGCCTTTGTAAAGCACTCGGCAAATCTCTCGGAATATAGGCGCGTCATCGAAGAAACTAATGGGATGACCGTCATGTTCCCGCAATCCCACATGCAGAAACTCCTGGTTGTTGACGTCGCCCACCTACGCGACATGCTCGACTCTTTGAGCGTCCACCATAGAGTAGCAAGAAGTTTAGACTTCTTAGGGACTGCGCTAAAGGTGGTGGCAGGAACGCCGGACGCAGAAGATTTTGAAAAATTAAATTTAATCAATTCCAATTAACAAATGCAAATAATAGGCAGATTAATATTAACAACAAAGTACAATTTCAAATCAATAAAATTTCCGCTACCGTCAACCAACTTCTGAGGTCAGCAAAAAAGTCCCAAATTGATACTGGGCACCTATTCGAGATGCTTTTAACTCGAAATAGGATGATAGCAATGGAGCTACAGGGTTTGATGCTAGCAGTGGCACTTGCCAAAGTTAATATTGTTAGCCCCAGCATCCTAGATCATGCAGACCTGGAAGGTGTGTGGATGGAAGAGCCCACCGAGACCGCGATTAGGGATGTTTTGTCCGTATCGTCCGTTAAGATCTTACAGTCCGATAACATATTACATTTTATTATTAAGTTTCCAAAGATAAAGTCGGCCTGCAGCAAGATTACCGTTTTCCCAGTGTCACATCACGACACCATGCTCAGGCTGGAGGATAACGTCATTGCCGAATGCAACAGTGAGATCCACACCGTGGAAAAGTGCTCCCCGACATCAGGAGCTACATTTTGCCGATTGGCTCGCAGAAGATCATGCGCCCAAGAGCTTCACGCTGGAGGCACGGCGCATTGCGAGATCCAGCAAAGCGATTTACATCCCATCACTTATGTTGATGAAGGAATAGTAATTGTGAATGATCGCTCGGCTCACGTGTGTGTGGACAATGGCACCTGTGCCCATATAAAAGGCACATTTCTCATCACGTTTGAAAAGAGTGCCATGGTCAATGAAACCCGATTGGTCAATCATGACACGGCCCAGAAGAGGGCTCCAGGAGTGGCCAGCTCACCTTCCCTGAACATCACCATGGAACGTGACGTTCTTAGCCTTCCATACCTTCACCTACTGAGTGAACGTAATCTGGAGCACATCAAAGAGTTCGGGAAGGAAATTAATCACCAGCGACTACATCAGTTGGTGTTCATAGCGGGAGCAATATGCTGCGCTTTAATTTGCATCGGCTTGACCTATCGGCGAGTCACTCAGGCCCGAAAAACCGCGGCCCAGCTGAAGGAGATGATTGCCCAAATAGGGTCGGCCGAGGGCGGCCTCATTCTTGAGGGGGGAGTAGTTAACTGAAGTTAACCAAGCAGCGGCAATGTCCGATTATTTAAGAGCTCGCTCTGGCCAAACTGCTGACATAGCGTCTGGCCGGAATCCCATGCATAGCGGCAAGCACTGCACATTTGCGTGGCCGCTATGAAATACTTTTTGTTAGCTTTAAGTTTCAGTTTGTGTCAGAGTCTTATACAATAAAGAGCATAAAACCAATCTCCGGCACTGCCGTTAATTTGTAAATTCATTTGTTCAATTGGTCACCGCGCCTCAAGGGCCGTGACAACGGGGCAAGTGCTCCCATCATAACTCCTGTTACAGGAAGGATCCCCCCCGGCAACCGCCAGGGATCTCAACCACTGCCTATAAGGAGTGGCAACACCCCCCCTGCAACCGCACGGGGAAATCATCTGAACACGTACCTCCTATATCTGCGGCATCACCGACTGCAGCGAGGGATAACCAACAACTACTATATTTACCTACAAATCAATTTATATTTACTTACATATATATAACTAGCAACCCCGGCAAACGTTCTTCATTTAATTTTCATTTATTTTGATTAATAAATATTTTCCAGTTGTTCCAGTACATCCAGTATTTTTACGTACAACAACGTTCTCATCGACTCACCCAAAGCATTTGAACGCGCATTTTCTTCGTCAGTTTTACTCTTTCAACATTACGACCCAGTTGCGATGATTTTAAGCAGGCATTAATTTAATTAGCTTACGTTGAACTTGGAATAACGGGAAGAGTTTGTCTGCTATCACCTAAAAGGATTAACAAAGAGCCGCCAAATAGTTTATATATCCCTAATTGTCCAATCCAACGCCTCAAGCGATTGATTACGTGCCATAGTGCATTTATCCCAAATAATTATTTTACATTGTTTCAGCACTATGCCCATAGACGATTGTTTTTTTTATGTTGCACACTGCATCTGGATTATTTTGAATGTTCAATGGCAGCTTAAGTTCTGAATAAGCTTTTCTGCCCCCATCTCATAAAGTTGCTTCAATGCCAAAAGATGCAATGGCCAATGCGATGCTATTTTTTAAATCGTAGAGAAATTTTGCCAATTCCACCCGGTGCATAAAAAAAAATGCTCCTGGTCCTACCGCATCTGCGAGCATAATGCAGTCATAAATAATTTTTTGTTCGTTTTTAAGTAGTGGAACATTGCAACTAACAATGTCTGTCATTTCTACAGTATCATACTGTAGTCACGATTTATACCTGTGATGTGTAAAAACGATGTCATTTGGAAGCATGAATTGAAAGTACAAATTGACTTTAAGGAACCTAGTAGAACCTGTATCTGTACCGAGGAGTATGACCCGCAATGGTTTAGGTGGTTTTTTAAATTGGGGAAGTTGTACTTTTTCTGATGAGCGTTCAGGAATACAGGTATTTTTTTCCAAAGTACAAATAATCACTTTGGAATAAATACAATATTCAACATCAGGCTCGTACTGGAAAGCTAGTCGAAGAAATGGTCCTGATGTAAATCCTCCTAATGTAAATCCAATTGCACTTTCTTGTCATTGCAGACTGTAGATAAGTCGTCGGCAGGGCCCTTTTTTTAGGGCAGTGCACAGTGGTCCAGCCCGTAGGCCAAAAATAAAGAAACCAAAGTCCAAATTTTGACTTTAAATGTACCAATTCTTATTTATAATTGGTCTAGCTATTTGAATTTATTCATCTTTTTGTTTTAATCTGTTTGTCCGCTTCAAGAATAGCATCGAAAGTGATAGCATGATATTCATTGTGTATTGCAGCGTAAGCAACGTGCAAGTGAAGCTCTCCGCAAAAAGCTTATTAAACATTTTTAAAACAAGTGTTTGTGCCATGGAAGTTATTAATATTTTAAAGAAAGGTATTAACTTTCTTTTTACAATAAAAAGTATATGTAGTATTTGTTGTGTTTTGTGTAAATCATTGTTGTATTTAGTACATAATTGTGAACGTTCTTAGTTTGTCTTTTCTGTGTTTGGTTAGAGTTTTAGTTGTGATGGCACTCTTTGGCATTCACAAATCTTTTTGTATAATATTCTTAAGCATTTTAAGAATATAAGAAAGTTTAGTTCAAGTGCCGTAAGGTGCCGTGCGGCTTACAAATTACAAAAAGGTAACCTAACCTCAATTTGAAAAAACCGGATATATATCGGAAGAATCAGATATAGTTCGCCGATCCTTATGAAAATATCATAATTAAACCAATCTATTACAATACAAAATCTAAAAAAAAAGTCTAAACTTCTATCTTCAAAAACACCGAAGTTGGTATTTCTACCAAAACCATTTCCGATCATTCAGTTATATGACAGCTATAAGATATAGTCGGCCGATCCCTATGAAATTAGGTTAGGTAGGTTGGATCAACTGACCAAAAATAGAATCTGTACGAAGTTTCAACTATCTATCTTAAAAAGCACAAAAGTTGGGTCATTTCCGATCAAACATTTATATGGCAGCTATAGGATATAGTCGGCTGATCCTTGTGAAATTTGGTAGGTCGTATTATTTTATCAAATATAGCACTCGTACAAAAACTGATACTGAAAAACTGAAACTGATACTTCTAGTTGAGGTAGGGCCTGGAAACTTGGCACAAAATATTTATATTTTTATTCTAAAATAATATGTTAAAATCAGCCAGATCGGCAAACTATATCATATAGCTGCCATATAACTGATTGATCGGAAATGGTATAACTTTGGTGTTTTTAGAGTTAGAGAGTTAAAATTTGACACGAGAGCTATTTTTGGCAAACCATTACGACATGCCAAATTTAATTAGGATCGGCCGACTGTATCCTATAGCTGCCATATAACTGAACGATCGGAAATGGTACTTGGTAGAAATATCAACTTTCGTATTTTTAAAGATAGAAGCTTGGGACTTTTTTTTAGATCTTTAATTCTAATTAATTGATTTTATTATGATGTAATCATAAGGATCGACCAACTATATCCGATGTTTGCGATATATATCTATATCTATATATATCTATATATCTATATATATATATATATCTATATATATATATATAGTTAGCTTTCCTTTCTTGTTTTTATAAAAATTGAAAAATAATTCTTATTCTTAATCATGATTATAAAAATCGAAAATAAGAGTTATATTTCAATTTTATCAATAGAAATTGAAAAAAAAGTATATTTTGTTTCTGGATTCACCGTTAAAAAATGGTATATGTGTCCTTTTCCCACTCCCCACAAAGGCTTTTTTGTCGTTAAATTTTTTTGAACTCATAAGTCTTATTTGCAGTCCCTGTCCAAGACCCAACATGCTTCCCGAATGGAACTTACGGAATTTAAACATCAACTAAAAGGGGATTCAAGCGCTGTTTATTATTTTTATTTTTATTTTATTTTATTTTTTTTTATCGGTCTTTCAGAATTTGGAAATAGCTTGTGCATCAATAAGAGCATCAGCTAGCATTCCTGTATTCATCATAAAGCTTAGAGGCCCAGACGACCGAGGGGCGCTCAAGAAACGATTTGTTAGAATATATTAAGTTATTTGTTAATTATTAAGCTAAGAGGAGTTAGTAAGGAAATTTAAAATTCTATATTTTAAGTTTGAGGGACAGGAAAGAGATGTTATAGAGTAGAGACCATTGTAGTTCTAACATAATACCCTAAAAGGGTCATGCAGTGCATATGTCAAACTACAACGGCTAAGGAGCAGAGGACTAAAGTTTCGAGTCCTTCTGTTAGGAATATTAAAATTTAAGCGTGTTAGTAAATGCTGGCTATCTACATCCCCGTTAATAAGGTTATGCAGAAAAACTACACCGTACACCGTTTTGTACGGATTCTATGCGGTCCTGATGTACTCCATATTGGGGACTCCAGACACATGAACCGTACTCCAGTATAGGACGGACCAAAGAAATGAATAGTGTTTTGGTTATATAGGGGTCATTAAATTCTTTTGACCACCTTTTGATAAAACCAAGGACTCCTTTAGCCTTATTAACCATTAAGGAAATATGGTCGGCAAATTTAAGTTTGATGTCTAATAGGATGCCGAGATCATTAACCTGGGTTAATTTTTCTAAGGCAATCCCATTAATAGAATAAGTAGCTTGCAGAGGGCAAGAACGATAAAAGGACATATGTTTGCATTTAGATCCATTAAGTATTAGATCATTAGCTAAACACCATTTTTGAAAGTTATCAAGGTCAGACTGAAGACTGCATTGGGCAGAGATGGATTTGTACTAAAGACAAAGCTTTAAATCATCTGCATACATAAGAACTAGAGAGTTCGTTAAAGCAGGGGGCAAGTCGTTTATAAAAAGCGTAAATAATAACGGGCCAAGATGACTTCCTTGAGGGACGCCGGATGTAGCACGGACCAGACGGGACTGTATGTTTTTAAATAAGACTCTTTGTCCTTCCATCTAAATAGCTGGAGATCCACGTTAAGAGGTCTTTAGGAAAACCCAGCATATTCAGTTTACTCAACAAGAGTGAGTGATTAACTGAACCAAATGCTTTGCTGAAGTCTGTGTTAATTACATCGGTTTGATACAAAAGCCATCTATGACAAAGGATGTCAACTCCAGTAAATTTGTGGTGGTGGAGCGACGCTTAATAAAGCCATGCTGACAAGGAGTGATAATCGAAGAGCATAGGTGTTGCAAGTGAGGGGAAATTAATTTTTCAAATAACTTTGGAATTGCCGACAACTTAGAGATGCCTCTGTAGTTGGCAGCCTCGGACTTTTTCCCCTTTTTATGTAGGGGAATTATAAATGATTCCTTCCACTTAAGGGGAAAAATCGAGGTTTCTAAAGATATGTTGAAAAGTCTTTGAAGAGGTTTGCACAGAGCCCTGGCGCAGTATTTTAGCACACAGCCTGGTACTCAATCGGGGCCTGGCGAATAAATGGGTTTGACGCTTAAAAGACCAGATAATAAGTTTTTCTCAGAAAAAAACGGACAGAAAATAAGATTTGCTGCTTGAATGTTATATGCATAAGGCTGATCTGTCAATTTAGGAGGAGAACATGTTGTTTGAAAAAATTCTGCGAATATATCGGCAATGGCCTGATCAGAGGTCGCAGATGAATTTTTAAACGTAAGCAGTGGTGGGAAAAATACATGTTTACACGTTGTGTTTACAAAATTATAAAATTGCTTCGGCTCCTGAGTTAATTGTAACCGGCAGCGGCGAATATAATTCCTATAACATTCAGCGTTATGCACGATAAAATTTAACCGAGCTAGTAGATATCTTGAGAAATCAATACTACTGCAGGATTTTTAATATTTTAGTAAGAGCCTATTTGTAAACCAAGGAGGATTTGTTGAAGCGGACGGATATTTCCATGGCACAAAGGAGTCAAAAAATGTATTTAAAGTACAGTAAAATGTTTCTAAGGTGACATTAAGATCGGTGCATGCCAGAATATCAGACTAATCATATGTATCAATAAGACTATTAAGTTTTTGAAAATCAGCATTACGGAAACAGCGAATCTTATTTACCACACATGGAGACATCTGATCGATACCAGGAATGGTTTCGATTGAGACTTCCGGCGTGGGGTGATATAGATCCTCTGGGGTTGAAAGTGGGAAAACTCTGGAGAGAGCGGAACCATCAGGATCAGATACAAAAATAAGTCTAAAAGCCGACCTAACGAATTTCTAACATGGTTAATTTGACCTAGGGAAATGTCAAACATGCCCGCGGTGAAGTCATGGTGCGTGATAAGTGACAAAGATGGTGAGTTATCGACGTTGGACCACTTTAATTCTGGGATATTAAAGTCGCCCACAGCGACGAACTGGTCACGATCAATCATAAAATTAAAAACGGATTGAGTAGCGGACAAATGCTGCCAATGTGTAAACGGTATATATGAACATGTAATGTATAAAGATTTCGCTGTCAAAATGATTTAAATGCAAATAAGTTCTATTTCACCAAACTCTTGTGATTTCACCTTTTCAGAATCAAGAGTGGAGTCTACCGATATGAGGACTCCACCCCCCTTCGCTGAGGTCGATCCCTTCTAAAAGTGGTGTACTTACTTGGAAAAACTTCGGAGCTAAAGATCTCCGGCTTTAACCAAGTTTCTGTAAAGGCTATAATATGGGATGCAAAGAAAGAACTATCAGAATATGGTTTTGGGAGTTTGCTACATAGCCTCCCAGTATTCTGATAGAGAAGTGTTACTGACGATACTAGTTTTTTGGGTTTCAAAATTAATTCACCGGTTTACCAATATTTATCATAAACGCAGTGCGCCCAAAAAAATACGACCGTTCGATTAAGAGGAAGAAAGAGAGTTGTAATTTTTTAAAATAACGTGAAATTGATCGTGTTCAAATGATCGTGCGATCGTGATAGTTTTCGTGTGAAATGGATCGGGTAAAAAAAAAACCATGAGCCAACGGGTACAACAGGGGGACCTACACGCAAGCAATTGCGTGCCGTGTAATATGCACATATATAGAAACACATATGTTGACCACCCACTGTACAAAGAGTACTTCAAGGGCACACACTGTAGTATTTATGTTAGTTTATGTTATTTGAAACCTGGGTCATAAACCTTAAGTGGCCGAATTTCCAAATGCTCGCTGTGCCTTAGCCGCACGCCGAAACTGCATATGCAGCGTAAATGTAATATGAACAAAGCTATGTTCTATGTGCATAAAAACCTCCGCTTAAGCGATTAGCTATATATTTAATAATATATAACCATCTCTCTGCCGCCGCTGTTGGCAGCGCAGCTTCGAGACCTAGACTTCCCAACTCCTAGAAAATATTTTAAAGGAGAAGAACCTTTTGGGAGCTCGGAGCGGCAACAACGGGTGCTCCAGAAAATAAGTCAAAACAAATAAAGAACTAAAAAGAAATATTAAACTAACCGACCTATAACCAACTGGATGGGATCCCCCTGGACGACGTTTAACATTACATGGCGACCGTGACAGCGATGGAAAAAGGACATCCAAGGACAAAGACCTAGGAGTACGAGAAGAAAAAAAAGAGACGTCTACAGTAAGTAGAGTGAGATGTATGCAAAGAGAAGTGGCGTGGTTAGAAGAATAAAAGCCAAGAAGGCTGAGCTACTTAAGCTGTTGAATAGCGGAAAGTTAAGCTGGAACAGCTCGGTAAGGATTCATGCCAAAGTTGAGCACTTGAAAAACCTGCTCGAAAAAAGAAAAACTGAAACCACGGCCACGCACACATCCCTTACGCGGTTATTAAAAACATTGCAACGACCAACAAAAAGACTCTTCTACCGCCGAAAAAAGAGATACCGAGGTTGGAGAAAAAGTGCCCGAACGACCCTGCAGTCTACCCTGCAGTCTACCCTGCAGTCTACTGCAGACCCTGCAGAACAACTGCTCTACTCGCCGTACTGCGAGTTTACCTGCGGATAGAAGACCGCCAGCGCTTCCTAGAGCGCAAACTTTTATCCTTGACAAGCACCTGTGAAGCCAGCACCGGTGCCCCATCAAAGATACAACAGCCTGCAGGCAGCACCAACCCGCCTGACGACCAAGGAGGGAGAACGGCAGAGCTTCCTAGAGCGCACATCGTATTTTTTTACTTTACCCAATCCACAGCGATGCATATTTTTTTATATATATATAATAATTGTAAATGGAGCGATATTAATGTTGCCCAATTAGCGTGTGGCCTGAAAACCATATAAAAACTAGGCAGGTTTCTTTATGTTAAAAAAATAATATAGGGCAAGAAAAAAATAATTTAATAATATGGCCAAATAATGCAATTTTCATATAGAGACATTACACTTTTACGCAAAGAAAAACTCCAAAGAAACTTAAAAAATAAATGAGCCGAAATAAATGGCAAATTAATAATAAATTGAATTACACAATCAAATTAAGGAAAAACATATTAACGAATGAGAAGACACCAAAAATGGGGTTAGTAGATGTAAAGCAGGTGGACTCCACTGCTAATGTAATAAATAAAGTTGAATCCAAAACAATTGATGTAGAGCTAACGAACATCTTATTATTAATAATTGTATTAATTATGAGCGCATATATCTTGTATAAGGCTTATATATTTCACAACAAATGTATATCTAAAAGCAGGCCCGATGAGAGTGGGGGTCAGCCGGATAATTGTCCCGGGGCCCGCAATTTACAGGGGCCCGGCAGCGGGGTCAAATTTTTTAGATGGCCAAAATTGAGAAAGAAAAATATGAATGTTTAATTAGAATGAATAAATATTGAAAATGATATTGGTTGATCTCACTAAAAAGACATTTTATATTAACAAAACTAATTTACAAACGTCATTTATATAGCGAACAGATTACAATTTTTAGCAATTCGCTCGAGTGATTCAGCGTGATACTCGTGAGAGCATCCTCATGAAAATTACTGACCCATGTCATGGCGGCGCTCATGCTCAGCAAAATATCGATTCATGGACGCCACCATTAACTAATTTTTCATTGGTTTCGGACAGGGGCCGCCATTTGCATTTTCATATAGTTCTCAGTGGTCGTTACAAGGGAGTTCAGAGTCACCTCCTCAGAGATAATTCACTTGCAAAGTTTTCACCTTGTGGTTTGCACAGTCTGAATCTAAGTGGCGTTGAAGCCGCGGAATGCTGTCCAGAAGTCATAAATTTCTTTGGAAGTATTCACAAATTATACAACATATTCAGCTCGAGTCCTCAAAGGTGGTCGAATCTGAAAAACAATATTGGATGCTCTCCGCACAGCATGTCCACCACTCGTTGGTCTCCTCGAGTAGATTGTGTGAAGCCATTTGCTGCTCACATGCCTGGGTTGCTGAAGGCCATTGACGATATTAGCTGTTTAAATCTAACTCCTGAAACAAGGACTGATCTGCAAGGTCTTAAAACATACATGAAGTATTTTGAGTGTACTCTTTTGGCTTCCATTTGGTTCAAAGTCCTAACAGCTATAAACCATCGAAATCTTGTTCTCCAGGCAAGGAATACATCATTGGTTGTGGAGACTGCAAACATTGAAAGTCTCATTGGTGAATTGAAAGCATTGAGGGATCAGTGGCCAGTCATTCTTCGTGAATGGGAAATTGTTGCTGTAAATGGTAATTTTTCGGACACATTTCAAGAGAAGAGACGTAAAATGAGAAAGCGCCAGTTTGATGAGTCGACTCTAGATGTAGCTATCCCAACTCCAGAGATTCAGTTTAAACAAGGAAGATTTTATGTTGTTTTGGACTGCTTGATAGGCAACATGGCCAGACTTTTCGATGGTTTAAACGCCATTGAAGTCAAATTTGGTTTTTTCTGGAGATACCGAAAACTCAATCAACAGGATCTGAGACAACAAGCACGATCATTTTGTGAGACCTATCATTGAGATGTCTCTATCGACTTAATCGAAGAAATCATCCATCTGAAGGCAATTCATGAAGCAAATTTAGGACCCGATATTCTTCCACCCTTACAACTACTGAATGAACTTCATAAAGTAAAGATGGAAGCTCTGTTCCCTAACATCTGCATCTCACTAAGAATATACTGTACGATTCCCGTTAGTGTAGATGAAGGTGAACGTTCATTCAGTCTCTTAGTTCGAATAAGAAATTTCTTGCGTTGTACCATGAGTCAAAAACGTCTAACAAACCTTGGCACGCTAACACTCGAAGCCCGTAACACACTAGCCCGTAATCTCGATTTCAATGCAATCATTTCGATGTTCGCTGAACAGAAAGCTCGTAGGGTTTTTTTGGATAAATTAGTTTTCACTACTCTAGTCGTCAGTTAGTCGTTTATATTGAATCAATCTACCAAAGGAGATATTCATATTCATTCATATTCAGAAACGTTCTGATATGTAAATAAACGGACTATAAATATCGGAACCACCCAGGTGATTTTATTAGTAACCGTCTCAAAATGTAATTTTTATCTTTATCATCCAACTAGGCTGTAATGTGCAACGCTTCAATGTAATTTAAATGAGAGACGAAAACGAAAAAGGGCCCGTGAGGAATCCATGCCCCGGGCCCGACATAACTCTCGACGGCCCTGTCTAAAAGAGCCATAAACAGAAAGAAAGCGACTACAATACTACGCCCGACTACTTCGGGCGGAGCCGAAGTTGATATACCCTTGCAGCTAAAACCCGGTATTATGTCGCAAACATCGGATATAGTTGTTTTGCGGTCCTTATGATTACATCATAATAAAACCAATTAATTACAATAAAAATCTAAAAAAAAGTCCCAAGCTTTTATCTTCAAAAACACGAAATTTGGGTCATTTCCGATCGTTCAGTTATATGGCAGCTATAAGATATAGTCGGCCGATCCTTATAAAATTTGGCATGTCGCATTATTTTGCCAAAAATAGCTCTCATGTAAAATTTGAACTCTCTAACTCTAAAAACACCAAAGTTATACCATTTCCGATCAATCAGTTATATGGCAGCTATAAGATATAGTCGGCCGATCCTTATGAAATTTGGCATGTCTTAATGTGTTGCCAAAAATAGCTCTCGTGTTTTTAAAGATAGAAAGGTGGAATTTAGTACAGATTCTATTTTTGGTTATTTGATCCAACCTACCAAATTTCATTAGGATCGGCAGAATATATCCAATAGCTGCCATATAACTGAACGATCGGAAATGACCCAACTTTCGTGTTTTTGAAGATAGAAAGGTGGAATTTAGTACAGATTCTATTTTTGGTTATTTGATCCAACCTACCAAATTTCATTAGGATCTGCAGACTATATCCTATGGCTGCCATATAACTGAACGATCGGAAATGACCCAACTTTTGTGTTTTTGAAGATAGAAGTTTGGGACATTTTTAGGTTTTGTATTATAATAAATTGGGTTATATTATCATATTCTTATAAAGATCGGCCAACTATATCAGGTGTTTGCGATATATATCCGGTTTTAACTGCAAGGGTATATAAACTTCGGCTCCGCCCGAAGTTAGCTTTCCTTTCTTGTTTTATAAAGTAATAAGCTTAATCTATTTTTATGTCTAACAAAATAAAAATGAAACAAAAATAAATGAATATAACCCTGTCCAAGAAAATATCCCGATAATATTATATCCGTAATCCATTAGATAATGGAATGGAAGGAAATTTATGAAAGATTGCATGGTATAAAAATTGATTATGAAAAATCTTATAAGTCATTATCGAGGCCTAGGCCAGCACAGATAAACACTGTGAATGAGCATGCAGAAATATTAGTAAACCGCTTCAATACCACGCGTACACTGATACATGACCAAAGAGACAGGCTAGACAAAGCCCATTGGTCTCAGATGTCAAAATATCTGAATAAATTAAGAGACAATCTCATATTTATAAAGCAAAGGTACGACCTATCAATTTCAATTTCGGAACCCGAAATTGAGGAAAAAGATATAAACAATCTTATAATTCCGGCAATCCTTATTCAATCTGAATTGTCAGACCAGGGTACACCGACTCAGATTTAGACAACAGCATTTTGGAAGTAGAACCTACCGTAATGGCTGACGAAACAATTGCCCAAAGGGCATACATTAGGGAAATATCGAGTGCCATCCCAGAATTGAACGAGCAAAGGTTACACCTGCAAAGATTTATAACAGCTTTGAGGTTATTCAACCTAACGAAAGGCATATTTGAAGCTTTGGCTGTAGAAGTTATTAAATCCAAAATAGTTGGATCCACTTTGTACAGAGTCTAAAGCAAAACGACTATAGAAGCAATAATTAAAAAACTGCAAGATACTATAGTCGGAGAAACATCTGACGTGATTAAAGCCAAAATGGCAAAAACCGGCCAGAAAGGAAAAACGGCAGAAAAGTTTACAACAGAGATAGATAATCTACGGGAGCTTCGTATATTGATGAAGGTCTATCGGCCGAGCACGCTGACAAATTCAGCACCAAGGAGGCCATCTCCACAATGGTTAAAAATTGTGAGCATGGCCGACTTCAAACAATATTGGAAGCAAGTAGTTTTGCAACAATGAATGAAGCCGTCACGAAGTACATACATACTATCGCGGCGGACATGGCCGTGGTGGCCGTAATAATAACCATAATAATAATGGCAATAACAACAATAACAATAACGTCAGGGTAGTCCATACAGATTCGGGAAACTCCCAGACGCCTTTAGCTACACAACAGTAAGAAACACCAAAGTTCACATCATAAACCTCAGTGAAAGTACATTTGTTAGTATCACAAACGTAGCAACAGGAAAATAATTAGTTTTTCTATTACATACAGGTGCGAAAATTTCCATATCAAAGAAAAATTCTGATGCTTTTACAAAACATCAAAAATCATCAAATAATAAACATACAGGGTATAAGTCAAGAAGTTACCAAATCAAAAGGTTTAACTTCTATTGAAATTCAAACTTCTAAATACATAATTCCACATGATTTCCATATTGTAAATTTGCAATTCGCTATTCCATGTGATGGAATACTAGAAATCGATTTTATTAAAAAATGCAACTGTCAATTAGACTTCAAGCCGTCTGAAGACTGGCTTATAATAAGACCAAATAACCTCCAATATCCTATTTATGTTCCAATAACATATAGCTCTGGCAATAACTCTCTAACTCTGCCAGCAAGATCCTAAGTCGTCCGAAAAATTGAAATTAATTCAGAAAATGCCAGTGTATTAATTCCGTATCAAGAAGTTCAGCATGGTATCTATAAAGCAAATACCATAGCAACAACCCAGAATGCATATAGGTATAAGGCTATTAAATACCACAGATATGGATCAAGTAGTTTATATTTAAAATATTCAGCATAAACCACTTTCAAACTACGAAATAGTACAAACTGACTTAGAAACCCGAGAAAAAATTGTATTATCCCAACTTTCGAAAAAATTCCCTCCTCAATTCACCGAACAACTCACAACATTATGCACCCAGTGATGTGTTCGGACTAGAAACCGAATCAATTACTACCAATAATTTCTATAAACAAAAACTGAGATTAACTAATGATATACCCGTATATATAAAAAATTATAGAAATCCTCATAGTCAACAAGACGAAATTCAAAAACATGTCCAAAAACTCATTAAATATAAAATAGTGGAACCCTCACCTTATAATAGACCACTTTTGTTAGTACCAAAAAAATCACTTCCAAATTCGGAAAATAAAAAAATGGCGATTAGTAATTGACTATCGTCAAATTAATAAAAAAAACTCTTGTCTAATAAATTTCCGCTCCCTAGAATCGACGATATTTTGGATCAACTAGGTAGAGCAAAATATTTCTCATGCCTTGACTTAATGTCGGGTATTCACCAAATTAAAGTCGAAAAAAGTTCACGCGATATAACATCCTTTTCAACAAACAATGGTTCATATCGCTTCACGCGATTACCATTCGGTTTGCAAATAGCGTCAAACTCTTTTCAGAGAATGATGACTATAGCTTTCTCTGGATTAGAACCTTCGCAAGCATTCCTTTATATAGATTACTTAATAGTCATAGGTTGCTCTGAAAAACACATGCTCAAAAACTAAACTGATGTTTTGGAGAAATATAGGCAGCACAACCTAAAGTTACATCCATGAAGTCACTTTTCTAGGACATAAATGCACAGGAATTTTGCCCGACGACAAAAAATACAACGTCATTAAAAATTATCAAGTCCCACATGATGCGGACAGCGCTAGAAGATTCATCGCATTTTTCAATTGTTACAGACGCTTCATAAAGAATTTTGCAGAATACTCCCGTCACATAACAAGATCATGTAGGAAAAATGTGAAATTCGAATGGACAGCAGAATGTCAAAACGCCTTTGAACATTTTAAATCAGCATTAATAAATCCAACTATGTTCCAATACCCAGATTTTAGCAATGAATTTTGCATAATCACAGATGCTAGCAAATACGCTTGTGGAGCAGTCCTAACTCAAAACAAAAATGGACTTCAGCTTCCGGTTACATACACATCAAGATCCTTTATAAAAGGTGAAAGCAACAAGAGCACTACAGAACAAGAACTAGCAGCTATTCATTGGGCAATAATACACTTCAGACCATATATTTATGGTAGACATTTTACTGTCAAAACAGACCACAGAGCACTTATTTACTTATTTTCAATGGTAAATCCCAGTTCCAAACTAACAGGAATGAGACTTGAATTAGAGGAATATAATTTTACGGTAGAGTACCTAAAGGGCAAAAATAATTATGTCATTTTCGATCGTTCAGTTATATGGCAGCTATAAGATATAGTCGACCGATCCTTATGAAATTTTGAATGTCGTAATGTTTTGCCAAAAATAGCTCTCGTGTCAAATTTGACTCTCTGACTCTAAAAACACCAAAGTTATATCATTTCCGATCAATTAGTTAAATGACAGCTATAGGATATAGTCGGCCGATCCGGACCGTTCCGACTTACTGCGTGCAAAGGAAAGAAGGGTGTGTGCAAAGTTTCAAGACGATAGCTTTAAAACTGAGAGACTAGTTCGCGTAGAAACAGACAGACAGACGGACAGACGGACATGCTCATATCAACTCAGGAGATGATCCTGATCAAGAATATATATACTTTATAGGGTCGGAGATGTCTCCTTCACTGCGTTGCACACTTTTGACCAAAATTATAATACCCTCTGCAAGGGTATCAAAATAAGCATACATAAAATAAACATACATACCTAAGACAACAAAAAAAAAATAGTAAAACTAAACCAAGAGACACAAAATATAATCTTATTGCTATAAATAATATCATGCCTTAAAGTTGTAGAATGTATACTAGAAAATAACTCCATTATATTACGTTATTTTTCAAAAGGAGGGGGATGTAATATGCACATATATAGAAACACATATGTTGATCACCTACTGTACCAAGAGTACTTCAAGGGCACACACTGTAGTATTTATGTTAGTTTATGTTATTTGAAACCTGGGTCATAAACCTTAAGTGGCCGAATTTCCAAATGCTCGCTGTGCCTTAGCCGCACGCCGAAACTGCATATGCAGCGTAAATGTAATATGAACAAACCTATGTTCTATGTGCATAAAAACCTCCGCTTAAGCGATTAGCTATATATTTAATAATATATAACCATCTCTCTGCCGCCGCTGTTGGCAGCGCAGCTTCGAGACCTAGACTTCCCAACTCCTAGAAAATATTTTAAAGGAGAAGAACCTTTTGGGAGCTCGGAGCGGCAACAACGGGTGCTCCAGAAAATAAGTCAAAACAAATAAAGAACTAAAAAGAAATATTAAACTAACCGACCTATAACCAACTGGATGGGATCCCCCTGGACGACGTTAAACATTACAGCCGTAACTGTGTACACCGCTGGTAGTGCGACTGTACTCTCCACGTGAGGGCGGCTGCAAACAGGTAAGGTCATGTCTCTGCCGTGGATGCAGGCCAATTGTAGTCGGGCGGGGAGAAGAACACTCCCTTCTTTTAATCACCCCAATCCAAGGTAGAACAGCATATGCCGAAGGAGGGGGTGCCCGGACGCTAATATGCGAACTCTGGGGGACCGGTCAACCTCCCAGTTTTAAACAGGCTTATCGTGACAAGGTCCTTGGCTTTGGATCCCTCCCGGGCTATATCATGATGGACGAACCCCTTCCCGCCTACTCGTGGGTCCAAAAATGAATTCTATCTTACCATGGAACCACCGATCGGCGTGGAAAGGAAGACCCCGGGTCAACTTCTAAACCAACCATCGGGGCCCCTAAGGAGAAGGGAGGGAGTGGGCAAGGGAGGACCTGCCCGACTTCAAACCGGAAAAGGCGGGTGTGAGGCTTGAGCCAAAAAAAACTCGCTGGGTCAGATCCTGCCAAGGAGATCGCGCAAAGCGCTAAAAGTCAGAGATCAGGAGGAGCCCACACAGCCACAGCCATCCAACGACTCGTTCGCCAAAGTGACGAAAGGAAGAACCCTGGAGTCCTGGACAAGGGATCCAAAGCCAAGGACCTTGGGCGACGAGTGGTTAACGAGTTGCATGGGCGCTTGTATGGGCAAGGGCACGTGTATGACTCACCGAAAAGCCAGCCGACCCTGAAACCATCCTGACGATGCTGAGGATGTGCAATCCGACGCTTCGGACTGCACAGTCCACGGCGGACTGAAGAGTCGCCAAGGTCGCGGAGGCGGTAGGACTGCGGAGACAGGTCGTCCTCACGCTCAACGAGGAGACCGTGCAAGCCCTGGAAAGGTCGGAGCACCAAATCAAATACGGATTCGAGCATGTGACGGTCGAAGAGGGCCGATCGAGCCGACCGAAGCTGGCCACCCGAATGAAATGTCAGATGAGGAGGAGGTCATTGGTATACGAACTACCGAACTGAGCAGACGTGCTTTGTCCGAGCTCCGGGAAAACTGCACCATAATACAGCTAACCAAAAAAAACTGGGGTAACCCAATATAAGCGAAAAGACGCTGAACTACAATTTACTAAAAGCGACAGACAAGCTTTTTATAACAGTTGTGATGTGCTAAACCAAAACTAGTGCATTGTTAAAAAAAAAAAAAGAGCCACGCAATGAGCTCATTGAGCAACGATCAAAAGAACGAGCGTAGAAGTTCAGTAAAACAAAGAAACGGCTTTTACTCTTACTTTTCAACTCGCGATACCAAAGTGGAAAAATCGGAGATTATAAGCAACCCGGCTTTACTGACCGTTGAAACCCAAAGGGCACGGTCTTGCTCACCCGCTCTGCTCACTCCGACTCCCGCGTCATGGAGTTCGCAGTGTAAAACCCCCCCTCCATATCGGAAACAAATTCCGCACCAACAGCTAGCAGCGCTACAACTTCTGCAACAACAGCGAAAACCTCTGCAACTCAAAGTACCGCGACGTCAACGACTACAGCGAGTACAAAAACAACAACCTCGGAAAGTGCCAAAGCGGCAACGGCCACACAGACTGGAATGGCTCGCTACATCCAAATTAAGCGCAAGCTTAGCCCGCAGAGTAATCCGGCAGGCAACAAAACAAAAATTAACCGTGTCCTGAATATCGATAAAGAAACAGACAGATCCACTACTAACAGATTTGCCCTACTGGCGGAGGTTGAGGAAAACCAACCAGCCCAAGACACTGCAAAAAAACCCAAGCCCCCTCCAATCTATATTAGGGAAAAAAGCTCGAGTGCCCTGGTCAACAAAATTGCGTCGTTGATCGGGAACGGTGACAACTTTCATGTAGTTCCGCTTATCAAAGGAAACATCCATGAAACAAAGGTGCAAACCAAGTCTGAAGAGCACTTCCGAATCGTGTCCAAATATGTGGACACTGTACAGAAAAACTATTACACGTACTAGCTGAAAAGCAGTAAGGGCCTACAAGTGGTAGTAAAGGGAATAGAACCTGATGTTACCGCCGAGGAAATAAAAACCGCCCTTAAAGAAAAGGGCTTCGCCGCCAAGAATGTTATTAACATTCTAAATAAAGATAAAAAGCCACAACCCCTCTTTAAGGTCGAGCTCGAGCCAGAAAGCAGGTCGCTGAAGAAGAACGAAGTCCACCCAATCTACAACCTGCAATATCTTTTGCATCGGAAAATCACTGTTGAAGAGCCACATAAACGCAACGGTCCAGTGCAATGCACTAACTGTCAAGAGTATGGACACACAAGGTCTTACTGCACACGTCGGGCTGTCTGTGTAGTCTGCGGGGACGCCCACAAGTCCGCTTGCTGCACTACAAACAAGGACAGAACCGTGAAGAAATGTGGAAACTGCGGAGGCAGCCATACAGCAAACTATAGAGGATGTATGGTGTATAAGGAGTTAAAGAGTCGCATGCGTCAAGCGACCGCAACGCGCAACCAAAATCCACAGAATGCGTACATTGCGTCAAAAACTACGCCAGACGTCTTCTTCGCCAAAGCTGCGAGATCCTCATTCGGTCCACTAAACACCACCAACGGCTTCGCCTATGCCGATGCTCTACGATCTGGAAGGGAAATTCCAATTCAGCCTAACTCTCAAAGCGCTCAACAGGCCCCAGAACAGCCACACAGAAAAAAGGAAACTATGATGCTTACCCTCCAACAAAGTATGATGGAGCTTATGTGATTCATGAAAACGACCATGCAAACGCTTGTTCATAACCAGAACATGGTGATACAGCTGCTCGTAGCACAACAGTCTAAATAATCTATGCAGGCGCTACGAATATTAATGTGGAACGCCAATGGTGTCTCACGGCATAAACTAGAATTATCACAATTCTTAACCGAAAACCATATTCAAGTTATGCTACTGGTGGAAACGCATTTTACAAGCAAATACAACTTTCATATAAGAGGCTACACAATCTACCGCACAGATCATCCAGATGGGAAAGCCCACGGCGGAACTGCAGTTCTAATCAGAGAACGCATTAAACACCACTTTCACAAAAGGTTTGTAACAAACTTCTTGCAGGCCACATCCATACAAATCCAGTCAAGCAAAGGAATCCTTTTAATCGCTGCCGTTTACTGTCCTCCTCGTTCCTCAGTCTCGGAAGGACAATTTATGGACTTCTACAATTCACTTGGGGACCGATTTATAGCCGCAGGAGACTACAACGCCAAACATACGCACTGGTGATCACGTGACTAGTGACTCCCAAAGGAAGGAAATGGTACAATGCAATTATAAATGTGAAAAATAAACTGGACTACGTTTCCCCTGGATGTCCCACATACTGGCCAACAGACTCACGAAAGCTCCCAGACCTTATTGATTTTGCAGTGACAAAAAACATACCTCGCAATCTAATAAGTGCCAAAGCAGTCTCGGACTTATCATCAGACCACTCGCCTGTGCTTCTAACGCTTCCTCAAAGCCCAGCAATAACCGAACACCCCTTCAGCCTGACGACGCCAAAAACGAACTGGCTAAAATACAAAAAGTACGTGAGTGCCCACATAGAACTCGCCCCGGAATTTAACATGGAATCGGACATCGACTACACTACGAGCGCCCTGGAAGAAGTACTCGTTGCGGCAGCTAAAATCTCTACTCCTTATGGGAAAGAAGTAGACCGAAACAAATACTTCAAATCTAATCAGCAAATCGAACTGCTCGTGCGAGAAAAGAGGCGCACGCGTCGTGATTGGCAAAACAGCAGATCACCAGCTTTAAAACAACTCCTTAAGGAAGCAATCCGATCACTCGACCAGGCTCTTCACCAACAGGAAGAAAATGCACAGCTGAGGTACATCCAGAATCTCTCGCCAACAAGCACAAAGTACCCCTTGTGGAGGGCCCACCCAAATCTTAGCGCCCCAATTGAAACGACCACCCCGATTAGAAACTCTTTGGGATGCTTGGCTCGCAACGACGAAGACCGAGCTGAAACATTCGCCACACATCTCCAAAGTGTCTTCCAGCCAAACCCAGCCTCAAATTCATTCCTCCTGCCAGAAATTCAGCCAGAGTCCTCCTCGCAGCCAGCCGCACCTTCATTCCGGCCGAACGAAATCGAAAAAGTCATAAGAGGGCTAAAACCAAAAAAGGCTCCCGGTGGTGACCTATTGACCCCAAAGATGCTGATCGAACTTCCAAAATGCGCTATAGAGGTCGTCTGCAAACTATTTAATGGAATCATTAATCTTGGCTATTTCCCAAAAAAGTGGAAGAAATCCATTATTATAATGATACCGAAGCCAGGAAAAGACCACACAATTCCGTCATCATACAGACCAATAAGCCTTCTATCTTGTTTGTCTAAACTGTTTGAAAAATGCTTGTTAACTCGCATAATACCACATCTGGAAGCTTGCAATATCATTCCGGCACACCAATTTGGCTTTCGAAGATACCATGGAACCATCGAGCAAGTGAACAGATTAACATTCAAAATACGCTCAGTCTTCGAACAGCGAAAATACTGCATCGCTATTTTCCTCGACATATCTCAAGCATTCGACCGAGTTTGGCTCATCGGACTCATGCACAAAATTAAAACGTATTTGCCAACATACACCCACAAGCTACTGGAATCATACCTCTACAATAGGGTATTCTCAGTGAGATGCAACGCAGCTACTTCGGGCGACTACACCATCGAAGCTGGAGTTCCACAAGGAAGCGCACTCGGCCCGTGTCTATATGTTTTGTATACTGCGGATATTCCTACGAGCGCACAACTAACAACCTCATCGTTCGCCGACGATACCGCTATCCTTAGTCGCTCCAGATGCCCAACGCAGGCAACAACCCAACTGGCTAATCATTTCACAATAGTGGAAAGGTGGCTGTCCGACTGACGCATTAAAATAAACGAACAAAAATGTGAACATATTACGTTTACTCTTAATAGACAAACATGCCCTCCGCTTTTACTAAACGGTATGCAGATCCCTCAAGCTAACGACGTAACATACCTTGGCGTTCACCTTGATAGACGACTTACCTGGCGTAAGCACATCGAATGCAAAAAGATGCACCTAAAACTGAAAGCCAGCAGCCTCCACTGGATTATAAACTCACGATCGCCACTGTGCCTAGACTACAAGTTACTACTGTACAATTCAGTCCTAAAGCCAATCTGGACGTATGGCTCTTAGCTGTGGGGGAACACGAGCAGCAGCAACATAGACATCATACAGCGCTCACAATCAAAAATCTTAAGAATTATCACAGGGGCACCTTGGTATGTTCGCAACGAAAACATCCACCGGGATCTTGGCATCCTCGCAGTGAAAGACGAAATACAGAAGCAAAAAGAGTCATACAAAGAAAAACTGTCTTCGCACCCAAATTTTCTCGCTCGGGGATTGACTCGGGTTTCTAGCGTATCCCGCCTTAGACGCAACGACCTCCCAACCCAGCAATCGATTTTTAGGGCCGTCTAACTCCGTATCAGTCAATATGACTGTTAGTTAAGTTAAAAATATAAGATTTGATACACCTCTTGTTAGTCTCGCAAAGAGAAGATTCAAGAAATAAAAGCAACGTTAAAATTAAAAAAAAAAAAAGGAGGAGGATATCCTGGAAGGGTACACCTCAGAGGAGAGCAACTTGGCAAGGGCACTGACCAGTCGGGATGGAGGAGGGCTCTCTGCTGAGCTCCGAGCCGGAGGCAGATGTTACTGTGGTGGAGAATCTCAAAAATGTCTCTGGAAATTTTGCAGATAAACCTCCACCACAGTAAGGCGGCCTGCATCCTCGCAAAAAATAACCGTAACCTCTTTTTGCTACCTAATTTCAGGAATGAAGACCACGTAGCGGCAGCAATAGAGAGCCCAAAGGGTCCTCTAAGGGTGTGCTCGGCGTATATGGGCCACGACCAGGATGCCCTCCCTCCGCACCCGCTTTTCAAACAGCTGGTGCACAGCGGGAAGCAAAAGATCCACCTAATCATAGGTTGGGATGCCAATGCCCATCATCATCATTGGGGAAGCACTGACACAAACGAGAGTGGTAAGTCAATCTTTGAATTTATCCTAGGCTCTAATCTTCTGGTGGGTAACAGGGTAATAGTCAAGAACCGAAGAGATTTACTTGACATTACTCTCTACTCTGACTCTCTAACTGACAGGATTGTTAGATGGAGAGTAGTAGAGAAACACTCTTTCTCGCACCACCGGTACATAGAATAAGTGGTCAATTTCGATAACTTCAATCGACTAACAGTACAAAACTCGAGAAAAGCGAACTGGGAGCTATACAAGAAAAAATTAGAAAGATGCTTGGGGAAACCTCCAACAAGAGACGTTGATAGGAAAGACCTGGATGACATAGTGGACAGGCTAACGGCGGCGTGCGCGAGGGCATTCAATAAAGTTTGTCCCAAAAGCAGACCGGGTAGTAGCAAGTCAAAGAAACCATGGTGGTGCGCCTTGCGCCCATTAAGACAAGGGCCCGAAATATTTTAAATCTTGCCAGTAAGGTAAGCACAGAGACAGCTTGGGTGGCGTACAAAGCGGACCTCATGCAGTACAACAAAGAACAGCGTAGGGCAAAGAGGAATCCCTGGACCAAGTTCTGCACGAACATTGAAAATAAACCGGAGGCCTTTCGACTCAGAAAGGTCCTCGTAACAACTGTACCAAATGTAGGGTGCATTAAAACCTCAAAAAGTAGCTGGGCCACGTCCAGTTAACAAACCCTAGGGGCTTTCACAAATGCACATTTCCCAGGGTGCTCTCAAGAAGAAACAACCCCGGTAACGCAGATATAGGGGGACAGCCCCTCTTTCCCAAACCAACTCGAATAACTATTGAATAATAGGTATCTCAGCTGGGCGATAAACAGCTTCAAGCCCTTCAAATTTCCAGACCCAGGTGGCATTTTCCCGGCACAATTATCGGCACGGCCCATGTGAGGCACACTCCGATTGAACGTCATAACCTTACACTTAGAGCAGTTAAGTAAAAGGATATTGTTTGAACACCACAAGAAGACTTCGTTAAGGTCTTATTTCAGGTGTCAATGAAGGAAATGGTCTGAGAAAGAAAGACATAACTTGACATCATCAGCATACATAAATGTAGTAGCATAGTTTACAACATTAGGTAAACAAAAAGAACAAACAGAAGAGGTCCAAGTGGCTACCTTGTGGGACACCAAATGTAACGTTTAAAATCTGTTATGTAATGTTTTTAAACAAAACACGCTGCGTGCGGTTCAAAAGATAGGAGATCAACCACTGTACGATTTGTGGAGAAAATTCCATGAGGTACAGCTTATGACGGAGGAGATGATGGTTCACAGAATCGAAAACTTTGATAAAATCAGTATATACCACAACAGTTTGCATGCGGCTCAGAAAACCTCTTTGGATAATCGAAGTGAATTCAAAAAGGTAAGTTGTGGTAGAACGATGCTTGACACAACCATGTTTTGAACACAGGTAGGGACATTATCAGGACCATCAAAGAATGGGATATCTATTGTTGAGTGAGCATTTAACATATCCTGATATCGAAATTTTGACAAATAAATGTTGTTTATATGTGGTAATTTATACGGATAAGAGGAACTAAGGTTATATAAACCGGACGAATAAGATGTTTAACAACAAATGACGCAAAGAGATTACCTAAGTGACTAAACAATTTTTCCACAATTCTTCTGTAAGCGCCAAGCCAAGTTTCAGTAATTGCAATAACATCAAAATCAAAAGAAGCACTCCTTGTAAAAAAAAAATTGGCTCAATTTATCCAGAATGCTTCGAAGAAAAATACTTTGATAGTTAGTTATTTGGAGCAGATTTATCAGGGCTAGGATTCCGAGCGTCTTTGGCTAGGGATTTATAAATAATAACCAAGCCAGGCAGCAGGATGAAGTGCTTTTTCGAGGTCGGAATCAGATTGGACTGTTTTAGTCAATTGGGTCAGATTGGAAAGTTAAGCTTAAAAACAGCTATTTCATTAGAAGATATTGCCTTATTGGAAGCATAAGGCGAGAAACAAATATGGCCTTACGGGGGCCACTACTCTAAGTGTAAGCCCAGAAGATTTAACTTCAAGCGACACGCCAATCAGAGGCCTTGAAGACTGCACAACAGGAGTAGCCTAAAGGAGCCTCCAACTATGGTGGTTCCAGATTTTTTCTCGCAACACTAATCATCATTATTATTTTTTGTCCTTCATCATTATTATTTTGTCCTGTTGTAAGGCTGAACATGTCGCTTGGTACTGGAACATTATCAGTAGGTAGGCAAGAAGGCGATGGAGTATATTTGGTGTTGAAAATGTATCGACTTGTACGCCATTGGAGGTAGGGGTACCAAATAAATTGGCAGTCAGCAGGTTATTAGGAATTTTTCTTTTTGGAGATTCGCCTAACAACTTTAGACCAAGGATGGAAATCAGCATGCCGCGCAGGCATGCCTTAGAAATTGTGGCCAGCGTAAGCAGAAATAACAGTTCGTTACACCTGGTGCCCAAACTTCGTGATTGCATTAAGTCTAGAAAATAACATAGCAGAGATATGGGAAAAAATATATGGATATACAAATTGAGAAAGATCGAGCTGAGTGGAGTGTGTAGGGAGCTCGGCCCACCAGCGGACGGGACGGTGGAAACGATGAGATCCTTAGTGGCGAAGTGGGTCGACGAATCCAAGGATGAAGAAGTACTGGCATTGACACACGGACTCGAGGAAAGGTTTGGGCAAAGATCCACCCCCAAGCAGAGAGCAATCAGCGAAACCAAGAGGTTCAAGAGCTTGGCGGTACCGGAGGCAAGAATAGGAAGGAACATAGAGCCGCAATCAGGGAAATATGTCCCGGCCCCGGTGGATTACGCCAAAGTGGACAGACAGGTGCGAGACTGGTCGTTTCGTTTGAACGGAGCAGGGGATCCGACCGAGTGACATGGTTCGCAAAAACATGTGGTCTAGCCATAAACACCATCCCTAGGGCCATGCCAGAACTACTGCAGAGCAGGGCTCAAAGATGGTTCATCATGAACGATGAAGTATGGCCAACATGGGCGAGGTTCAAGGCAAGCTTTGAAAACTTTTTCTTGCCGAAAGGATATTTCGAAAAGTTGGCAGACCAAGTTTGTCAACGAAAGCAGCGTCGTGGAGAGCCATTCAAAAAATACATGGTGGACCTTCAGTCCCTAATGAAGCCATTAGGAAAAACCACCAAAGAAGTAATGGAGAGACTCGTCGAAAACTGCATGCCAAGGATGAAGATGATAAGGCCATACACCTGCGCATCCTTAGAGGAGGTGATGGGACTGGCAAAGGAGTTCGAGGAATTGGCGCAGGAGAAAGAGGCCTTTAACAGGCAAGTCGCCACGGAACAAAGGTGGAGCCACAGTCAGCCGGCCGTAGACGAGAGGTGGCGAGGAGAAGAGCCGCAGCATGGTGAGGCAGCAAGGTACCAGAGGGACCAATGGACCCAGAAAGCACAAAGGGGCGAGTTCCACCACTCGGCCGTCCAAAATATACATTTGGCGCCGAGGTGGCAGAGAGAGGAACCGCGCCAAGGCGCGCCGAAACGGAAGAATATCACAGGTCAAAGCTGGATGCCAAGATGGCAGCCTAAGACCCAGCTGAGACCCACCCCAGGTCGGCGCCACAACAACGAAATCAGCAGTGCGCAGCAGGGCACAAGGCAGGGTCCTGTCGAGAACCCAGCACAAGCGTGCTACAAATGCGGTGGCATGGGCCATTGGGCCAGCGGGTGCAGGAACCCAAGGTTGTTGTTCTGCAAGATGTGCGGCGCGATAGGGGTAAAAAGCACAGAATGCTGCCAAAATGCGGGAAATGCGCAGCGGTCCCAGCAACAGGGAGGAGAGCAGGGATCGCACGGTGCTGCCTCTCAAAACTAATAGGAGAACTATCCGGAGAAGAGCAGCAGTTGACGGCAACCATCGAGGTCGAGGGCACGGAGGTGAAGGCCATGCTGGATACAGGAGCGACGGCTAGCTTTATCTCTGAGGGACTAGCAGAGAACCCGGAAATCACCGGGCAACGCGTCGCGATAAGGAAACGGGTGAAGTTGGCCAATGGAAGCCATACGGGAACACGCGCCGCTTTCCAGCCACGAATAAGCTCCGAAAACAAGACAAAGACCCTGAACCTGCTGGTGATGACGAGCATGGAGGACAGCCTGGTGCTAGGATGGGATTTCCCCAGCGAGCTTGGCGCAACAGTGACATGCGAAGGCCACCGCGTTACGGTATCCAAAAGGGAGAGATGGGGCGGCTGTCTGGAGGATAGGCTGTTCGTAGCAGTGGCCGGATGCCCAGAGGAATGGGAAGAGGGACGCATTAAGAGGTTTATCAAGAGAGAGCTGGAGGCGTTCGCAGGCCAAAGAGGCTGCTCGAACATAACGCAGCACAGGATCACGATGAAGGACGACATTCCTATAAAACAGGGGGAAATAAACGCGAAAGTGAAGGAGCTGTTGGAAAAAGGATGCATTGAGCCCCCGAATAGCGCGTACAGATAAATTTCATTTTGGAGCAGCTGAAGGAGGCAAGGTTCTTCAGCAGCCTTGACTTGAAGGACGGATTTTGGCAGATTCCTCTAGAGGAAGGAAGCAGAAAGTACACCGTCTTTACCGTTCCAGGGAAGGGTCTGTACCAATGGAAGGTGATGCCGTTCGGGTTGCACTCAGCCTCGGCAACGTTTCAAAAGGCCCTTGGCCAGTCATAGGGCTGGACATGGCTCCACACGCCTTCGCATATCAGGACGATATCATCGTGATCGGACGCACCAAGGAGGAGCACATAGCGAACTTAAAAGAGGTGTTCAGAAGGTTGAAAGCAGCGAGCCTGCGGATAAACACGGAAAATGACATTTTTTCAGGCAGGAGGCTGCTATACTTGAGACACCGAATAACGAGCTAAGAGACCGGCATGGATCCGGGGAAGGTCGCTGCAGTTACAGAGCTACAACCCCCGACAAAAGTGAAGGGACTACGCCAGTTCCTAGGGATGGCGTCATGGTGTCGGCGATTCGTCCCAGATTTCGCGGGAATCGCAAAGCCCTTGAACGATCTGCTATGAAAGGAATAAAATGGGAATAGACACCCAAGCACCAGGAGGCGATTAAGACGCTAAAATCACGGCTAGCCGAGGATCCAGTGCACATTGGGATGAAATGCCTTTATTTTGGCCAAAACCTAAAAAGTTCGTGTTAATATATCAATAATGTTACAATTATTTCAAGCTAAAAAAAGTCCCTAGACATCGAAAATACTTAATTTGTATTTTATTGTGGAGCCCTCGTCTTGCACCAGCTCTTGAAAGTGAGCTGTTCTTGCTGATTAGTGAAGTTCCTAAATTTTGGGGTTTTCGAATTAACCAGTTTACAGTTAAACAGTTTGACCAATTAAAAAACCTTACAAGAAAGGAAAGCTAACTTCGGGCGGAGCCGACATCGGATATAGTTGGCCGATCCTTATAAGAATATGATAATATAACCCAATTTATTATAATACAAAACCTAAAAATGTCCTAAACTTCTATCTTCAAAAACACAAAAGTTGGGTCATTTCCGATCGTTCAGTTATATGGCAGCTATCAGATATAGTCGGCCAATCCTTATGAAATTTGGCATGTCGTAATGTTTTGCCAAAAAATGCTCTCATGTCGAATTTGAACTAACTGTCTCTAACTTTAAAAACGTCAAAGTTATACCATTTCCGATCAATCAGTTATATGGCAGCTATAGGATATAGTCGGCCGATCCAGGCCGTTCCGACTTATATACTGCGTGCAAAGGAAAGAAAAGTGTGATCGCATACGCCAGTCAGACGTTGATTGGGGCTGAGAAGAATTCAGCAACAGAAAGGAGTGCCTAGCCATAGTATGGGCGATCAGGCAAATGAGGCCCTACCTGTTCGAGGGGAGGGGGATCAGTTCAATGAGGAGGGGTATTAGTTCGACGTAATCACGGACCATATGGCACTGAAGTGGCTCAACAACCCGCTTGGAAGCCCGATTGGAAAAATAGCGAGGTGGGTGCTCGAGTTGCAGCAGTATGACTACGTCATCAGCTACCGGAAGGGTAAGATGAACGTGGGCGCCGACGATGCTACAGAAAGCAATCAGAGAAAGGATAGTCGCTCGGTATGGATTACCGAAGATAATGGTAACGGACAACCGGGTACAGTTCACTAGCCGCAGCTTTAAGAAGTTCCTCGGGGAGCTCGGCGTGCGCCACCAGTTCACCGCGCCATTTACGCCGCAAGAAAATCCAACAGAGAGAGCGAACAGAACAGTCAAGACGATGATCGCCCAGTTCTCTGGGAAGGATCAAAGAACGTGGGACGAGCACTGGCCAGAGCTACTGCTGGCAGTTAACTCGGCAGTATCGGAGTCGACGGGATATTCGCCGTGCTTTATAATGCAAGGCAGGGAGCCAAGAATGCCGCGAGCCTTGCTCGATAAAAACGCCTTAGGCACAGGAGTTGGGCAAGGAACGCCCACGGAGAACGCGACGAAGCTGAAGGAAGTCATTGAAATAGTGCGGAGGAACATGGAGCGGGCGACCCAGGACCAGTCGAGGCGTTACAACTTACGGAGGCGGAAGTAGAGCCCAAAGGTCAGCGAAACAGTGTGGGCGAAGGAGCACCATTTGTCGAAGGCGGCCTATACTGTCGTCAATTTCGTGTCGCCGGTAATTGTCATCTTACGGCACGGGAGAACAAACAAAGAGAAGAGGGTACACTTGAGTGAGCTGAAGTGCCAAGATACGGAATCACCGGCAAAGGAAGAATAAGACAGGAACATCAAACCCGCACAAAGTAAAAGAGGCATGTACAGAGAAAAACGGGAACCTTAACGGGACATGTCCAGTAACGGGAACCTTAACCCTTTCATGCCCACTGTTGCCTATAGGCAACATTGTATTTATGAGCCTCTATCTTCCGTATTTTAATTCTTTTTGTTTTGATTCAAGACGTGTCCAAAAGACTTGTCCAAGACGAGTACTGGGCTCATGTCCAGTAACGGGAACTAGATGTGCTATAAAAGGCGGCCTTTGGGAAGAGCACTGTCTATTCTAACATTTTATTCAGCGGAGCAAGATGTCCAACAATACAGAAGCGACGATGATGGTCTCTTCAGACGAGAGCGACCTGGAGGTAGTCGACGATCTGTCCTGGAACGGAAAGAGGATGAGAGCAGAGTGGGCGATCGAGCGGGCAGCAGGAAAAAGGAGGTGTATACCCGTCGGTCGCGCCACGGTGAAGGAGCGGCTAGGGAGCGAACTACTGGAGCTTTGTAGGAGAGGAGAGAGGTGCCGCCAGTGTCAGAAGGTGATGGACACGGTTGCCGACATGGCCAAGACGAGGGCCAAGTTGACGGAGCAACTCCGGGAGAAGAACGCCCGGGAGTGGAAAGAGGTGATGAGAGACGGGCGCTATGAAAAGGGCGATGGCGAAAAGGTTGCGTTAGCGACAGGCAAGGCGTCTGGTGGAGCTGGCAAAGCGGAAGGCGGCAGCAAAGAAAGCAAATGCGGCCAGGAACGCCCCCGGCCGGAACGCGCGGAGGAGCAGGAGGTGGCGACTGAAGGAAGGAGGGTACAGCAGGAGGCGACGTGGCCTACGCCACGCTCAAGGAAGGAGAGGAGGAACCGTGGACGACCGGCGCTGGGCCGGCAGTCGTCGTGCCCGGAGAAACGGCCGATGAGGCCGGTTTTACTGTGGTCGGCGTCGGACGGAGGCGGAAGGGAGGTTTCGGAGGCGAACTAGCCGCCGGAGCTCAGCGTGAGGGTGGCGGCTGAGGAAGAAAGACGGCACGGACGGGCCGGAAGATGGTGCGTGATGGCACAAATAGGAGCGGCGTGCTTCCGGGTACGAAGAGGTGCCAGCGGCGTAAGGGTGGTAAACAAAGATTAAAAAACATAAAAAAAAAAAATCAGCAACCAACAAACAAAAAAAAAATTATAAATAAAAGGTCTAGTTTAAAACAAAAAAAAAGAAGGTATTCGAGTAATAACAAGAAAGGAAAGCTAACTTCGGGCGGAGCCAAAGTTGATATACCCTTGCAGTTAAAACCGGATATATATGGCAAACATCGGATATAGTTGGCCGATCCTTATGATTACATCACAACAAAATCAAATAATTAAAATAAAAAATCTAAAAAAAAGTCCCAAGCTTCTTTCTTCAAAAATACGAAAGTTGCAATTTCTACCAAATACCATTTCCGATCGTTCAGTTATATGGCAGCTATAGGATATAGTCGGCCGATCCCGGTCGTTCCGACTTGTATACTGCGTGCAAAGGAAAGAAGGGTGTGTGCAAAGTTTCAAGACGATAGCTTTAAAACTGAGAGACTAGTTTGCGTAGAAACAGACAGACGGACAGACGGACAGACGCACATGCTCATATCAACTCAGGAGGTGATCCTGATCAAGAATATATATACTTTATAGGGTCGGAGATGTCTCCTTCACTGCGTTGCACACTTTTGACCAAAATTATAATACCCTCTGCCTTATACCTAATATTTTAAAACGCCGCGCAGGCGTGCCTTAGAAATTGTGGCGAGCGGAAGCAGAAATAACAGTTGCAAATTAGACTCATCGTTGACGGGTTGCTGACCACTGAAAGCACGTGTGAAAGTAGAGTGTGAAGAAAGCACTCTGTAGCCTTCTTTACCCGAAATAAGTCGATCAGATGTAAGAGAAGCCGTTTCAAACTATATGAGGGACAAGGGCTTGGCGTCGTGAAGAACAACAAACTCCACAGTAAATACGATGTAACCGTTACGTCTAGACTCTAGAGAGCAAGACTCGAAGAAAGATTTTATTGAAGAATATAGTTAAAGCGCGACAGAAATAACTATAAGCTGTTAATGGTGTTTATATAAAAAAATAGTTCAATGAACTTATTGAGTCAAATGTATTTTGACAATTAATCTTTATATTTCAACTTGTCGTAAAAAGTGAAAACTTTAATTCTAAGATTAAAGATATAGGCAATCTGGCAAAAGTGGTCTAAGAAACACGTCAGGATACGGCAGAGCGTAAGCGGAAAATAAATGACTATGATAAATAATTAATTTCTAACGAATTAATAACTAATGTTCCACTTCATAATGAATGCACTTTTTGCTTGATTTGTTCGTCCATATTTCTTTTTTTGATACCTTGAGGGTCTTTGTAACTCCTGTCGTAACTGCCTCTTTTCATCCTTGTAGCGTAGCGACTCGCCATTCAGTGTCATTGAAATGCAAACAAATTTTAAAATTTTAAATACGAAGAAAATGTTGGTTCTCAGTAATAAACTTTAAAAAGAGTATGCTAAAAAGTTTTCAACTGAACTGAGTCTTATTATTATTTTTTATTGCTTTGAAATTATATTATATATAAAATAAATATGTATTTTATTTTAATATTTTTGTTTACATTATTCTTTTAATTTTCTTTTTGTCATTTGCTATACAAATTTATTTTGTACTCAAATTAATTTTTTTTTTTTTTGCACTAAAAAATAAATTTTTTTGTTTTCTTTTAATTTTAATTACATTTTCATAAAACTTTGGTTGCTCCAATTTTTTTGTTTTTATTCAAAATACTTTTTCTTCTCTATACTAAATTAATTTTGGGTCACGGCTTGAAAAGTTGGCCACTTTGAAAGATTTATTTTTTAATATTTACGTTTTACATTTTTTTAGAAGGTATATGTGGACTTAAAACAGTAGTCGGCCAATACGGATATGGTTTTAACGCATTAGTATTAGTAACGAACACGTTTCACACATTTATACTGTGTGTGTGTGGCAGAGCTCGGGCAGAGAAATTACCTGTGCCTGCGGGATAGGGCCGTACCGACCACTGACTTAAAATAAATACTTGATTTTTTAAAATTTACTATCGATGCAAGACCGATTTACTTGTATCAATATACTTGAAACAGTGATTGTGAAAATATTTGTATTATGATTTTTGTTTTTAATTCGTCCACAGGTTATTAGTTATATTTATATATGTTTAAAAAAAATTTTATGATATTTTATTTAAGTTAGCTCTACTAATTTTCAAGTATGTAAGATAACAATGCAATGGTGATCTGAGCTAATAGCACGGAGGCGGAGGGCACATGAAGCCTCATGGGCGTCGGTCGTCGGCCGTGATCTATGCGAGTTAAGATTACGATTAAGCTCTCCCTCTCTTATGTTAATCAGTTCTGAGCTGACAGCCAAGGATCTGTTATTCTATCCTTTCATCCATTAACACAGTTATTAATTTTGATGCTATAATACCCTTGACTTTACCTTTCTGATAAGCGGTCATTATACTTGCTCGAGCAAGAGCTTACAACACCAAGGAAAGGACTAAGTAAGGGATGTCTATCACGCAGTTTTATGAGGAGGTTGAAAGGAAGCTGTCACTCTTAACAACTAAGACAACTAAGGCATATGAGACTGACCATGCCCGATATATAAATGAAAAGTATAGGGCTGGTGCCCTACGTGTATTGTACGTGTGTGGAAAAATCCATATTTTAACAGGGATCAAGGTCAAAGAAATGTTGCTGATAATAGACCATTAAGAAGATGGACTTAGATCTAACATCGTCTAAAATTCATCAATCGACAAACTTCTAGCGCTCTCAAGGTTCTACCGCGCTGCAGGCACTCCATGCACAGAAACAGATTCCATACAAGAGACCGATGAACTCTTAAATTTTGTCTGACTTTAGGCGTCAAAGAGTTAACCATCTGTTTGAAGAAGATAAGGAGGGTCAAACCAAGGATTATTATAATCAGATTGCTAGTGATGAGGCAGATGACAGGTATATGGCGAGGAGTTAGATGGCGTGGAAAAAATGGACTATGAAAGTGATGCCGTGAATGGCCGCAAGTCGCATCATCAGTCGCCAGTTTTATCTATTTGACGGAGAAAGCCATTTCGTCTTATTACCCGGACTTTCAGCAGATGATATATAAATACTCGCGGGCCTTTGCTGACCCAAATAAGAAGTAACTGTTGTAACGGACATAACTGCCGCGGAAACCTTGCTATCGACGGTATCGGGTGAGAGATGAGCTACACGCGTTTGCCGGCCTAGATCTCGTCGGCTAGTGGGTGGGTTCCCTGAATTTTCATCTCTCCCCGCAAGGTTCCTGATGTTCATCATAGCAATCGAATTTGTTCGAATGCGTGCTTGGCCTAACGAACGGCGTAGGCCTGACCGTGTTGCCTACTGAAGCCCCCCTCCGGGCTAATGTTTTGCCCACTACGGCATCCTGGAACGGCTGGGTGAACGCATGGCGGCTGCAAACCAGACTGGGACTACTCTTTTTACCACATTATAAAGTTTTATTCATTTAATTCATTAAAATATTCCATCTAGAGTTCTACGTTAAATACTATTCAATTCAATTCAAAAAAAATCTCTTAAGATCTAAACGGCCTAAGGATTAAACTAAAACTAATCAACTCCATTCAAAAATTCTTTTAAAATCTAAAATGTTTTCTTTAACCTAAAGAATAAACCAAATGTCTTAAACGCCTAATAGTAATTCAAATAGAAGTTAAAAATAAAAAAGGTAACAGGTGCGAGACGGATGTTTCACATCGGTCTACGGCCGATTTCTTTGGTAAATATTGGTGTGCGATCGATGATGGAGACGGGGCTCCGAGTTGGAGAGCGATGGGCGGATTACTTGCTCAGCCTGACCGGAGCTGCTGCAGTAGGAATATAACGAGGGATCAAACCCGAATTCGGGGAGGGTCCAAGGTACGGACGCCGACGAACGGACCTTCTATTAAGCCTACTTGTCACTCACCAATTATTTCCCACGTCGCAATAATGAAAGCGCTTCCAACATGCCACCTGTAGGGGAGTTTTTTTAAATTTAAGGGTCGTCTAACGCTTTTCGTAACGATAAAACAAAGGCTTTTACGAAATGTCGAGGAAAACCGCACGTGAACGCCCGCCTTAGCGTTTTGTACCCGCCTCCGCCCGGGTCAATGCCCTGATCGCTAACGGTTGAGGTTAAGCGTGATCCTTGATGAGGGTTAAGGGGGTAACTCGCGCCGCTACTTCTTCTGTTTCGTGCCTCCTCGTTCCTGTTGGCCGCCGCCGATACCTCCTTTCCTCCCTTTTTGAAAACGCTTCGTTTTTCCATGTTCGATCCTACCCGATCTTAACCCTTTGCAGGGCTGCCAAATCCTGCCGCTTTTACCCCTATCGATAACATCCTAAGCGTTGCCACCTAGTTCCTTTATCAGCCTGCCTCTGTTACACCGTTCAGCACAAATGTAGTAGCGACTATTTGGACAGAGGATAGTGAGCCAGTATATTCAAAGCTGTACCCGTTCCTAATGGATGCTGACGATTTTGTCAAAGACCTACTAAAAATTATTCGCATTCGCATTATCCAAGATGGCATTTTTCGACCATCTCGGTCTTCCTACTATAACGCCATATGGGTTGTAGGTAAAAAAGCCACCGACGCTTCGGGATCGCCTAATAAACGGTAAGTAGCCAATTTAAGAAAATTTAATTTGAAAACTTTTGCCGATAGACTGTCATAGGATAACTCCAGGGTTTGAATTTTGTTGGGTTTTTATTTAGAAGGAGCAGCTGAGGTGCCGCTCCAACGATCAAAATGTCTCTGTTCTTTTACAATATTTTTTAAGTCTAAGTAAGGCTAAGTCTCGTAGCTGCGCTGCTCGCACGCGGCGGCAGAGAGACGGCTATGTACTTATGTATAAAGGAATACAATAATATACGTTGTTATGCGCTCTCAAGTGGAGGCGCGAGGGGTATGCATATGCTGACCGTTTGTTACGATTATTCTGACATTAGCACTTTCTGTGTGCGGGCTAAGCCATAACGATCGGTTCATATTTCGGCCACTTAGGGTTTATGACCGGGACTTAGGATTATGTAAACACTGCAACAAAGTGTTACAGTGCGCACCCTTTAAGTACTCTCGGTACAGTGGGTAATCTATATATGTGCATACTACATCTCCCTCCTTTTGAAAAATAACGTAATATAATGAAGTTATTTTTATAATAAGAATTTCTAATTAATACATCTTTTTTTTTTTTTTTTGTTGTTTTATGTTGTTAGAATCATAGAAAATGAAATTATTAAAAGAATATGTGTATTTATTTATCTATGTATGTGTGTCTTTGTATGGCCATACTAAGTGCAATTTATGAAATAAAGATTTTTAATCTACCCTTATGAACTGTTTATTTCTTATGTTTATTATTTGTTATTACTATGTTATCTCTATCTCCTATTTCCGTTACTATATACGGACCTGTATATTTAGGATCTAACTTATAACCTGTATCGTTTTTTAATAAAACTTTGTCACCTACTGATATATCTATATCAGTATATATCTATCTATATCATTTAGTAGTTTATTTCTATTCTTATTTGCTTCTAACATAACTCTAGCTCATTTATAGGCTACTTCCAATCTATACTTACTCTACTTAGCATAGTCATCTAAATTATATAGTGCTTCTACACTATCTTTGCTATTAAAATGTTTTGCCAAATTACTTGTTTTACCGAATACTAGCTCATATGGACAATATGTATGTGCCATAGAGGGGGTCGTGTTGAAACAGAAGACAAAATATTGAAGCCATACGTCCCAATCAGTTTTATCAACCGATATGTAAGATCGTATGTATTAATTGAAAGTTCTATGACTTCTTTCTATTGTTCCAACTGTCTGGTGGTGGTGTGCTGTGGATTTAATATTTTCAATACTTAAATATTTGCACAAATCGTCTATAATTGAATTCTTATATTCTGTTCCCATGTCCGTAATGAACGTCTTCATTGGACCGTACTTCAGGATAAAAGATTAAAATATTGCTTTAGCGACAGTATTGGCATTTTTATTCGGAACAGGTATGGCAACTAAACACTTAGTTAAATCACATATTAAAGTGACTGCATACTCATTGCCATTTTCTGATTTTGGCAATGGACCGATAGTGTCCACTATCACTCTGTCGAAAGCATTTATTGGTGTGTCTGTAATTGTTAAAGTGGTCTTTGTGTGTTTAGTTATTTTGGATTTCTGCCATTTTTGACATTTTCTTACGTACTCAGTTATATCGTTAGACATGCTTTTCCAGTAATAGTGTCTTTTTACTTTGGCCAAAGTTTTTGATATGCCAGTATGACCTCCTTGGATCATCATGAAATGTAGACAAAATTGCTTCTTTTTCTTTAAAATTTGTTATTTGGGTCACCGTGTTAAGTAGCGCTACTCTTAATGTTTTCAATATTTTATTGCCCATTAATCTATTGAAGTATAATCAAAGATATTTTCCCACGGTGCCACTTTGAGTTGGCTGATATTATGTATGTATACCGGCTTGCATTTCAAGCCTTTGGAAAAATTGATCTAAATCAATAACTCCATTAGTACATAAATCGCTAACATCATATCTTGCAGTAATTTTTCTGCCTTGTTTAAATAAACAAAACATATTCTTTATCTTCAAGGTCACTACTTTACGTACTTCATCATTGTTTATGACGTCGTTTACGTTGGGCTTAGAAGCTTTATTTAAAGATTGCATTGGCAAATCTTATTCTTGATATTCCGCACGGAATTTTTGTCTACTTTGATATCTAGTAGTGACTTTTAATATATTTCTAGTTATTTATTTTGTAGATCTTTGATGGTTATCTTTGATAACGCATCAGCTACATGATTATCTTTTCCCTTTAAATATTCGACTGTAAAGTCGTATTCTTCTAGTTCGATCCTCATACGTGTCAGTTTAGAACTGGGATTGGTCATTGAGAAAAGGTATATTAAAGGTCTATAGTCTGTTCTTATTAAGAAATGTGTTCCATATATATATGGTCTGAAATGTAATATCGCCCAGTGAATTGCAGCTAATTCCTGCTCAGTAGTACACTTGTTACTTTCACATTTTGTAAATGCTCTTGATGCGTATGCAATGGGAAGTTGGAGACCATTATGATTTTGAGTTAAAACCACTCCACATGCTTGCTTACTTGCATCTTTTATTATCCAGAATTCTTTAGTGAAATCTGGATATTGTAGCAAGGTAGGTTTCATAAGTTTTGTTTTTAAGTATTGGAATGCATTTTAACACTCATCCGTCCATTTAAAAGGATTCTACTTTTTACATAATCTTGTTATGTGCCGTGAATAATCGGCGAAATGTTTTATAAAACGTCTATAATAGTTACAGAATGCTACGAAACGTCTAGCACTGTCCGCGTCGTGCGGAGCTGGGTAATGACATCGTATTTCTTGTCATCTGGAAGTCTTCCTTTATCAGTGCATTTATGACCTAGAAAAGTCACTTCATGCATAAAAAATTAACATTTTTCTGGATGTAGCTTAAGGTGTAATTTCCTACATTTCTCAAAAACATCTGTTAAGCTTTTAAGCATATGTTTTTTGGAAAAACCGATTACTATTAAGTCATCCATATAAAGAAACGCTTGAGAAGGTTCTAGACCAGAGAACGCAATAGTCATCATTCTCTGAAACGAATTAATAGCTTATTTTAATCCGAAGGGTAATCGCGTGAAGCGATATGAGCCGTTGCTCATTGAAAAGACGTTATATCTCTTGAACCTTTTTCTAATTCAATTTGATGGAATCCTGACATTAAGTCAAGAAATGAAAAGTATTTTGATCGACCTAGTTGATCTAAAATATTATCAATTCTAGGTAATGGGAATTTATCAGACAGTAATTTTTTATTAATCTTTTTATTAATCACTTAAAAATAAATTTTGTTGTTTTCTTTTAATTTTAATTACATTTTCATAAAACTTTGGTTGCTCCAATTTTTTTTGTTTTTATTCAAAATACTTTTTCTTCTCTATACCAAATTAATTTTGGGTCACGCCTTGACAAGTTGGCCACTTTGAAAGATTTATTTTTTAATATTTACGTTTTACATTTTTTTAGAAGGTATATGTTGACTTAAAACAGTAGTCGGCCATGGTCGGATATGGTTTTAACGCATTAGTATTAGTAACGAACACGTTTCACACATTTATACTGTGTGTGTGTGGCAGAGCTCGGGCAGAGAAATTACCTGTGCCTGCGGGATAGGGCCGTACCGACCACTGACTTAAAATAAATACTTGATTTTTTAAAATTTACTATCGATGCAAGACCGATTTACTTGTATCTATATACTTGAAACAGTGATTGTGAAAATATTTGTATTATGATTTTTGTTTTTAATTCGTCCACAGGTTATTAGTTATATTTATATATGTTTAAAAAAATTTTATGATATTTTATTTAAGTTAGCTCTACTAATTTTCAAGTATGTAAGATAACAATGCAATGGTGATCTGAGCTAATAGCACGGAGGCGGAGGGCACATGAAGCCTCATGGGCGTCGGTCGTCGGCCGTGATCTATGCGAGTTAAGATTACGATTAAGCTCTCCCTCTCTTATGTTAATCAGTTCTGAGGTGACAGCCAAGGATCTGTTATTCTATCCTTTCATCCATTAACACAGTTATTAATTTTGATGCTATAATACCCTTGACTTTACCTTTCTGATAAGCGGTCATTATACTTGCTCGAGCAAAAGCTTACAACACCAAGGAAAGGACTAAGTCAGGGATGTCTATCACGCAGTTTTATGAGGAGGTTGAAAGGAAGCTGTCACTCTTAACAACTAAGACAACTAAGGCATATGAGACTGACCATGCCCGATATATAAATGAAAAGTATAGGGCTGGTGCCCTACGTGTATTGTACGTGTGTGGAAAAATCCATATTTTAACAGGGATCAAGGTCAAAGAAATGTTGCTGATAATAGACCATTAAGAAGATGGACTTAGATCTAACATCGTCTAAAATTCATCAATCGACAAACTTCTAGCGCTCTCAAGGTTCTACCGCGCTGCAGGCACTCCATGCACAGAAACAGATTCCATACAAGAGACCGATGAACTCTTAA
This sequence comes from Drosophila parabipectinata, assembly GCA_018153455.1. Lineage (NCBI taxonomy): Eukaryota > Metazoa > Arthropoda > Insecta > Diptera > Drosophilidae > Drosophila > Drosophila parabipectinata. The sequence continues at coordinate 175,069 of JAECYA010000037.1, read as the reverse complement.
ATTTTGTCTGACTTTAGGCGTCAAAGAGTTAACCATCTGTTTGAAGAAGATAAGGAGGGTCAAACCAAGGATTATTATAATCAGATTGCTAGTGATGAGGCAGATGACAGGTATATGGCGAGGAGTTAGATGGCGTGGAAAAAATGGACTATGAAAGTGATGCCGTGAATGGCCGCAAGTCGCATCATCAGTCGCCAGTTTTATCTATTTGACGGAGAAAGCCATTTCGTCTTATTACCCGGACTTTCAGCAGATGATATATAAATACTCGCGGGCCTTTGCTGACCCAAATAAGAAGTAACTGTTGTAACGGACATAACTGCCGCGGAAACCTTGCTATCGACGGTATCGGGTGAGAGATGAGCTACACGCGTTTGCCGGCCTAGATCTCGTCGGCTAGTGGGTGGGTTCCCTGAATTTTCATCTCTCCCCGCAAGGTTCCTGATGTTCATCATAGCAATCGAATTTGTTCGAATGCGTGCTTGGCCTAACGAACGGCGTAGGCCTGACCGTGTTGCCTACTGAAGCCCCCCCTCCGGGCTAATGTTTTGCCCACTACGGCATCCTGGAACGGCTGGGTGAACGCATGGCGGCTGCAAACCAGACTGGGACTACTCTTTTTACCACATTATAAAGTTTTATTCATTTAATTCATTAAAATATTCCATCTAGAGTTCTACGTTAAATACTATTCAATTCAATTCAAAAAAAATCTCTTATGATCTAAACGGCCTAAGGATTAAACTAAAACTAATCAACTCCATTCAAAAATTCTTTTAAAATCTAAAATGTTTTCTTTAACCTAAAGAATAAACCAAATGTCTTAAACGCCTAATAGTAATTCAAATAGAAGTTAAAAATAAAAAAAGGTAACAGGTGCGAGACGGATGTTTCACATCGGTCTACGGCCGATTTCTTTGGTAAATATTGGTGTGCGATCGATGATGGGGACGAGGCTCCGAGTTGGAGAGCGATGGGCGGATTACTTGCTCAGCCTGACCGGAGCTGCTGCAGTAGGAATATAACGAGGGATCAAACCCGAATTCGGGGAGGGTCCAAGGTACGGACGCCGACGAACGGACCTTCTATTAAGCCTACTTGTCACTCACCAATTATTTCCCACGTCGCAATAATGAAAGCGCTTCCAACATGCCACCTGTAGGGGAGTTTTTTTAAATTTAAGGGTCGTCTAACGCTTTTCGTAACGATAAAACAAAGGCTTTTACGAAATGTCGAGGAAAACCGCACGGGAACGCCCGCCTTAGGACGACTCTTCCCTCATTGGGATATTACACATTCGTCTATAACCTATAAGCGCCCACATCCGACAGCACCAGCACCGCTATGTTGCTTTTCGCCCGCGTTTTGTACCCGCCTCCGCCCGCGTCAATGCCCTGATCGCTAACGGTTGAGGTTAAGCGCGATCCTTGTTGAGGGTTAAGGGGGTAACTCGCGCCGCTACTTCTTCTGTTTCGTGCCTCCTCGTTCCTGTTGGCCGCCGCCGATACCTCCTTTCCTCCCTTTTTGAAAACGCTTCGCTTTTCCATGTTCGATCCTACCCGATCTTAACCCTTTGCAGGGCTGCCAAATCCTGCCGCTTTTACCCCTATCGATAACATCCTAAGCGTTGCCACCTAGTTCCTTTATCAGCCTGCCTCTGTTACACCGTTCAGCACAAATGTAGTAGCGACTATTTGGACAGAGGATAGTGAGCCAGTATATTCAAAGCTGTACCCGTTCCTAATGGATGCTGACGATTTTGTCAAAGACCTACTAAAAATTATTCGCATTCGCATTATCCAAGATGGCATTTTTCGACCATCTCGGTCTTCCTACTATAACGCCATATGGGTTGTAGGTAAAAAAGCCACCGACGCTTCGGGATCGCCTAATAAACGGTAAGTAGCCAATTTAAGAAAATTTAATTTGAAAACTTTTGCCGATAGACTGTCATAGGATAACTCCAGGGTTTGAATTTTGTTGGGCTTTTATTTAGAAGGAGCAGCTGAGGTGCCGCTCCAACGATCAAAATGTCTCGGTTCTTTTACAATATTTTTTAAGTCTAAGTAAGGCTAAGTCTCGTAGCTGCGCTGCTCGCAGGCGGCGGCAGAGAGACGGCTATGTACATATGTATAAAGGAATACAATAATATACGTTGTTATGCGCTCTCAAGTGGAGGCGCGAGGGGTATGCATATGCTGACCGTTTGTTACGATTATGCTGACACTAGCACGTTCTGTGTTCGAGCTACGCCGTAACGATCGGTTCATATTTCGGCCACTTAGGGTTTATGACCGGGACTTTGGATTATGTAAACACTGCAACAAAGTGTTACAGTGCGCACCCTTTAAGTACTCTCGGTACAGTGGGTAATCAATATATGTGCATACTACATCTCCCTCCTTTTGAAAAATAACGTAATATAATGAAGTTATTTTTATAATAAAAGTTTCTAATTAATACATCTTTTTTTAAAAAAACAGTAGTCGGCCAATACGGATATGGTTTTAACGCATTAGTATTAGTAACGAACACGTTTCACACATTTATACTGTGTGTGTGTGGCAGAGCTCGGGCAGAGAAATTACCTGTGCCTGCGGGATAGGGCCGTACCGACCACTGACTTAAAATAAATACTTGATTTTTTAAAATTTACTATCGATGCAAGACCGATTTACTTGTATCTATATACTTGAAACAGTGATTGTGAAAATATTTGTATTATGATTTTTGTTTTTAATTCGTCCACAGGTTATTAGTTATATTTATATATGTTTAAAAAAAATTTTATGATATTTTATTTAAGTTAGCTCTACTAATTTTCAAGTATGTAAGATAACAATGCAATGGTGATCTGAGCTAATAGCACGGAGGCGGAGGGCACATGAAGCCTCATGGGCGTCGGTCGTCGGCCGTGATCTATGCGAGTTAAGATTACGATTAAGCTCTCCCTCTCTTATGTTAATCAGTTCTGAGGTGACAGCCAAGGATCTGTTATTCTATCCTTTCATCCATTAACACAGTTATTAATTTTGATGCTATAATACCCTTGACTTTACCTTTCTGATAAGCGGTCATTATACTTGCTCGAGCAAAAGCTTACAACACCAAGGAAAGGACTAAGTCAGGGATGTCTATCACGCAGTTTTATGAGGAGGTTGAAAGGAAGCTGTCACTCTTAACAACTAAGACAACTAAGGCATATGAGACTGACCATGCCCGATATATAAATGAAAAGTATAGGGCTGGTGCCCTACGTGTATTGTACGTGTGTGGAAAAATCCATATTTTAACAGGGATCAAGGTCAAAGAAATGTTGCTGATAATAGACCATTAAGAAGATGGACTTAGATCTAACATCGTCTAAAATTCATCAATCGACAAACTTCTAGCGCTCTCAAGGTTCTACCGCGCTGCAGGCACTCCATGCACAGAAACAGATTCCATACAAGAGACCGATGAACTCTTAAATTTTGTCTGACTTTAGGCGTCAAAGAGTTAACCATCTGTTTGAAGAAGATAAGGAGGGTCAAACCAAGGATTATTATAATCAGATTGCTAGTGATGAGGCAGATGACAGGTATATGGCGAGGAGTTAGATGGCGTGGAAAAAATGGACTATGAAAGTGATGCCGTGAATGGCCGCAAGCCGCATCATCAGTCGCCAGTTTTATCTATTTGACGGAGAAAGCCATTTCGTCTTATTACCCGGACTTTCAGCAGATGATATATAAATACTCGCGGGCCTTTGCTGACCCAAATAAGAAGTAACTGTTGTAACGGACATAACTGCCGCGGAAACCTTGCTATCGACGGTATCGGGTGAGAGATGAGCTACACGCGTTTGCCGGCCTAGATCTCGTCGGCTAGTGGGTGGGTTCCCTGAATTTTCATCTCTCCCCCGCAAGGTTCCTGATGTTCATCATAGCAATCGAATTTGTTCGAATGCGTGCTTGGCCTAACGAACGGCGTAGGCCTGACCGTGTTGCCTACTGAAGCCCCCCTCCGGGCTAATGTTTTGCCCACTACGGCATCCTGGAACGGCTGGGTGAACGCATGGCGGCTGCAAACCAGACTGGGACTACTCTTTTTACCACATTATAAAGTTTTATTCATTTAATTCATTAAAATATTCCATCTAGAGTTCTACGTTAAATACTATTCAATTCAATTCAAAAAAATCTCTTATGATCTAAACGGCCTAAGGATTAAACTAAAACTAATCAACTCCATTCAAAAATTCTTTTAAAATCTAAAATGTTTTCTTTAACCTAAAGAATAAACCAAATGTCTTAAACGCCTAATAGTAATTCAAATAGAAGTTAAAAATAAAAAAGGTAACAGGTGCGAGACGGATGTTTCACATCGGTCTACGGCCGATTTCTTTGGTAAATATTGGTGTGCGATCGATGATGGGGACGAGGCTCCGAGTTGGAGAGCGATGGGCGGATTACTTACTCAGCCTGACCGGAGCTGCTGCAGTAGGAATATAACGAGGGATCAAACCCGAATTCGGGGAGGGTCCAAGGTACGGACGCCGACGAACGGACCTTCTATTAAGCCTACTTGTCACTCACCAATTATTTCCCACGTCGCAATAATGAAAGCGCTTCCAACATGCCACCTGTAGGGGAGTTTTTTAAATTTAAGGGTCGTCTAACGCTTTTCGTAACGATAAAACAAAGGCTTTTACGAAATGTCGAGGAAAACCGCACGTGAACGCCCGCCTTAGGACGACTCTTCCCTCATTGGGATATTACACATTCGTCTATAACCTATAAGCGCCCACATCTGACAGCACCAGCACCGCTATGTTGCTTTTCGCCCGCGTTTTGTACCCGCCTCCGCCCGGGTCAATGCCCTGATCGCTAACGGTTGAGGTTAAGCGCGATCCTTGTTGAGGGTTAAGGGGGTAACTCGCGCCGCTACTTCTTCTGTTTCGTGCCTCCTCGTTCCTGTTGGCCGCCGCCGATACCTCCTTTCCTCCCTTTTTGAAAACGCTTCGCTTTTCCATGTTCGATCCTACCCGATCTTAACCCTTTGCAGGGCTGCCAAATCCTGCCGCTTTTACCCCTATCGATAACATCCTAAGCGTTGCCACCTAGTTCCTTTATCAGCCTGCCTCTGTTACACCGTTCAGCACAAATGTAGTAGCGACTATTTGGACAGAGGATAGTGAGCCAGTATATTCAAAGCTGTACCCGTTCCTAATGGATGCTGACGATTTTGTCAAAGACCTACTAAAAATTATTCGCATTCGCATTATCCAAGATGGCATTTTTCGACCATCTCGGTCTTCCTACTATAACGCCATATGGGTTGTAGGTAAAAAAGCCACCGACGCTTCGGGATCGCCTAATAAACGGTAAGTAGCCAATTTAAGAAAATTTAATTTGAAAACTTTTGCCGATAGACTGTCATAGGATAACTTCAGGGTTTGAATTTTGTTGGGTTTTTATTTAGAAGGAGCAGCTGAGGTTCATATTTCGGCCACTTAGGGTTTATGACCGGGACTTTGGATTATGTAAACACTGCAACAAAGTGTTACAGTGCGCACCCTTTAAGTACTCTCGGTACAGTGGGTAATCAATATATGTGCATACTACATCTCCCTCCTTTTGAAAAATAACGTAATATAATGAAGTTATTTTTATAATAAAAATTTCTAATTAATACCACTTTTTTTTTTTTTTTTTTTTTTTATGTTGTTAGAATCATAGAAAATGAAATTATTAAAAGAATATGTGTATTTATTTATCTATGTATGTGTGTCTTTGTATGGCCATACTAAGTGCAATTTATGAAATAAAGATTTTTAATCTACCCTTATGAACTGTTTATTTCTTATGTTTATTATTTGTTATTACTATGTTATCTCTATCTCCTATTTCCGTTACTATATACGGACCTGTATATTTAGGATCTAACTTATAACCTGTATCGTTTTTTAATAAAACTTTGTCACCTACTGATATATCTATATCCCTTACTTTATGATCATTTAGTAGTTTATTTCTATTCTTATTTGCTTCTAACATAACTCTAGCTCATTTATAGGCTACTTCCAATCTATACTTACTCTACTTAGCATAGTCATCTATATTATATAGTGCTTCTACACTATCTTTGCTATTAAAATGTTTTGCCAAATTACTTGTTTTACCGAATACTAGCTCATATGGACAATATGTATGTGCCATAGAGGGGGTCGTGTTGAAACAGAAGACGAAATATTGAAGCCATACGTCCCAATCAGTTTTATCAACCGATATGTAAGATCGTATGTATTAATTGAAAGTTCTATGACTTCTTTCTATTGTTCCAACTGTCTGGTGGTGGTGTGCTGTGGATATAATATTTTCAATACTTAAATATTTGCACAAATCGTCTATAATTGAATTCTTATATTCTGTTCCCATGTCCGTAATGAACGTCTTCATTGGACCGTAATTCAGGATAAAAGATTCAAATATTGCTTTAGCGACAGTATTGGCATTTTTATTCGGAACAGGTATGGCAACTAAACACTTAGTTAAATCACATATTAAAGTGACTGCATACTCATTGCCATTTTCTGATTTTGGCAATGGACCGATAGTGTCCACTATCACTCTGTCGAAAGCATTTATTGGTGTGTCTGTAATTGTTAAAGTGGTCTTTGTGTGTTTAGTTATTTTGGATTTCTGCCATTTTTGACATTTTCTTACGTACTCAGTTATATCATTAGACATGCTTTTCCAGTAATAGTGTCTTTTTACTTTGGCCAAAGTTTTTGATATGCCAGTATGACCTCCTTGGATCATCATGAAATGTAGACAAAATTGCTTCTTTTTCTTTTAAATTTGTTATTTGGGTCACCGGGTTAAGTAGCGCTACTCTTAATGTTTTCAATATTTTATTGCCCATTAATCTATTGAAGTATATTCAAAGATATTTTCCCACGGTGCCACTTTGAGTTGGATGATCTTATGTATACCGGCTTGCATTTCAAGCCTTTGGATTAAACTAAAACTAATCAACTCCATTCAAAAATTCTTTTAAAATCTAAAATGTTTTCTTTAACCTAAAGAATAAACCAAATGTCTTAAACGGCTAATAGTAATTCAAATAGAAGTTAAAAATAAAAAAGGTAACAGGTGCGAGACGGATGTTTCACATCAGTCTACGGCCGATTTCTTTGGTAAATATTGGTGTGCGATCGATGATGGGGACGAGGCTCCGAGTTGGAGAGCGATGGGCGGATTACTTGCTCAGCCTGACCGGAGCTGCTGCAGTAGGAATATAACGAGGGATCAAACCCGAATTCGGGGAGGGTCCAAGGTACGGACGCCGACGAACGGACCTTCTATTAAGCCTACTTGTCACTCACCAATTATTTCCCACGTCGCAATAATGAAAGCGCTTCCAACATGCCACCTGTAGGGGAGTTTTTTTAAATTTAAGGGTCGTCTAACGCTTTTCGTAACGATAAAACAAAGGCTTTTACGAAATGTCGAGGAAAACCGCACGTGAACGCCCGCCTTAGGACGACTCTTCCCTCATTGGGATATTACACATTCGTCTATAACCTATAAGCGCCCACATCCGACAGCACCAGCACCGCTATGTTGCTTTTCGCCCGCGTTTTGTACCCGCCTCCGCCCGGGTCAATGCCCTGATCGCTAACGGTTGAGGTTAAGCGCGATCCTTGTTGAGGGTTAAGGGGGTAACTCGCGCCGCTACTTCTTCTGTTTCGTGCCTCCTCGTTCCTGTTGGCCGCCGCCGATACCTCCTTTCCTCCCTTTTTGAAAACGCTTCGTTTTTCCATGTTCGATCCTACCCGATCTTAACCCTTTGCAGGGCTGCCAAATCCTGCCGCTTTTACCCCTATCGATAACATCCTAAGCGTTGCCACCTAGTTCCTTTATCAGCCTGCCTCTGTTACACCGTTCAGCACAAATGTAGTAGCGACTATTTGGACAGAGGATAGTGAGCCAGTATATTCAAAGCTGTACCCGTTCCTAATGGATGCTGACGATTTTGTCAAAGACCTACTAAAAATTATTCGCATTCGCATTATCCAAGATGGCATTTTTCGACCATCTCGGTCTTCCTACTATAACGCCATATGGGTTGTAGGTAAAAAAGCCACCGACGCTTCGGGATCGCCTAATAAACGGTAAGTAGCCAATTTAAGAAAATTTAATTTGAAAACTTTTGCCGATAGACTGTCATAGGATAACTTCAGGGTTTGAATTTTGTTGGGTTTTTATTTAGAAGGAGCAGCTGAGGTTCATATTTCGGCCACTTAGGGTTTATGACCGGGACTTTGGATTATGTAAACACTGCAACAAAGTGTTACAGTGCGCACCCTTTAAGTACTCTCGGTACAGTGGGTAATCAATATATGTGCATACTACATCTCCCTCCTTTTGAAAAATAACGTAATATAATGAAGTTATTTTTATAATAAAAATTTCTAATTAATACCACTGTTTTTTTTTTTTTTTGTTTTATGTTGTTAGAATCATAGAAAATGAAATTATTAAAAGAATATGTGTATTTATTTATCTATGTATGTGTGTCTTTGTATGGCCATACTAAGTGCAATTTATGAAATAAAGATTTTTAATCTACCCTTATGAACTGTTTATTTCTTATGTTTATTATTTGTTATTACTATGTTATCTCTATCTCCTATTTCCGTTACTATATACGGACCTGTATATTTAGGATCTAACTTATAACCTGTATCGTTTTTTAATAAAACTTTGTCACCTACTGATATATCTATATGCCTTACTTTATGATCATTTAGTAGTTTATTTCTATTCTTATTTGCTTCTAACATAACTCTAGCTCATTTATAGGCTACTTCCAATCTTTACTTACTCTACTTAGCATAGTCATCTAAATTATATAGTGCTTCTACACTATCTTTGCTATTAAAATGTTTTGCCAAATTACTTGTTTTACCGAATACTAGCTCATATGGACAATATGTATGTGCCATAGAGGGGGTCGTGTTGAAACAGAAGACAAAATATTGAAGCCATACGTCCCAATCAGTTTTATCAACCGATATGTAAGATCGTATGTATTAATTGAAAGTTCTATGACTTCTTTCTATTGTTCCAACTGTCTGGTGGTGGTGTGCTGTGGATATAATATTTTCAATACTTAAATATTTGCACAAATCGTCTATAATTGAATTCTTATATTCTGTTCCCATGTCCGTAATGAACGTCTTCATTGGACCGTAATTCAGGATAAAAGATTCAAATATTGCTTTAGCGACAGTATTGGCATTTTTATTCGGAACAGGTATGGCAACTAAACACCTAGTTAAATCACATATTAAAGTGACTGCATACTCATTGCCATTTTCTGATTTTGGCAATGGACCGATAGTGTCCACTATCACTCTGTCGAAAGCATTTATTGGTGTGTCTGTAATTGTTAAAGTGGTCTTTGTGTGTTTAGTTATTTTGGATTTCTGCCATTTTTGACATTTTCTTACGTACTCAGTTATATCATTAGACATGCTTTTCCAGTAATAGTGTCTTTTTACTTTGGCCAAAGTTTTTGATATGCCAATATGACCTCCTTGGATCATCATGAAATGTTGACAAAATTGCTTCTTTTTCTTTTAAATTTGTTATTTGGGTCACCGGGTTAGGTAGCGCTACTCTTAATGTTTTCAATATTTTATTGCCCATTAATCTATTGAAGTATATTCAAAGATATTTTCCCACGGTGCCACTTTGAGTTGGCTGATTTTATGTATACCGGCTTGCATTTCAAGCCTTTGGAAAAAGTGATCTAAATCAATAACTCCATTAGTACATAAATCGCTAACATCATATCTTGCAGTAATTTTTCTGCCTTGTTTAAATAAACAATACATATTCTTTATCTTCAAGGTCACTACTTTACGTACTTCATCATTGTTTATGACGTCGTATACGTTGGGCTTAGAAGCTTTATTTAAAGATTGCATTGGCAAATCTTATTCTTGATATTCCGCACGGAATTTTTGTCTACTATGATATCTAGTAGTGACTTTTAATATATTTCTAGTTATTTATTTTGTAGATCTTTGATGGTTATCTTTGATAACGCATCAGCTACATGATTATCTTTTCCCTTTAAATATTCGACTGTAAAGTCGTATTCTTCTAGTTCGAGCCTCATACGTGTCAGTTTAGAACTGGGATTGGTCATTGAGAAAAGGTATATTAAAGGTCTATAGTCTGTTCTTATTAAGAAATGTGTTCCATATATATATGGTCTGAAATGTAATATCGCCCAGTGAATTGCAGCTAATTCCTGCTCAGTAGTACACTTGTTACTTTCACATTTTGTAAATGCTCTTGATGCGTATGCAATGGGAAGTTGGAGACCATTATGATTTTGAGTTAAAACCGCTCCACATGCTTGCTTACTTGCATCTTTTATTATCCAGAATTCTTTAGTGAAATCTGGATATTGTAGCAAGGTAGGTTTCATAAGTTTTGTTTTTAAGTATTGGAATGCATTTTAACACTCATCCGTCCATTTAAAAGGATTCTACTTTTTACATAATCTTGTTATGTGCCGTGAATAATCGGCGAAATGTTTTATAAAACGTCTATAATAGTTACAGAATGCTACGAAACGTCTAGCACTGTCCGCGTCGTGCGGAGCTGGGTAATGACATCGTATTTCTTGTCATCTGGAAGTCTTCCTTTATCAGTGCATTTATGACCTAGAAAAGTCACTTCATGCATAAAAAATTAACATTTTTCTGGATGTAGCTTAAGGTTGAATTTCCTACATTTCTCAAAAACATCTGTTAAGCTTTTAAGCATATGTTTTTTGGAAAAACCGATTACTATTAAGTCATCCATATAAAGAAACGCTTGAGAAGGTTCTAGACCAGAGAACGCAATAGTCATCATTCTCTGAAACGAATTAAGAGCTTATTTTAATCCGAAGGGTAATCGCGTGAAGCGATATGAGCCGTTGCTCATTGAAAAAGACGTTATATCTTTTGAACCTTTTTCTAATTCAATTTGATGGAATCCTGACATTAAGTCAAGAAATGAAAAGTATTTTGATCGACCTAGTTGATCTAAAATATTATCAATTCTAGGTAATGGGAATTTATCAGACAGTAATTTTTTATTAATCTTTTTATTAATCACTTAAAAATTAATTTTTTTGTTTTCTTTTAATTTTAATTACATTTTCATAAAACTTTGGTTGCTCCAATTTTTTTTGTTTTTATTCAAAATACTTTTTCTTCTCTATACTAAAATAATTTTGGGTCACGCCTTGACAAGTTGGCCACTTTGAAAGATTTATTTTTTAATATTTACGTTTTACATTTTTTTAGAAGGTATATGTGGACTTAAAACAGTAGTCGGCCAATACGGATATGGTTTTAACGCATTAGTATTAGTAACGAACACGTTTCACACATTTATACTGTGTGTGTGTGGCAGAGCTCGGGCAGAGAAATTACCTGTGCCTGCGGGATAGGGCCGTACCGACCACTGACTTTAAATAAATACTTGATTTTTTAAAATTTACTATCGATGCAAGACCGATTTACTTTTATCAATATACTTGAAACAGTGATTGTGAAAATATTTGTATTATGATTTTTGTTTTTAATTCGTCCACAGGTTATTAGTTATATTTATATATGTTTAAAAAAAATTTTATGATATTTTATTTAAGTTAGCTCTACTAATTTTCAAGTATGTAAGATAACAATGCAATGGTGATCTGAGCTAATAGCACGGAGGCGGAGGGCACATGAAGCCTCATGGGCGTCGGTCGTCGGCCGTGATCTATGCGAGTTAAGATTACGATTAAGCTCTCCCTCTCTTATGTTAATCAGTTCTGAGCTGACAGCCAAGGATCTGTTATTCTATCCTTTCATCCATTAACACAGTTATTAATTTTGATGCTATAATACCCTTGACTTTACCTTTCTGATAAGCGGTCATTATACTTGCTCGAGCAAAAGCTTACAACACCAAGGAAAGGACTAAGTCAGGGATGTCTATCACGCAGTTTTATGAGGAGGTTGAAAGGAAGCTGTCACTCTTAACAACTAAGACAACTAAGGCATATGAGACTGACCATGCCCGATATATAAATGAAAAGTATAGGGCTGGTGCCCTACGTGTATTGTACGTGTGTGGAAAAATCCATATTTTAACAGGGATCAAGGTCAAAGAAATGTTGCTGATAATAGACCATTAAGAAGATGGACTTAGATCTAACATCGTCTAAAATTCATCAATCGACAAACTTCTAGCGCTCTCAAGGTTCTACCGCGCTGCAGGCACTCCATGCACAGAAACAGATTCCATACAAGAGACCGATGAACTCTTAAATTTTGTCTGACTTTAGGCGTCAAAGAGTTAACCATCTGTTTGAAGAAGATAAGGAGGGTCAAACCAAGGATTATTATAATCAGATTGCTAGTGATGAGGCAGATGACAGGTATATGGCGAGGAGTTAGATGGCGTGGAAAAAATGGACTATGAAAGTGATGCCGTGAATGGCCGCAAGTCGCATCATCAGTCGCCAGTTTTATCTATTTGACGGAGAAAGCCATTTCGTCTTATTACCCGGACTTTCAGCAGATGATATATAAATACTCGCGGGCCTTTGCTGACCCAAATAAGAAGTAACTGTTGTAACGGACATAACTGCCGCGGAAACCTTGCTATCGACGGTATCGGGTGAGAGATGAGCTACACGCGTTTGCCGGCCTAGATCTCGTCGGCTAGTGGGTGGGTTCCCTGAATTTTCATCTCTCCCCGCAAGGTTCCTGATGTTCATCATAGCAATCGAATTTGTTCGAATGCGTGCTTGGCCTAACGAACGGCGTAGGCCTGACCGTGTTGCCTACTGAAGCCCCCCCTCCGGGCTAATGTTTTGCCCACTACGGCATCCTGGAACGGCTGGGTCCGCCTCCGCCCGGGTCAATGCCCTGATCGCTATCGGTTGAGGTTAAGCGCGATCCTTGATGAGGGTTAAGCCGCTACTTCTTCTGTTTCGTGCCTCCTCGTTCCTGTTGGCCGCCGCCGATACCTCCTTTCCTCCCTTTTTGAAAACGCTTCGTTTTTCCATGTTCGATCCTACCCGATCTTAACCCTTTGCAGGGCTGCCAAATCCTGCCGCTTTTACCCCTATCGATAACATCCTAAGCGTTGCCACCTAGTTCCTTTATCAGCCTGACTCTGTTACACCGTTCAGCACAAATGTAGTAGCGACTATTTGGACAGAGGATAGTGAGCCAGTATATTCAAAGCTGTACCCGTTCCTAAAGGATGCTGACGATTTTGTCAAAGACCTACTAAAAATTATTCGCATTCGCAATATCCAAGATGGCATTTTTCGACCATCTCGGTCTTCCTACTATAACGCCATATGGGTTGTAGGTAAAAAAGCCACCGACGCTTCGGGATCGCCTAATAAACGGTAAGTAGCCAATTTAAGAAAATTTAATTTGAAAACTTTTGCCGATAGACTGTCATAGGATAACTCCAGGGTTTGAATTTTGTTGGGTTTTTATTTAGAAGGAGCAGCTGAGGTTCATATTTCGGCCACTTAGGGTTTATGACCGGGACTTTGGATTATGTAAACACTGCAACAAAGTGTTACAGTGCGCACCCTTTAAGTACTCTCGGTACAGTGGGTAATCAATATATGTGCATACTACATCTCCCTCCTTTTGAAAAATAACGTAATATAATGAAGTTATTTTTATAATAAAAATTTCTAATTAATACCACTGTTTTTTTTTTTTTTTTTGTTTTATGTTGTTAGAATCATAGAAAATGAAATTATTAAAAGAATATGTGTATTTATTTATCTATGTATGTGTGTTTTTATATGGCCATACTAAGTGCAATTTATGAAATAAAGATTTTTAATCTACCCTTATGAACTGTTTATTTCTTATGTTTATTATTTGTTATTACTATGTTATCTCTATCTCCTATTTCCGTTACTATATACGGACCTGTATATTTAGGATCTAACTTATAACCTGTATCGTTTTTTAATAAAACTTTGTCACCTACTGATATATCTATATCAGTATATATCTATCTATATCATTTAGTAGTTTATTTCTATTCTTATTTGCTTCTAACATAACTCTAGCTCATTTATAGGCTACTTCCAATCTATACTTACTCTACTTAGCATAGTCATCTAAATTATATAGTGCTTCTACACTATCTTTGCTATTAAAATGTTTTGCCAAATTACTTGTTTTACCGAATACTAGCTCATATGGACAATATGTATGTGCCATAGAGGGGGTCGTGTTGAAACAGAAGACAAAATATTGAAGCCATACGTCCCAATCAGTTTTATCAACCGATATGTAAGATCGTATGTATTAATTGAAAGTTCTATGACTTCTTTCTATTGTTCCAACTGTCTGGTGGTGGTGTGCTGTGGATATAATATTTTCAATACTTAAATATTTGCACAAATCGTCTATAATTGAATTCTTATATTCTGTTCCCATGTCCGTAATGAACGTCTTCATTGGACCGTACTTTAGGATAAAAGATTCAAATATTGCTTTAGCGACAGTATTGGCATTTTTATTCGGAACAGGTATGGCAACTAAACACTTAGTTAAATCACATATTAAAGTGACTCCATACTCATTGCCATTTTCTGATTTTGGCAATGGACCGATAGTGTCCACTATCACTCTGTCGAAAGCATTTATTGGTGTGTCTGTAATTGTTAAAGTGGTCTTTGTGTGTTTAGTTATTTTGAATTTCTGCCATTTTTGACATTTTCTTACGTACTCAGTTATATCATTAGACATGCTTTTCCAGTAATAGTGTCTTTTTACTTTGGCCAAAGTTTTTGATATGCCAATATGATCTCCTTGGATCATCATGAAATGTAGACAAAATTGCTTCTTTTTCTTTTAAATTTGTTATTTGGGTCACCGGGTTAAGTAGCGCTACTCTTAATGTTTTCAATATTTTATTGCCCATTAATCTATTGAAGTATATTCAAAGATATTTTCCCACGGTGCCACTTTGAGTTGGCTGATCTTATGTATACCGGCTTGCATTTCAAGCCGTTTGATTAAACTAAAACTAATCAACTCCATTCAAGCATCAGCTAGAGCATTCAAGCTAGAGCATCAGCTAGCATTCCTGTATTCATCATAAAGCTTAGAGGCCCAGACGACCGAGGGGCGCTCAAGAAACGATTTGTTAGAATATATTAAGTTATTTGTTAATTATTAAGCTAAGAGGAGTTAGTAAGGAAATTTAAAATTCTATATTTTAAGTTAGAGGGACAGGAAAGAGATGTAATAGAGTAGAGACCATTGTAGTTCGAACATAATACCCTAAAAGGGTCATGCAGTGCATATGTCGAACTACAACGGCTAAGGAACAGAGGACTAAAGTTTCGAGTCCTTCTGTTAGGAATATTAAAATTTAAGCGTGTTAGTAAATGCTGGCTATCTACATCCCCGTTAATAAGGTTATGCAGAAAAACTACACCGTACACCGTTTTGTACGGATTCTATGCGGTCCTGATGTACTCCATATTGGGGACTCCAGACACATGAACCGTACTCCAGTATAGGACGGACCAAAGAAATGAATAGTGTTTTGGTTATATAGGGGTCATTAAATTCTTTTGACCACCTTTTGATAAAACCAAGGACTCCTTTAGCCTTATTAACCATTAAGGAAATATGGTCGGCAAATTTAAGTTTGATGTCTAATAGGATGCCGAGATCATTAACCTGGGTTAATTTTTCTAAGGCAATCCCATTAATAGAATAAGTAGCTTGCAGAGGGCAAGAACGATAAAAGGACATATGTTTGCATTTAGATCCATTAAGTATTAGATCATTAGCTAAACACCATTTTTGAAAGTTATCAAGGTCAGACTGAAGACTGCATTGGGCAGAGATGGATTTGTACTGAAGACAAAGCTTTACATCATCTGCATACATAAGAACTAGAGAGTTCGTTAAAGCAGGGGGCAAGTCGTTTATAAAAAGCGTAAATAATAACGGGCCAAGATGACTTCCTTGAGGGACGCCGGATGTAGCACGGACCAGACGGGACTGAATGTTTTTAAATAAAACTCTTTGTGTCCTTCCATCTAGGTAGCTGGAGATCCACGTTAAGAGGTCTTTAGGAAAACCCAGCATATTCAGTTTACTCAACAAGAGTGAGTGATTAACTGAATCAAATGCTTTGCTGAAGTCTGTGTAAATTACATCGGTTTGATATCCCTTACAAAAGCCATCTATGACAAAGGATGTCAACTCCAATAAGTTTGTGGTGGTGGAGCGACGCTTAATAAAGCCATGCTGACAAGGAGTGATGATCGAAGAGCAAAGGTGTTGCAAATGAGGGGTAATTAATTTTTCAAATAACTTTGGAATTGCCGACAACTTAGAGATGCCTCTGTAGTTGGCAGCCTCGGACTTTTTCCCCTTTTTATGTAGGGGAATTATAAATGATTCCTTCCACTTAAGGGGAAAAATCGAGGTTTCCAAAGATAAGTTGAAAAGTCTTAGAAGATGTTTGCACAGAGCCCTGGCGCAGTATTTTAGCACACAGCCTGGTACTCCGTCGGGGCCTGGCGAATAAATGGGTTTTACCCTTAAAAGACCAGATAATAAGTTGTTCTCAGAAAAAGACGGACAGAAAATAAGATTTGCTGCTTGAATATTATATGCGTAAGGCTGATCAGTCAATTTAGGAAGAGAATAAGTTGTTTGAAAAAATTCTGCGAATAGATCGGCAATGGCCTGATCCGAATTTTCAAACGTAAGCAGAGGTGAAAAAGATACGTGTTTACGCTTAGTGTTTACAAAATTATAAAACTGCTTTGGATCCTGAGTAAATTGAATCCGGCAGCAGCCAATATAATTCCTATAACATTCAGCGTTATGCACGGTAAAATTCGACCGAGCTAGTAGGTATCTTGAGAAATCAACACTACTGCAGGTTTTTTTATATTTAAGTAAAAGCTTATTTTTTTATTTTTAAGTTAATAAGGCACCTTGTAAACCAAGGAGGATTTGTTGAAGCGGACGGATATTTCCAAGGCACACATGAGTCAAAAAATGTATTTAAAGTACAGTAAAATGTTTCTAAGGTGACATTAAGATCGGTGAACGCCAGAATATCAGACCAGTCAAATGTATCAATAAGGCTATTAAGTTTCTGAAAATCAGCTTTACGGAAACAGCGAATCTTATTTACCACGCTCGGAGACATCTGATCGTTACCAGGAGTGGTTTCGATTGAGACCTCCAGTGTGGGGTGATATGGATCCTCTGGCGATGAAAGGGGAAAAGCTCTGGAGAGAGCAGTACCATCAGGATCAGATACAAAACACAAGTCTAAAAGCCGACCTAGCGAATTTCTAACATGATTGATCTGACCTAGGGACATTTCAAACATGCCCGCGGTGAAGTCATGGTAAGTTATAAGTGACAAAGATGGTGAGTTATCGACGTTGGACCACTTTAATTCTGGGATATTAAAGTCGCCCACCGCTACGAGTTGGTCACGATCCGTCATAAGATTAGAGACGTATCGAATGGCGGACAAATGCTGCCAATATGTAGGCGGTTCAGACATAGGAGGTATATATGAACATGTAATGTATAAAGCTTTAACGGACATAGTGATTTTAACGCAAATGAATTCTATGTCACCAAACTCATGGGATTTCACCTCTTCAGAAGCAAGAGAAGAGTCTACCAAAATGAGGACTCCACCTCCTCTTCGCTGAGATCGATCCCGTCTAAAAGTGGTGTACTTACTTGGAAAAACTTCGGAGCTAAAGATCTCCGGATTTAACCAAGTTTCTGTAAATGCTATTATATGGGATGCAAAGAAAGAACTATCAGAATATAGCTTGGGGAGTTTGCTACGTAGCCCCCTAGTATTCTGATAGGTAAGAGTTAATGAGGAATCTAGTTTTTTGGGTTAGTAGCCAAAGAAGAGGTGGAGGGCTGGTCAGTGGTTCCAATATTGGGAAGACTCACTCCCACTGGTTTTTTAACTTTTTTCTTCACGGAACTAGGCTGATGTTCTTGGACGAAAAGATTCTCTGGCCAAAAACTGGGAGAACAAATCGTCTTGAACATCAGCGCGGGCACACGAAACTTGAAAGAAGACGTGTGCCGTGTATAATTATATTTAAATTTAGTTATGTCCTTCACCTTTATATCGGCTTTTGTTTTGGCTTTGATATAAGCCGAGATATCAATCTCTGAAGTATCAGGGGCAAGCCGAGAAACAAATATATGTTTCGATGGAGGAATCACCTGTAAGGGTTTTGGTGTCGCAGGTACGAGAACTGCAGCATCAGTCGGTGCCGGTGGTCCGGACTGTGGAATACCCTTTTGGCTGACTATAATGGGAGTTTCGTTCCCTAGGACCTGTGGCATCACTTGAAGGGATGCCATGGCGGACATATCGGACAATTGCTCATTATCCCTGAGAAATTCGGACGAATTTTTCTCAGTTCTAGCCCTTGGGGTGGCCAGAGATATAAGCGGCTGCATTAATGTCTGCTGAGCAGGCTGAGGCGGAACAGAAACAGCGGATTTCTTACGCTTAGGGGACTCATTTAGCAGCTGAAGGCCACAAAACTGAGTGTCCAGCGCACAGAGCTGTTCATTGATTTTACGAAAACCAGTGATCAGCTCTTTAAATCCATTTTTGGTCTGTCTCATGAACGACCTCATTTCGCCTTGCACAGCACGACAATTCTCACAACAATAATGTATCCCAGACCTACGGGAAATGGCATCCGAAACTGATGCAGTGAAACCGGCACACTTGGCGTGCACGACGTTTTCACATAACCAGCAATGGATGCTAGGCTGGGATGTGGAAATTGTCTTGTTACAAGACTTAATGGCACAGACCAGTTTAAATTCCATTTTATTTATTTTTATTTTTTTTTTTATTTAATAGAACAAAAATTAATATTTAAAAAGATAAAAAACACAATACCTTGAACCACTGTGCCAAACAAGAAGCCGAAGCGGGAGCTTTGAAAGAGTGCAAAAGAGAAATGCAGAAATGTAGATAAGCCGGGGAAGAAGCAGAGCTGAGCTATGCTTGGAATAGAATTTAGGCAAATTATTAATTCGACTCCAAATATACCTTTAAGATTAGATCTATCTTAGATAGCTTTAAGATTGTTAAAATTCACAAGATTTAAATCACAAGTATGTAAACACCGGTTTACCAATATTTTTAATAAAACGCAGTGCGCACAAAAAAAACACGACCGTTCGCTTGAAAGAAAGAGAGGGAAGTGATCTAAAATGTTAAAAATGTTAAATCTAAAATGTCTTTTAAAATCTAAAATGTTTTCTTTAACCTAAAGAATAAACCAAATGTCTTAAACGCCTAATAGTAATTCAAATAGAAGTTAAAAATAAAAAAGGTAACAGGTGCGAGACGGATGTTTCACATCGGTCTACGGCCGATTTTTTTGGTAAATATTGGTGTGCGATCGATGATGGGGACGAGGCTCCGAGTTGGAGAGCGATGGGCGGATTACTTGCTCAGCCTGACCGGAGCTGCTGCAGTAGGAATATAACGAGGGATCAAACCCGAATTCGGGGAGGGTCCAAGGTACGGACGCCGACGAACGGACCTTCTATTAAGCCTACTTGTCACTCACCAATTATTTCCCACGTCGCAATAATGAAAGCGCTTCCAACATGCCACCTGTAGGGGAGTTTTTTTAAATTTAAGGGTCGTCTAACGCTTTTCGTAACGATAAAACAAAGGCTTTTACGAAATGTCGAGGAAAACCGCACGTGAACGCCCGCCTTAGGACGACTCTTCCCTCATTGGGATATTACACATTCGTCTATAACCTATAAGCGCCCACATCCGACAGCACCAGCACCGCTATGTTGCTTTTCGCCCGCGTTTTGTACCCGCCTCCGCCCGGGTCAATGCCCTGATCGCTAACGGTTGAGGTTAAGCGCGATCCTTGATGAGGGTTAAGGGGGTAACTCGCGCCGCTACTTCTTATGTTTCGTGCCTCCTCGTTCCTGTTGGCCGCCGCCGATACCTCCTTTCCTCCCTTTTTGAAAACGCTTCCCTTTTCCATGTTCGATCCTACCCGATCTTAACCCTTTGCAGGGCTGCCAAATCCTGCCGCTTTTACCCCTATCGATAACATCCTAAGCGTTGCCACCTAGTTCCTTTATCAGCCTGCCTCTGTTACACCGTTCAGCACAAATGTAGTAGCGACTATTTGGACAGAGGATAGTGAGCCAGTATATTCAAAGCTGTACCCGTTCCTAATGGATGCTGACGATTTTGTCAAAGACCTACTAAAAATTATTCGCATTCGCATTATCCAAGATGGCATTTTTCGACCATCTCGGTCTTCCTACTATAACGCCATATGGGTTGTAGGTAAAAAAGCCACCGACGCTTCGGGATCGCCTAATAAACGGTAAGTAGCCAATTTAAGAAAATTTAATTTGAAAACTTTTGCCGATAGACTGTCATAGGATAACTCCAGGGTTTGAATTTTGTTGGGCTTTTATTTAGAAGGAGCAGCTGAGGTGCCGCTCCAACGATCAAAATGTCTCGGTTCTTTTACAATATTTTTTAAGTCTAAGTAAGGCTAAGTCTCGTAGCTGCGCTGCTCGCAGGCGGCGGCAGAGAGACGGCTATGTACATATGTATAAAGGAATACAATAATATACGTTGTTATGCGCTCTCAAGTGGAGGCGCGAGGGGGTATGCATATGCTGACCGTTTGTTACGATTATGCTGACACTAGCACGTTCTGTGTTCGAGCTACGCCGTAACGATCGGTTCATATTTCGGCCACTTAGGGTTTATGACCGGGACTTTGGATTATGTAAACACTGCAACAAAGTGTTACAGTGCGCACCCTTTAAGTACTCTCGGTACAGTGGGTAATCAATATATGTGCATACTACATCTCCCTCCTTTTGAAAAATAACGTAATATAATGAAGTTATTTTTATAATAAAAATTTCTAATACATCTTTTTCTTTTTTTTTTTGTTTTATGTTGTTAGAATCATAGAAAATGAAATTATTAAAAGAATATGTGTATTTATTTATCTATGTATGTGTGTCTTTGTATGGCCATACTAAGTGCAATTTATGAAATAAAGATTTTTAATCTACCCTTATGAACTGTTTATTTCTTATGTTTATTATTTGTTATTACTATGTTATCTCTATCTCCTATTTCCGTTACTATATACGGACCTGTATATTTAGGATCTAACTTATAACCTCTATCGTTTTTTAATAAAACTTTGTCACCTACTGATATATCTATATCCCTTACTTTATAATCATTTAGTAGTTTATTTCTATTCTTATTTGCTTCTAACATAACTCTAGCTCATTTATAGGCTACTTCCAATCTATACTTACTCTACTTAGCATAGTCATCTATATTATATAGTGCTTCTACACTATCTTTGCTATTAAAATGTTTTGCCAAATTACTTGTTTTACCGAATACTAGCTCATATGGACAATATGTATGTGCCATAGAGGGGGTCGTGTTGAAACAGAAGACAAAATATTGAAGCCATACGTCCCAATCAGTTTTATCAACCGATATGTAAGATCGTATGTATTAATTGAAAGTTCTATGACTTCTTTTTATTGTTCCAACTGTCTGGTGGTGGTGTGCTGTGGATATAATATTTTCAATACTTAAATATTTGCACAAATCGTCTATAATTGAATTCTTATATTCTGTTTCCATGTCCCATGTACTTTGATATCTAGTAGTGACTTTTAATATATCTCTAGTTATATTTTGTAGATCTTTGATGGTTATCTTTAATAACGCATCAGCTACATGATTATCTTTTCCCTTTAAATATTCGACTGTAAAGTCGTATTCTTCTAGTTCGAGCCTCATACGTGTCAGTTTAGAACTGGGATTGGTCATTGAGAAAAGGTATATTAAAGGTCTATAGTCTGTTCTTATTAAGAAATGTGTTCCATATATATATGGTCTGAAATGTAATATCGCCCAGTGAATTGCAGCTAATTCCTGCTCAGTAGTACACTTGTTACTTTCACATTTTGTAAATGCTCTTGATGCGTATGCAATGGGAAGTTGGAGACCATTATGATTTTGAGTTAAAACCGCTCCACATGCTTGCTTACTTGCATCTTTTATTATCCAGAATTCTTTAGTGAAATCTGGATATTGTAGCAAGGTAGGTTTCATAAGTTTTGTTTTTAAGTATTGGAATGCATTTTAACACTCATCCGTCCATTTAAAAGGATTCTACTTTTTACATAATCTTGTTATGTGCCGTGAATAATCGGCGAAATGTTTTATAAAACGTCTATAATAGTTACAGAATGCTACGAAACGTCTAGCACTGTCCGCGTCGTGCGGAGCTGGGTAATGACATCGTATTTCTTGTCATCTGGAAGTCTTCCTTTATCAGTGCATTTATGACCTAGAAAAGTCACTTCATGCATAAAAAATTAACATTTTTCTGGATGTAGCTTAAGGTTGAATTTCCTACATTTCTCAAAAACATCTGTTAAGCTTTTAAGCATATGTTTTTTGGAAAAACCGATTACTATTAAGTCATCCATATAAAGAAACGCTTGAGAAGGTTCTAGACCAGAGAACGCAATAGTCATCATTCTCTGAAACGAATTAAGAGCTTATTTTAATCCGAAGGGTAATCGCGTGAAGCGATATGAGCCGTTGCTCATTGAAAAAGACGTTATATCTCTTGAACCTTTTTCTAATTCAATTTGATGGAATCCTGACATTAAGTCAAGAAATGAAAAGTATTTTGATCGACCTAGTTGATCTAAAATATTATCAATTCTAGGTAATGGGAATTTATCAGACAGTAATTTTTTATTAATCTGGCGGTAGTCAATTACTAATCGCCATTTCTTTACATTTGATCCGGGGGATGATTTCTTAGGAACAAGTAACAATGGGCTATTATATTCGGATTCTGACGGTTCGACAATCCCGTCTTAATTAATTATTCTACTTGTTTTTGTATTGCGTTCACCTGACTATGTGGGCTTCGATAGTTCTTTATATAAACTGGTTCATCATCTTTTAATATCAGTTTTTGTTTATAAAAATTATTTTTGGTTATTGATTCGGTTTTCAATCCGAATATATCGCTATGCACTGGGTGGAATCTACAACATTTGTATCTACCAAACCCATTTTAGATATTGTATCTATTTTTCTTTTTTCAATTTCTATTTTATTCTCATTTGAGTCATATTTAGCAATGTTATATAATTTTTCTGGGAAGTAATAATCAGAATCATTTATTTTATCTGTTTTACTCATGCTATTACTTCTCATTAGAAAGGAATTTAAAAAAAATCTTAGTTTTTCTCTAACATCTTTTTCAAACCTATTATTTGGACAGCTATACGGGCCATACTTTCTAATTGGGCAAAAGAAGTTCCGCTCAATTTTTCAAAATATTACATTATATAAAAAAATATGCATCGTAGTGCAATCAAAAAAATTATGCAACGCAGTGCATGGGTAAAAAAAAAAATTTCAGCTCGGTTGGTTTCCTATCTTTCTTCTACGTCAGCTGGTCGTCGCCGGTTTGGCTACGCTGACGTTCCCTCAGTGGCGCAGAAGGTGGCGTATTCCCGCACTCTATTTGCTGCTTCTGCTGTCCGGGGCCTTTTGGGCTCAGGAGGTACCGGTGCCGGTCCTAGCACAGGTGTGGTTGCAGTGGGGCTGTCCAGTGGTCCAAGGCAATCCTTCGGGCATGTCTTTTTATGTTTCTTTTTATGGAGATAGTGCCGCTGCGGAAAGCAACGACCGAGAGGCTACAGAAAGCAATCAGAGAAAGGATAGTCGCTCGGTATGGATTACCGAAGATAATGGTAACGGACAACGGGGTACAGTTCACTAGCCGCAGCTTTAAGAAGTTCCTCGGGGAGCTCGGCGTGCGCCACCAGTTCACCGCGCCATTTACGCCGCAAGAAAATCCAACAGAGAGAGCGAACAGAACAGTCAAGACGATGATCGCCCAGTTCTCTGGGAAGGATCAAAGAACGTGGGACGAGTCCTGGCCAGAGCTACTGCTGGCCGTTAACTCGGCAGTATCGGAGTCGACGGGATATTCGCCGTGCTTTATAATGCAAGGCAGGGAGCCAAGGATGCCGCGAGCCTTGTTCGATGAAAACGCCTTAGGCACAGGAGTTGGGCAAGGAACGCCCACGGAGAACGCGACGAAGCGGAGTGCGGAGGAACATGGAGCGGGCGGCCCAGGACCAGTCGAGGCGTTACAACTTACGGAGGCGGAAGTAGAGCCCAAAGGTCAGCGAAACAGTGTGGGCGAAGGAGCACCATTTGTCGAAGGCGGCCTATACTGTCGTCAATTTCGTGTCGCCGGTAATTGTCATCTTACGGCACGGGAGAACAAACAAAGAGAAGAGGGTACACGTGAGTGAGCTGAAGTGCCAAGATATGGAATCACCGGCAAAGGAAGAATAAAACAGGAACATCAAACCCGCACAAAGTAAAAGAGGCATGTACAGAGAAAAACGGGAACCTTAACGGGACATGTCCAGTAACGGGAACCTTAACCCTTTCATGCCCACTGTTGCCTATAGGCAACATTGTATTTATGAGCCTCTATCTTCCGTATTTTAATTCTTTTTGTTTTGATTCAAGACGTGTCCAAAAGACTTGTCCAAGACGTGTACTGGGCTCATGTCCAGTAACGGGAACTAGATGTGCTATAAAAGGCGGCCTTTGGGAAGAGCACTGTCTATTCTAACATTTTATTCAGCGGAGCAAGATGTCCAACAATACAGAAGCGACGATGATGGTCTCTTGTAACGAACTGTCTTTCTGCTGCTGATCGCCACAATTTGCCGCGGCTAGCTCACAGAGTTTCGCGGATCCGTTCCACCGAATTTATAGATTCGACGTGATTGCCCAAGCCCAGAAAGTAATACAAATAGCTTGAAGTTTCCACACTCTTTATTTTGAGAGCTCTTTACACTACAAAAGGCTTTCTTTCTCTTTGATTCGTTGCTCCGTCCGTTCCTGTTGGCTCCGTCGTCGGCGTCCTATGCGGGTTGGCCGGGATACGCTGCCGCTGTTCCGTCGCCGCCGTTACTCCGTCGCCGATGGTACTCCTGTCGCCGCGCTGCCAGCGATTCCGCTACCTTCTGCCCTTTGACTTTGAGAAGACACCCCCTTGGGTCGACTACGACTGATCTGACGGTTGGCTGCGGTCGCTCGCCTCCGCTACACCGGGACACCGTGCATACGCTCCGGTGCCAGGTTTGGGAGTTTGTTTGCTGACTGCCGCCTTCGCTACACCGGGACACCGTGCATACGCTCCGGCGCCAGGTTTGGAAGTTGCCGTGTGACGTCTCCGCTACACCGGGACACCGTGCATACGCTCCGGAGCCAGGTTTGGAAGCCGCCGTGTGCCTGATCTTATCGTCGCGCACCCGCTACACCGGGACACCGTGCATACGCTCCGGCGGACCCGAGTTTGTAATGGCGGGGCTGGTGACCAGGGTGTTCTCACTTGGTCTGTGACTTGGACGCGAGTCCTTGAGTCGGCCGATCCGTGTTTCGCAGGACCACGCCTGTTGGTTGCGATTCCAGGAGTCGGTAAGGCGTACGCCAGACTTTATCCCTTCTTCACTTCCTCGCAAGGCTACCTGCCGTGTTCGGGAATGGCTCAACTCGACTCTGACGCCTCGGGCTTGTAGAGGAAACCGTCCAGCAACGGATCCTTGTCTCCCTAGTTCTGTATGTCTCGTGGTTACCGGGCGTGTGATCCCAAGTATGCCTCCTTGTTTCGCAGGACCACGCCTGTTGGTTGCGATTCCAGGAGTCGGTAAGGCATACGCCAGACTTTATCCTTTCCTCACTTCCTTGCAAGGCTACCTGCCGTGTTCGGGAGTGGCTAAACTCGGTCTCCCCACCCTGGTTCTGTCTTGTGTCTCGTCCTTTACGTCTCGTGTACACCGGGCGTGCGATCTCGAGTTGGTCTATCCTTGTCTCGCAGGACCACGCCTGTTGGTTATGATTTCAGGAGTCGGTAAGGCATACGCCAGACTTTATCCTATCCTCACTTCCTTGCAAGGCTACCTGCCGTGTTCGGGAATGAACCAACTCGTCTACACGACCCTGGGTTTCCGGAGGAAAGTCCAGCAATGGATCCTTTCCTTATTTTCTTAATCGCTCTCCTTGCGCTTGGCTGTCGGACTCTCCAAAGGCGGTCCTTCAACTCAAACAAAACCCGAATCCTTTTAGAAACGCTCTAACACTTGAATGGCGGACTCTCCACAGGCGGTCCTCCAACTCAACGCTACAAGCTTCCTAAAAAGACTCGTCCCGAGCCGCTCCAGTGGGCCTCCTTTTATACTGACTGGAGCGCCCGTTAATCCTCCTGGATTCTGCTCCTGCCGTTAATCCTGCTTCCAGCATCACGCCACTTTCCCGTTGGCGGGTCGCTATCCGTGGCCCCTCGTCTCCCCCGGCCACGGATCTCTGCTGCTGGTGCGTGGTGCACCGGGGGGCTTCCAGGGCCCGTTGCACTCTTCGTCGCAACCCCCCTCTGCTCCTTGCCGCTCACCCCGCCACACTTTCTAATGCACGCCTGCGCATCGTGCTGACCCCCCACCGGACTACTTTCCCAACGTTGCCCCGGGACCCGTTACGTTCCACGTCGATTCCTTTATTCCCCCGGGTGGCGCCGTTTACCCTTTCACCTGCCACCGTTACGTTCCACGTAGATTCCGTCCTCCCACGGGTAGCCCTTCGCCAGAACCCACGGTAACTGGCTTTCACCTTTCCCCCCAACCCCCCACGGTTCTTCTGAACTGCTCCAACACCGGCTGGCGAGATAGCGCGTCGGCGACCACGTTCAGTTTACCCTTCCTGTAGCTGATGACGTAGTCATACTGCTGCAACTCGAACACCCACCTCGCTATTCTTCCAAGCGGGCTCTCGAGGTTGTTGAGCCACTTCAGTGCCATATGATCCGTGATTACGTCGAATTGATATCCTTCCAGGTAGGGCCTCATTTGCCTGATCGCCCATACTATGGCTAGGCACTCCTTCTCCGTTGCCGAGTAATTTTTTTCAGCTCCAATCAGCGTTCGACTGGCGTATGCGATCACTCGTTCGCCCTCCTCGGTGTCCTGGGTCAGGACCGCTCCGACGCCGTAGTCGCTTGCGTCCGTTTGCAGCACGAACCTTTTCTCAAAGTCTGGGCACGCCAGTACTGGGTCTTCCGCCAGCCGTGCCTTTAGGGTCTCGAACGCCTCCTGGTGCTTGGGGGTCCATTCCCATTTCGTCCCCTTTCGTAGCAGATCGTTCAAGGGCTTCGCGATTCCTGCGAAATCTGGGACGAACCGCCGATACCATGACGCCATCCCTATGAACTGTCGTACTCCCTTGACGTTTGTCGGGGGTTGCAGCTCCGTTATGGCAGCGACCTTCCCCGGATCCATGCCGATCCCTTGGCTCGTTATTCTATGTCCCAAGTATAGCAGTTCCTGCCTGAAAAAATGACATTTTTCCGTGTTTATCCGCAGGTTTGCTGCTTTCAACCTTCTGAACACTTCTCTTAGGTTCGCCATGTGTTCTTCCTTGGTGCGTCCGATCACGATGATATCGTCCTGATACGCAAAGGCATGTGGAGCCATGTCCGGCCCTATGACCTGGTCAAGGGCCCTTTGAAATGTTGCCGAGGCTGAGTGCAACCCGAACGGCATCACCTTCCATTGGTACAGACCCTTCCCTGGAACGGTGAAGGCGGTGTACTTTCTGCTTCCTTCCTCCAGAGGGATCTGCCAATACCCGTCCTTCAAGTCGAGGCTGCTGAAGAATCTGGCCTCCCTTAGTTGCTCCAATATGAAATTTATTCGTGGCATTGGGTACGCATCTTTTACTGATTTTGCGTTGATTTGCCGAAAGTCCACGCACATTCTCCACTGACCCGTCTTTTTCTTCACCATTACAATCGGTGAGCTGTATGCGCTATTCGAGGGCTCAATGCATCCCTTTTCCAACAGCTCCTCCACTTTTGCGTTTATTTCCCCCTGTATTTTCGGGTTTTTGGGGTAATATCGCTGTTTTATGGGAATGTCGTCCTTCATGGTGATCCTGTGCTGAGTTATGTTCGAGCATCCTGTTTGGACGGCGAACGCTTCTAGCTCACTCTCGATAAATCTCTTATTGCGTTCGTCTTCCCATACCTCTGGACATCCGGACACTGCTACGGACAGTCTATCCTCCAAACATCCGCCCCATCTCTCCCTTTTGGGTATGGTAACGCGGTGGCCTGCGCATGTCACCGTTGCGCCGAACTCGCTGAGGAAATCCCATCCCAGCACCAGACTGTCCTCCATGCCTGGCATCACCAGCAGGTTCAGTGTCTTTGTCCTGTTGCCGAAGCTTATCCGAGCCTGTAATGCGGCGCGTATTTCTGTATGGCTTCCATTGGCTAACTTTACCCGCCTCTTTATCGCGACTCGTTTCCCGGCTATTTCCTGGCTCTCTGCTAGGTCCTCTGATATGAAACTTGCCGTCGCTCCTGTGTCCAGCATGGCTTTCACCTCCGTGCCCTCGACCTCGATGGTTGCCGTCAACTGTTGCTCTTCTCCGGCTAGTCCTCCTATTAATTTCGAGAGGCAGCACCGTGCGATCCCTGCTCTCCTCCCTGTTGCTGGGACCGCTGCGCATTTCCCGCCCTCTGGCAGCATTCTGTGCTTCGAACTCCTGTCGCGCCGCACATTTTGCAGAAAAGCAGCCTTGGGTTCCTGCACCCGCTGGCCCAATGGCCCATGCCACCGCATCGGTTGCATGCCTGGGCTGGGTTCTCGACCGGACCCTGCCTTGGCCCTGCTGCCCACTGCTGATTAGGCTGCTGCGGAGCCGACCTATGCTGGGTCTCGGGCTGCCATCTCGGCATCCAACTTTGGTTCGTGTTATTCTGTCGCTCCGGTGGGCCTTGGCGCGGTTCCTCTCTTTGCCACCTTGGTGCCCATTGTGTGTTTTGGAGGGCCTGGTGGTGGAACTCGTCCCGTTGCTCTTTCTGGGTCCATTGGTCCCTCTGGTACCTTGCCGCTTCACCATGCTGCGGTCCTTCTCTCTGCCACCTCTCGTTTACGGCCGGCTGACTGTGGCTCCACCTTTGTTCTGTGGCCACTTGCCTGTTAAAGGCCTCTTCCTCCTGCGCCAATTCTTCAAACTCCTCTGCTAAACCCATCACCTCCTCTAAAGATGCGCAGGCGTATGGCCTTATGAACATTTTCATTCTTGGCATGCAGTTTTCGACGAGCCTCTCTATCACTTCTTTCGTTGTTTTGCCTAATGGTTTCATTAGTGACTGAAGGTCCACCATGTATTCTTTGAACGGCTCTCCACGACGCTGCTTCCGCTGGCGAACTTGGTCCGCCAACTTCTCGAAGTATCCTTTCGGCAGGAAAAATTCTCGAAGCTTGCCTTGAACCTCGCCCACGTTGGCCATTCTTCGTCGTTCATGATGAACCATCTTTGGGCCCTGCCCTGCAGTAGTTCTGGCATGGCTCTGGGGATTGTATTTATGTCTAATCCGTATGTCTTTGCGGACCACGTTACTCGGTCCAGGAACTCTAACGGGTCCCCTGTGCCGTCGAAACGAAACGACCAGTCTCGCACCTGTCTGGCTACTTTGGCGTAATCCACCGGGGCCGGAACATACTTTCTCGACTGCGGTTCTATGCTCCTTCCCATTCTTGGATCTGGTACCGCCAGGCTCTCTATAAACTTCTCTGTTTCGCTGGCTGCTCTTTGCCTGGGGGTTGATCTTTGTCCAAACCTTTCCTCTAGGCCGTGCGTTAGCGCCAGTACCTCCTCTTCCTTGGTTTCGTCGACCCACCTCGCCACTGAGGATCTCATCGCTTCCACAGTCCCGTCTGCTGGTAGACCGATCTCTCTACACACTTCGCTCAGCTCCTCCTTTCTCAATGTGTAGATCCAATTCTTTCTTCCCATCTTTCTGCTATGTTATTTTCTAGGCTAAATGCAATCACGAAGTTTGGGCGCCAGGTGTAACGAACTGTCTTTCTGCTGCTGATCGCCACAATTTGCCGCGGCTAGCTCACAGAGTTTCGCGGATCCGTTCCACCGAATTTATAGATTCGACGTGATTGCCCAAGCCCAGAAAGTAATACAAATAGCTTGAAGTTTCCACACTCTTTATTTTGAGAGCTCTTTACACTACAAAAGGCTTTCTTTCTCTTTGATTCGTTGCTCCGTCCGTTCCTGTTGGCTCCGTCGTCGGCGTCCTATGCGGGTTGGCCGGGATACGCTGCCGCTGTTCCGTCGCCGCCGTTACTCCGTCGCCGATGGTACTCCTGTCGCCGCGCTGCCAGCGATTCCGCTACCTTCTGCCCTTTGACTTTGAGAAGACACCCCCTTGGGTCGACTACGACTGATCTGACGGTTGGCTGCGGTCGCTCGCCTCCGCTACACCGGGACACCGTGCATACGCTCCGGTGCCAGGTTTGGGAGTTTGTTTGCTGACTGCCGCCTTCGCTACACCGGGACACCGTGCATACGCTCCGGCGCCAGGTTTGGAAGTTGCCGTGTGACGTCTCCGCTACACCGGGACACCGTGCATACGCTCCGGAGCCAGGTTTGGAAGCCGCCGTGTGCCTGATCTTATCGTCGCGCACCCGCTACACCGGGACACCGTGCATACGCTCCGGCGGACCCGAGTTTGTAGTGGCGGGGCTGGTGACCAGGGTGTTCTCACTTGGTCTGTGACTTGGACGCGAGTCCTTGAGTCGGCCGATCCGTGTTTCGCAGGACCACGCCTGTTGGTTGCGATTCCAGGAGTCGGTAAGGCGTACGCCAGACTTTATCCCTTCTTCACTTCCTCGCAAGGCTACCTGCCGTGTTCGGGAATGGCTCAACTCGACTCTGACGCCTCGGGCTTGTAGAGGAAACCGTCCAGCAACGGATCCTTGTCTCCCTAGTTCTGTATGTCTCGTGGTTACCGGGCGTGTGATCCCAAGTATGCCTCCTTGTTTCGCAGGACCACGCCTGTTGGTTGCGATTCCAGGAGTCGGTAAGGCATACGCCAGACTTTATCCTTTCCTCACTTCTTTGCAAGGCTACCTGCCGTGTTCGGGAGTGGCTAAACTCGGTCTCCCCACCCTGGTTCTGTCTTGTGTCTCGTCCTTTACGTCTCGTGTACACCGGGCGTGCGATCTCGAGTTGGTCTATCCTTGTCTCGCAGGACCACGCCTGTTGGTTATGATTTCAGGAGTCGGTAAGGCATACGCCAGACTTTATCCTATCCTCACTTCCTTGCAAGGCTACCTGCCGTGTTCGGGAATGAACCAACTCGTCTACACGACCCTGGGTTTCCGGAGGAAAGTCCAGCAATGGATCCTTTCCTTATTTTCTTAATCGCTCTCCTTGCGCTTGGCTGTCGGACTCTCCAAAGGCGGTCCTTCAACTCAAACAAAACCCGAATCCTTTTAGAAACGCTCTAACACTTGAATGGCGGACTCTCCACAGGCGGTCCTCCAACTCAACGCTACAAGCTTCCTAAAAAGACTCGTCCCGAGCCGCTCCAGTGGGCCTCCTTTTATACTGACTGGAGCGCCCGTTAATCCTCCTGGATTCTGCTCCTGCCGTTAATCCTGCTTCCAGCATCACGCCACTTTCCCGTTGGCGGGTCGCTATCCGTGGCCCCTCGTCTCCCCCGGCCACGGATCTCTGCTGCTGGTGCGTGGTGCACCGGTGGGCTTCCAGGGCCCGTTGCACTCTTCGTCGCAACCCCCCCTCTGCTCCTTGCCGCTCACCCCGCCACACTTTCTAATGCACGCCTGCGCATCGTGCTGACCCCCCACCGGACTACTTTCCCAACGTTGCCCCGGGACCCGTTACGTTCCACGTCGATTCCTTTATTCCCCCGGGTGGCGCCGTTTACCCTTTCACCTGCCACCGTTACGTTCCACGTAGATTCCGTCCTCCCACGGGTAGCCCTTCGCCAGAACCCACGGTAACTGGCTTTCACCTTTCCCCCCAACCCCCCGTACTGATCCTGGCGACGTTCCCTTGGGCTGCCCGGGTTGTTGACCGGTGGTTGACCCCCTCTTTCCGCCTCCTCGGCCCCCGGCTATCTGTCTTCGCGTGTGGGGAGACTAAATCTCCTCACACTCTTCAGACGAGAGCGACCTGGAGGTAGTCGACGATCTGCCCTGGAACGGAAAGAGGATGAGAGCAGAGTGGGCGATCGAGCGGGCAGCAGGAGAAAGGAGGTGTATATCCGTCGGTCGCGCCACGGTGAAGGAGCGGCTAGGGAGCGAATTACTGGAGCTTTGTAGGAGAGGAGAGAGGTGCCGCCAGTGTCAGAAGGTGATGGACACGGTTGCCGACATGGCCAAGACGAGGGCCAAGTTGACGGAGCAACTCCGGGAGAAGAACGCCCGGGAGTGGAAAGAGGTGATGAGAGACGGGCGCTATGAAAAGGGCGATGGCGAAAAGGTTGCGTTAGCGACAGGCAAGGCGTCTGGTCGAGCTGGCAAAGCGGAAGGCGGCAGCAAAGAAAGCAAATGCGGCCAGCAACGCCCCCGGCCGGAACGCGCCGAGGACCAGGAGGTGGCGACTGAAGGTACAGCAGGAGGCGACGTGGCCTACGCCACGCTCAAGGAAGGAGGAAGGAGAGGAGGAACCGTGGACGACCGGCGCTAGGCCGTCGTGCCCGGAGAAACGGAGGCGGAAAGGAGGTTTTGGAGGCGAACTAGCCGCCGGAGCTCAGCGTGAGGGTGGCGGCTGAGGAAGAAAGACGGCACGGACGGGCCGGAAGATGGTGCGTGATGGCACAAATAGGAGCGGCGTGCTTCCGGGTACGAAGAGGTGCCAGCGGCGTAAGGGTGGTATAAAAAGATTAAAAAACATTAAAAAAAAAATCAGCAACCAACAAACAAACAAAAAATTATAAATAAAAGGTCTAGTTTAAAACAAAAAAAAAGAAGGTATTCGAGTAATAACAAGAAAGGAAAGCTAACTTCGGGCGGAGCCAAAGTTGATATACCCTTGCAGTTAAAACCGGATATATATGGCAAACATCGGATATAGTTGGCCGATCCTTATGATTACATCACAACAAAATCAAATAATTAAAATAAAAAATCTAAAAAAAAGTCCCAAGCTTCTTTCTTCAAAAATACGAAAGTTGCAATTTCTACCAAATACCATTTCCGATCGTTCAGTTATATGGCAGCTATAGGATATAGTCGGCCGATCCCGGTCGTTCCGACTTGTATACTGCGTGCAAAGGAAAGAAGGGTGTGTGCAAAGTTTCAAGATGATAGCTTTAAAACTGAGAGACTAGTTTGCGTAGAAACAGACAGACGGACAGACGGACATGCTCATATCAACTTAGGAGGTGATCCTGATCAAGAATATATATACTTTATAGGGTCGGAGATGTCTCCTTCACTGCGTTGCACACTTTTGACCAAAATTATAATACCCTCTGCCTAATACCTAATATTTTAAAACGCCGCGCAGGCGTGCCTTAGAAATTGTGGCGAGCGGAAGCAGAAATAACAGTTGCAAATTAGACTCATCGTTGACGGGTTGCTGACCACTGAAAGCACGTGTGAAAGTAGAGTGTGAAGAAAGCACTCTGTAGCCTTCTTTACCCGAAATAAGTCGATCAGATGTAAGAGAAGCCGTTTCAAACTATATGAGGGACAAGGGCTTGGCGTCGTGAAGAACAACAAACTCCACAGTAAATACGATGTAACCGTTACGTCTAGACTCTAGAGAGCAAGACTCGAAGAAAGATTTTATTGAAGAATATAGTTAAAGCGCGACAGAAATAACTATAAGCTGTTAATGGTGTTTATATAAAAAAATAGTTCAATGAACTTATTGAGTCAAATGTATTTTGACAATTAATCTTTATATTTCAACTTGTCGTAAAAAGTGAAAACTTTAATTCTAAGATTAAAGATATAGGCAATCTGGCAAAAGTGGTCTAAGAAACACGTCAGGATACGGCAGAGCGTAAGCGGAAAATAAATGACTATGATAAATAATTAATTTCTAACGAATTAATAACTAATGTTCCACTTCATAATGAATGCACTTTTTGCTTGATTTGTTCGTCCATATTTCTTTTTTGATACCTTGAGGGTCTTTGTAACTCCTGTCGTAACTGCCTCTTTTCATCCTTGTAGCGTAGCGACTCGCCATTCAGTGTCATTGAAATGCAAACAAATTTTAAAATTTTAAATACGAAGAAAATGTTGGTTCTCAGTAATAAACTTTAAAAAGAGTATGCTAAAAAGTTTTCAACTGATCTGAGTCTTATTATTATTTTTTATTGCTTTGAAATTATATTATATATAAAATAAATATGTATTTTATTTTAATATTTTTGTTTACATTATTCTTTTAATTTTCTTTTTGTCATTTGCTATACAAATTTATTTTGTACTCTAATTAATTTTATTTTTTTTGCACTAAAAAATAAATTTTTTTGTTTCTTTTAATTTTAATTACATTTTCATAAAACTTTGGTTGCTCCAATTTTTTTTGTTTTTATTCAAAATACTTTTTCTTCTCTATACTAAATTAATTTTGGGTCACGGCTTGACAAGTTGGCCACTTTGAAAGATTTATTTTTTAATATTTACGTTTTACATTTTTTTAGAAGGTATATGTGGACTTAAAACAGTAGTCGGCCAATACGGATATGGTTTTAACGCATTAGTATTAGTAACGAACACGTTTCACACATTTATACTGTGTGTGTGTGGCAGAGCTCGGGCAGAGAAATTACCTGTGCCTGCGGGATAGGGCCGTACCGACCACTGACTTAAAATAAATACTTGATTTTTTAAAATTTACTATCGATGCAAGACCGATTTACTTGTATCAATATACTTGAAACAGTGATTGTGAAAATATTTGTATTATGATTTTTGTTTTTAATTCGTCCACAGGTTATTAGTTATATTTATATATGTTTAAAAAAAATTTTATGATATTTTATTTAAGTTAGCTCTACTAATTTTCAAGTATGTAAGATAACAATGCAATGGTGATCTGAGCTAATAGCACGGAGGCGGAGGGCACATGAAGCCTCATGGGCGTCGGTCGTCGGCCGTGATCTATGCGAGTTAAGATTACGATTAAGCTCTCCCTCTCTTATGTTAATCAGTTCTGAGCTGACAGCCAAGGATCTGTTATTCTATCCTTTCATCCATTAACACAGTTATTAATTTTGATGCTATAATACCCTTGACTTTACCTTTCTGATAAGCGGTCATTATACTTGCTCGAGCAAAAGCTTACAACACCAAGGAAAGGACTAAGTCAGGGATGTCTATCACGCAGTTTTATGAGGAGGTTGAAAGGAAGCTGTCACTCTTAACAACTAAGACAACTAAGGCATATGAGACTGACCATGCCCGATATATAAATGAAAAGTATAGGGCTGGTGCCCTACGTGTATTGTACGTGTGTGGAAAAATCCATATTTTAACAGGGATCAAGGTCAAAGAAATGTTGCTGATAATAGACCATTAAGAAGATGGACTTAGATCTAACATCGTCTAAAATTCATCAATCGACAAACTTCTAGCGCTCTCAAGGTTCTACCGCGCTGCAGGCACTCCATGCACAGAAACAGATTCCATACAAGAGACCGATGAACTCTTAAATTTTGTCTGACTTTAGGCGTCAAAGAGTTAACCATCTGTTTGAAGAAGATAAGGAGGGTCAAACCAAGGATTATTATAATCAGATTGCTAGTGATGAGGCAGATGACAGGTATATGGCGAGGAGTTAGATGGCGTGCAAAAAATGGACTATGAAAGTGATGCCGTGAATGGCCGCAAGTCGCATCATCAGTCGCCAGTTTTATCTATTTGACGGAGAAAGCCATTTCGTCTTATTACCCGGACTTTCAGCAGATGATATATAAATACTCGCGGGCCTTTGCTGACCCAAATAAGAAGTAACTGTTGTAACGGACATAACTGCCGCGGAAACCTTGCTATCGACGGTATCGGGTGAGAGATGAGCTACACGCGTTTGCCGGCCTAGATCTCGTCGGCTAGTGGGTGGGTTCCCTGAATTTTCATCTCTCCCCGCAAGGTTCCTGATGTTCATCATAGCAATCGAATTTGTTCGAATGCGTGCTTGGCCTAACGAACGGCGTAGGCCTGACCGTGTTGCCTACTGAAGCCCCCCTCCGGGCTAATGTTTTGCCCACTACGGCATCCTGGAACGGCTGGGTGAACGCATGGCGGCTGCAAACCAGACTGGGACTACTCTTTTTACCACATTATAAAGTTTTATTGATTTAATTCATTAAAATATTCCATCTAGAGTTCTACGTTAAATACTATTCAATTCAATTAAAAAAAAATCTCTTATGATCTAAATCGACGGCCTAAGGATTAAACTAAAACTAATCAACTCCATTCAAAAATTCTTTTAAAATCTAAAATGTTTTCCTTAACCTAAAGAATAAACCAAATGTCTTAAACGCCTAATAGTAATTCAAATAGAAGTTAAAAATAAAAAAGGTAACAGGTGCGAGACGAATGTTTCACATCGGTCTACGGCCGATTTCTTTGGTAAATATTGGTGTGCGATCGATGATGGGGACGGGGC
The DNA here is from genome assembly GCA_018153455.1 of Drosophila parabipectinata. Taxonomy (NCBI): domain Eukaryota; kingdom Metazoa; phylum Arthropoda; class Insecta; order Diptera; family Drosophilidae; genus Drosophila; species Drosophila parabipectinata. The sequence continues at coordinate 138,356 of JAECYA010000037.1, read as the reverse complement.
TCCGAGTTGGAGAGCGATGGGCGGATTACTTGCTCAGCCTGACCGGAGCTGCTGCAGTAGGAATATAACGAGGGATCAAACCCGAATTCGGGGAGGGTCCAAGGTACGGACGCCGACGAACGGACCTTCTATTAAGCCTACTTGTCACTCACCAATTATTTCCCACGTCGCAATGATGAAAGCGCTTCCAACATGCCACCTGTAGGGGAGTTTTTTAAAATTTAAGGGTCGTCTAACGCTTTTCGTAACGATAAAACAAAGGCTTTTACGAAATGTCGAGGAAAACCGCACGTGAACGCCCGCCTTAGGACGACTCTTCCCTCATTGGGATATTACACATTCGTCTATAACCTATAAGCGCCCACATCCGACAGCACCAGCACCGCTATGTTGCTTTTCGCCCGCGTTTTGTACCCGCCTCCGCCCGGGTCAATGCCCTGATCGCTATCGGTTGAGGTTAAGCGCGATCCTTGATGAGGGTTAAGGGGGTAACTCGCGCCGCTACTTCTTCTGTTTCGTGCCTCCTCGTTCCTGTTGGCCGCCGCCGATACCTCCTTTCCTCCCTTTTTGAAAACGCTTCCCTTTTCCATGTTCGATCCTACCCGATCTTAACCCTTTGCAGGGCTGCCAAATCCTGCCGCTTTTACCCCTATCGATAACATCCTAAGCGTTGCCACCTAGTTCCTTTATCAGCCTGCCTCTGTTACACCGTTCAGCACAAATGTAGTAGCGACTATTTGGACAGAGGATAGTGAGCCAGTATATTCAAAGCTGTACCCGTTCCTAATGGATGCTGACGATTTTGTCAAAGACCTACTAAAAATTATTCGCATTCGCATTATCCAACTTGTCGAATCGTCGTCGCATGCAGACGTGTATTTATTGTGCTCCGGGAAAAAAACATTCAGCAATATCAAAAAGTGCAGTGACTGGTTTCGTAAATCAACAACAACGCGAAAAGACGCTTTCAGCGATGAAATCGCTAATGTTTATATTGATTAATTAATTAATTAATATAAAACATAACATTTAAAACTGGAACAATATCAATTTCGATTGCAATGAGTCTAAACGACGTTAGCACACAACGTCAACGTGAGCAAGACGAGAGACGGCTCTCAGTACAAAGAAACAACGCTTACTTCACTTTCAAAGCAACCGAAAGTAATGCAAGCTCATCCCAAACACGGTCAATTACCCCAAACTTGGCCGAATTCTTAAACGTAGAGAGCGTGAGAGCGCGTTCTTGCTCCCCCTCGCTACCATCGATGTCTCTGCAGCCAAAGAGCGCAGTAACTAGCACCGCAACCTCTTTGACAACGTCAACCGTAACAACAACAACAACCGCTACTGTAACGACAGCGCGTTTAACGACGTCATCAGCTAGCAACGCAAGCATTGATACTTCAGCCGCTGTGCTGCCCGAAAAAGAGAACAAAAACAAAGAAAATATCAAGCCGGCTGTGCAGACTGGTATGGATCGTTACATCCAAATCAAAAGGAAGCTGAGCCCCCTAAACTCCCAACGCAAAATAACCCGTGGCAATGCTAACATAGCCGCAATAGAAACGCCCACGAACTCAAACCGTTTTAAAATCTTGGCAGACTATGAGGATGACGCAGAATCTACAGAAGTCGAAAAAAGGAAGCCTAAGCCCCCGCCAATATACATACGAGAAAAAAGTTCCAACGTTCTTGTCAACAAAATTATAGAGCTCATTGGCAAGGACAACTTTCACATAATACCACTCGTAAAGGGCAATATCCAGGAAACAAAAGTTCAAACGAAGTCTGAAGATAATTACAGAGTATTATCAAAATACCTCACCGACAAAAAAAAGAACTTTTATACGTATCAGCTAAAAAGCAGCAAGGGCTTGCAAGTCGTACTTAAGGGCATAGAGCCCGAAGTACCGCCTGCAGAGATAACAAAGGCGCTACAAGGGATTTAGCGTTAAGACAGTGTTCAATATCTCTAACAGGGATAGAAAGCCGCAGCCACTCTTTAAGGTTGAACTCGAACCACAAATTAAGCCCCTCAAGAAATACGAAGTGCACCCTATATACAATCTTCAGTTCCTGCTGCACCGCAGAATTACAGTTGAGGAGCCGCACAAACGCAATGGCCCGGTACAATGTGCGAACTGCCAAGAATATGGCCATACAAGGTCTTACTGTAAACTGCGCCCAGTTTGTGTAGTTTGTGGTGAGCTTCATGACTCCGCACACTGCACAGCGAGCAAAGATGACCAAAACTCGAAAAAGTGCGGCAACTGCGGTGGAAATCACACTGCTAACTATAGAGGTTGCCCAGTTTATAAGGAGCTGAAAAGTCGTATCCACCAGAGGGGATTTACTGCCCGCACCCAAAATAATCAGTTCATAGCCTCCAGGTCAAACCCTGAAGTCTTCTTCTCGACTGCAGCCAGATCCTCACTAGGACTTATAAACTCTGACAAAAATGTCACATACGCAAGCGCTTTAAAATCAGGACTGGCTACCCCAGCCTCAAAAAGCTCACTGCCGCAATCAGCACACCAAGAACCGAACACGGCTCAGCAGTATCAACTTCCGGAGCAGTCAAAAAGTAACTTTGAAGCTATGATATGCAGTCTACAACAAAGCCTTACGGAGTTCATGTCGTTTATGCGTACAACTATGCAAGATCTAATGCGAAACCAAAATCTATTAATACAAATGCTGGTTTCTCAACAATCCAAATAATGACTTCCCTACGAATATCTACATGGAACGCTAACGGCGTTTCGCAGCATAAACTCGAGTTAGCGCAATTCCTACTAGACAATCAAATCGACGTAATGCTGCTTTCAGAAACACATCTTACGAACAGATACAATTTCCAACTACGAGGATATTCATTCTATGGAACAAATCATCCAGACGGTAAAGCACACGGCGGGACTGGAATTTTAATCAGAAGCCGTATCAAGCAGCATTATCATACGAAATTTGCAAAAAACTACCTACAGGCTACATCAATAAATATACACCTAAATACTGGCAAGCAATTAACTCTAGCTGCCGTATACTGCCCCCCACGCTTCACCATAGCCGAAGATGAGTTTATGCAGTTTTTCAACTCACTCGGAGACCACTTCATAGCAGCAGGAGACTACAATGCCAAGCACACACACTGGGGATCTCGTCTTGTGACCCCAAAAGGAAAGCAGCTCTATAATGCAATTATCAAAGCTAAGAACAAGCTAGACTATGCTTCTTCTGGCACACCAACATACTGGCCGGCAGACCCAAAGAAACTTCCCGATTTAATTGACTTTGCGATTACCAAAAACATTCCTAAAAATCTGATATGCGCCGAATGCCTTTCGGATCTTTCATCTGTCCTTTTTACTCTACTCCAACACCCAGGAACATGGGATCAATCACCAAATCTGACCTCGCATAAAACCAATTGGGTTAAGTACAGGAAGTACATCAGCTCACACATTGAGCTGAGTCCTCACCTCAGCGACGAAGCCAACGTAGACAGTTTTGTTAACTCGCTGGAGTCTGTACTCGTCTCTGCAGCTCGAGTTTCAACACCTCAAATTATAAACACACAACGCAATCAAAAGAAGACAAATCTACAAATCGAACAGCTCGTCCTCGAAAAGCGACGCTTACGTCGAGAATGGCAATGTCACAGATCGCCATCTGCTAAGCAACGCTTCAAACATGCCTCACGTCAACTTGATCAAGCTCTACAGCAAGAAGAAACGTATGTCCACCACCGCTACATAGAGCAATTGTCAACTAACAGTACGAAACACTCACTATGGAGAGCTCACCCAACTCTGAGCTCACCGAAAGAAACCGTGATGCCTATTAGAAATTCCACAGGCGGGTGGGCGCGCAGCGACGCAGACAGAGCCAGTACGTTTGCCAAACACCTTAAAAATTGTATTCCAACCAAATCCTGCCACCATTGCGTTTACTTTGCCGACTCTATCAGATGAGCCTCAGCCTCAACATGAGCCGATTGAGTTTCGCCCAAACGAAATCGTTAACATCATCAAACGACAACTGAATCCGAAAAAATCCCCGGGCTGCGACCTCATAACTCCCAAAATGATCATTGAGCTCCCATACTGTGCCGTTTGCACTCTCACCCAGCTATTTAATGCCATCGCAAAACTTGGCCACTTTCCAGTGAGATGGAAAAAGTCAATTATAATAATGATAGCAAAGCCGGGAAAAGACCACACTATCCCCACGTCGTATAGACCTATAAGCCTACTCTCTTGCCTATCTAAACTCTTTGAAAAATGCCTAATGTCTCGGGTAAACACATACCTGAGAATCCAGGAAGGAATCCCGTCACACCAATTTGGGTTTCGTGAAAAGCATGGAACAATTGAGCAGGTCAACCGGATAACATCCGAAATTCGGAACGCGTTCGAAAAACGAGAGTACTGTACTGCCATATTTTTAGATGTCCTCAAGCATTCGATAGAGTCTGGCTGGAAGGTCTAATGTACAAGATCAAGACAATGCTCCCCTACAGCACCCACAAGATTTTGGAGTCTTACCTTCACGACAGAAAATTTGTCGTGAGGTGCAATACCGCTATATCCGATGAGTACACTGTTGGAGCTGGAGTTCCTCAAGGCAGCGTGCTAGGGCCAATATTATATGTCCTCTACACAGCAGATATCCCGACAAGCACACGTCTAACAACATCCACGTTTGCCGATGACACTATTCTTAGCCGCTCAAAATGCCCGATTCAAGCAACTACCTAGCTAGCTCATCATATGGTCGATGTCGAAAAATGGCTGTCAGACTGGCGAATTAAAGTGAACGAACTAAAATGCAAGCATGTTACGTTCACTCTGAACAGGCAAAACTGCCCGCCGATAATACTAAACAACACTCTACTCCCACAAGCAAACGAAGTAACATACCTAGGAGTACATCTCGACAGAAGACTCACATGGCGCCGGCACATTGAAGCCAAAAGAACACACCTAAAGCTAAAAGCCAGCGGTCTTCATTGGATTATCAACGCTCGGTCACCTCTTAGCCTTGAACATAAAGTCCTGCTGTACAACTCGGTACTAAAACCTATATGGATGTACGGCTCCCAGTTATGGGGGAACGCCAGCAATAGCAACATTGACATAATTCAAAGAGTTCAGTCGAAGATCTTGAGAACAATCACCGGGGCACCGTGGTACGTTCGCAACGAAAACATACACCGCGACTTAAACATTCGACCAGTCAAAGAAGCGATCGCAGAACAGAAGGTAAAGTACTTAACCAAGCTATCGGTGCACCCTAACCACCTGGCGAGAGGTCTAACAAGGTTGAGCAACCAATCACGCCTTCGTCGCAATGACTTACCCACCCAGCGACCGACCTGAGGAACGCGCAATCAGAATGCAGTCTTAGTATACTGTTAGTTAAATTTTAATGTTAAGATTCGTCAACTTATTGTTAGTCTCAAAATTAAGAGTAGATTCAATAAATAAAAGCAAAGCTATAAAAAAAAAAAAAAAAAAATCCAAGATGGCATTTTTCGACCATCTCGGTCTTCCTACTATAACGCCATATGGGTTGTAGGTAAAAAAGCCACCGACGCTTCGGGATCGCCTAATAAACGGTATGTAGCCAATTTAAGAAAATTTAATTTGAAAACTTTTGCCGATAGACTGTCATAGGATAACTCCAGGGTTTGAATTTTGTTGGGTTTTTATTTAGAAGGAGCAGCTGAGGTGCCGCTCCAACGATCAAAATGTCTCTGTTCTTTTACAATATTTTTTAAGTCTAAGTAAGGCTAAGTCTCGTAGCTGCGCTGCTCGCAGGCGGCGGCAGAGAGACGGCTATGTACTTATGTATAAAGGAATACAATAATATACGTTGTTATGCGCTCTCAAGTGGAGGCGCGAGGGGTATGCATATGCTGACCGTTTTTTACGATTATGCTGACACTAGCACTTTCTGTGTGCGTGCTACGCCGTAACGATCGGTTCAAATTTCGGCCACTTAGGGTTTATGACCGGGACTTAGGATTATGTAAGCACTGCAACAAAGTGTCACAGTGCGCACCCTTTAAGTACTCTCGGTACAGTGGGTAATCAATATATGTGCATACTACATCTCCCTCCTTTTGAAAAATAACGTAATATAATGAAGTTATTTTTATAATAAAAATGTCTAATTAATACATCTTTTTTTTTTTTTTTGTTGTTTTTATGTTGTTAGAATCATAGAAAATGAAATTATTAAAAGAATTTAAATTATTATTATATTTATTATTATTATTTATTATTATTATTATTTATCTATGTATGTGTGTCTTTGTATGGCCATACTGAGTGCAATTTATGAAATAAAGATTTTTAATCTACCCTTATGAACTGTTTATTTCTTATGTTTATTATTTGTTATTACTATGTTATCTCTATCTCCTATTTCCGTTACTATATACGGACCTGTATATTTAGGATCTAACTTATAACCTGTATCGTTTTTTAATAAAACTTTGTCACCTACTGATATATCTATATCCCTTACTTTATGATCATTTAGTAGTTTATTTCTATTCTTATTTGCTTCTAACATAACTCTAGCTCATTTATAGGCTACTTCCAATCTATACTTACTCTACTTAGCATAGTCATCTATATTATATAGTGCTTCTACACTATCTTTGCTATTAAAATGTTTTGCCAAATTACTTGTTTTACCGAATACTAGCTCATATGGACAATATGTATGTGCCATAGAGGGGGTCGTGTTGAAACAGAAGACAAAATATTGAAGCCATACGTCCCAATCAGTTTTATCAACCGATATGTAAGATCGTATGTATTAATTGAAAGTTCTATGACTTCTTTCTATTGTTCCAACTGTCTGGTGGTGGTGTGCTGTGGATATAATATTTTCAATACTTAAATATTTGCATAAAATCGTATATAATTCTTATATTCTGTTCCCATGTCCCTAATGAACGTCTTCATTGGACCGTACTTCAGGATAAAAGATTCAAATATTGCTTAGTATTGGCATTTTTATTCGGAACAGGTATGGCAACTAAACACTTAGTTAAATCACATATTAAAGTGACTGCATACTCATTGCCATTTTCTGATTTTGGCAATGGACCGATAGTGTCCACTATCACTCTGTCGAAAGCATTTATTGGTGTGTCTGTAATTGTTAAAGTGGTCTTTGTGTGTTTAGTTATTTTGGATTTCTGCCATTTTTGACATTTTCTTACGTACTCAGTTATATCATTAGACATGCTTTTCCAGTAATAGTGTCTTTTTACTTTGGCCAAAGTTTTTGATATGCCAGTATGACCTCCTTGGATCATCATGAAATGTAGACAAAATTGCTTCTTTTCTTTTAAATTTGTTATTTGGGTCACCGGGTTAAGTAGCGCTACTCTTAATGTTTTCAATATTTTATTGCCCATTAATCTATTGAAGTATATTCAAAGATATTTTCCCACGGTGCCACTTTGAGTTGGCTGATTTTATGTATACCGGCTTGCATTTCAAGCATTTGGAAAAATTGATCTAAATCAATAACTCCATTAGTATATAAATCGCTAACATCATATCTTGCAGTAATTATTCTGCCTTGTTTAAATAAACAAAACATATTCTTTATCTTCAAGGTCACTACTTTACGTACTTTGTCATTGTTTATGACGTCGTATACGTTGGGCTTAGAAGCTTTATTTAAAGATTGCATTGGCAATTCTTATTCTTGATATTCCGCACGGAATTTTTGTCTACTTTGATATCTAGTAGTGACTTTTAATATATTTCTAGTTATATTTTGTAGATCTTTGATGGTTATCTTTGATAACGCATCAGCTACATGATTATCTTTTCCCTTTAAATATTCGACTGTAAAGTCGTATTCTTCTAGTTCGAGCCTCATACGTGTCAGTTTAGAACTGGGATTGGTCATTGAGAAAAGGTATATTAAAGGTCTATACTCTGTTCTTATTAAGAAATGTGTTCCATATATATATGGTCTGAAATGTAATATCGCCCAGTGAATTGCAGCTAATTCCTGCTCAATGGGAATGGCGTATGCAATGGGAAGTTGGAGACCATTATGATTTTGAGTTAAAACCGCTCCACATGCTTGCTTACTTGCATCTTTTATTATCCAGAATTCTTTAGTAAACTCTGGATATTGTAGCAAGGTAGGTTCCATAAGTTTTGTTTTTAAGTATTGGAATGCATTTTAACACTCATCCGTCCATTTAAAAGGATTCTTCTTTTTACATAATCTTGTTATGTGCCGTGAATAATCGGCGAAATGTTTTATAAAACGTCTATAATAGTTACAGAATGCTACGAAACGTCTAGCACTGTCCGCGTCGTGCGGAGCTGGGTAATGACATCGTATTTCTTGTCATCTGGAAGTCTTCCTTTATCAGTGCATTTATGACCTAGAAAAGTCACTTCATGCATAAAAAATTAACATTTTTCTGGGTGTAGCTTAAGGTTGAATTTCCTACATTTCTCAAAAACATCTGTTAAGCTTTTAAGCATATGTTTTTCGGAAAAACCGATTACTATTAAGTCATCCATATAAAGAAACGCTTGAGAAGGTTCTAGACCAGAGAACGCAATAGTCATCATTCTCTGAAACGAATTAAGAGCTTATTTTAATCCGAAGGGTAATCGCGTGAAGCGATATGAGCCGTTGCTCATTGAAAAATACGTTATATCTCTTGAACCTTTTTCTAATTCAATTTGATGGAATCCTGACATTAAGTCAAGAAATGAAAAGTATTTTGATCGACCTAGTTGATCTAAAATATTATCAATTCTAGGTAATGGGAATTTATCAGATAGTAATTTTTTATTAATCTGGCGGTAGTCAATTACTAATCTCCATTTCTTCAAATTTGATCCGAGGGATGATTTCTTAAGAACAAGTAACAATGGGCTATTATATTCGGATACTGATGGTTCGACAATCCCGTCTTAATTAATTATTCTACTTGTTTTTGTATTGCGTTCACCTGACTATGTGGGCTTCGATAGTTCTTTATATAAACTGGTTCATCATCTTTTAATATCAGTTTTTGTTTATAAAAATTATTTGTGGTTATTGATTCGGTTTTCAATCCGAATATATCGCTATGCACTGGGTGGAATCTACAACATTTGTATCTACCAAACCCATTTTAGATATTGTATCTATTTTTTTTTTTTCAATTTCTATTTTATTTTCATTTGAGTCATATTTAGCAATGTTATATAATTTTTCTGGGAAGTAATAATCAGAATCATTTATTTTATCTGTTTTACTCATGCTATTACTTCTCATTAGAAAGGAATTTAAAAAAAAATCTTAGTTTTTCTCTAACATCTTTTTCAAACCTATTATTTGGACAGCTATACGGGCCATACTTTCTAATTGGGCAAAAGAAGTTCCGCTCAATTTTTCAAAATATTACATTATATAAAAAAATATGCATCGTAGTGCAATCAAAAAAATTATGCAACGCAGTGCATGGGTAAAAAAAAAATTTCAGCTCGGTTGGTTTCCTTTCTTTCTTCTACGTCAGCTGGTCGTCGCCGGTTTGGCTACGCTGACGTTCCCTCGGTGGCGCAGAAGGTGGCGTATTCCCGCACTCTATTTGCTGCTGCTGCTGTCCGGGGCTGTGCGTTTATTTTTGTTGCTTATTTATTGTTCATTCAGAAAATCTAGTTATGTTTGAAGTTTTTGGGCCTAGCCCACGAGGGAGGTGGAGTATTTACGTAGAGTAGCCACTTTAGGTGTGCTACTCTTTTTTTTATTTTTTGCGCAACTCCTCTGCGATTGCCCATTGCTTTCACTCACTCAGATTTTTTTTTTCGTCGATTTATTTTGCATTTTCCAGTTTATCCAGTTTTTTGTATTTTATGTATCCTCCTGGTATATCCTTGTTGGTGTATCCTTTTAATCCCACGGAAGAGGGACGCATTAAGAGGTTTATCAAGAGAGAGCTGGAGGCGTTCGCAGGCCAAAGAGGCTGCTCGAACATAACGCAGCACAGGATCACGATGAAGGACGACATTCCTATAAAACAGGGGGAAATAAACGCGAAAGTGAAGGAGCTGTTGGAAAAAGGATGCATTGAGCCCCCGAATAGCGCGTACAGATAAATTTCATTTTGGAGCAGCTGAGGGAGGCAAGGTTCTTCAGCAGCCTTGACTTGAAGGACGGATTTTGGCAGATTCCTCTAGAGGAAGGAAGCAGAAAGTACACCGTCTTTACCGTTCCAGGGAAGGGTCTGTACCAATAGAAGGTGATGCCGTTCGGGTTGCACTCAGCCTCGGCAACGTTTCAAAAGGCCCTTGGCCAGTCATAGGGCTGGACATGGCTCCACACGCCTTCGCATATCAGGACGATATCATCGTGATCGGACGCACCAAGGAGGAGCACATAGCGAACTTAAAAGAGGTGTTCAGAAGGTTGAAAGCAGCGAGCCTGCGGATAAACACGGAAAATGACATTTTTTCAGGCAGGAGGCTGCTATACTTGAGACACCGAATAACGAGCTAAGAGACCGGCATGGATCCGGGGAAGGTCGCTGCAGTTACAGAGCTACAACCCCCGACAAAAGTGAAGGGACTACGCCAGTTCCTAGGGATGGCGTCATGGTGTCGGCGATTCGTCCCAGATTTCGCGGGAATCGCAAAGCCCTTGAACGATCTGCTATGAAAGGAATAAAATGGGAATAGACACCCAAGCACCAGGAGGCGATTAAGACGCTAAAATCACGGCTAGCCGAGGATCCAGTGCACATTGGGATGAAATGCCTTTATTTTGGCCAAAACCTAAAAAGTTCGTGTTAATATATCAATAATGTTACAATTATTTCAAGCTAAAAAAAGTCCCTAGACATCGAAAATACTTAATTTGTATTTTATTGTGGAGCCCTCGTCTTGCACCAGCTCTTGAAAGTGAGCTGTTCTTGCTGATTAGTGAAGTTCCTAAATTTTGGGGTTTTCGAATTAACCAGTTTACAGTTAAACAGTTTGACCAATTAAAAAACCTTACAAGAAAGGAAAGCTAACTTCGGGCGGAGCCGACATCGGATAATTTGGCATGTCGTAATGTTTTGCCAAAAATAGCGCTCGTGTCAAATTTGACTCTCCCAAATTTGTCCAAAAGTGTGCAACGCAGTGAAGAAGACATCTCCGACCCTATAAAGTATATATATTCTTGATCAGGATCACCTCCTGAGTTGATATGAGCATGTCCGTCTGTCCGTCTGGCTGTCCGTCTGGCTGTCCGTCTGTCTGTCCGTTTCTACGCGAACTAGTATCTCAGTTCTGAAGCTATCGTGTTGAAACTTTGCACACACCCTTCTTTCCTTTGCACGCAGTATATAAGCTGGAACGGTCTGGATCGGCTGACTATATCCTATAGCTGCCATATAACTGATTGATCGGAAATGGTATAACTTTAGTGTTTTAAAGTTAGAGAGTTCATATTTTACACGAGAGCTATTTTTGACAAAACATTACGACATGCCAAATTTCATAAGGATAGGCCGACTATATCTTATAGCTGCCAAAGAACTGAACGATCGAAAATGACCCAACTTTCGTGTTTTTAATGATAGAAAGCTGAAACTTAATACAGATTCTATTTTTGGCCAGTTGATCCAACCTACCAAATTTCCAAAACCGGAAGATGCATTCCAAGTATATAGTGTTGAAGACGAGATTAAAAGTATACCATTTTTTTATTTTAATTTAGAAGAACGTTTATATTAATACAAGCTTATGTACTTATTTTTAAGTTTTCAAAATTTAGCTATGGTTTAATATGCATTTTTCAAATTTTTTTTGATAAAAAAAAAATGAAAAGAAAATTATAACTAATATAAAAGTATTATATAAATTAATATGAATTTTATAAACACTGCAGTTCTATTATGTGGGCGGCAAGAAAGGCATGGTTGTAGTGTCATATGATAACTCCAGGGGTTTAAGTTTTGTTTGGTTTTTATTTAGAAGGAGCAGCTGAGGTGCCGCTCCAACATTTAGATGGAGCAGCTGAGGTGCCGCTCCAACGATCAAAATGTTTCTGTTCTTTTACAATATTTTTTAAGTCTAAGTAAGGCTAAGTCTCGTAGCTGCGCTGCTTGCAGGTAGCGGCAGAGAGACGGCTATGTACTTTTGTATAAAGGAATATAAAAATACACGTTGTTATGCGCTCTCAAGTGGAGGCGCGAGGGGTATGCATATGCTGACCGTTTGTTACGATTATTCTGACATTAGCACTTTCTGTGTGCGGGCTAAGCCATAACGATCGGTTCATATTTCGGCCACTTAGGGTTTATGCTACTTAGCACAAGCTAGGATAAGGTAAAATTCATCAAGGAGTTCAAACAGCCAAGAATTTTTTTCGTGCCTAAATCGTTTTTGGGCATAGCACGTTACTATCGATGCTTCGTCAAAGATTTCGCATCAATAGCGAGATTTTTAGCGGCTGAAATCGTTCAAAACTGCAGGTATTGTCAGAAGGCAAAATAAAGGGTGTTTTTTTAGAGGTATAGAACTTTATGTTGGCATTACTTTTCAAGATAGCGACTGACTTAACAGCTTTCTAGTGATTTATGCTCAGTTTGGCTTGGATGAGCCAATTCATCATGAAAAGATTTGCGCCTGAACAACGCTTGCAAAAAGTGCAATTTTATTTCGAAAATAATGGTTCTATAGAAAGACGTATCGCGCACTACGTCCATTTTATCGTCGACGAAATCGTTCATCAGAGCAATTTATTCGATTATCTATGGAACGTTTTCGCACCACGTTTAATCTTATTGATAACTTGCCTCACCAGAAACGCCGTACGGCGCGTACAGAAGAAGCTATTGCTACTGTAAAGAGTAGGAAGACGCAGAGGAAGACCCAAATGAGTTCATCCGCCATCGTGCACATGAATTGAGTCTGTGTCCATCCACTCTATGGAAGGTTTTGTGGAAGGATCTTGGTTTGCATGCTCACAAAATGCAACTCGTGCAAGAATTGAAATAAACGATCATCAAGCATGGCGTAGATTCGTCGAATAAGCCCAAAATGAGATTGCCATTGTTCCCGATTTTCTTAAGTAAATTTTGTGTGGCGATGAAGCGCACTTCAGGTTGAATGGCTACGTCAACAAACCAAACTTCCGCATTTTAAGTGAAGCTAACCCTCAAGTGTATGTCATTGGTCCGGAATCATTGGTCCGTTCTTTAAAAATGATAATGGCCAGAACATTACAGTCAATGGTAATCGGTACAGAGCCATTGTCGGGTCAGGCAGCAAGCAACTGTTAGGTTTAGATAATTAATTAATAACGTAAGCATTGTTGGTCGCAAGCCGACTTCCTTTCGGCCGCTCAGCTTCAAATAATTCATCATCTCAAACAAGCGAGCATCCGCTCAGGTTGGCGCCCCTTGTTCATTATCTTATTGCGGTCGCACCCTAAATTGGCTTCCCTTTGTAAATTCCCAATTTCATATGCGGCCAAATAAAGATTTTTATAACGTTTAAAATTAAATAAAATTTGCCTTTTTATTTACCGGCATTGAAAACTATCAATGACCAAACATTGCCCATTTATTTCCTCTTAGACTATACACTTAACTTATAATTAATCAGTAAATGCAGTATTTGAAATTAAATCTAACTTATCTCTGACATAAATAATTAATTATACATAGACATAAACATAAACGGCAGTTCGCAAGTGCATATACATACATAATTACGTTCCACAACGCAAGTGCGTTCGCTCACACATAACTTCATATATATATACGTTCCTCAATTCCGCTACGGTTCTGAGCGCACAGTGGGACAGATCGCCGTGAGCAACTTCATTTTGAGCGATAACATTTTTGCGGCGAAATTATTTACTTCGGGTTGGTCGGAACTTAATTTAATCCAGCCTGTAGTGCCATTTTGAAGTGCAAGGTGCTGGGTATTCTCGATTCTTACAGAGGATCCAAATCTCCTCAGCCTGTTTCCAAGGTAGATGTTGCCATGCTCCACGTGCGACATGGCCATATAGTCGCCATGTTCAGCGACTTCAAGAACATCCACGGGGAGGTTGAGGATTTGGACATTTCGCAGACCAGTAGTGACCTCCGATGGACTGTTTCGGAGCTCGTAGCGACGATGCAGGCCAAAATTGAGCACGAGACGACTCTTCGCTCTTCTCGAATTGCTGCCCACTCCACCCTTGCCAACGGAATGACCACCATGCAGGGTTAGTCAAAGTTTTCAAGAGTTGCCTCCTCTGCCTCTCCCTACCTTCAGCGGTGGATACTTGGAATGGACTGAATTTTACTCGATCTTCTCTACAATCCTCGGCAGCAAACCTCGTATTAATAAGGTGGAAGAGCTGCAAAGGTTGCGATCTTGCCTTCGGGAGTCCGCTTTCGAAACAGTTCAATCCTTAGAAGTATCCGACGAGAATTATGATGTCGCACTGAATTTATTTGAGAAACGATTTAATAACCGTCGCTTAATACTTCAGTCACACGTAAACGAGATTCTCGGCCTCAGTCTGTTGGAAAGTAGCTCAATAGCAGCTCTTCAAGGTCTTTAAGACAAATTAAATGCCCATATGCGAGCCTTAAAGAATTTGGGTTCGTCAAATCAGATCGCCACCTGCATCATCGTCCAGGTTCTGCTTCAAAGGTTGGACCCAGCTACCCAGGCTAAGTGGGAGGAGAGTCAAAACTCCTCAGGTTCAGACGCCATCCCTACTTTGGAGTCGATGGTGTCGGGTATTGGCGATACCGGCTTTGCCGACAGCCGGATTCTCTGTTGATGTTCTTTTGCGGTCCCACTGCTCAAAATACTCGGCCCTTGTTAATGCCGCACTATGAGGAATTTGACCAGTTTTTGTGACAAAGATTAATAACTCTAGATCGGAGCAAGATATTTGACTTCTGTTTTTTGCATGGGGTTATATTGACCAATATCTTTTACCATAAAAAAAAAAGGCCATGGCACCGCCCCTTTTTTTTCTTCCCTAATGTAAATTTCTTCAGATTTTTAGAGTTCTAATTAAAGAGTTCAGTGACAGTATTTGGTTTTGATTGATAGAAAATAGTGGGCGTGGCACGCCTTTAACAATGTATTACAGTTTATTACAGTTTTAAAAATAAAGTCCATTTAAAGCATCGTGTGCCCCTGTAATGAAAGACAATTAATAACGTATAGAAGACAAATATTTTCCCTACGCGCCTTTTAAAAAAAGTCCAGCTCTTCGTTCTCCAACTTAATATTATATTGATGGTCAAAATGCACAATATTAAAAGAGCTTTCATCTTCACCCGCCGTGGTGTCATCGGGATTTGATGAGCCCTCTAATAGGCCCAAAACCTCTAATGGAAGACACATTTTTTTCTGTCGCTTTATTTTTCTATCTAACTTCACTGGCGAAATGATCGCATCTGAAGTATCTGTTGCTCGAAGAAATACGTCTGGACTACAAGTTTGGAGGCACTGCAGCGTACTTTCTGACCTACTGGCTTCTTGGTTTTCGGAAAACTTATAAGTGTTTTTGAATTCAGCCAAGCTGCATGATTCCGGCGCTTCTGACTTAAGAAGAGCACCTCTTCCACATTTGCGTCAAGCGGTAGCAACATTTTTTACTCGCTTGGTCTAGGATATCGCTGTAAAATTCAATCCTGAGATGGAATCTTTAATAAACTGAAAGACAGCATTCTCCTTTGCGACTTTTCCCTTTGCTTCGAAACACTTGGCAAAAAAATCTGTGTTTGTCAAATTAAGGTTATGTTTGTCGGAGAATTGCAGTCTTCTCCACGCCGGCCCGCATCAGTCGCCTGATCGCTAGCTTGCTGCTCCTCCATTTCAAGTCCTGGATGGTGTTGCGAGTCTTCGTTGCCCTTGTTGCTCTTAGTCGCCACTTACTCAACAGTCCTCAGCACCACGTTAAAAACAGAACGCCACGCTAAAGCTCGGAACGAATAGCAGTAACGAGTGAAAAACAGAGAGACCAGATCCAGCAACACAACGAAGCCACACACGGCCTCAGTTTGCAAACTGAGTCCCCATCATACCAGAACTTGTATGGTCACACCATAGTCTCGGTCTAACAAGAGACTGACTTGTCTCCTCTCCGACACGGCCATCCTGACATATACACGTCCTCGTGTCTATAATAAACATCTGAATTTCATTCCACTTTATAATTTTTATTTGCTTTCAAAAACTTAACCACATAATCTCAAATTCGTATGATGTTTCCTTAACTTAACTTAACTTAAGCCAAACACATGGCTTTACAAATTCATTAATCATATTACTCGTCCATCGCCCATATCTTGGCTTCACGATTTCATCAAACACATCACTCGTCCATCACCCAACACTTGGCTTCACGATTTCATCAAACACATCACTCGTCCATCGCCCAACACTTGGCTTCACGATTCACGATATATTCGATTGATTCAGGATGCATTGAAATCTGATAATACCCGCTAGTCATGTCAAGAGAAGTAAAATATTTGGCTCCCCTAAGTCTAGCTATTTGATCTGATATTAAAGGTAATGGAAACTTATCAGCTACAGTATTTCTATTTAATTCCCTGTAATCAACGCAAAGTCTTGCTGAACCATCTTTCTTCTTTACTAACAATGCAGGACTCGCAAATGGTGAGTTACTAGGTCTGATAACTTTATATTCGATCAATTCTTTAATTTTAGCACGTACTAACTCCCGTTCGCTTGGGCTAAATCTGTATGGTCGCCTTTGCACAGTCTTAGTCGAGTCAATTAAACGAATATGCATTTCCCCAGTATTCACACGACTTTGCGGTGTGCCTTCTTTAAAAGACAGAGAATTTGGCTTTAGCAATGATATTAAAGTTTCTTTTTCATTTTCGACCATTTCCGTTTCAATTTTGTCGAAATTAGTAGGCTGAATGGTTTCACAAATGTTTACAACTTTAGTTTGAACAACTTTAAAATTATCATAGGAGACTTCTACTAAAAACCCTTGTGCCAATATTTCTCTGCCGATTACAATATTATTTTTCATACATTCGTCTGGTACTATATGAAACAAAACAACCAAGGAGTTGCCATCAATCATGATGTTTGATTCGACTTGTGCTGTACTGTAGGTATTGGCATTACCTATCCCCTTTAAAGAAATAACGTTGTGAATTCTCTTACCAACTAACTTATTAGAAACGCTTTCCTTAATTAATGAGCACTCAGCTCCCGAATCAAATGTAATTGGAAATCTCTCACCATTGACTAGCATACTCGATTGAGGCTCCACTATAGCGCATAGCTCCACTCTTTTTTTCGTTCTCACCCCCAATCCAGCATTCTGTACTTTTTGTTTTGACAATTTGTGGCTATGTGTCCCGGCTCCTGACATCTGTAACACGTTACGTTTGTCCTTCCTTGACGAGGCTGTACTGACCGCCACTCCTTTCCATTTGTCGAACCTTGAGATCCAGATCTACAGTCTTGCTTTTTGTGGCCTAGTTTTCCACACTGATAACATTTGATTTCCGCAGATTTAACTCGCTTCGTCTCTGGTTCCCAGTTTGTTGAATTTGGACGCTCCCTTAGCGCTGAGAATGCTTGCAGCTCCGCTTGCAGTTCACGTCGATTGTTAACCTGCGTTGTGTGTATCATTCGCAGCAAACGCCGATCGAAATTAGCCATGTGCCCAAGAACCAGCGCGATGGATATTTGTTCAGGATTCAAATTACGCAGTTTTGTGCACAGTGACGTCACACTGCGACTTGCGAAAACAGGCAGACTTTCACCGTTGCTTGGACGGCTATTCAGAAGGTTTAAAATGACGGCGGCTGGCGTCTCTGAAGTCTCGTATCGCTGCTCAAATAATTGCCGGAACTGTTGCCAAGTTATTCCGGGTAACATATTTGAGATAACCATTGCGCCGCTGTGCCTTCCAAAGCTTTACTTAACGCTAATATAAGAGCGCTGTCACTTAATTTTTTAACTTAATTGGTTTTTCTCGTAAGATGATGTCGATCGTAGCGCACCACTGCGTGGCATCCATACCAACAACGTCCGGATTATATTTCGGCAGGAAAATCTCGCTAGTCTGTTGTAACTCACTCGCCGGCGTCTGTAGCTTCTTAACCAGTTCCAGAAAGTTCCGGTTTTGTTGTTCTAACAACGCGAATACGTCTCGAGAAAAAGTTTGGTTAGAGCCGAATCCCACTTCTGATGTCGGAGAATTGCAGTCTTCTCCACGCCGGCCCGCATCAGTCGCCTGATCGCTAGCTTGCTGCTCCTCCATTTCAAGTCCTGGATGGTGTTGCGAGTCTTCGTTGCCCTTGTTGCTCTTAGTCGCCACTTACTCAACAGTCCTCAGCACCACGTTAAAAACAGAACGCCACGCTAAAGCTCGGAACGAATAGCAGTAACGAGTGAAAAACAGAGAGACCAGATCCAGCAACACAACGAAGCCACACACGGCCTCAGTTTGCAAACTGAGTCCCCATCATACCAGAACTTGTATAGCCTACCACTACCTATGGTCACACCATAGTCTCGGTCTAACAAGAGACTGACTTGTCTCCTCTCCGACATGTTCTAAAAATTACAAATTCTCGCAAAATGGGAAAAAGTGTTATTTAATATTAAGTTCAATAGAACAAGAATTTAATACTCTACAACATACAATAGGTTTCGTGGATGGACTCTTCTAGACTCACTTTAAATCCCTTCTGGAACATGAGACTTCATTCAAAACATGCAGTGGGAAGGCTACTTACATTTTTGCTCGATTACGAGGAGAACGATTTTATTCTACAAATGACGATCACAAACATATAATACAAATCACACAGATTGGTATTCATTTCAAAAAACGTTTTTATATTGTTTAGATTTTTAATTCTACCCTCTCAAATTTTGTTAACAAAACTTAATATTTCAGTCGCCTGTGCTTTGCAATTGCAACAGCTGTGTTTATAAGCTGATTCCTTTGTTGTGGAGCCCTCTATCAAAATTTCTGTTATGCACCACTTAAGATGAATGAATTTGGAATGCGTTACACTGAAACTTATTTTAATTTTCCGACTTTCAGAAAATGGGTTTTTGTCACAAAAACTGGTCAAGTTCCCCATAGTGCGCCGTCATCGCTGCCAATATCACGGACCTGCAGCCTGGCTTCAGTTTGGATCTCTCCAGTTGAAATATTCCTGGCAATCTTTCTTTGGCTGATCCTGAATTTTTCCGCTCACAGCGCATCGACCTTCTTATCGGAGCCAGTCTGTTTTATGAGCTGTTGTGTATTGGGCAAATTAAGCTCTCAGCCGGCCTGCCATTGCTGCAGAAAACCCGACTTGGATGGGTCGTGTGTAGGGCGGTTCACTTGTCCAGAGAAGATCACTTGATTCCACTGCACACAAGGATGTTCTGAAGAGCGCAACTATGCTGGATGTTTAGTTAGATTCTCTGCTCTGCCGGTTTTGGGAACTCGAAGACTTCGCCGAGCCCATTGTAAAGCGGACAAAGGAGGAGTAGGATTGCGATGCGCATTTCGTTCAACATGTTGCTCGGCTGGATTCCGGCGTTTACGCTGTGAGGCTTCCGTTGAAACGCAGTTTTATGTTGCTGGGAGAATCTTACCCCCAAGCCGTTCCACGACTTCTCCTCCTCGTAAGGAAGTTTTGTCCCCGTTCTCAATTGAAAGATCAATATGCTGCCTTCATAAAGGAGTATTTGGAATAGGGTCATATGTCTCCAGTCCCTGCTGATGCAAGCATCACTGACTAGTACTTTCTGCCACACCATTGTGTTTTAAAGGAGGACAGTTCAACAACCCAGCTCAGGGTTGTTTTTGATGGATCTGCTGTCACCACTTCTGGATATTCATTGAATGACGTGTTCATGTCTGGCCCAGATATTCAGCCAAAGTTGCTGCATTTTCTGTTAAGGCTCTGATGCCATCGGGTGGCCATTACTGGAGATATTTGCAAAATGTATCGTTGGTCAGGGTTTTTCCGGAGGACAGCTATCTTCACTGCATTCTTTGGCGGGGTTCCACCCAGGATGAGCTGCAGGTTTTTAAGATGGATGCTGTCACCTATGGAGCGAAGCCTGCGGAAGTGGTGCTCCAATGTTGCTGACGTGCTGGAAAAGGTGCCTGAAGCAATTTCACCCTTGATCTTGTTTCGATCGTGCAACTGACCACTTGCTATTTGTGGTTGAAGGCATTCAGTCAATCTCAAAGCCCACTAGGCGCATCGTTCTTTCTTCAGTGTCTCGTCTTTATAACTTATTAGGCCTTGTCGGTCATGTAATTGCAAAAGCTCTTCACTGCGACTGGAATATGATATTCCCATCCCTAGATGGGCGCTAAAATCAAAATCCGAGGTGGAGATCCATGGATTCAGTGACGCCAGCAGTGAGGCGTATGGGGCTTTCGTTTATGTCGTGTCCAAGGGCGCAGGATCTGTAAGTTATTTACACTGCTCGAAGTCCCAAGATGCGCCTTTATAGGTGCCTACGGCACCGAAGCTGAAGTTATCGGGAGCCGAGTTGTTGGCTCGACTTATGTCGGAAGTAGCACAGTTGAAGGTCTACAATGGAAATTATTTTTGCTGGTCGATTCTGCTGTGGTTCTGTCTTGAATTCGAGAAGAACCCTCTCGGTTTAATATTTTCGTCGCCAATCGAATTTCAACCACTCAGAAACTAACTAGAGAACTGGAGTGGCGGTATGTTCACACTTTTTTGAACCCAGGAGACATCCTATCACGTGGTGCTCTTCTCAACGAATTGATTGGAAATAAGCTGTGGTCTCACGGTCCTCCGTTTCTCCTTGGAGCCCAAGAGGAGTGGCCCACCGCGGTCCCATCTGAGAGATCAACCCTGGAGTTACGTGCAAGGTTCCTGCTCATTCAGTCTCCGTACGTGGATATAACAGCAGTTTCTATTGCGACTTGTGCAGCGTGTGCATTTTTGGGAATACATAAAGGCGCTTTAAAATGGAAATGAGATAGCGGTTTCCAGTGAACTTGCCTCATCCTCTCCCTTCTTAGATAACTTTGGTCCGTTGCGCGTAGACGGTCGAATAAAAAATTCGTCATTGGATTTTGATAGTCAACATCCAATTATACTTCCTAAAAGCCATCAAGTTACCTCGCGCGCTGCTGTCAATCATTCGGTCCCAATATTGGCCAATTGGGGGAGAAAAAACGGTGACAAAGGCGATACGCAAATGCATCCGATGCTTCCGGGCTATGCCTCAGTTGCTGGAGCACTTTATGGCTGATCTCGCGGAGCAAAGAGTTAGCGGCTTCCATGTCTTTGGAGTCACGGGGGTGGATTTTTGTGGGCCTTTTTATTATAAGCCGGAAATGCGTAATAAGGCTCCAGTAGAATGTTACGTCTGCGTTTTCTACATGCTTAGAAGCGGCTTATATGCACCCGCCGAAGGCCTCAACATATTTGGTCTGACAACGCAACCAACTTTGTGGGAGCCAAAAACGAGCTATGAAGCTGCTCCGATTATTTCTAAGCGATGATTTTCCGATTTCAACGGGCACTGCTGCAGTTTTGCTCTATGGAGTCAATCATATGGCATTTTATTCCTCCTCGATCTCCGCATTTTGGTTGGTCTGTGGGAAGCGGCTGTTAAAACCACCAAGCACGATTTTTACCGAGCTGTTAGATCTGCAGTTCTTTGATTCGAGGAGCTGCAAACGCTGCTGTGCCATATTGGGGCTGTCATAAATTCACGATCTTTATTGTCTCTTTCAGAGAATCCTGCAGATCTTGGTGTTTTACCCCGGCTCGTTTATTAACTGGTGGTCCGTCAGTCAGCTTTATCGAGCCCGATATCATAAAGCTGAACTTCGTATAGTAAAAAAATTGTAGTACCATATTCAAATTAAAAAAAAATTCAAAATTTTCAATAAAAAAAATTCATAGCTCCGATGTCAACCATTTTGTTTGAGATCTCAACCAAAAGTGATTTTTTGCAGCGAAAAATTTTCGGCAATACAAAAACGAAGTGCCTTCGTATTAGTACGAAAAACTGAGAGACTATGCAAATGTTGTTGCTTAACTGGGCAACGGAGGCAACAAACGAAGAGAGTAGGCAAAAACGAAAAATTTTTTTTGTATTTGGCCTTTACCTATGCTGGGAGCAACACACGTATATGAAATTTCATTTCCCATATGAAAGAGCAATTCCAACAACAAAAGAGCATCGAGAGCAATGGGGCTGGGCACCCCTGGGCACACCCCGGCATCTCAAGCCAGCGAGCATCCGCTCAGCCTATTATCTAAGGTTGGCGCACTCTAGTTCATTATCTTATTGCGCTCGCACCCTAAATTAGCTTTCCTTTGTAAAATCCCAATTTCAGATGCGGCCAAATTATATATATCGATTTATAAGATTTTTATAACGTTTAAAATTAAACACAATTTGCTTCTTTATTTACCAACATTAAAAACAATCAACAACCAAACAGCCATGATTAATAGCTTTTACATTCCTGAATTGAACAGCTATGCTTTTCTATGTACTTCCAAAAAGACGGCGCAATATGTCACACAGCACGTGCCAAAATTGAAAAATTGATTTATTGAAAAACACGTTTTGGCGACTGCCTTCACGTTCCATCACGTTCACCGCCTTCAATTTCACGTTTTATGCCTGTGAATTTGTCTCCAAGATCTTGTGATTTAATACCGATAGACTACTTTCTGTGGTAAGTCATTGGTCTATATGGAAAAGCCACAAATAAATGTTGGAAAAAGTCATCGAAAATTGGATGTCCAGATTGGACTACATCCTAGTTAGCCGTAACGGCCATATGCCACAAATCATATTTAGAATGTAATGCCACACGATTATCTTTCGAAAAAAAAATTCATGTCAATCGAATAATCCGTTGTTGTTTTGTTAAAATTTAAGGTTTTCCTCAAGAAAGGAAAGGTAACTTAGAGCGGTTCCGAAGACATGCCCTTGCAGTTAAAACCAGATATATATCGCAATAATGGGATGGCTGATCTTTATGAAAACATCCCTAAGAAATTTGGTCGTATTATTTTCCCATATCCGACTTTCTAGCCGACTTTCTTACTCAAGAAGTAAGAAATACAATAGGTGATTGTACAATAGGTCATATCACTCTTTGAGAAATAGAAAACCTTTTGAGATCATCCATGGTAGTGTTTATTTTGCTCCCGATAATATTATGAACCTTAAAAAGGCACAGAAGCAGTTTAATTGGAACAATTTAGCTCGACAGAATAGGGTGTTTGACGTAGGTGAGAAAGTTTTAGTAAAAACCAACAAAAGATTGGGAGATAAGCTTACGGCTCTGTAAGCCTTATAAATGGGGGGATGGTCCAAGGACAATATTCGACAAGGACCACCTTCAAAATTGTAACCTAGGCTTACTTTACCAAGTTTTGTTAGGTACAATTTGGTAGAGTCTTACAATCGATTTTGAAGTGTAGGCTCAGAATAACGCTCACACAACCGTAATCAATAGAAGTA
This sequence comes from Drosophila parabipectinata, assembly GCA_018153455.1. Taxonomy (NCBI): domain Eukaryota; kingdom Metazoa; phylum Arthropoda; class Insecta; order Diptera; family Drosophilidae; genus Drosophila; species Drosophila parabipectinata. Next base: position 114,834 of record JAECYA010000037.1, on the reverse strand, counting down.
TAAAGGAAACAACAACTTCAAGGACTGAATCTGGTTAAATGTTAAATTTAAAATAACTTATTTGCCCTTACCCTTTTAAAAGGAAATATTGTAAATCATTTAAAGTCAAGGCCAATGTCCCAAAGGCGGTCCTGGAAGAGAGTTGCACAAAAGTTAACTTAGACAGCTGCTTAACGTGGACAAAACGAAAGTAATAAGATACTATCTAGAAATAAATTATTGAATTTTGTAGAATTAATATTAAGTTTCTATTGTAGATAATACGAATCTTTTACGGACACAAACGCAAGGTATACCACGCTGTCACGTTATGAGCTACGATTAAACATGCGCATAGAATCAACGATTCATGCTCGCCACCGAAATGAAACGCTCTCAGACCCCACTTCCTTTTATGCCTGTCCTTTTTCACTTAATGAAAATAGTCTGCAGCATATAACGGAGGCGCAATCGCTTACAACCAAATTTCAGTTGCAGCAGCTTCTCGTTTTGCGTAATGATAAAGATAGAGATTTATCAGGCTGTCTTACAGGCGGCGAAGCAGAGCTTCGATAGTGATGATTCAAATCCTTGCTGACGCTAAAAAGATCCTGTAACGACTCCGAATCCCCAATTTAAACAACAGTTCTAAATACGATAATTCAGCTCCTTTATTAGTCCCGGCACAGCGGGCGTTACCAGTCAACTAACTCCGATCGAATGGTAATACTTTTCTTCTTCTGACGTCCTTCACTTCTTTTGAGAGAGCGCGTCAATCCCATCTCTGCCGTCGCTCTTCGCTGCCGATAAGGATCTCCACACCCCTTCTTTTTTCTCCAGACGGAGCTTCAGGTTCTCGTTCGGGTCAGGGAGGTCCTTTGATGCCGAAGTTTCTTGTGGCGTCAGAGTTTCGGCAACCGGCTGTAAAGGAATAGCTGAGGGAGATATCTCAACATCGGGGCTCACCGAGTTAGACGATTTCGATGAGTCGGCGCCGATGATCTTTTTCAAGTGGCTTACATTCCTAGTATACGACTTATCACCACCAGAAATTTGAACAACATTTCTCTCTCGGTTAATTACTTCATATGTGGTCGTATCGAATGTTGGCGTCAGCTTATGCGGGAATATTACGTTTTTTAGAAGAACCTTGTCACCTACTTTTATATCGATCACTCCCGCTTTCCTAGCGTTGTCGGCTAACTCTTTCCCTTTCTCTTTCTTCCAGACGTCCCTGTCTCTCTCTTCTGAATCAACCGTTTCGCCCACGAGGTCCTGCATACCAGGAATTTTGTCCCTTATCACTCTGTTAAACATTAGCTCTGTTGGTGGTGCGCCCGTGGTCCCGTGTGGAGTGACGTTATACATTAGTACAAATTTTTGAATTTCTTTTTTTTAATTGTCGTTATTGGCATGAGCTATCTTTAGGCGTTTCACCAGAGATCTGCTCATGCTTTCTACTTCGCCGTTGGCCTGAGGCCAGTATGGGGGAGTTGGCATTAGCGTAACGCCGCTGCTTTAACAAAAATTTTTTAATTCGACGCTGACAAATTGCCTCCCATTTTCAGTTGTTAATGTTTCCGGGAATCCCAATCTGGAAAAGATCTCTTCCATTTCCTCAATGATGGTTTTCGATGATATCGACTTGATGAGTTTGAATTCCATATACCGCAAGTAATAGTCTAATAATACGAGTACATTCTCACCATTTGGTAAAGGGCCCAAAAGATCGGTACGCATCTCCAGGGTCCATTCGGAAACGGATGTCTTTTCATGGGGGCCGGATTTGATGGCATTGATACTAACAGGCAATCGCGGCACTCCTTAACATACTGTTCTGTGTCCTTGTCCATACACGGCCACCAAACTTTGGAACGAAGCCTCCGTTTCATAGCGCTTATCCCGGGATGCCCTTCATGAGCGAGTTCAAGTACTGGTCCACGTAACTTCCGCGGAATGACTAGTTTTGTGCCCCGCAATAGAATATTTCCAACAATCGAGAGTTCTAAACGGAATGGATAGTACGAGCTAGACATATTTGAGTTCCATGAAGCCTGACCAAGGCATGTCATCACGTCTATTATTTCCTCATCCTGGGTGCTCATCTCTGTGACCTTCGATATGGAGAGCGATCTAGGAATTGAGGTTGACACCACGCGAAATATGTGTTTCTCACCAGCCCAGTCCTAAGGGTCTGCATCGGTTACTTCGAAAAGTCTTGATAGTGAATCGGCAATATTCTCCTTTCCTGCCTTATATACCACACGGAATCGGTAAGATTGTAATCGCAGCAACCACCTTTCAATCCTGGCCGGGGGTCGCGAAGTTGGTTTAAAGATTGATTCAAGTGGCTTGTGGTCAGTTATCAGATCAAACTTTAATCCCGTTAAATAATAATAAAATTTTTCCACCGCCCACACCAATGCCAGGCTTTCTTTTTCTGTTTGTGAATATCTTTTTTCCACCGACGACAAGCTCTTACTAGCAAACGATATTATGCGTGCAGTATTCGATTTATCAAATTGCACTAACACTGCTCTCAAGGCCACTGGGCTGGCATCTGCGATCAAACACTTTTTATCCTGCAGGTTAATATATGACAGCATTGGAACTGTGAAAATCTTAGCTTTCGAGATTTTGGAAAGCTTCTTCCTGTGGCTTGCCCCAACAGAACGTTTCATGGCTTTTCAGTAATTTCCTTAAAGGCTCTGTATTATCCGCCAGATCAGATACAAATTTTCCAATGTATGTGCTAACCCGAGGAAACTGCGTACCTCTTTTTTATTTTTGGGCGCTCTAAACGTTGTAATCACCTTCACTTTCTCGGGGTCAACTTCGATCCCCTTGTCCGAGAGGATATGACCTAGAAATTTCAATTTCTGTACTCGAAATACGCATTTCTTGTCATTTAGTGCTACGTTATTAGCTCGAAATATTTCCTTGACCTTTGCGAGTGATTTGTCATGCTCCTCAATATTGTTGCCAAATATGATCACGTCATCAATGTAATTCAAAGCATTCTGACAAGGGGCCAACATTTCCTCCATTAACCGTTGAAATATTTTCTGGGGCTGAATTAACGCCAAACATCAGCCGCTTATATCGAAATAACCCGCGGTGCGTTATGAAGGTAGTAATTTCTCGGCTGGACTCGGTCAGCTCCAGCTGATGGTAATCGTTCATTAAATCGAGTCGCGAATAATACTTGGCACCTTTCAGCTTAGTCATAAACGTTTCAAACGTTGGCAACGGGTCCAAGCGCTCGGGCCCAATACTGGTTCGATGATGTCCAAATTTAATGCTTCCTCCAATTTATCGGTGACTTTACTTTCCAACGCTGTTGGCACTCGACTCATTGGTTGCATTGGTTGCTGACTTATCAATGGACAGCTTGACCGACACATCACGCCATTTAGGGAAAGGCTCGACCTTTTCAACTCGATGTACGTCTAAACCCAGTTTTAGATCCTTGAGTTTGATTGCTGCGTCACGTCCCTACAGCGATTGTCTACTATTTTCAATGACGTAAAAAGTAGCAATCAGTTCAGGATCGCTTAGCACCGAAATTGGGGCTTCAAAAACTTGTAGCACTTTAAGCAGATGATCAGAAGCATATGTGCGAAACTGGTTGGCTGATTCCGCGCGCGAGTTAAACATTACTGCCCTTTTCTCGCACAATTGTCGCCAATCCGACTGACTTATTAGATTGTACTTCGAGCCCGAATCAATTATCATAGTGACTGCATCGCCCCCTATTTTACATGGAATTTCTTCTTCTCGTGATGATCCATGTTCCACTCTGAATAATTCCGCGTCGTTTGGACTATCCGAGTAACTTTTAGAGCCACTAGATATGGACTTGATTATAGAATGATCACGTTGTCGTCGCTTTCTATCTGGTCCTTCCCATTTGTCGTATGGCTTCCTTTTCCTTGTACGGCATTTCCGATAAAAATGTCCAATCCTTTCGCATTTCCTACATTTCGCGTTTCTGGCTGGGCAGTCCAAACTATTTTCTTGGTGCCCTTTTTGGCCACATCTGCCACATTCGGAACTCGCGCTGCGCTGAACTATTTTGTTGATGCTATTTGCATTCGATTGCGGGATCATAGATTGCGTTTGTTTATTAACTTGTTCGTCGATATAACATGTTTTTATGACCTCCTCCAAAGTAAATTCATTTTCCAATAGCTTCTTTTTTAGCTCGAACGAAGCCCAGACATCGATGATCCTATCTTTTAGACAGATATCCTCTATCTGTTCTTTGGTCTCTCCAAATGAACATTTAACTATTCGGCTGCGAAGCCTAATCAAAAACTCTGTGAAACATTCTCCCTCTATTGGGGTCATCGATCGAAACAAATGTCTCTCAAAAGCCGAGTTGCGCAGCGGTGAAAAATACTCGTTCAATTCGGTAATAAGAGGTGTTAAGACATCATTTTGCTCCTCTTCGAAAAAAGGAATTAATGCTCCCGGAATGCTGTAGACTACAGCCTGGAGCTGCGGTCCACCTAGGTGGAGAAGCTTGTTTCTCTTTTTACATACGGATGTGATCTCCTCCGTGTCAATATATATATTAAACGCGCGCAACCACGCCTCTGTCCTCCATACCGCTTTATCCATTCCCTGGCACAGGAACGGTTTTAACTCCGTCATGTTCAGTATAACCTGAAAGGTAATTAAAATTAGATATCCATTAGCAATCCCTTATTTTTTTTTGTTATTGGTCTCATTCCATTTTGAATAGACTCTTTATGCAAACATCTCAAATTATGTTTCGCTCTTCTTATTTTTTTTCTCTCCGCATTCCCTTTGGAACCGAATTTAATCCGCTAGCCAGAATTTAATCCGCTAGTGCTGCTCTTTTTTTCTGGATTGCATTCCCTTTGAACCGACTCCTTTAATGCAGCAGCCGGAATTTAATCGGCTAACGCTGCTTAATCTCGTTCCATTTGGAAAAAGATTCTCTTAGTGCAGCCGCCGGAATTAAATCGGCTTGTGCTGTCCACCTTTTCTTTTCTTACCGTTCCTTTTTTCGCCTCCTACATATATATATGTAACGGCGAGGCCCGCACCATTTTTCGTTACTTCTTTATTTAGTTTTTTTTTTTGTTCTTTAGCTTGGCCGTAGTACTTATACTCCAGTTTTTCTCCTCGTCGCCAGTGTAACGACTCCGAATCCCCAATTTAAACAACAGTTCCAAATACGATAATTCAGCTCCTTTATTAGTCCCGGCACAGCGGGCGTTACCAGTCAACTAACTCCGATCGAATGGTAATACTTTTCTTCTTCTTACGTCCTTCACTTCTTTTGAGAGAGCGCGTCAATCCCATCTCTGCCGTCGCTCTTCGCTGCCGATACGGTTCTCCACAGATCCTTTCTAAAAAAAAGGGTAGTAGCGTACAATGCAACTGAGTAAATGATCTGAGTAAATGGCTCGAAGACGGACGGCACATGAAGCCTTGCGACGGGCGCTGGTCGTTGATCTGTGCGAGTTAAGGTTACAATTAAGCCCTTCCTAGCTTTCTAGGCGAAGCTCAGCAGCATCGTCGTCACTGATCTTGGACACCACCTGGTTTCAATCAGTGCTCCGCATTTCTACACGACTGCAAAGGCAGTCGTCAGAATCAACAATTCCGTGAGCAGCACGTGCCGCGATGGTAACTTCTTGCAATAGCTATCCAGGTGGAGAATATTGTTTGCAAACTCGCTTCTACAATATTCTATAACCTTATGCGATAAGAATTGAAATAAGGTTGCAATATTTTAGCATAAGACGGATATAATTTGACTTCTTTCGACTTTCAATTTGTTATATTTGTTGTTTCAATCTGCCTTAGGATCCTTTGATCCTGCTGCCACTTTCCTTTTGCAGTTGATGCAAGTTCGAGACATGGGGGTTTCGATGATCCTTCCTTGAATTTCACGAGGCAACTTTTTGTTTGTTCAAACACCGTGTGTGTTGAGTTACCTAGCCGAGCCAATAAAATAATCAATGCGATCAATTTATATGCCTTTATTTTGGTTATATTTACCCGAGATGAGCTTTAGACAAGTGCAGCCTCCCGAAGCTTAGCGGTCAAATGCATTTAAAGGGTTCGCACACTATGGGCAAAAGAATGAGATCGAAGAAGAATGAAAAATGATGGTAACAGCTTTTGTCGCATAAACGAAGAACGCCCGGATAAGATAAGGCCAGACGCCAATGTGCAAAGCTCAAGAATGGACAATGCATACCGAGATTACGGTACGGTCCTATATTTAATTCTAGCTTCAAAGACCCTTATTTCGATGTGGCATACTGTCTGTTTACGTGAGGGGCCGGTGTGCCGCAACTGTAAGAGCGCACCCGCGCTGAAGAGCGCACCAGCACTGAAGAGCGCACCCGCGCTGAAGAGCGCATCCGCGCTCGCCCCTCTTTGCGCTCTCGCTCCTTCGCCGGCCGTCGTCGATCGTAGTTTTTCTATTACTTTTTGCACTAGTTTTTAAGCAATTAATTCGATGTAAGCAGCCCAATAAAGCTGACCGCGTTATATGCACTGGAAGACGCCCCCGACTTTTTATTTATCATTTCATCCCTAATCCTGGAATCTTTTGCGGAACCACGCCCCCCTACAAACATTGGTCCTTCGAGCCGGATAATTACTGGATTTTCTTCTGCCAGCAGTTCTCGGCATTGTTCCGCCAAAAGATAAGTACATTTTTCCGTCTCCATCTCTCTGCCGGTCTTCAGCAGTGATCCGAACATTAAATTTCGTTCACACTGCTGCAAGATTGTTTTTCCCTCCGTGTCAACTCCAAGTCCGAGTTTTCCGACACAACGGCAGGTTGAGTTTTTTCTAATAATCTATAATAATCATAAAATTCTGCAATTCCATCCTTCTCCGTTTTGTGTGCTGTCCATATTCCTCGCCGTTTTCGGCCTCTCCGTTATCCACTCGCTTGCCAACGGTCGAGGCATATGTGCATCCGCATACATATGTACATACGCACATACATATTATTTTGGTGCAATTAATCCGCGAAAAATTCGCAAGTGATCAGTGAAATTGTGTGGTGACAAAAAGAAGGCATAAATAATATTGGCCACCGGTGTGAATTAGTTCCGGAATTTCCGAATTCACCGAACAGTCCGCCGCTGTCGTAATATTTGTTTTTTATCTTCCTCAATCAGTGTCATTTTTTACACCACATAACTTTTCTGTTCCCCCAACTATACAGTCCACTTATCAATGCTCCACTGTGCCAATATATGCCCACATGCCCTTACATACATATATCCGTACCTGCATGCATGTCCATATATTTCCAAATATTTTCTGACTCCAATTTCAGGAAATATATAACCAAATAAATTTAAAAAAATCAATTAATTATAAATTTATGTATTTATAATTATAACTACTAAAATTTATTAACTTCTTATTTTCCGTTCGAGCAAAGGGCCAGGGTCTTTTAATTCACCTTTCCGGCCACTCGTCGAAAATTTAATTATCAAAAAATTATAATTAAATAATTTATTTGTCTATCTTCTATCAGAATCGAGCTGCGGTTTTAATTCCACCGTTCCAGCTTCGGCATAATTAACCTCAATTGATTAAAACTTAAGATTTTCAACCCCACCCGTCTGTCTCCATAATAATTAAATCCGACAATTAGGCAAAAATTAATTATTTATTTTCTCTCTGTGTTAAATCCAAGCCAAGGTCAAGTCCACCTTTCCGGCTCCGCAAATTCGAAAAGAGTTAGGAATTAAATATTTACGTACAAGCCATACTGGTCGAAATATACATATATCGACAGCCATCAATTATTTCTCCGAACGAGCACGAATTTTCCGGTCCTTTTCCATTTTCCGCTCCGGCATTTTTCCTAACGTTGCTCCTACTCCGCATCTGGCAACATCCGCCTAGAATCTCGACGAGCCTTGGCCCATCTGGGGTGTTTTGTCTTCCTGAAGTTTTTTCCCACATCCACATTTTTTCCACATTTTCCCACATCGACATCGGCGCTACTAATTCCCACTTGGCCTTGCAATCGCATTTCGTCCGAGATCTCACCGGTCTCATCACATTAGTGACTGGCTACCGCTTCGAACGAGCCCCCTATTGCGCACGTCAGTCGACAAGCACTGACCAGCGAATTGGTGTCTGAGAATGCCCACGGGAGACGACCAAAAGTCGCGTTCGATCCCAGCCATCCGTTTGGACAGATCTCAATCCGCATCTCCGCGGACGACTCTTTTGAAGCCTAAGGCTATTGGCCATTATCTAAAACTGGCCATTATCATTTTCCCGAGTTTTGACGCTGCCCAAAACGGCAGCCGCCATTATGAATGTTTACCTTTTTTTTACAGAGGATAATGCTTATTTTATTGAGATCATTATAAGACTATTTTTATTTCAATCGCTCCCAAAGATTTTGAGAAATCAAGTCCCGAAATTTTCGGACCCTGAATCGCCAATACTGGCCATTATCTTTTCCCGAGTTGTGACGCTGCCCAACACGCCAGCCGCCATTATGAACGTTTACTTTTTTTATAGAGGATGCGCTATTATGCACGGTATACTACAAGAAAGCTTATTTTTAACTCATTGGAATGGTACCAGTTCCATTAAAATCGCTCCCAAAGATTTTGAGAAATCAAGTCCCGAAATTTTCAGACCCTGATTCCCCAAAACTGGCCATTATCATTTTCCCGAGTTTTGGCGCTGCCCAACACAGCAGCCGCCATTATGAATGTTTACCTTTTTTACAGAGGATGCGCTATTATGCACGGTATACCACGAGAAAGCTAATTTTTAACCCATTGGAATGGTACCAGTCCCATTAAAATCGCTCCCAAAGATTTTGAGAAATCAAGTCCCGAAATTTTCGGACCCTGATTCGCCAATACTGGCCATTATCATTTTCCCGAGTTGTGACGCTGCCCAACACGGCAGCCGCCATTATGAATGTTTACCTTTTTTACAGAGGATGCGCTATTAGGCACGGTATACCACAAGAAAGCTTATTTTTAACCCATTGGAATGGTACCAGTCCCATTAAAATCGCTCCCAAAGATTTTGAGAAATCAAGTCCTAAAATTTTCAGACCCTGATTCGCCAAAACTGGCCATTATCATTTTCCCGAGTTTTGGCGCTGCCCAAAACGGCCATTATCATTTTCCCGAGTTGTAACGCTGCCCAACACGGCAGCCGCCATTATGAATTTTTACTTTTTTTACAGAGGATGCTTTATTATGCACGATGTTTACGTGAGGGGCCGGTGTGCCGCAACTTTAAGAGCGCACCCGCGCTGAAGAGCGCACCAGCACTGAAGAGCGCACCCGCGCTGAAGAGCGCATCCGCGCTCGCCCCTCTTTGCGCTCTCGCTCTTTCGTCGGCCGTCGTCGATCGTATTTTTTCTATTACTTTTGCCTTGTTTTCTTTCTAAGTTAAGTTTTTAATCTCATGTAAGCAGCCCAATAAAGCTGACCGCGTTATACCTACCAAAAGACGCCCCCGATTTTCAATTCAACAATTCTAATTTTTTCTGGAACCTTTTTGCGGAACCACGCCCCCCTACAAACATTGGTCCTTCGAGCCGGATAATTACTGGATTTTCTTCTGCCAGCAGTTCTCGGCATTGTTCCGCCAAAAGATAAGTACATTTTTCCGTCCCCATCTCTCTGCCGGTCTTCAGCAATGATCCGAACATTAAATTTCGTTCACACTGCTGCAAGATTGTTTTTCCCTCCGTGTCAACTCCAAGTCCGAGTTTTCCGACACAACGGCAGGTTGAGATTTTCTAATAATCTATAATAATCTTAAAATTCGGCAAATTTTTCTATCCGTCTCCGTTTTGTGTGCTGCCCATATTCCTCGCCGTTTTCGGCCTCTCCGTTATTCATTAGCTTCCCTGCAGTTCTGAGCACTAGTTCGTTGCTGGTGAAATAAGCACTTACCAGCAGATCACCACTACTAACAAAGTGGCGTCTAGCCATGCGATTCTTAATTTCCGTTTTTGTATGAAATGTCCGCAAATAGGGTCAATCGCCCCCGCCTCGCTTACCCACGAACTAGTGAAATAGTGCAACAAATTAGGGTCAATAAAGAAACTACTTACATTAGACCCCATGGAACGACCGGTAAAGTAAGTGCTTACATGGGACCCCATGGAACGGCAGGTAAAGTGAGTGCTTACATTGGACCCCATTGAAGGGTCGGTAAAAGAAGTGCTTACATCGGACCCCATTGAAGGGTCGGTGAAGTAAGTACTTACATTGGACCCCATGGAGGGGCCTGCCATTTTAAATTAAAAAACATGTACAATTGCATTTACAGTTTTTATTTAGATTAAATTTTTAATTTTAATTTTAATTTTAACGGGGTATATTCTTTTATTACTTTTAAGCTGCTAGAGTTTTTGAAAAATCTTTTTTTTTGAAGCTGCAGGGCCTTTCTTAATTGATCTTCAGCTGGGCCAATACCGCCGACTGCAGTTATTGAATCTAGAAATAAAAAGGATTAAACAAGTTTTAATAGATTGAAGTGAATAATGATTATTAAATAATTATCTTTTAAAATACTCACCGATCATAACGCCAAAGAAATTGTCTTCTTTTTTTAGGGCAGCTTTCCCCTGAACCCCATCCACATTATATGCCAAGACCACTTCATTGGCTAAAATATTTTTTAAGTTTTTTAATATTCCGCCATTTAATATTAAATTTTTAATTGCATCGATCTGTGAAAGATATAGATATTTAACTAAAAGAACATTTTTTATGTGCTTATATTTACATACATAGAGCTCACGGTTAGCGATGTTTATTTTCGAATTAACCTCAATCAGAGCTTCTACGGTCTGAATGGGAAATTGGCATGCCAACTTCTGCCTCTGTCCATGGTCCTTGGTCATCCCTTTAATGGAGGCTGTTTGCTCCGAAGAAGCTTCTACAAGGATCTCTATTTTTTTTTCCATGATTTTTTGTTCAGCTGAAAATAAATATATAAATATAATATAATATAATAATGAATATCAAAATAAAAAAATCAGTAATCAATCAAACATACTCATACCTTTTAAGGTCCTTACTTCGTCCACAATTTTTTCGAGAGCCTCTTTTGTTTCGACTGCAAATAAAAAACAAATTCAAATTGGCCGAATTTAAAAAATAACTTAGACTCTCGAGAGGAACAAACTTGTTCGGTGAGATCCGAAATAATCTTCTCAAGGCGTTCAATAATCTCTCCACATTTACACGATTTCTTATCTGAAAAACAACAGTTTTAATAAATAATTTGCTACAGCTTTCTTAAATATTTTTTTAAACTTACCAGTTTTTACGAACTCCAATCGCTGAATTTTTCTGGCTGGGCTGTCCGACATCGTCTCGTTTTTTGATTCTTGGGGCTTTTATATTATATATATGACATAATTTAGGGTTAAACAGATAAAAGTACGACAATATCCTCAATCATCAATATGGTGAAGTAACGGAATTATAATCATATCCTTTAAATATGGTATTGCGACTGCTTTACAAATCAACTGGTTTAATTCAAAAATTTCTACAGAAGATAAGGGCTCCGCATCTACTACGTAAATACCCAAGTCAGAGGATCTTATAGGCTCCGTATAAAAATTCCGTACATTCGTGAATCGTCTACCTCTAAATGTATCTTCCATAATTGATTCTATTCTAATAGGAATGTCCCCTTCGATGTAACAATAATTGTTTGGTTCCTTTTGCATTAATGTGCTTCCTTTAAATATTATTACATTTTTTCTTTTTTCGGTCTCTAATGTCTCTTGGATAGGTAAATTCTGTTCTTCGTCAATTCTCCGGTGAATTTGCTCTAAAATGTTTGTTGGCTTTCTGACAAAATTTTTTAAATGTTGCAAATAATTTTCAAAAGCATAAGCAGAGCCTTTAACTGGATCACCAACCTGCTCCACTGTTTCTTTAACATGTAGTAAGCTATGTATGTTATATGAAACACTATTTTCTCCAAATATAATTGGAAAATTTGAAACAAATAGGTTCAACATTCGCTGAGAGGTTTCCAAATTAATTGTTCGCTGATATGGGCAGCAAAGAATCCTATATGCACAATGCAATAACAAAAACACATAATATTGGTCGTCAGATAATTCATTTTTGAGTACAAATATTCCCGTATAAAGTAAAAATTGTCTAAATTCCGTTGCTTTCCAGTTGTATAGTTCACTTAAGGGTCTTGGCTTTCTTGCGAATTCGTTAGGCATCTTTTTGCGTATGTCAATTAATTTTTGAGAAATTTTAGATTTCTTGTCGTTTGTCAATTTATTATAAGTCTTATTTGTTATCAATCGAACAAGAAATTTACGCATGACTTCTAAGTCAAATAAATGCATGCAGTCTAGTGGAATTTGGGAAACCATTTTTACATTCACGGTTTCAAGGGGTGTCATTTTTGTCAAATATTGTTTTAAGTGATGATCGGAATATTTCCTACTTTTGAAGTCCTCGTCAGTTATTAAGTCTGCACTCTTTGTTGTGTATGTTAAAACATTATTTATTTTTTTCCCACTTGTATGCATTTTGAACATCCATGCGAAGATGTATGTCCGGGAGTCCCACTGATGTAAGCCCTAGCTGGTGCATCACAAACAATAGCCCTTAATTTTAATTTTATATTTGATTCGTCTGTGTCAATTCCATTTTGAAGAAGATCTTTTAGCTCACAAATAAAATGGCTTAAAAATTCGTCCAGATTATTGGGCTTAGATTTTTCCAAAAATATTCCAACAGGGAAAATAGGAGAATTTGTAATATTTGTCACTTTTATTAAAATTGGCCATAGTTGAGAATTTGAACTTTTGAATAGAGGAATCCCATCAATGTTTATGTCAATAGTTATGTCGTCAGTAAAGTTAATTAAATTCAAAAGCTTAGCAATCTGAGTTTTAATGCCAATGTGCAAATAACGGCCACTACTCATTTGCATTATTTCAGCTTTTTTAGGCGCACTGTATTTGTAAAATGGTCCGACATCTAAACTATTTTTTTTTAGTATTCGAACTAAATCAATTGCACAGTCACGCGTTGGCCTATGTTTTAGAAACCATTTTTTAAGATCGTCATTTAAGTTATTGTTACCGTCGTTTCTTTTCGTCTTTAGTTCATTGTCAATATTGTCTTCATAAATTATTTCCCCAAAAAAATTGGCTTCACTGTCATTGTAAATTGTAAATTTTCTCATACATATTGTAAATTTTCTCTAATAATTTCCACTTCTTCTTTGGGCACATTTTCGTTCTCCACTGTAGAAGTTAATTTTCCTTTATATTTTTCTTTTTGCTGCTGCTTAAGCCTTCTTCTATGTCGTTCACTATACATTATTGTAACTGCCGTACTTTTTATTGTTTAGTTAATATTTACACATTAGTACACATAGAAACAAATTACAAACATATTTTATATTACAAACACATATTATTTTTTAAGTCACTCACCTAATATTAGATTGATCCGCTTTGCACTTCTAAATTCAAATGCTTGCAAAAATTTGGTCAGCCAGCAAACACAGCTGCGTTTAAGCGAAAGAGTAGAACAAAACAAAACAAACTGTTCTTTCTGCACAATTGTTTTTGTAAGCATTGCACCGAAGACGCGTAAACAAACAGCGATGTAAAGCATAATCGAAGTTTTGTCTTTAATCTTGTGTATGCTCTTTCCAAATAACAAAAACAAAAGCGAACAAAAACAAAAGCCAACAAAAGTAATTTTGTACTTATGCTTTAATGCGCATATATTTATTAACTGGGTGGTTCGACGTTCGATTACTATAGGGTTAATCTAGTAAGTACCCATGTAGTGATCGGCGAGGTAAGCACTTACCCAGGGCTAATCGCAAACTCGAGTCGACTAGGTGGTTCGACCGTCGTTTACTATAGGGTCACTTTAGTAAGTCCCCATGTAGTGATCGGCGAGGTAAGCACTTACCTAGGGTCAATCGCAAACTCAAGTCGTCTAGGTGGTTCGACCGTCGTTTACTATAGGGTCACTTTAGTAAGTACCCATGTAGTGATCGGCGAGGTAAGCACTTACCCATGGCCAATCGACACCTCTAGTTCTGCAGGGTTGCCAACGGTCGAGGCATATGTGCATCCGCATACATATGTACATACGCACATACATATTTTTTTTGGTGCAATTAATCCGCGAAAAATTTGCAAGTGAACAGTGAAATTGTGTGGTGACAAAAAGAAGGCATAATTAATATTGGCCACCGGTGTGAATTAGTTCCGGAATTTCCGAATTCACCGAACAGTCCGCCGCTGTCGTAATATTTGTTTTTATCTTCCTCAATCAGTGTCATTTTTTTACACCACATAACTTTTCTGTTCCCCCAATTATACAGTCCACTTATCAAAGCTCCACTGTGCCAACATATGCCCACATGCCCTTACATATATCCGTACCTGCATACATGTCCATATATTTTCTGCCTTCAATTCCAGAAAATATATAACCGATAAAATTTAACATATACAGTCCACTTATCGAAGCTCTACTGTACCATCATATGCCCCACATGCCCTTGCCCTACTTGCATGCATGTCCACATAATTTCCAAATATTTTCTGCCTCCAATTTCAGGAAATATATAGCCGATAAAATTTAAAAAAATGTTTTACATTTTCTAAAACCAACAATTATAAACCGCCATTTCACTACAAATCCGTGATTGTGTCGCTTAAATTCTCGACCTAGCCGTGATGTGTTTTTCGGTTCTGTTTATCTTTCTTTGAGGTACGTACAGGGTGCCGACGGCATAACCGGCTGCATAACAAACTAGATTAAAAAATCAATTAATTATAAATATATTTATTTAATTCTTATTTTCCGTTCGAGCAAAGGGCCAGGTTTTTTAATTCACCTTTCCGGCCACTCAATAATTAAAGTCAAAGATTTAATTATCGGAAAATTATAATTAATTAATTTAATTATCCACCTTCTGTCCGAATAGAGCCGCGGTTTCAATTCCACCGTTCCAGCTTCGTGATAATTAACCTCAATTGATTAAAAATTAAGATTTTCAACTCCACCCTTCTGGCTCCATCACCAAAAATTAATTATTTATATTTTTGTGTGTTAAATTCAAGCCAAAGTTAAGTCCACCTTCCGGCTCCGCAAATTCGAAAATAGTTAAGAATTTAATATCTCAGTATATATTAAATTCAGTACGAACCACACAAGTCGAAATATACATACATATATAGACCGTCATCATTTTTTTTTCCGAACAAGCACGAATTTTCCGGTACCTTTTCCATTTTTTCGTGCCTCCAACTCTGCTTCTACTCCGCATCAGGCAACATCCGCCTACAATCCGAACAAACCTCGTCTCCTTTTTGGTTTTTTCTGGTGCCTGAAGTTTTTCTTTCCACATTCGAATTGTGCCGCACACGACTTTCCTTTCCACATCGGCGCCACTAGTTCGCACTTGCTCCTTGCAATTGCCTTTCATCCGAAATCTCACCGTTCTCATCACATTAGTGCGACCGGCCACCACTTCGTACGGGGCACCTGTTGCGCGAGTCAGTCGACAAGCGCTGATCAGCGCATTGGACTCTGAGAATGCCCACGGGAGACGACAAAAAGCCGCGTTCGATCCCAGCCATCCGTTTGAACAGATCTCAATCCGCATCTCCGCGGACGACTCTTTTGAAGCCTAAGGCTACCAGTGCCAGTCCAAGGGCAAGGAGTGACGAATCCGTCAATACAACCCCCGGTCCTTCACAGAGGCAGACTCACTCCGATGCAAAAATGGCTCCAAGTGCGGTCGAAGTGGCTTTGAAAAAGTTCATCGCCACAACAGATCGAATTATCCAATTTGAGGCTAACATAAGTACTCCGGGCGCCCCAGAAACGGAAATAGGCTCCCAATACATGTGCGAAGTTCATCGGGACCAAATTCAGGCACTATGGGAGAAGGTGGAGAAGAGCTATGAGAGCTGCTCCGATTTGCTAGCCGTGTCCGACGACAATGCGGCCGCCTCGACAGTGCTGGAAGCGAAGTACAGCTACTGTTACTCCGTCTTTTCGAGATGTATTGCCCAGCTTCGGGAGAAAATTGCTTCCCAATCCACTCAGGCTTCCGTCAATGTCCACACGCCCGCGCCTACAGGCTGCCGGTTACCTCCGGTGGATACCCAGGTCTTCGCGGGTGATTATCTTCGGTGGCCCACCTTCAGAGACTTGTTTACGGCCATTTACATCCAAAACTCGCGGCTCACCCCGGTAGAGAAGTTGTTCCACTTATTGTCCAAAACAAGTGGTGACGCCCACGCCATTGTTTCTAAGGCTCCGCTTACCCATGAGGGGCTTGTCGCCGCAAGGCTCACAGACCGCTTTGAGAACCGGCGGCTATTGGTCAACAGCCATTTGAAGATCCTTTTCAACATCCAGGCTATTTCTCAAGAGTCCGGGGTCGCGCTGAAGGAGCTGCAAGCTACCATTCAGAGTTGTTTGACAGCCCTAGAAATGTCCTCCGTTAATGCTGAGGCTTGGGACTGTCTCCTTGTATTTATGATTTCGTCAAAGCTCCCCAAGGTCACACTTTCTATGTGGGAGCAATCCGTACATAATAAGGCCGAGTTTCCAACATGGAAGGAATTAGATAACTTCCTGACAGAGCGCCATCGCACTCTGGAGGCCATCGACGACGTCAGGCCTAGTGGCTCCGTGCAATTTCCGCCAAGGTCGGGACTTCCTACTGCCCCTGCTCGGAGGCTCACTTCATACGAGACTCGAGTGGTTCCGGGCCAAAAGGGCTGCGATCTATGTTCGAGGGAGGACCACCCCATTCGCTTATGTCCGCGTTTCCTAGAAATGGATGTAAATGGGCGCTCTGACTACATAAGGAGGAAGCAGTTATGTTTAAACTGTTTTGCCCGAGGGCACCAGCAGCGAGACTGCACGAGCGCCCATACCTGCTCCACATGCCACAGCAGACACCACACCCTCTTGCACCGCGGCAATCCATTCGCAACCGCTCCAAGTCCGCCTACGCAGCTTACCGCTCCAAGTCCGCCTACGTCAACAAACGGCCCCGAGGATCAGTCGAATGGGCAGGTGTGTTTCGCTTCCGGGTCAGGAGCCGTCCTACTGGGCACGGCCCTTATCAACGTGTGCCATTTGGGGTGCACCGTCCAAGCACGAGCACTGATAGACTCAGGCTCCGAAGCGACGTTCATAACGGAACGACTGTTCAACCTCGTCAAGCCTCCCTTCAAGACGATTCAAGCCCAAGTTTCCGGCCTTAATCAAACCATTTCCGCGCAGTCTACTAAATTGTGCCATTTCTCTATTCGGTCGCCGTCAAGACCCGGGCTACAATTAGAGACTGCGGCTTACGTTCTTCCGCAGTTGGCAGGAAATCTGCCATCATATCCGATTTCGCGAGATCGTCTCAAGGGGCTGCCCAATATTACCCTGGCGGACCCCAACTTCTTTGAGAGCTCCCAAGTCGATGTGTTATTAGGAGCTGACATTCTTCCGTCCATTCTCCTCGGTAATTCCAAGGCTAATATCTGCGGGTCGCTTCTCGGTCAGGAGACCATTTTCGGATGGGTGCTGACAGGCCCATTATCTCCAGCCAACCCCCGCAGCGTGTCTGTTTTTTCCGCACGAGTTCCCCGCAGCCTCGGTGACTCACTGTGTTGAGTCATCAAATTTTTTATGATTTCTTTTGGGAGAGCTCTTTATTTTTGATGGACTTGTTTCCAAAACTCGTGCTGGTTTGGTACCAATTCGTAGAATCCCAATCATCTTTTTAAACTGTTTCTTTGTGATCCATTCTTTGACGATTTTTGAAGTGTGTATTGGATCCCCATCTTGTTGGAAGGCGATGTCTCATCCTTATATGAACATTTGTTAACCAAATCGTAATAATGAGTGTGCAGAATATCAAGATAGTCTTTCTTCTTCTTAGTTCTTTCTATTTTCTTGATTGGTCCAACGCTCCACCAAGTAAAATCGCTCCAGATCATGAAATTTCATCCTCCATAGAAACTGGACTGGAAAGTGTTATAATGTCTGAGTAATCAAAATTCCATCAATATCACTCCAACATTGTTGGAATTACTTTACTGATAACTTTTTTAAACGGGCCCAAAGTCAATAGTTCCAAACATGTACTGAGAATTGCACGCTACTGTACATTGACATGAGTACAATATACCCTTTTACTCTACGAGTAGCGCGTAACTTTCATACAAAATTGTTAGAGAAAAATCATAAAAGCACACAAATAAATGTACAAAATAGGAGTTTGCAACTTTGAATGAGTATTTAAAAGATATGGTACCTGCTAGATGCCATTGTTTAGTTTCACTGAGAACATATATGACAGAGATTAATATGAATTGTTAGTTTTAAGAATCAATGTATTGTCTATTGAAATAAATCATGACATAAAGAAAGGAAGAAAAGAGTGAAGCTTATGGTGAGAAAGCGGTGGGAAGGAGAGCAAAGCAATACAAAAAAAGATAAGAAAAACCCTCTAGAGTGAACGAACGTGACGGAGATCATTGCGACTTGCTGCGTGTTAAGTAACATGAAATGGCGGAAAGTAATATGAATCGAACCCCCCTTCCCCGAATTCAGATGTACATATGATCACCACCCCTACCTACAAAACAACTCGAAAATACCTAGCACATGCTAGAAACGCAAAATAAGCATGGTAGCCTGGTACAAAACGGCAAACATGATTTTCAGTTAACATCCGCAAGAAGGTGCATCCAATAAAAGTTATATCCATCGGGCCCCTCAAGGTAAAACTTTTTTTCGTCCGAAAAAACGACTCGATACCACTCTTGATTGAGAGACATTAAATTGATTAAATCGAAAAAAAAATATTTTTTATATATTTATTGAGACCAACCAATCTTATTTACAATCTTATTTGCCGCTCACTTGAATAGCCCATCATACTTTTTAATACAAAAAAGCAATAATCTCATAGTTTGCTGTACATAAGTGTATCTTTTTTGTTTTTTTTCTTTGTTATACTTATTTTCTAAAAAAAAACCAAAAACTCCGCGTATTTCGTCGATCCCTTTGTTTGTAATCGGCGATTCCCTTTTGGATTAACTAAAAAAGCGCGAATTTTTTGGCTCACTTGAATAGCGCATTTGCTTGTATTATCATTTTGCAATCGTTATAAAGTGGGAAAATTATACAAAAACTATTATTTAAGTAAAGTTTAATAAAATAAAATCAAAGACATTCGAAACTACGCAAAATGGGTCGTGCAAAACCTTTGAACGACGAAGAAAAAGGAAAAATTCAAGCTTTTAAGGAGGTTGGCCTTTCTTTACAAGAAATAGCAAAAAGAACAAATCGAAGTCGCAAAGTTATAAGCAACTATTTGAAGAATCCCCAGAATTATGGAAAAAACATGAAAGGACGAACCTCCAGTGTAGTTACGCCAGCGGACAGGAGAGCTATTTTGAGGCATGCATCCAATTCCCATGACTCTGCTGCAAAAATAAAGGAAAAATCCGGTGTGAAGGCTAGCTTGGCCACAGTTAAACGCGTTATTTCTAAAGCAGAACATTTAAAGCGTCGTAAATTACAAAAAAAAAACACCGTTAAACGCATCTCGAAAGGCCCAACGCCTTGTCTTTTGCCGAGCTAACATGTCTCTCAAGAGTGGTATCGAGTCGTTTTTTCGGACGAAAAAAAGTTTTACCTTGAGGGGCCCGATGGATATAACTTTTATTTCCATGATTTGCGTAAAGAGGAACACATTCTTAAAAAAATGCACAGTCGAGAAGGTGGTGTAATGGTATGGGGAGCGATTTCCTACTACGGCACACTCCAACTGCAATTCTTAACATCGAGAATGAATGCAACAGCATATAAAGGAGTTCTAGAGAAGGCCCTTCCTGAGGCAAAATACTTGTTTGGAAGCCTGGAATGGAAGTTTCAGCAAGACAATGCCCCAATACACACGGCAAGGATCGTAAAATCATGGCTTGATAAAGAAAACGTGTCAACATTACATTGGCCACCTTATTCGCCCGACTTAAATATAATCGAAAATGTTTGGGGATGGTTAGCAAGAAAAGTCTATGAGTCCGGAAAGCAATATGATAATAAGAACGATCTCATTAACGCCATCCAAGCGGCCTGGTCAACAATTTCCCTGGACTACCTTAAAAGTTTGTACGACTCTTTACCCAGCAGGATATTTGAAGTCATCCATAATCGTGGCGAATCCACCCATTACTAATTTTAAGAAAATATGTCAAGAAACCTTCTAATTTATTAATTACATTATAAATATAATTAATTCTTCCGAAAAAATCATCAGAATATGAAGTTCCTGTAGAATGTGCTATTCAAGTGAGCCAAATTTTCAGTTAAAACTTTGTTACTTTTTTGAATTATTATTTTTTTTTGTTATTCTTGTCAAACAACCTGCATTAATTTTTATTATTTTTATTACATATATAAACATAGCTTAAGAAATAAATAAGACTGTGTTTTGAAATTTTTATTTTGTGAGTTATTGCAGCTTTAATATGAATGTTTTGGTTGGGCTATTCAAGTGAGCGGCAGTGTATTTAGAAAAAAAAACAACAATACTTTTCTATAAAATCAAAATTACAAGTTTCAACGAAATAAAAATGAAAAATACATATCACAACATGAAGAAAATTAAATTTCTGTAATCCATAATTTCTTACTGGAAAAAATAAGCTTGTTTACCGTTTTAGGTTTGAGAGCGGGGCGTCTATCGGAAACTCGTGATCCGGCCCTAATGAACATGCAAGTTAACACTTCTGAGGGGTAACAAACAGTCGGTAGAAATCTTGGGTGATTCTTGGATCACCCTAGTCTTTATAATGTCGACTCAGCATACCCGCCTTTGGGGGCCGTGCCTGGATCCCACTGGTTTCCGGTAGCCTGCGATCGTCAGCATTTCCCACTGTCACGCGGTCGGCCTGCCGACTAGGCACCCTACTGCTAAGTTCCTCAGTTCTGTTTTATAATCATTGGAATAAAGAGCACTTAGCTCCATAAACTTAACTCCGGCCATCGCCGTTTTATTATTTGCATTCGCCCACTGAGCTTAAGGCCAGGGGTATAGGGGGGGCAGTCACCCTCTCAACATAAACCTTATTTTACACGTCATCAACCACCGCATCGGTGGCACCCCATCAGTGGCCACCTGGGACCAGCAGCCCTGCCGCCAATTCGTGCCAACCGCTAATACTCATCAAGCACCCTACTGGTGCCACCTCATCACCGGCGGATCTGGAGCAGCCTTACCGTCGAGAAACGTTCAACTAGATAACTGGCACCCAACGAGCAAAAACTAGCGACCCAAAAATTTTCAAACATGTAAGTGGGCTAATTAATTAATACGGCTTCAAAAAACATGTACCATATACAATAAAAGTACACCTTATAATTGGCAAAAACAAATATAACTTGCACACTTAAAAACAAAAAAAAAAAAAAAAAAAAAACATTATTATACATATACAATAATAAAGCTGCATTTGTGACCTGCAGCTCATATAAGATTTTTTATTTCCTTTTGGTGAAAATATATTTTAATAAATTGAATAAATATAAAATATATTAAAGTCTTATGCCAGCCGGACAGAATATTCGGCCATATGTATTGAACCTCGTATAAATTAGGTGGCATAAGTTCAAGTTTTTAATGAACTTTCCAGGTCCGTATAGAGAAGTTAAAAAAGAAGTCGTGAGTGATAGTGAAGAAGAAGAGATCCGGGGTTTTAGACCGGGGCAGGCTCAAATCGTAGAGAAAGAAAAAATAATGAACGCGAACGAATTGCAAAGTATTATCCGGGGCGCCTTAGCGCAACAGGAAGCTAGGCTCCGAGCTGAATTTGAAGCTCAAATCAATTCCGTTAACGTGCAGTTACAAAACATGCACGTAGAGACCCCACAGGTGGAGGCCTACCAAAGAGTGTCGGTACAGCCAGAAGCGCCCCCATGCGACATACCGCTCCACATAATTAAGTCAGTACCAGATTTTAACGGTGAGCAAGACGGGTACGTAGCGTGGAGGCAGTCCGCCACGGACGCATACGAACTCTTTAAACCTTACCAGGGCAGCTGTGCCCATTATCAAGCCGTTACCATAATCAGGAATAAAATTAGGGGCCCAGCGCGAGCGTTGTTGGTATCACACAACACTGTGCTTAATTTCGATGCCATTCTGGCAAGATTAGACTGCTCCTACGCAGACAAAACTTCGTTGAGGCTGTTACGACAACAGCTTGAGGCAGTTCGCCAAAGTGACCAAAGCCTCATGCAATACTATGACGAGGTTGAGCGTAAGCTAACCCTCGTCACGAACAAAATTGTCATGTCCCACGACATTGAAAGAGCCACACTGCTCAACAATGAGGTAAGGGCGGACGCACTACATGTGTTTATCTCAGGCCTAAAAAAACCTGAGAGCAGTCGTTTTCCCGGCACAGCCAAAAGACCTTCCTTCGGCATTGGCATTAGCTAGGGAGGCTGAAGCCAGCATCGAAAGAAGCCAGTTTGCGGCAACGTATGCTAGGGCAATGGAACAGAAGACACAGAATTCTGATTTTCGTAGGACTCAGTTCCGCACTCCTGATAAACAAGGAAACGAAAAGAACCCTCATTATTTTAAAAGACCAGATAAAAACCAACAAAATGGTTCTGGGCGTAAGCCAGAGGACTGGGCCGACCGTGGAGATCCACGTCAGGCAGCAGAGCCCATGGACTGGAACCCATCGTCTTCTAAGTCCAAGCAACAGCATTTTAAACAAAACCAATATGTATCACAACCGCAAAATATGCAGGCAAAAAATTCAAAAAGACCCAACTCCCCTGATAGGATAACGGATCAAAGGCGTCAGCGGCTTAACAACATCGAGCAGACCGCTAGTGCCAACGATCAAGAGTATGAGAGTGCTGCGGTAGCCGCGATGAGCGCAATCGAAGACGACAGCGACTCGATCGACTCCCATGACCTCCTCAATTTTTTAGAGAGCGGTCCCGGCTGCCGTTCATCGAACGACAGTTGGCTGGGAGGACTTTAAAAATTCTTATTGATACAGGGGCAGCGAAAAGTTATATAAAGCCCGTAAAGGAGCTTAAAAACATAACGCCAGTAGCCTCACCGTTTCGCGTGAATACAATTCACGGATCCAATAGCATAAATAAAAAGTGCCAAATAAATGTCTTGGGAACAACTTCCCCATTCTTCATATTAGATTCCCTAACAACATTTGACGGGATCATAGGCTTCGACTTGCTAACGCAAGTGGGAGCCACCCTCAATATGCAAACTAAAAAAATATTGTATGGTTCCGTGTCTGAGGACCTGCAGTTTCTTGATTGCAACGATGTAAACTTTACCAACATAAAGGACATAGTCGTTCCAGAATCAGTAAAAAAGGAGTTTATCGATATGATGAAAAAAGATCTAAGGTCTTCTCCGTCGCAAATCAAACGTTGCCGTACAACACAAATGTTGTGGCTACTATTCGCACTGAGGATAACAACCCAGTGTACTCTAAAGCGTACCCGCACCCAATGGGTGTCGCGGACTTCGTTAATAAAGAAATAAAAGACCTACTGAAGTCTAAGATTATAACCCCGTCGAGATCACCGTATAATAATCCAACTTGGGTGGTCGATAAAAAAGGGTCAGATGAGACAGGTGGTAGGAAAAAGCGTTTGGTAATCGACTTCAGGAAACTGAACGAAAAAACCATTCCTGATAAATACCCCTTGCCAAGTATCGAGTTAATACTTGCAAACCTTGGCAAAGCCAAATATTTTACAACTCTAGACTTAAAATCTGGTTATCACCAAATTTTCCTCGCGGAACAAGATCGCGAAAAAACCTCATTTTCAGTCAACGGAGGCAAATATGAATTCTGCCGTTTGCCTTTTGGATTAAAAAAATGCTGGTAGCATTTTTCAGAGGGCAATCGATGACGTATTGAGAGAGCAGATAGGGAAGTCGTGCTACGTCTATGTTGACGATGTCATAATCTTTTCGGAAAACGAAAAAGAGCATGTCAGTCACATTGACTGGGTCCTGAAAAAATTAGGCCAAGCCAATATGACCATCTCGAAAGAGAAAACCCATTTTTTTAAAGAAAGTGTCCAATACCTCGGCTTCGTGGTAACCCGAAATGGGGCTACAACTGACCCAGAAAAGGTAGCAGCCATTAAGGAATACACAGAACCGACAAGCTTATTCTCACTAAGATCATTCTTAGGACTAGCCAGCTATTATAGGTGTTTTATAAAAGATTTCGCTACAATAGCCAGGCCACTAACCGACCTCCTTAAGGGAGAAAACGGTTCCGTAAGTAAACACATGTCTAGGAAAATACCCATTAAATTTAACGATCAGCAAAGAGACGCGTTCGATAGACTTCGAAACATTTTGGCATCAGAAGATGTCACCCTTAAATACCCAGATTTTAAGAAACCGTTCGATCTGACAACCGATGCGTCAGCTTACGGCATCGGGGCAGTACTGTCGCAGGACAAAAAACCCATAACAATGATATCCAGAACCCTTAAAGACTGCGAGACCCGTTACGCAACTAACGAAAGAGAGTTACTCGCTATAGTCTGGGCTCTAGGAAAATTAAGGCAGTATCTGTATGGCACTCGTGACATAAGAGTCTACACAGATCATAAGCCGCTAACGTTCGCTGTCTCCGACAAGAACCCAAATGACAAATTAAAACGTTGGAAATCATTTATAGATGACTACGGCGCAAAAGTCATATACACTCCAGGCAAAGAAAATTTTGTTGCCGACGCACTTTCGCGACAAAACATCAACGCCCTTCAAAACGAACCCGAATCTGATTGTGCAACAGTTCACAGTGAAGAATCTAGCACTTATACGATAGAGACAACGGAAAAACCTCTAAATTGTTTCAAAAATCAGATAGTCCTAGAAGAGGCAAAGTATTCCTTAAAGCGATACTTTATACTTTTCGGAAATAAATGCCGGCACATTATACATTTCACGGAAAAATCAACCCTGTTCGAAACATTAAGACCAATCATTAACCCAAAAGTTGTCAACGCTATTCATTGTAACTTGCCAACATTGGCAAGTATCCAACATGCATTAGTATCAAATTTTCCAGCTACGAAATTTTGGCACTGCAAGAACTTTGTGTCAGACATTTCTGATAAAAGTGAGCAGATCGAAATAATCACCGCAGAGCACAATCGTGCACACAGAGCTGCCCAGGAAAATATCAAACAAGTCCTCCGCGACTATTATTTTCCAAAAATGTCAAAGTTAGCTACTGAAATAGTGACAAATTGCAAAATTTGCACTACAGCAAAGTATGACAGGCACCCCAAGAAACAAGAACTTGGGGTAACTCCAATTCCGTCAAACGTCGGCGAAATGCTACATATTGATATTTTTTCCACCGATAAAAAACTATTTTTAACGGCCATCGACAAGTTCTCCAAATTTGCGGTAGTACAACCAATAGTGTCTAGGGCAATAGTAGACGTGAAAATCCCTATCCTCCAGTTAATAAACTTGTTCCCAAATATAAAGACAATATACTGTGATAACGAAGCGTCTTTCAGCTCTGAAACGATCACATCGTTACTCAAAAATCAGTATGGCATAGATGTTGTAAATTCACCCCCCCTGCACAGTAGTTCAAACGGGCAAGTCGAACGCCTCCACAGCACCCTAACAGAAATAGCGAGGTGCATCAAAATGGATAAGCAAATTAATGATACAGTGGAGCTAGTTATGCGGGCGACCGTTGAGTATAATAAAACATTACATTCGGTCATTAACCAAAAACCCATTGATGTAATCCACTCTGCTTCCGAAAAAGTTAAGGAAGCAATAAAAATTAATATTGAAAAAGCGCAGAGAGATAATCTTGACAGGTGTAACCCATCAAGACAAAATAGAATATTTGAGGTAGGAGAAAGAGTCTACTTAAAGAACAATAAAAGACTTGGCAATAAGTTAACTCCGTTATACACGGAAAAACACGTAGAAGCGGACCTGGGGACAGCGGTCCTCATTGGAGGGAGGGTGGTCCACAAAGACAACCTTAAGTAACCCTTTTCTCCAATTAACACACCCAACACAAACACAAACTTGGAAATTAGCCAATAGATTTAACTTGTCATTTTCTTACAGGATCGCGGGAATCATATTAACAATATTAGCAGTAGTTAACGCTAGAGTGACAGACTACACTCACGCCCGGTACATCCCCATAACCGACGGAACTGCTTTGGTGTGGGAACATAGGAATTACTTTAGGCATTCGAGCAATTTGACGGAGTTTTCAATTATGATAGACGAAACAGCTAAATTGTCCGCTTTCTTCCCACAATCGCACATGCGAAAATTGTTAGATGTTGATACTGATCATATTAGAAATATATTATCCGTACTAAAGGTACACCACCGCATTGCTAGAAGCCTAGACTTTTTAGGCACAGCGTTAAAAGTGGTAGCGGGCACACCTGATGCCGCTGACCTCGAAATGTTAAAAATGTCCGAGTCCCGGTTAATCGAATCAAACAATAGACAAGTAGTTATTAACACCGAAACGCAAAAGCAGATTAACAAGCTAACCGATGCTGTCAACGAAATCATTAAGGCCAAAAAGAATAACCTGGTTGACACACCCCATTTATACGAAGTTCTTTTGGCCAGAAATAGAATGCTAATTACAGAGATACAGAATCTGATGCTCACGGTCACACTTGCAAAATCAAATATCATAAACCCTGCCATTTTTAACCATGAAGATTTGAAGTCCGTTTTAGTTGATCATCCCACAGAGGTCCCCGTTATCAGCCTAATAGAGGCATCTAATATTAAAGTCCTTCAGTCCGACAATATTATTCACGTGCTCATTGCATACCCTAAGATTAAGTTTAATTGTAAAAAGGTTACCGTCTTCCCCGTTTCTCACCAACACACCGTTCTCCAATTACGGGACAACGTGGTAGCTGAGTGCAACCAAGGAGTCTTAGCGATCACTGATTGCGTGTCGACGATGCACAGTGGTTGCTCCCATAGGCCAAAAATAAAAAAATTGATAACGACAAAAACAATCGAAAAGTAAACAAATCGCCTCTAAAATGTCCAAGCTTCTTCATGACAAACCAGATTTTTCTAAAAAATTGAACTGGATTTTCTAAAAAATGATTTGAAGATGCTCATTTGTAAAAGCGCGGCTGCGCGCATCACGAATATTTCACAACTATACCGCACTTTGAAGTGGTCAGATCATTATTTACGTGTTCAAATTCAAATTATTTGTAATGGATTTTGAAGTTGAAGGTATTTTCTATAAAATGAGATACAATTTGATATATTAATAATAATTATTGTTATTATTATATTACTATGAACTAATGCATGTTTTTTTCCTATATTTTGAACGTATTTTTCATGTTTAGCTGAAGTTTTAGTAGTGATCCCACAAAATTCTACAATTCGTTTATATACCAATGTGTTTGTCGGTCTCCAAGGGTAACAAATGTGAAAAAATTTTTGCCAAAATTTGCCTATGTGTCTAATATCGTCAAAATACTAACACCATCTTAACATGAAAGTTGGGTAATTTCCGTTTTTTCAGTTATATGGCAGCTATAGGATATAGTCGGCTGATCCTTATGAAATTTGGCATGTTGAATTATTTTCCCAAAAATAGCATTCGTACCAAATCAGAATTCTCTAGCTTTAAAAACACCGAAGTTATATCATTTCCGATCAATCAGTTATATGGCAGCTATAAGATATAGTCGGCTGATCCTTATGAAATTTGGTAGGTCGTGTTATTTTGTCAAATATAGCATTCTTACGAAAATTGAACTCTCTAACTGTAAAAACACCCAAGTTATAGCTTTTTCGATCAATCAGTTATATGGCAGCTATATGATATAGTTGCCCGATCTGGCTGATTTTAATATATTATTTTAGAATAAAAATATAAATATTTTGTGCCAAGTTTCCAGTCCCTACCTCAACTAGAAGTATTTTTGGCCGCTCTCTTCATACAAGCCGGACCACTGTGCGATGTACGGAGCATTCTGCAAACTGGCAACCCAGGACACTTGCGCCCGAGGTCTACACGCAGGGGTCACGGCGCATTGCGAAACGCAGGCCAGCCACCTAAGCCCCATAACGCTGGTAGACGATGGTATAATGATAGTCAATGAGTGTCCGGCAGTAGTCAGCACGGATGACGGCCCCAATATAGAAACAAATGGCACGCATCTAATAACATTTGAGCGACTAGCCTTTATAAACGGCACAAAATACCTGAACCTGCGCGAAAGCATAAGAAAGACTGCGGGCGTGGCGGCCTCCCCCCTGCTAAACATTATCGGGCATAATCACGCCCTTAGTATGCCAATGCTTCAGAGGATGAACAGCCAAAACCTGGAAACGATCCAAACCCTCAAAAACGAAATAAAGTCGGCCGGATCAACGGACATCTGGATCGCTGTCGGCGTGGGAGTAAGCTTTTTGATCAGCACTTTCATCCTGCTCCACCTCGTGTGGAGGAGGAGACGAGATGCATGGGAAATGCAACAGGTTGCCGAAACATTCAAGACGACCGAGGACGGTCTTACTCCTAAGGGGGGAGTAGTTAACACTTCTGAGGGGTAACAAACAGTCGGTAGAAATCTTGGGTGATTCTTGGATCACCCTAGTCTTTATAATGTCGACTCAGCATACCCGCCTTTGGGGGCCGTGCCTGGATCCCACTGGTTTCCGGTAGCCTGCGATCGTCAGCATTTCCCACTGTCACGCGGTCGGCCTGCCGACTAGGCACCCTACTGCTAAGTTCCTCAGTTCTGTTTTATAATCATTGGAATAAAGAGCACTTAGCTCCATAAAATTAACTCCGGCCATCGCCGTTTTATTATTTGCATTCGCCCACTGAGCTTAAGGCCAGGGGTATAGGGGGCAGTCACCCTCTCAACATAAACCTTATTTTACACGTCATCAACCACCGCATCGGTGGCACCCCATCAGTGGCCACCTGGGACCAGCAGCCCTGCCGCCAATTCGTGCCAACCGCTACTACTCATCAAGCACCCTACTGGTGCCACCTCATCACCGGCGGATCTGGAGCAGCCTTACCGTCGAGAAACGTTCAACTAGATAACTTGCACTCCAATTCGTTGACCGACCAACACACTAAAATCCTAAGAAAATCGCATTAAAATAAATTTTTTTAAATTACCCTTGATTTATTCTTCTTTTTTAAAGTGGTGGGATTTTTTTATGGATTCGATGCATCGATATTTTTAAGCCGAATCGATGCAATGACCCAAAAAGAAAAGAATCGATATAGTCCACGTTGACATCGATTTTATTCCTGCTCTAACAAGGAGATCGCCGTAACGCTAGTCTTGGCTCATGCGTCAAAAATTGACCCTTTTTGCGGGCTAAGCTGCAAAAACTAATCAAAGCGCACACGTTCAACAGAAATTTAGAACTTTTTGGAATGAAGGGCACTGAAAAAAAGAGGTTCAAAATGCGGTAGCCGATTAGATGCCATAAGTGTCGCTGGAGAAGAACTGAAGAGCAAAATGAGATTTTACTAGGCTATAGAAACAACAGAACGACGACGGCTGCAGAAAGATCAACGGTGACTTGTTTTGAGTGTGGCGGTATTAGACATATTTTTGTCGCGGTCCTTTAGAATTTTGAAAATGGCTCGTGCACTAATTAATGCAGCAGCTAGCATTCCTACATTAATCATAAAGCTAAAAAGAAACGATTTATTAGTAATTTGTTATTAATTAAGCTTAAAGGAGCAAGATTGCACTGACTTGTTTTAGGAAAAACTTTATAACTTCAACAATTTTTATAATTTTGTAGTGTAATTGGTCTCGTTTTATTTAGGATTAATGAGGCAATAAAGGTGTGTGTCAAAAATGGTGTCAAAGTCCAAAGATCACGACAAAAGTTCCAAAATGTCAGTTTCTTGTGTATAATTTTAATCCTATTTGTTTCAATTAATTGAAGATCCATTTTTTCAAAAGATACAATATTTAAATATTGAAAAATGTTAGAAATTTTAAAATTTGCGTAAAGTTATGCGTTTAGGCCAAAATGTCCCTAAAAACCGGTTTTCTAAATAAATCAAGATTTTGAGGGTGTTTGAAATATTTCAATCACGGTTTTGTACTATATTTGACCTACTAACAATTCCAACTAGGTCTCTTAAAAAGTTCCTGAGTAAATTTAATCAGGAAGCGGCGAATATATTTTTGTATAACATTCAGCTTTATGCACGGTAAAATTTTACCGAGCTAGTAGATAGAATGAAAAATCTATACAACTGCATGTTTTTTTATGTTGAGTTAAAAGCCTGTTGGCCGTCAGGCTACACGCAAGTAATTTCGTGTCGTAACTGTGTCCACCGCTGGTAGTGCGAGTATACTCTCCACGTGAGGGCGGCTGGATGCTGTCTAATTGTAGTCGGGCGGGAAGAAGAACACTCCCTTTCTTAAATCACCCCAATCCAAGATGGAAAAGCATATGCCGAAGGATGCGTGTCCGAGGGGGGGCTCGGACGCTAATATGCAGACTCTGGGGAACCGGCCGACCTCCCAGTTTTAACCAGGTTTATTATGACAAGCGGGCTATGCCATGATCGACGAACCCCTTGCCGCCTACTCGTGGGTCCAAATATGAACAACCCAAATCAAACAAAAAAAAAGGGTAGAACGGAATTCCCTAATAAAGTCCGGAAATGGGGTCAAAGTCCCGTCAAACTCCAAAGCCCTCAAAAGCCAAGGAGTTGCTGGGATGGAGAAGCTCCCTACAGAGAGGCAACATCCGGCGGCGGAAGACCCCAGAGTCAACCTCTAAACCAACCAGCGGGGCCCCTAAGACAAATCGTGGTCCGGTAGCGTCTTAGTCGACGCAGTGGAAAGACTCCTATGAAGACAGGAGAAGAACAGTCCTTACCCTCATGAGGACGGAACCATCGGCAGAAGCCAACCCGGACCAGGCTGAGATCATAAAGTGGGCAAGGGAGATCCTGCGACTTTCAACCGGCAAAGGCGGGTGTAAGGCTGGAGCCGAAGGAGCAAGCTGGCTCAGATACTGCCAATGAGATCGTGCAGAGTGCGAAAAAGCAAAGATGAACTGAAGGAGGAACCCCCCAAGGAAGGCCCAGCAGCAGCCGTCCAACCGCTCCTTGACCGCTCGAAGAGAAGAACACTCATTGGAGTCCTGGAAAAGGGATACAAGGTTAGGCTCATCCCCATGGATCTCTGGCGACGGGTGGTAAAGGAGTTGCATAGGCGCTTCATGGAGGAGATGCTAAAGAGCGGAGGACCCCCACCAGAATGCGAAGACGCAAGTAACGGGTAGCGTCAAGGTAATTGCCTGCAAAGACGCGCGATCGGTACATACAACCGAATGATACCATATTTTGGAGAGATCTACCCCGGGGGAAAGCTGGTGGCGGTTGACTGGGAGGTCATCCCAGGCTCACAGAAAAGCCAGCCGACCCTAAAACCGTCCTGGCGATGCTGAGAATGTGCAATTCGACGCTTCGGACTGCACAGTCCACGGCGGACTGGAGAGTCGTCAAGGTCGAAGTGGCGGTAGGACTGCAGAGGCAGTTCGTCCTCACTCTGAACGTGGAGACCGTGAAGATCCTGGAAGCATCGGAGCACCGGATTAAATACGGATTCGAGTACGTGACGGTCCGTATCTCCAAATTCTATGCGAAGGGCAAAGCAGGAGGCATTGAGCTGGAGGCAGACGCGCAAGAGCCAGACTTGAAGAAGCCGAGCGAAAATGTGTACCCGGAAAGAATGTCGGACGAGGAGGACATCCTGGAAGGGTTCACCTCAGAGGAGAGCGACTTGACAAGGGCACTTACCAGGCGTCGGGATGGAGGAGGGCTCTCTGCTGAGCTCCGAGCCGGAGGCAAAAGTTACTGTGGTGGAGAATCTCAAGAATGTCTCTGGAAATTTTGCAGATAAACCTCCACCACAGTAAGGCGGCCCTCCAACTTCACCTCGCCGAGAATGGAGCTGATGTGGCCCTCATCCGGGAACCCTGGATCCTTGGAGACAGGATTCTTCTGTTGGGGGCGTCGGATTGTAGGCTCTGAAAAGCCGATGCAACAGTTAAAAAGCGAGCATGCATCCTCGCAAAAAAGAACGTTAACCTCTTTTTGCTACCAAATTTTAGTAATGAAGGCCACGTAGCGGCAGCAATAGAGAGCCCAAAGGGTCCTCTAAGGATGTGCTCGGCGTATATGGGCCACGACCAGGATGCCCTCCCATCGCACCCGCTACTCAAACAGCTGGTGGACAGCGGGAAGCAAAAGATCGACCTAATCATAGGTTGCGATGCCAACGCCCATCATCATGGGGGGAAGCACTGACACAAACGAGAAGGGTGAGTCAATCTTCGATTTTATCCAGGTTATCCTAGGCTCCAATCATATGGTGGGTAGCAGGGGTACAGAACCCACCTTCATAGTCAAGAACAGAAGGAAATACTTGACATTACTCTCTACTCTGACAGGATTGTTAGGAAAAGGAAATACTTGACATTACTCTCTACTCTGACAGGATTGTTAGATGGGAAGTACTAGAGAAACAATCTTTCTCGGACCATCGATACATAGAATTAGTGGTCAATTTCGAGAACTTCAATCGACAGTACGCACAGGAGTAAAGCGAACTGGGAGTTATAATAAACAAACTGAACTGGGAGCGAACTGGGAACAAATACAATAGTTATACAAGATACAAAAAATTAGAAAGATCCTTGGGTAAACCTCCAACAAGAGACGTTGATAGCAGGGAAGACCTGGATGCCATCGTGGACACGCTCGATCGTGGTCCCAAAGCAGATCGGGCAGTAGCAGGTCAAAGAAACTACCATGGTGGTAGCAAACACTTGCGCCTTTTAAGACCAGGGCCTGACCAGGCTCAGGAAGGTCCTCGTAACAACTGTACCAAATTTAGGATGCATTAAGACCTCGGAAAGTAACTGGAACACGTCCAGTAAAGAAAATCTAGAGGCTCTCACAAATGCACATCCCAGGGTACTCTCTCTCCAAAACCAACTCGAATGTCTATTAAGTAATGGGTATCTCAGCTGGACGATAAACAGCTTCAAGCCCTCCAAATCCAAATCCTCCAGGCCTGGATGGCATTTTCCCGGCACAATTAATCAAGGACGGACCCCAATCTGAAGTCAGGAAAGCTTTCTCAGCAATTTTCAGAATAGGCATCGTGCCCGCAACGTGGTTGCGGACGATGGTCGTATTCATACCCAAAACCATCGCACTGCACCCCTAAGGACTTCAGACCTATACGCCTTTCGTCCTTCCTCAAGACAATGGATAGACTAATCAGCCATTAGACATAGAAGGTAGGTTCCACAACGAGACTAAGGGTAGACAATCAATCCGTACGCCTTATAAAGCAGATCTTAGTAAACAGGACGGTTGAGACGACATTCGGAGGAGAATCTATTCAAAGATACGTTAGAAGAGGCACTCCACAAGGAGGTGTACTCTCTCCCCTACTGTGGAACGTGGCGGTTAACAACCTACTACGATCCCTAGAAGGTGGTGGATGCAAAGTTTTCGCTTATGCGGATGATGTCGCAATTGCCTTCTCTATATAATTTCCCCAAACTCTATACGACCGCATGAAGGACAAACTGAGGGTTTCCTCAG
Source organism: Drosophila parabipectinata (assembly GCA_018153455.1). Classification (NCBI taxonomy): domain Eukaryota; kingdom Metazoa; phylum Arthropoda; class Insecta; order Diptera; family Drosophilidae; genus Drosophila; species Drosophila parabipectinata. The sequence continues at coordinate 81,089 of JAECYA010000037.1, read as the reverse complement.
CATGGGCAGTCAGGAACGAGCTAGGAGTAAATCCATCCAAGACCGAACTTGTCCTCTTTAATAGGAAGTAAAAAATAACTTAAGGCTTCCAAAACTATTAGGGGAAACACTTACCTTCTGTGGTAACGCCAAGTACCTTAATTTTGTGGATAGAGCAAACAGGGGGACAACTGTGCTCTATACCTGCCGCAAAGCCATAAGATTCAGATGGGGGTTTAGGAAAACGCAAGAGTTGGCGGAGGTCTGCATTACAGGCAGTCGCCGTACCACACCAACAGACTGTTGATTATCCCACCTTAAAATATAAGGTATCCATTCCAACGAGGGAGGAATGGGCCACCAAAATCCCGGGACCAGCCGGTTCCCTTCAAATTTACACAAACGGTTCAAACTTGAATGGCCAGGTGGGAGGCGGTTTCCACTGCCATCGGCTGTATCTAAATGAGTCTTTCAGACTACTTGATCACTGTAGTGTGTTCCAAGCAAATGTAATAGCTATCGGGGAAGCACTTAGATCTCCAGCACTTACTAGCAATCAAGTAACCACTTTTATCTTTAGCGGCACTTAGTCCTTGTCCTTGTCGGTTTTTCATCCAACTCCAGAATAACGAGTGACTGTCGCAGATCTCTAAAAGAGATGGCGGGGCAGCATGAAATCCACCTTATGGGTGCCCGAAATCGGAAAATTGCGCAGCTGATAAACTAGCAAGGGCAGGTACTACCAACTCTCTCGGACAAAGAACTAATAGGCATTCCCTTACAAACGCGTAGGCTAAAATGCAGGAACCACTTTGACCTGATAGCACTAAGGCTATCAAGTTTGTGAAAATCAGCCTAACGGAAACAGCGAATCTTATTTGCTACGCAAGGAAACTTCTGATCGATACCAGGAATGTTTTCAATTGAAACATTTTTCTCATGCGTGGAGTGAAATTGATCCTCTGGGATTGAAAGGGGCAAAGCTCTGGAAAGAATGGTACCATCAGTCAAAGTCACCCATCGCTACAAGCTGGTCACGATCAGACATAAGATTAGAAACGGATTTCATAACGGACAAATGATGCCAGTATGTGGGCGGTTCAGACGAAGGGGGTATATATGAACAGGTTATGTATAAAGATTCAGTAGACAGATGGATTTTAATGCAAATAAATTAAAAAGCACAAAACTTTTGTGGTTTTACCTCTTCAGAAGCAAGGAAATGAGGACCAAAACCGATCTCTGCGGGAGTTCCCACAGGTAGCGTCCTCGAGCCTACTCTATACTCTATCTATGCTTCAGATATGCCTACACAGACTTCAATCCCTGAAGTAAATGAGCAAGACGTGCGAATTTCTACCTACGCCGATGACACTTCTGTCCTGACCAAAAGCAGTAGTATCTTGGCTTCCACATTTGCATTGCAAGAGTATCTGGACACATTTCACCAATGGGCCATGAACCTTAACACGATATACGATATTTTTTAAGTTTCGACAGGGCTAATGGAATGTCAAAATATGTACGAAAATTTATAGAAAACTGCTTTACATGTAAATTGTCGAATTACAATCGTGTCGAAAATTACATGTCGAAAATACAATCGGAGCTACACCCCATACCCAAGGTAGATACCATGGCATAAGGTACACATAGACATTAGTGGGAAATTGAGCAGTAAAAAGGACGAGAAAAAATATATCATTTGTACAATCGGAGCTACACCCCATACACAAGGTAGATACCGTGGCATAAGGTACACATAGACATTAGTGGGAAATTGAGCAGTAAAATCGACGAGAAAAAATGTATCATTTTTCAAATATCATTTGAACAATATAATATATCATTTGTTCAATCATTGTTCAAATTGATGTTTTAACCAAACTTTTTAATCTATACCAGTTGGGTGCAAAACCCACACATGATTAAAGTTTGAGTGTATGCGTAGCAGAGATAAAAAATGAGAGTCACGTGTTATAGTCAGGAAGGCAGTGTCGGAGGTATTTTATGTATTGTCTAATGAAATAAAGCACCAAAGCATAAATAGATTGAAATTTATGCTGAGAGCGCGGTGAGGGAAGGAGAACAAAGTCCTTGCTGAGCGTGGCGCAATGATAAAAAAGAGGTAAAAAGCAAGAAGAGGAGGCAGTTAGTTAAGAAAATCCATCTAGAATAAACGGACGTAAAAAATATCACTGCGACTTGTTGCCGGTAAACTAAGATGGCGGATAAATCAAACCCGTTCATTTTAACATATTTTAACTGTTGTACGTTTTTAACATGAAAGGAAAGCTAACTTCGGGCGGAGCCGAAGTTAATATGCCCTTGCAGTAAGTACTGGATATAAATCATCAATATCGGATATAGTTCGCCGATTGTAATGAGACTTTTATTTTAAAACCATTTATTGTTATACAAAATTAAATAAAAAGTACGCAAGCTTCTATCGTCAGAAAAATATCAAAGTTTGTGTTTTTAGCTATAGGATATAGATGGATATAGACGGCCGATCCTTATCGAATTTGGTAGGTCTGATCAATTGGCAAAATATAGAGTATGTAGAAAGTTCAAACGTTCCCTCTTGTTCAATTATATGGCAGCTAAATAACATAGTCGACCGATCTTTATGAAACTTAGAATGTCCTATAATTTTGTCAAAAATAGAATCCATAGAAAATCCCAACTCTCCCAAGTCTAAGAACGCAAAATTTATGGCATTTCCGATCAATAAGTTATAGGGCAGTTCCGACATAAGATATAATTCCGACTTGTGTATATACTGCGTGCAAAAAAAGAAGGGGGTGTGCAAAGTTTTAAGTCGGAAGCTTTGAAACTGAGACTAGTTCGAGTAGAAACAGACAGACGGATATGCTTATATCAACTTAGGCAGTGATCCTGACCAAGAATATATATGTGGGATTAGTGTTTCCTTTTAAAATGAGAAAGTTTTATTTTAGTTTTATTTTAATGTTTTATTGTAATGTTTATTTGATTATATATTGAAAGTTATAGAATATAAAGTAAGTTAAACGTTTTAATTGGTTTAAATCGCGCCTTTTTCGTCTTTGTTTAATTGTTCTGCTGCTCGTCGTAATCTCGCGTCTCTCGTCGTCGGTTTCTCGTTCAGAACTTCGCCAAAAATCCGCTTTCCACGATAGGGATGGGATAGGTGGAAACAGCGCTGCCAGACCCATTCCCACAAATCGGCCATCCTTCTATGCATTCGTCCCGAATGCGTCGTCGTCGTCGTCCTCAAGACCTAGATGAACCCACGGCTTCATGTACTCAGCACAAGTGGTAGTGAATCTCGGCCCATCAGTAGATACAGTATCTTTCGATACATCGTAGGTATCTTTTGGCTTCACCTTTGTAACTCGGTAAGGTCCCAAAAACTTTGGCTTCAACTTAAGCCCACCGCCAAGTTGAGTACGCTTTATAGCAACAATATCGCCGACTTTGTATTTTGCTGCAGGTTTGCGTCTGAGATTATACGTGTGCTTGTTTTCGTCCTGCATGACAAGAATCTGTTGCTTGGCTATCTTGCGTATATCGTCTCTATGATCCTGAAACGCTTGGATCAACTTGATGTATAATTTCCTTAATCTGTACGTCAGTTTTAGTCCGCAACTTAACACCTACAAGTAGTTCAAATGGAGTTGTGTGTATACTTCTACAGTACGTCGAGTTAATTGTTTGCTGAACATTGCTCACAAATTTGTACCATTTGCTGGGGTCCTCGATGGATAGTTTGGATAGTACTGATATGATTGTTGCATTGAGGCGCTCCACTTGTCCGTTTGCTCTAGGAAGGCCAGTCGTTATTGCATGAAGTTCGATATTTTCTTTGCTACAATACTGCTTAAACTCGTCGAATGTGAAGGCAGTGCCACGGTCGGAGATGATTTGCACAGGGTTGCCAAAAATTGCGCTCTGTGCCTCCAGCCTAGCGATGACGTCTTTTGAAGAAGTTGTTTTGGTTGGAAACAGCCAGCAGAATTTGGTAAACCCATCAATAACGGCTAGAATGTGTTTATACGCCTTATGTGTTGATTCGAGCGGCCCTAAGAAATCAATATGAAACGTGTGAAGTGGTTCCGCTTCTTTCGGCAAAGGATGCAACTCTCCTTCCTTTTTACCAAGCTTACGGTTAGAGACGATGCATGGAATGCAGCATCTGATCTGCCGTTGTATTTTTTCTTCCAGTTTCGGAATGAAATACTTCTTGGATATAATTTCTTTGGTTTTCTATACAGAAAAATGTCCTCTTTCATGCGCCTGCCTGATAATTTCGCGTTGAAAAACTGGTGGCACAACTATCAGCTCATCGTCGTCAACTAGCTTATAAAGGAGACCAGAATTCATGAAAAAATTATTGTGACTCGGCTTCTCATTCAGGATGTCAATAATCGCCTTCAGCTCCTCATCCTGCGACTGTATATGTCTTAACTGACTGTGTAATGTTTCGTCGGAGATCATCATTACAGGGTATCTGCTTCCCGATCTGTGCTCCACGTCGAAGGTAAACTCTTGAAGTTCGAGAATCCAACGAGTGACTCTAGTGCACACTTCTCTTTTCTCCATGGTCTTGGTGAATGCGTTGCAATCGCTAATCAATTTGAAGTTCATACCGAGAAGATAAACTCTAAATTTTCTAAGAGCTTCAACCACCGCCAATACTTCTAACTCGTAACTGGAAAACTTTCTCTCAGCATCAGTCGTTTTCTTGATCATATAATAGACTGGATGAATCTGACTATCGGAGGGACATTTTTGAAGTAAGACTGCTCCGAAACCATCGATCGACGCATCTGTGTGCAACTCCGTTTCATGTTTAGGATGGAAGATCTTAAGCACCGGCTTCTGTGAAATCAAATTCTTAAGCTTATCAACAGCAGCAATCTCTCTATCAGTAATGACAAACTTTGCGTCGCGCCTTAAAAGATCAGTTAAAGGTTTCGCGATGATCGAAAAATCAAAAATAAACTTCCTAAAATACCCAACCAAACCTAGAAAGCTTTGAAGTTGCTTTTGATTTGTCGGAACCGGAAACTTCGTCACGGCTTTGGTTTTGTCGTCAGAGAAAGCAATCTTTTGGTCCTGGATCACATGACCTAGAAACTCGATTTTCTTCTTTAAAAAGCAGCATTTTTTGAGATTGATTACTAACCCGAACTCTGCACAACGTCGAATAACAATTTTCAGATTGGTAACAGCTTGTCTTTCGTTTTCAGCAGGAACTATAATGTCATCTACATATGGAATCGCAATACCAGAACGAGTCAAATCTCGAAAGATGGCGTTGACGTGTCTTTGAAACACACCTGGAGAATTCGTGAGACCAAATGGGACTTTAAGAAACTGGTACTGGCCATTGTGCGTTACGAAGGATGTAAACTTGCGGCTGTCCTTCTCAACGTTTACGTGGAAAAATCCGTTTTTTAGATCCAGTGTACTAAATATGTGTGCATTTTGAAGACGATCCAATTGGTCCTCAACCAGGGGCATGGGAAATAAATCTCGTACTATTACCTTATTTATTCTCCTGTAATCGATGCATAGACGTGCTGAATTATCACGTTTCTTCACGAGAACTACTGGACTGCTGTACTCGGACTCAGAATGTTCAATGATACTGTCTTTTAGCCACTGTTCAACTTGATCATCAATGACACATCGCTCGGAAAATGCGAATCGACGCGGACGCGAGTGCACAGGAGTGTCATCCTTCAAAACGATACGCATAACAACGTTGGTTGACTTCGTATTCACAGGCTTATAGTTTTTAATTAAGTCGTTCACTTCGCGTTGTGCTTCGAAACTTGCATCTTTGTCAATGTTAGTGTTCACGTTTTCATCATTTTCAACATTGATTTTCATTAACGCCCCTATTTCCACATCCAAGTCCTTGTTTTCTGGCTTTTTGATTTTTATTCCGTCGCGATTTATTTGAATTTCCGCATTGTTACAAAATTCTGCTCCTAACACAACTTCAACGTCCAAAAAATTAGATGAGACTACAAGAAAGTTTTCTCGAAAGACTTGCCCGTCCACTTCGAACTCTTCTTCAAATGAACCGAACGGTTTTACTCTGTTTTGATTTCCGAACCCGACGAGAACAATGTTTACGGCATTCAGCATTGGCTTATTTAAACTCACGTAGACTGTTTCACTCATAATGTTGTATTTGCTGCCAGTGTCAATCAGGGCCGTATACTTATTACGCTGCATCCGAATCTCCTTACACATCGGTAATTTTTCCTCAGAAACTTTACGCATATTGATCGGATTTGCTACCGGTTCGATTTTGCCAACGGTGCAGTCTTTTGAAATATGCCCATAATTGTTGCAATTAAAACACTTTCGGCCGTTACTTCGATTAGCGCACTGAGCGGATGTATGCCCTAAAGCACCGCAGTTAAAACAATTTACTTTTCTTGGACCGGACACGTCTTTATGGCCACTACTGTCTTTCGCGTTTAAATATTAAAACTTCTCGTCCTGATTTTTAGATTTTCCGGATTTTTCGCGAATTTTTTCATAGCGCTTCAACTTCTCTTTAAAATCTTTCATGTCCTTCGCATTATACAATATTGATTTGTTAACGCTTAGATCATTTATGCCATCGATCACATATTGCATAAGCGCACTGCTGTCTACGCTTCCACGAGAAGCAATCTCTTTCATTTTGAGAAGATATTCTTGCACGCTTTCACTGTTTTTAATTTTCCTCTCAGACAGCATTTTATGTATTTGTGCACCATTCACTTCCGCTTTGAACTCGTTGATCAGAGCATTTTTTAACATTTGCCAGCTTCTTATACCACGTTCACTTATTATAAACATTTTGGCAAGGCCTTTGAGTGACCGTTTCGCGAAAATAAACTTTTGAAGATCATCCCAGTACATAATTGAAGCCATGTCCTCGAAATCATGCACCCACACTTCCACTGCAAGCGTGTCGTCACCGCTAAAGGGTCTAATTGAGTCCTCAATATCCCGGAAACCGCTCCAAAACTTTTCACTGAGCTCACATCATTGTTTTCGGACGTGACTGTAGAGACCTTGGCTTTGGCTCTCTTCTTCTTCTGTTGTTGTGTGTTGCTGTCTACAGAGCGAAATTCTTCCTCTTCGTCGCTCGAGTTCAAAGCCTTGTTTTCAGCTCTCTCTTGCTCTCTGGCTCTAGTGATCACACGGTTCGGTATACCACTCTCATCGTTTTCCTCTTCGTCCTCTTCACATCCATCATCTTCGTCATCTTCGTCGTTCTCTTTACCGGCGTCCGGCAGTAAGTTTCCCGCTTGCAAATTTCGAAAAATATAGACCATTAGGTCATCTTTGTCATGTTGCAATCCCAATATGTTGCAAATTACAGCCAAATCGTTGTTGGACAAATTCTCAGCAACATATGAAACTTTTTATCCAAACTCTTCATCATCTTTGGCAAAGTCAAATCCCTGAAAATTTCGCAGTCGTTTTCTATTATGCTGATCACCGTTGTTTTCATACACAAACATGTGTAAAAGATCCACATTTTTCTTCTTCTCCGTTTTCAATGCCCGCAGCACGGAATCAAAATCACCGAGTTGAGACATTTTTACAGCCTAGGTATAGTCAAGCTTTTTGTATTGCGAAAATCTATTCCCGTTTTAACAAGTTGTTTCACGTCGTTCTTACGCAAGTGTTCGTCGTTCTTTTTCACGTTTTCTCTACCCGTCGTTTACATACACTCATGCGTCGTTATAAATGTATGCGTGTAGATCAGAGTTGTGTGTGTGGCGTCGTCGTCGTTTTTAATTTCACAATACAGCGTTTTAGCACTTTTCTTTAGTTTTTCGTCGTTTTAAATTAATATGTTCATCGTTTTACTAACTTCACTTTATCACGTAGGTTGAGCCCCCATATTTGTGGGATTAGTGTTTCCTTTTAAAATGAGAAAGTCCCACTAGTTTTATTTTAATGTTTTATTGTAATGTTTATTTGATTATATATTGAAAGTTAAAGAATATAAAGTAAGTTAAACGTTTTAATTGGTTTAAATCGCGCCTTTTTCGTCTTTGTTTAATTGTTCTGCTGCTCGTCGTAATCTCGCGTCTCTCGTCGTCGGTTTCTCGTTCAGAACTTCGCCAAAAATCCGCTTTCCACGATAGGGATGGGATAGGTGGAAACAGCGCTGCCAGACCCATTCCCACAAATCGGCCATCCTTCTATGCATTCGTCCCGAATGCGTCGTCGTCGTCGTCCTCAAGACCTAGATGAACCCACGGCTTCATGTACTCAGCACAAGTGGTAGTGAATCTCGGCCCATCAGTAGATACAGTATATTTCGATACATCGTAGGTATCTTTCGGCTTCACCTTTGTAACTCGGTAAGGTCCCAAAAACTTTGGCTTCAACTTAAGCCCACCGCCAAGTTGAGTACGCTTTATAGCAACAATATCGCCGACTTTGTATTTTGCTGCAGGTTTGCGTCTGAGATTATACGTGTGCTTGTTTTCGTCCTGCATGACAAGAATCTGTTGCTTGGCTATCTTGCGTATATCGTCTCTATGATCCTGAAACGCTTGGATCAACTCTTGATGTATAATTTCCTTAATCTGTACGTCAGTTTTAGTCCGCAACTTAACACCTACAAGTAGTTCAAATGGAGTTGTGTGTATACTTCTACAGTACGTCGAGTTAATTGTTTGCTGAACATTGCTCACAAATTTGTACCATTTGCTGGGGTCCTCGATGGATAGTTTGGATAGTACTGATATGATTGTTGCATTGAGGCGCTCCACTTGTCCGTTTGCTCTAGGAAGGCCAGTCGTTATTGCATGAAGTTCGATATTTTCTTTGCTACAATACTGCTTAAACTCGTCGAATGTGAAGGCAGTGCCACGGTCGGAGATGATTTGCACAGGGTTGCCAAAAATTGCGCTCTGTGCCTCCAGCCTAGCGATGACGTCTTTTGAAGAAGTTGTTTTGGTTGGAAACAGCCAGCAGAATTTGGTAAACCCATCAATAACGGCTAGAATGTGTTTATACGCCTTATGTGTTGATTCGAGCGGCCCTAAGAAATCAATATGAAACGTGTGAAGTGGTTCCGCTTCTTTCGGCAAAGGATGCAACTCTCCTTCCTTTTTACCAAGCTTACGGTTAGAGACGATGCATGGAATGCAGCATCTGATCTGCCGTTGTATTTTTTCTTCCAGTTTCGGAATGAAATACTTCTTGGATATAATTTCTTTGGTTTTCTATACAGAAAAATGTCCTCTTTCATGCGCCTGCCTGATAATTTCGCGTTGAAAAACTGGTGGCACAACTATCAGCTCATCGTCGTCAACTAGCTTATAAAGGAGACCAGAATTCATGAAAAAATTATTGTGACTCGGCTTCTCATTCAGGATGTCAATAATCGCCTTCAGCTCCTCATCCTGCGACTGTATATGTCTTAACTGACTGTGTAATGTTTCGTCGGAGATCATCATTACAGGGTATCTGCTTCCCGATCTGTGCTCCACGTCGAAGGTAAACTCTTGAAGTTCGAGAATCCAACGAGTGACTCTAGTGCACACTTCTCTTTTCTCCATGGTCTTGGTGAATGCGTTGCAATCGCTAATCAATTTGAAGTTCATACCGAGAAGATAAACTCTAAATTTTCTAAGAGCTTCAACCACCGCCAATACTTCTAACTCGTAACTGGAAAACTTTCTCTCAGCATCAGTCGTTTTCTTGCTCATATAATAGACTGGATGAATCTGACTATCGGAGGGACATTTTTGAAGTAAGACTGCTCCGAAACCATCGATCGACGCATCTGTGTGCAACTCCGTTTCATGTTTAGGATGGAAGATCTTAAGCACCGGCTTCTGTGAAATCAAATTCTTAAGCTTATCAACAGCAGCAATCTCTCTATCAGTAATGACAAACTTTGCGTCGCGCCTTAAAAGATCAGTTAAAGGTTTCGCGATGATCGAAAAATCAAAAATAAACTTCCTAAAATACCCAACCAAACCTAGAAAGCTCTGAAGTTGCTTTTGATTTGTCGGAACCGGAAACTTCGTCACGGCTTTGGTTTTGTCGTCAGAGAAAGCAATCTTTTGGTCCTGGATCACATGACCTAGAAACTCGATTTTCTTCTTTAAAAAGCAGCATTTTTTGAGATTGATTACTAACCCGAACTCTGCACAACGTCGAATAACAATTTTCAGATTGGTAACAGCTTGTCTTTCGTTTTCAGCAGGAACTATAATGTCATCTACATATGGAATCGCAATACCAGAACGAGTCAAATCTCGAAAGATGGCGTTGACGTGTCTTTGAAACACACCTGGAGAATTCGTGAGACCAAATGGGACTTTAAGAAACTGGTACTGGCCATTGTGCGTTACGAAGGATGTAAACTTGCGGCTGTCCTTCTCAACGTTTACGTGGAAAAATCCGTTTTTTAGATCCAGTGTACTAAATATGTGTGCATTTTGAAGACGATCCAATTGGTCCTCAACCAGGGGCATGGGAAATAAATCTCGTACTATTACCTTATTTATTCTCCTGTAATCGATGCATAGACGTGCTGAATTATCACGTTTCTTCACGAGAACTACTGGACTGCTGTACTCGGACTCAGAATGTTCAATGATACTGTCTTTTAGCCACTGTTCAACTTGATCATCAATGACACATCGCTCGGAAAATGCGAATCGACGCGGACGCGAGTGCACAGGAGTGTCATCCTTCAAAACGATACGCATAACAACGTTGGTTGACTTCGTATTCACAGGCTTATAGTTTTTAATTAAGTCGTTCACTTCGCGTTGTGCTTCGAAACTTGCATCTTTGTCAATGTTAGTGTTCACGTTTTCATCATTTTCAACATTGATTTTCATTAACGCCCCTATTTCCACATCCAAGTCCTTGTTTTCTGGCTTTTTGATTTTTATTCCGTCGCGATTTATTTGAATTTCCGCATTGTTACAAAATTCTGCTCCTAACACAACTTCAACGTCCAAAAAATTAGATGAGACTACAAGAAAGTTTTCTCGAAAGACTTGCCCGTCCACTTCGAACTCTTCTTCAAATGAACCGAACGGTTTTACTCTGTTTTGATTTCCGAACCCGACGAGAACAATGTTTACGGCATTCAGCATTGGCTTATTTAAACTCACGTAGACTGTTTCACTCATAATGTTGTATTTGCTGCCAGTGTCAATCAGGGCCGTATACTTATTACGCTGCATCCGAATCTCCTTACACATCGGTAATTTTTCCTCAGAAACTTTACGCATATTGATCGGATTTGCTACCGGTTCGATTTTGCCAACGGTGCAGTCTTTTGAAATATGCCCATAATTGTTGCAATTAAAACACTTTCGGCCGTTACTTCGATTAGCGCACTGAGCGGATGTATGCCCTAAAGCACCGCAGTTAAAACAATTTACTTTTCTTGGACCGGACACGTCTTTATGGCCACTACTGTCTTTCGCGTTTAAATATTAAAACTTCTCGTCCTGATTTTTAGATTTTCCGGATTTTTCGCGAATTTTTTCATAGCACTTCAACTTCTCTTTAAAATCTTTCATGTCCTTCGCATTATACAATATTGATTTGTTAACGCTTAGATCATTTATGCCATCGATCACATATTGCATAAGCGCACTGCTGTCTACGCTTCCACGAGAAGCAATCTCTTTCATTTTGAGAAGATATTCTTGCACGCTTTCACTGTTTTTAATTTTCCTCTCAGACAGCATTTTATGTATTTGTGCACCATTCACTTCCGCTTTGAACTCGTTGATCAGAGCATTTTTTAACATTTGCCAGCTTCTTATACCACGTTCACTTATTATAAACATTTTGGCAAGGCCTTTGAGTGACCGTTTCGCGAAAATAAACTTTTGAAGATCATCCCAGTACATAATTGAAGCCATGTCCTCGAAATCATGCACCCACACTTCCACTGCAAGCGTGTCGTCACCGCTAAAGGGTCTAATTGAGTCCTCAATATCCCGGAAACCGCTCCAAAACTTTTCACTGAGCTCACATCATTGTTTTCGGACGTGACTGTAGAGACCTTGGCTTTGGCTCTCTTCTTCTTCTGTTGTTGTGTGTTGCTGTCTACAGAGCGAAATTCTTCCTCTTCGTCGCTCGAGTTCAAAGCCTTGTTTTCAGCTCTCTCTTGCTCTCTGGCTCTAGTGATCACACGGTTCGGTATACCACTCTCATCGTTTTCCTCTTCGTCCTCTTCACATCCATCATCTTCGTCATCTTCGTCGTTCTCTTTACCGGCGTCCGGCAGTAAGTTTCCCGCTTGCAAATTTCGAAAAATATAGACCATTAGGTCATCTTTGTCATGTTGCAATCCCAATATGTTGCAAATTACAGCCAAATCGTTGTTGGACAAATTCTCAGCAACATATGAAACTTTTTATCCAAACTCTTCATCATCTTTGGCAAAGTCAAATCCCTGAAAATTTCGCAGTCGTTTTCTATTATGCTGATCACCGTTGTTTTCATACACAAACATGTGTAAAAGATCCACATTTTTCTTCTTCTCCGTTTTCAATGCCCGCAGCACGGAATCAAAATCACCGAGTTGAGACATTTTTACAGCCTAGGTATAGTCAAGCTTTTTGTATTGCGAAAATCTATTCCCGTTTTAACAAGTTGTTTCACGTCGTTCTTACGCAAGTGTTCGTCGTTCTTTTTCACGTTTTCTCTACCCGTCGTTTACATACACTCATGCGTCGTTATAAATGTATGCGTGTAGATCAGAGTTGTGTGTGTGGCGTCGTCGTCGTTTTTAATTTCACAATACAGCGTTTTAGCACTTTTCTTTAGTTTTTCGTCGTTTTAAATTAATATGTTCATCGTTTTACTAACTTCACTTTATCACGTAGGTTGAGCCCCCATATTTGTGGGATTAGTGTTTCCTTTTAAAATGAGAAAGTCCCACTAGTTTTATTTTAATGTTTTATTGTAATGTTTATTTGATTATATATTGAAAGTTATAGAATATAAAGTAAGTTAAACGATTTAATTTTTTTTAAATCGCGCCTTTTTCGTCTTTGTTTAATTGTTCTGCTACTCGTCGTAATCTCGCGTCTCTCGTCGTCGGTTTCTCGTTCAGAACTTCGCCAAAAATCCGCTTTCCGCGATAGGGATGGGCTAGGTGGAAACAGCGCTGCCAGACCCATTCCCACATATATACATACTTTATAGGGTCGGAAATGCCTCCTTTACTGCGTTGCACATTTTTGCGTTCTTATGCGTTTTGGACTTTGGCTCAAAAAACAGCTGACGGAGAAAGTAAACTTATGCGTGGAAATTTGGATTTTGTGCTTTTGGCCTGAGGATTAACCGATAGAAACAGTTCTTGGTGCAAAAATGTAAATTCGAATTAAATAGTCAATGTCAAATTTTTCCTAATGTGAGCGTCTAATAGACGTCTAGCCGTCTATCTCTTCCCACGGTTTTGATTGAAATACTGAATACCAAAAGTAAAGTGCGCGATTAAGTATGTATAAGGGCCAAATAAGCATTTTAAACGATTAAAAGACAAGTTCATGAATAATTTATGAAGAAAAACTCCCATGATCAATAAGCTTTCATGGAAAATATATTTTGAAATATCAAAATTCTTACCTTTTCATCCCATGGTTGGATATTTTGAAGTGCATGTGAGTTGCCATTTTTTATTGAAAATCAAAAGTTAACATAGAAATATTTGTACTACCGTAGAACAAACAACAATAATATTGATAAAGATCAGTTTTCATGATTCATTAAAATTATACACAACATTTTTCACAAGAACAAATCCCATACCATTAGACGTCAGTTTTATTATTGATTATTTAAATAAAATATATACTAAAATAAAAAAATATAATTTATACATAGAATCAATCATATAATGTGAAAAATATTAAAAACAAACTTTGTAACATCTTTAAAAAACTTAATTTTTGGTGTACCCGTTTAAAAAATGGATTTACAAAGTTTTTAATTTGGATACAAGTTTTGTAATTTATGCATCGCTAGCTGTTAAAGTTAATAAAATATGGTTTTACCTCAACTGGTTTTTTTATGGTCTTAAATGCTGAATGTCATTTATTTTAAGCTAACAGCATGTAGTAGATCAAAAATTTGAGTAATGCTAACAATTTGTAAACGTTTTTTGTGTGCTCTTTAGAGTTGTATCACCAGCAAAATTGTTTTTTTTGTTATCTTTGCTTAGTTTTGAATGAAATATTTCAGATTGCCGATTTCGCAAGCTATCATTTTCTTCGTTTATAAAATTTTGTGTACCAGAAATTTCATCATTGTTAATATTTTCATCATCGTCATCTTCGTCATAAATTGTTGGATGTTCACCTTTACGCAGCAATTTACCAACAAGTTCATATTTTTCTATTGTTAAAAATATATTAAATATATATTATGAGTTTCAACTATGATATTAAAATGTTGTCACCTCTAAATTGCATTTCCCATTCCCGAACAGAATCCATTTCCACGGCACTTAAGTCGCTCAGATCGTCATAGTCATCTTTATCATTTGAAACTACACTAAATGTTGCCAAGTTTCGTGAAGCATCTCTTCCTGCAAATGTGGCGTATGGCCCACCTAATAAAAAGATATAAAATTCAGACGGTGTTTTAATTACATGAAAGTAATATACATATGTAAGCATCCGGTAGTGCATCCGGCAAGGCGGTAATATGCGAGGAAGTTAAGTTAGTTAATATGCGAGGAAATGCTATCCGCGAATAGAGCCGTTTAACTATTGTTAAACCTACACATACATATGTAGCTTTACAAGAGTTAATTACCGAGTGACGAGCGTGACTTTCTCAAGACATATATTTAAAATAGATGAAGTATTTTGGTTAAATATATGCAACACAGTAAAATAGACATCTTTGACATTATAAAGCCGTGGTAATACCTATACAAAGTAGGCGAACCTACTAATGGGAATCACAAATTTTTTTAAATTATTTTGGGTTATTAACTTATTGTTTATTCCTAATTCAGCCGTCTTTTTCAGGCCGGTTTAATCTCTTTCGAAAATATTTTTACTTCTGAATTGAATCAGTCCGAACTGATTTAGGCCGAGAGGAAATTTTTTTAAAATTTCTGTTCAAAATGCAGGGTTCCTTGTTCTAGCAATCAGTCCCAATTCAGGGCTGATCACCGGATCTCACCGGTGATTCATGCGTGACACTGGCGGGTTAATATAATTTTAACGCACCAGTATTAGTATCGAATAGCAGAAAGTAGGCTGTGAGCATTAAGTTTCACACATTTATACGGTGTGTATGTGGCAGAGTTCAGGCAGAGAAATTCCCTATGCTCTGGAATAAGGCCCTGCCGACCACACGATATAACTATGTCCGTATATCTGTTTGTTTTTGCGCAAACTACTCCTTGACATCCTTCACATCTTTGCACAAAAAATATATTTCAGAACGGCCGAGATCGGTCGACAATATCGTACAGCTGTCAAAAATTATTATTTGGAATGTTGAGAGTGGGTTTGTGCAAAGTTTGATTCTTTTTATAAATAATACTCTTACATTCCAGACAAAAATAAAACAATAATTTAAGAAATTATTCGCTGGTGGACTGTTCTGGGATTTTCCCATAATATTATAACTATTCTTAATTACAATAAACACAAAGATCTAATAACTATATAACACCCTCTCTCAGTTGGGACCGCGGTGTTAGGTTAAATAATTAATTAATAACGTAGGCATTATTGGTCGCAAGCCGACTCCCTTTCGGCCGCTCGGCTTTAACTAATTCGGCATCTCAAGCTAGCGAGCATCCGCTCAGCCACTTATCTAAGGTTGGCGCACTCTCGTTCAATATCTTATCATATTGTGCTCGCACCCTAAATTGACTCTTCTTGTAAAATCCCCATTTCATATGCGACCAAATAAATATTTGTATAACGTTTAAAACTAAATAAAAGTTGCTTTTTTATTTTTTTAGTGACCACTGAATAATACAGTGGAAAAAGCAATAAAGGAAATTCCTGAGATGGGCGAATTGGTGACAACCTGCTGCAAACTGGTGAATTTTTTTAAAACAAGAAAGGAAAGCTAACTTCGGACGGAGCCGAAGTTTATATACCCTTGCAGTTAAAACCGGATATATATCGCAAACATCGGATATAGTTGGCCGATCCTTATGATTACATCATAATAAAACTAATTAACTAAAATAAAAAATCTAAAAAAAGTCCAAACTTCTATCTTCAAAAATACGAAAGTTGATATTTCTACCAAGTACCATTTCCGATCGTTCAGTTATATGGCAGCTATAGGATACAGTCGGCCGATCCTAATTAAATTTGGCATGTCGTAATGGTTTGCCAAAAATAGCTCTCGTGTCAAATTTGAACTCTCTAACTCTAAAAACCCCAAAGTTATACCTTTTCCGATAAATCAGTTATATGGCAGCTTAGGATATAGTCGGCCGATCCGGGCCGTTCCGACTTATATACTGCGTGCAAAAAGAAGAAGGGTGTGTGCAAAGTTTCAAGACGATAGCTTCAAAACTGAGAGACTAGTCCGCGTAGAAACGGACGGACAGACGGACATGCTCATATCAACTCAGGAAGTGATCCTGATCAAGAATATATATACTTTATAAGGTCGGAGATGTCTCCTTCACTGCGTTGCACAATTTTGGACAAAATTATAATACCCTCTGCAAGGGTATAAAAACTAGAAACAATTCCCTTTTAGGCTTTACTAATAGTAAATAGTAATTACCTTTTAGGCTTTATTAATAGAGAAAAGTCAAATAGGAAGATTTGAAGGCCTATGGTGATATATACATATCACATAGGTGATTTATCATCAGTTGTAAAAATTTCAGATGTATTTGAAAACGTTTTAAAAAATTTAAGGGTAGAAAATACCCAACAATCCATTTAATAATAACCAATAATACGAAACTAAAAAAATCGTTTTTGAGCGGCACAAATGATTCAAAAATAGGGGAGTCCCTAATGTTAAGAGGAGCCCCAAATAATAAGGTGTTACTCCAACTCCGGCTCGAAGGAGTTCCTTTTGGAAACTGTTTTTATTTTGTATAATTTCTTATAAGAAATATACATGAAAATTTTAAATATATTTTAAAACTGATCAACGCACTGCACGCTGACCTGCTATGCGACCCTTTGTCAAGTGCGATAAGCGCACCACTTATGTATTTGTGTTAATCTGCAGAGGATCGCTGTTTGCTGCTGTTTGTCCCGTATTTCCATGGGTCCGATCCCTTGAAAGTATCTTTAGAATTTGTATCTAAAATCGTGTTTAATGCTTGAACACCTAAAGATTGACCTATATTAACATATTTTGGGTGTGATAGAGCCGAATATTGAAATGTGGCATAAAATAGCCCTATTTTCGTTTCCGCCAACAAATAAATTAAAAAACTTCGATGAAAGTGAGAAATTAAAAATAGTGAGTTTTTGTGAGTTCGCTATTTTGGTGTTTATTAAGGGGGGACATCTGAATAACTGGCGAATAAAAAGCGGATTTTCTGAAATTTTGTTTGGCCAATTGAAAAAGTCTATCGAAAATTTGTAAATGAGGTTTTATTATATTATATTTAAAGTAAAGATTAAATTTTATGATTAATAAATCGGAAACAAAATGGCGGCTCTGCAACCTTTATTCGTAGGCCCTATTTTTTTAAAGGGGGTCCATAGCCAAAAATCTAACGTCCTTTATTTTTGATATAGAAAAAAAAATCAAGTTTGGTTAGTTTCTATACATCAAAAGCTATCGAGAAACGTAGAATTTTTGCGATGTATTGATTTTTTGCAAAATGGTGAGTGATTGAAAAAAGTTTTCAATTTTCACGAACAAAAAACGTCACAAAATTGTTAATAAAAAAAAGTAAGCAATATAAAAAAAAACGACGTGTGTCGATAGACATACATAGGTATTCTGAGTATACTGTCAAAACTTTAGATCGATAGGTTAAGAGTTGTTCGAGTTATGAGTCCGGCCAACTCAACAAAAACGGTTTCCAGAAAAACGCGTTTAAAGTTTTAAGTACAGTGGGATATACCTGTGAGGCATCGCCGCAGACTGGAAAATTTCGACACTTAGACACTTTTACCGGACTCTTTCTTTTGATATATTATTTTTAAGACCCTAAAGAATTTATTTTCAAATTTACATTTTTTCGAAACTCTACTCAGTTGTGCCCCCTATATAAAAATATTTCATTCTAGTACGGAACATGTCCATCAGCTTACAAAACAATAATCTATTCTAATGTTTTTTTTTCGGATGACTCTAGCAGTCGAAATCACCTGCGCCAGGTACCTACCACTTTTTTTAGATGTATACTTTTGCATAAAGTATATTAAACTATAAAAGAATAAATTTAAAAAATTATTAAAAAATAGTTTTTGATGCCCATAAAAACATATTTGAAAATTGGAACGATCGCATTGTTTTTATTAAAAAAATTTTGTTTAAGGATGTAGTCTCATGTGTGAGGTTGAAAAAATCGATTTTTTTCACATATTTCGATAGTATTGTTTATTAAGACTGTACTGTTAAAGTAAAAATATCAAATAATGACAGAGATACAGCCCATAATCGAGAGCGCGCCTACACCGAAAAGTATGAGTTTCTCGGTAGCGTCTAAACTTTAAACGCGTTTTTCTCGGAACTACATTTTTGTGTGCTGTGCAGATGATTCACAAAATTCTATGGTACCGATCAAGCTGAAATTTGGATATGTTGTTCTAAAAAGTAACACCTCTGTCCCGTACTAGAATCATTTATTTTATCATTTTTTAATGATTATTTTCTTTATAAATTAGACTAGAATCATTTTTTAATGATTAGTTTTTTATTAATTTAAGGTAAATTTTTTAAATTAAAAAAAAATTTTTTTTTTGTATGTTCGCCATTTTGTTGTTTATTGATGAAAATATTTCATTCTAGTACGGGACAGAGCCATAAGCTTACAAAACAATAATCTATTCCAAATTTTTGTTTCGGATGACTCTAGCAGTCGAAATCACCTGCGCCAGGGACCTAACTTTTTTTTATATGCATACTTTGGCATGCCATAAAGTGTATTAAACTACACAAGAATAAATTAAACAAAATATTTTCAATTAGTTTATGATGCCTATAAAAACATATGTGAAAATTAGAACGATCGCATTATTTTTTATTACAACAAAATTTTTTTGACATAACCTCTAAAAAGAAGGCCGGAACATGAGACTACATCCTTAAGTAACCCGTAAAAGTACGCCGGAACATGAGACTTATCCTTATACCCCTTGTGAAATTTATTTTAAATTTATTTACTTTAAATTTATTTTGCTGTGCACCCACATGGATGGAAAAAAAATTCTCGCACCAATGTGTTGGTGATTTTTTGCATTGGTATGAGAGTTTGCTCTCCCGTATGCAGACTTTGGGCACCCCTGTTATAAACCGTCTCATTAAAAAGTTTGTCAACAATAGCTTTGATCTAAATTCTGAGAAATTTCCATTGAATATTTGTAGAATTTGCTATCTTGCTCCTATAGATCATGAAAAAGGTATCTTTTAGGGGCCCATACCATAATATAACCAATTTATTAGAATATATGTAGCTACAAAAAAGTCCCAAGCTTCTGTCTTTAAAAATACCAAAGTAGGTATTTTTACCAAATACCATTTCCGATTTTTTAGTAATATCCGGCCAGCTTAAAGATATAGTCGGCCGATCGTTATTAAATTTGGCATGTCGAATTATTTTGCCAAAAATAACACTTTTCCATGAGTGATCCGAACTCTTTAACTCAAAAAACAACAAAGTTACAGCATTTCCGACCAATCAGTATCAATATGGCAACTATAGGATATAGTCGGCCGACGCGGCCGTTCCGACTTATATACTGCGTTCAAAGGAAAGAAGAGTATGTGCAAAGTTTCAAGACGATAGCTTTAAAACTGAGAGACTAGTTTGCGTAGAAACAGACAGACGAACAGAGGGACATGTTCATATCAACTCAGGTGATCCTGATCAAGAATATATATACTTTATAGGGTCGAAGATGCCTCCTTCAAAATAAAGTCAATGCTTTCAATGAATTTTTGAATCTTGGTGAGAAAAATGTAGAAAACGCTAGAAAAAGGTGACACACGATAAAATGAAACTTTGCAGAAATTATTTTTAGAAAATTGGAAGGGATAAGAACATACTTGCAATAATGTTACAGGGAATATAATACAAGTTTTTGGAAAACTTCCTAAAAAACAGCTAGATCAAGTTTTAAATGTTCTCTTAAAGATAAAAGCAAACGTTGATATCAATATAATCAGTAATGTTCAAATAAATTTTAGCACCAAGTGCTCGAATTCAACAATTGTCTTTAACCCAAATTAACAAAATGTTCCTAATATTTCTGCAGAGTGTTAGATTTCTGCTAGTGCATCAGCTAATTACATGAAATAATTAATAAAGTTTTTTTTAATTAATAAAGATGCAAGTTTGGAAAA
The DNA here is from genome assembly GCA_018153455.1 of Drosophila parabipectinata. NCBI lineage: Eukaryota > Metazoa > Arthropoda > Insecta > Diptera > Drosophilidae > Drosophila > Drosophila parabipectinata. The sequence goes on along the minus strand of JAECYA010000037.1, from coordinate 60,587 downwards.
AAATCTGTACCAGCGTATTAGACATGTTTCTAAAGAATCTAAAAAGTTGAAAAATGTATACAAAGAAATTGTAAATGAATTTGAATTTTAATTTAAAGGTAGAAATGTAAAAAATCAAAGACCTGTTGTTTATGAAGATGCTGGAAAAATCGTTGATACCTTGATAAAGGAGCGAAATATTATTGGTAATTTTGTTATTTAAGTTATGACTGATGGTGGCCAAGGCTTTTATGGCATTGGTCTCAGTTCAGATGAAGACATGGAATCTAATACACCACTTAAGTCCAGATAATAATACTCTGAGGGTGGAAGTGTTTCTAAAAAGAGTAAAATACCAAGTGCACGAAGATTGATAATGTTGTGTGCAGTTCCTCAAATAAAGGAAACTTATGAGACTGTCAAGATTTTATTTGATTTGGTTAATCTCAATAGTATCACTTTAAAATTCGTGTCGGATTTTAAACTTTTATTGCTGATAAGTGGATAACAAACTGCTACATCATATTACCCATGTCCTTTAGAGGTGCAGAAACATCGATGCTTTCGTTGTTTTTCAATCACCGATGATGAAACATCGATGTTTTTTAAAATTTAGGTTAAAATTTTTCAAAATATTGAAATATACATTTATGGTTGTATTAAAAATAAAAAACTAAATTTTTATTGTGCTTCATACACCAACTTAAAATACAGATAATTAGAGATCAAAACAGTCTTAAAAATGGCCAAATGGACAATGATCAATGGTCAACAGTAAAAATAGACATAGGTATATCAACAATATCGGGCTTCAGGCGACTCCTGCGGTCCGAAATTATTTGCCCAGCTTTGCTAAAGGCCCTTTCTGACTCGCATAAAGGTACCTTTCCTTGGGTTTTCCTCTTGAAAGTGACATCAAAGAGAAACATTGATGTTTTCGAATATTAAAAAAAAACGATGCATGGATGTTTTCATCGATGTTTTTGCGCCTTTACTCTTTTATCAAACTATCAGACCTAAGAAAACACACTAATTCTAAACAGACTGATGTAACTTACGTAGATCACATGCTAAGTTAAAGCTTTAAAGGTTAGTTAAATTGTTGGTGGAAGAGATGAGTACCGGTTCAAATATAGTCCGTATTTCAAATTCTTATTAATTTTTTTCTGGCAGGATGTTAGGAATTGCCTTAAAGTTAGTTTTTAATATTCGGTGCGAACAGTTTGTAAGATGACTCCGAGGATGCCTAGCTTAAGGCCACCAAACGGGTTGCACGTTGCGGAAAGCGAACGGCGTTTTCTGGAGGGTAAGCTCTGAATAAAGCGAACTATCCGGGTACTATCGGCATATCGGCAAAAGGCCGGAACCACCAGGTGATCTAGAAGCTGAGCAAGCGGATCATACTCAGTGGGCGAGCTCAAACACAAATGACAGTGGTGTCTCTTTTTAACTTTATATTTAAATCAAACCTGCTTCTCATCTGCTAGATAAGCACTTTTTATACCCTTGCAGAGGGTATTATAATTTTGTCCAAAAGTGTGCAACGCAGTGAAGGAGACATCTCCGACCCTATAAAGTATATATATTCTTGATCAGGATCACCTCCTTAGTTGATATGAGCATGTCCGTCTGTTCGTCTGTCTGTCCGTCTGTCTGTCTGTTTCTACGCGAACTAGTCTCTCAGGATTGGCCGACTATATCCTATAGCTGCCATATAACTGATTGATCGGAAATGGTATAACCTTGGTGTTTTTAGAGTTAGAAAGTTCAAACTTGACATGAGAGCTATTTTTGGCAAAACATTACGTCATGCCAAATTTCATAAGGATCGGCCGACTATATCCTATAGCTGCCATATAACTGAACGATCGGAAATGACCCAACTTTCGTGTTTTTGAAGATAGGAAGCTGAAATTTAATACAGATTCTATTTTTATTCAGTTGATCCAACCTACCAAATTTCATTAGGATCGGCCGACTATATCCCATAGCTGCCATATAACTGAACGATCGGAAATGGTATTTGGTAAAAATATCAACTTTCGTATTTTTGAAGATAGAAGTTTGGGACTTTTTTTAGATTTTGTATTGTAATAAATTGGATTATATATTCCTATTCCCATAAGGATTGGCCAACTATATCCGATGTTTGCGATATATATCCGGTTTTAACTGCAAGGGTATATAAACTTCGGCTCCGCCCGAAGTTAGCTTTCCTTTCTTCCTGTTTTTTTTTTTTATTTTCGCGGTCTTTCAGAAATTTTGGAAATGGCTTGTGCATCTATTAGAGCATCAGCTAGCATTCCTGTAGTCATCATAAAGCTTAGAGGCCCAGACGACCGAGAGGCGCTTGAGAAACGATTTATTAGTATATATTAAGCTATTTGTAATTTATTAAGCTAGGAGGATTTAGTAAGGCCATTTAAAATTCTATATTTTAAATTTGAAGGACAGGAAAGAGATGTTATAGAGTAGAGACCATTGTAGTTCAAGTCCCCAATGAACCGTACCCAGTATCTGACGGACGAATGAAATGAATAAGGTTTTAGTTATGTAGGGGTCGCTAAATTCTTTTGACCACCTTTTAATGAAACAAAGGACTCTTTTAGCTTTATTTACCATTGAGGTAATATGGTCGGCAAATTTAATTTATGTTTCTAATAGGACGCCGAGATCATTAACCTGAGTTAATTTCTCTAAGGCAATCCCATAACGAGTATATGTAGCCTGCAGAGGGCAAGAACGATAGAAGACATAAGCTTGCATTTTGATCCATTAAGTATTAAATCATTAGCTAAACACCATTTTTGAAAGTTTTTAAGTTCAGACTGAAGACTGCATTGGGCAGAGATGGATTTGTACTGAAGACAAAGCTTTACATCATCTGCATACAAAAGAACTATAAAGTTCGTTAAAGTAGGGGGCAATTAATTTATGAAAAGAGTAAATAATAACGGGCCAAGATGACTTCCTTGAGGGACGCCAGATGTAGCACGGACCAAACGGCAATGTATTTTTTTAAAAAGGACTCTTGGTGATCTTCCATCTAAATAGCTGGAGATCCACGTTAAGAGGTTTGTAGAAAATCCCAGAATATTCAGTTTACTCAACAAGAGAGAAGTTTTTTTTTTTTTTTTTTTTTGTAATACGTTTATTCCATTATGTCCATTTGGGACAACCATTAAATGTTATCACATAAGCTTCACTTATAGATAATTTTAAATATTAATATGGTAGAAATAAATTAGAGTAGTAAGGGGAGGTCCAGCGGGTGTGTACTTTTTTTAGTCTTCTGGGCTGCTCGCTGTTGTCCATCAGGGAGCTGGCCAACCGGTTCGGGTGATTATGAAGCCTCTGCATGTAACGTGCGCTGCTTCTTTGTATCTCGTCCTTGACCCAAGGGAAATTGAAAACCTCGTGGATGGTGCGATTGTCATGAAAGACGTGGGCCCCAGTGGCGATTCGAAGGGCTCTATTTTCGAAAGCTTGAATTGTTCGGACATTCGCCTTGCTCGCAGTGCCCCAGAGCTGTATGCCGTACGTCCAGATTGGGCGTATTATTGCCTTGTAAATGAGGAGTTTAGTGGAAGTTCTCAGCTTCGATCTCCTACCCATAAGCCAGTAGAAGGATCGAAGTCTTTGATTAGCCTGTTTCCTCTTCTTAATCAGATGGGGCTTCCAGGTGAGCCTCCTGTCTAGGGTGAATCCCAGGTACTTTGGATTCTCTACCTGTGGAATTGGAGAGCCGTTAAGGTTAACTGGAGGGCAGTTGCCTTTGCAGAGAGAAAATGTGGAGGCAGTGGACTTCTCATTATTGACGGCAATGTTCCATCGCTTTTGCCAGTCGCTGAGCAAGTCAAGCTGCAATTGCATCGTTTCGGCTGCCCCCAATGCGCTATCGGCGGTGGAAAGGAAGGCGGTGTCGTCTGCATAGGTTGCTGTGAGCAGGTCAGGCCTCTGAAGAACAGGGAGGTCGGCCGTGTAAGCATTGTATATCAACGGGCCAAGAACGCTGCCTTGGGGTACACCAGCGTGAGCTTCTCTTATACCGGAGATGGCCTCGCCACATCTAGCAGCAAATTTAGGTCTTCCAAGAACGACTTTAGGAACTTGTCGCCGCCTGAAGCCAAACTGGTGGTCAGGGATCAGTCCAGCCTCGTCAAATACTGGCAGTGCTCTGCTTAAAAACACTCATTCCAGTATTTTGGAGAGCATTGGTAACTAGCATATTGGTCGGTAGGATGAAAGGTTTGCTTCGAGTTTCCCGGGCTTAGGTATCATAGTTACCTGGGCACGTTTCCATGTGGACGGAAAGAACCCTATCTCCAAGCATCTATTATAGATCCTCGTAATTAATTAATCTTTCATAATCCTAATGAAATTTGGCATGTCGTAATGGTTTGCCAAAAATAGCTCTCGTGTCAAATTTAAACTCTCCAACTCTAAAAACCCCAAAGTTATACCTTTTCCGATAAATCAGTTATATGGCAGCTTAGGATATAGTCGGCCGATCCGGGCCGTTCCGACTTATATACTGCGTGCAAAAAGAAGAAGGGTGTGTGTAAAGTTTCAAGACGATAGCTTCAATACTGAGAGACTAGTTCGCGTAGAAACGGACAGACAGACAGACAGACGGACATGCTCATATCAACTCAGGAAGTGATCCTGATCAAGAATATATATACTTTATAGGGTCGGAGATGTCTCCTTCACTGCATTGCACACTTTTGGACAAAATTATAATACCCTCTGCAAGGGTATAAAAATTAGAATCAATTCCCTTTTAGGCTTTACTCTTTAAAGCTTTTGTCCAACTTGATGGAAAACTGTGTTCTATTTACTAGAATCAATAGAAGCCAATTGGTTGGATATTAGCAACATATTAGTAGAGAAAAGTCAAATAGGAAGATTTGAAGGCCTTCACATAGGTGATTTATCATCAGTTGTAAAAATTTTAGATGTATTTGAAAACGTTTCAAAAAACTTAAGGCTAGCAAATACCCAACAATCCATTTAATAATAACCAATAATACGAAACTAAAAAAAATCGTTTTTGAGCGGCACAAATGATTCAAAAATAGGGGAGTCCCTAATGTTAAGAGGAGCCCCAAATAATAAGGTGTTACTCCAACTAGTTCCTTTTGGAAACTCTTTTTCTTTGTCCCATACCACTTGGGGGGAAACACTAGAGGATCCGGCTCGAAGGAGTTCCTTTTGGAAACTGATTTTATTTGGTAAAGTTCTCTTATAAGTACGATACATGAAAATCTTAAATCTATTTAAAACTACTGATCAACGCACTGCACGCTGACCTGCTATGCGACCCTTTCTCAAGTGCGAGCGCACCACTTATGTATGTGTTTGTGTGTAAGCTCTGAATAAAGCGAACTATCCGGGTACTGTCGGCATATCGGCAAAAGGCCGGAACCACCAGGTGATCTAGAAGCTGAGCAAGCGGATCATACTCAGTGGGCGAGCTCAAACACAAATGACAGTGGTGTCTCTTTTTAACTTTATATTTAAATCAAACCTGCTTCTCATCTGCTAGATAAGCACTTTTTATACCCTTGCAGAGGGTATTATAATTTTGTCCAAAAGTGTGCAACGCAGTGAAGGAGACATCTCCGACCCTATAAAGTATATATATTCTTGATCAGGATCACCTCCTTAGTTGATATGAGCATGTCCGTCTGTTCGTCTGTCTGTCCGTCTGTCTGTCTGTTTCTACGCGAACTAGTCTCTCAGGATCGGCCGACTATATCCTATAGCTGCCATATAACTGATTGATCGGAAATGGTATAACCTTGGTGTTTTTAGAGTTAGAAAGTTCAAACTTGACATGAGAGCTATTTTTGGCAAAACATTACGTCATGCCAAATTTCATAAGGATCGGCCGACTATATCCTATAGCTGCCATATAACTGAACGATCGGAAATGACCCAACTTTCGTGTTTTTGAAGATAGGAAGCTGAAATTTAATACAGATTCTATTTTTATTCAGTTGATCCAACCTACCAAATTTCATTAGGATCGGCCGACTATATCCCATAGCTGCCATATAACTGAACGATCGGAAATGGTATTTGGTAAAAATATCAACTTTCGTATTTTTGAAGATAGAAGTTTGGGACTTTTTTTAGATTTTGTATTGTAATAAATTGGATTATATATTCCTATTCCCATAAGGATTGGCCAACTATATCCGATGTTTGCGATATATATCCGGTTTTAACTGCAAGGGTATATAAACTTCGGCTCCGCCCGAAGTTAGCTTTCCTTTCTTCCTGTTTTTTTTATTTTTATTTTCGCGGTCTTTCAGAAATTTTGGAAATGGCTTGTGCATCTATTAGAGCATCAGCTAGCATTCCTGTAGTCATCATAAAGCTTAGAGGCCCAGACGACCGAGAGGCGCTTGAGAAACGATTTATTAGTATATATTAAGCTATTTGTAATTTATTAAGCTAGGAGGATTTAGTAAGGCCATTTAAAATTCTATATTTTAAATTTGAAGGACAGGAAAGAGATGTTATAGAGTAGAGACCATTGTAGTTCAAGTCCCCAATGAACCGTACCCAGTATCTGACGGACGAATGAAATGAATAAGGTTTTAGTTATGTAGGGGTCGCTAAATTCTTTTGACCACCTTTTAATGAAACAAAGGACTCTTTTAGCTTTATTTACCATTGAGGTAATATGGTCGGCAAATTTAATTTATGTTTCTAATAGGACGCCGAGATCATTAACCTGAGTTAATTTCTCTAAGGCAATCCCATAACGAGTATATGTAGCCTGCAGAGGGCAAGAACGATAGAAGACATAAGCTTGCATTTTGATCCATTAAGTATTAAATCATTAGCTAAACACCATTTTTGAAAGTTTTTAAGTTCAGACTGAAGACTGCATTGGGCAGAGATGGATTTGTACTGAAGACAAAGCTTTACATCATCTGCATACAAAAGAACTATAAAGTTCGTTAAAGTAGGGGGCAATTAATTTATGAAAAGAGTAAATAATAACGGGCCAAGATGACTTCCTTGAGGGACGCCAGATGTAGCACGGACCAAACGGCAATGTATTTTTTAAAAAGGACTCTTGGTGATCTTCCATCTAAATAGCTGGAGATCCACGTTAAGAGGTTTGTAGAAAATCCCAGAATATTCAGTTTACTCAACAAGAGAGATTTTTTTTTTTTTTTTTTTTTGTAATACGTTTATTCCATTATGTCCATTTGGGACAACCATTAAATGTTATCACATAAGCTTCACTTATAGATAATTTTAAATATTAATATGGTAGAAATAAATTAGAGTAGTAAGGGGAGGTCCAGCGGGTGTGTACTTTTTTTTAGTCTTCTGGGCTGCTCGCTGTTGTCCATCAGGGAGTTGGCCAACCGGTTCGGGTGATTATGAAGCCTCTGCATTTAACGTGCGCTGCTTCTTTGTATCTCGTCCTTGACCCAAGGGAAATTGAAAACCTCGTGGATGGTGCGATTGTCATGAAAGACGTGGGCCCCAGTGGCGATTCGAAGGGCTCTATTTTCGAAAGCTTGAATTGTTCGGACATTCGCCTTGCTCGCAGTGCCCCAGAGCTGTATGCCGTACGTCCAGATTGGGCGTATTATTGCCTTGTAAATGAGGAGTTTAGTGGAAGTTCTCAGCTTCGATCTCCTACCCATAAGCCAGTAGAAGGATCGAAGTCTTTGATTAGCCTGTTTCCTCTTCTTAATCAGATGGGGCTTCCAGGTGAGCCTCCTGTCTAGGGTGAATCCCAGGTACTTTGGATTCTCTACCTGTGGAATTGGAGAGCCGTTAAGGTTAACTGGAGGGCAGTTGCCTTTGCAGAGAGAAAATGTGGAGGCAGTGGACTTCTCATTATTGACGGCAATGTTCCATCGCTTTTGCCAGTCGCTGAGCAAGTCAAGCTGCAATTGCATCGTTTCGGCTGCCCCCAATGCGCTATCGGCGGTGGAAAGGAAGGCGGTGTCGTCTGCATAGGTTGCTGTGAGCAGGTCAGGCCTCTGAAGAACAGGGAGGTCGGCCGTGTAAGCATTGTATATCAACGGGCCAAGAACGCTGCCTTGGGGTACACCAGCGTGAGCTTCTCTTATACCGGAGATGGCCTCGCCACATCTAGCAGCAAATTTAGGTCTTCCAAGAACGACTTTAGGAACTTGTCGCCGCCTGAAGCCAAACTGGTGGTCAGGGATCAGTCCAGCCTCGTCAAATACTGGCAGTGCTCTGCTTAAAAACACTCATTCCAGTATTTTGGAGAGCATTGGTAACTAGCATATTGGTCGGTAGGATGAAAGGTTTGCTTCGAGTTTCCCGGGCTTAGGTATCATAGTTACCTGGGCACGTTTCCATGTGGACGGAAAGAACCCTATCTCCAAGCATCTATTATAGATCCTCGTAATTAATTAATCTTTCATAATCCTAATGAAATTTGGCATGTCGTAATGGTTTGCCAAAAATAGCTCTCGTGTCAAATTTAAACTCTCCAACTCTAAAAACCCCAAAGTTATACCTTTTCCGATAAATCAGTTATATGGCAGCTTAGGATATAGTCGGCCGATCCGGGCCGTTCCGACTTATATACTGCGTGCAAAAAGAAGAAGGGTGTGTGTAAAGTTTCAAGACGATAGCTTCAATACTGAGAGACTAGTTCGCGTAGAAACGGACAGACAGACAGACAGACGGACATGCTCATATCAACTCAGGAAGTGATCCTGATCAAGAATATATATACTTTATAGGGTCGGAGATGTCTCCTTCACTGCATTGCACACTTTTGGACAAAATTATAATACCCTCTGCAAGGGTATAAAAATTAGAATCAATTCCCTTTTAGGCTTTACTCTTTAAAGCTTTTGTCCAACTTGATGGAAAACTGTGTTCTATTTACTAGAATCAATAGAAGCCAATTGGTTGGATATTAGCAACATATTAGTAGAGAAAAGTCAAATTGGAAGATTTGAAGGCCTTCACATAGGTGATTTATCATCAGTTGTAAAAATTTTAGATGTATTTGAAAACGTTTCAAAAAACTTAAGGCTAGCAAATACCCAACAATCCATTTAATAATAACCAATAATACGAAACTAAAAAAAATCGTTTTTGAGCGGCACAAATGATTCAAAAATAGGGGAGTCCCTAATGTTAAGAGGAGCCCCAAATAATAAGGTGTTACTCCAACTAGTTCCTTTTGGAAACTCTTTTTCTTTGTCCCATACCACTTGGGGGGAAACACTAGAGGATCCGGCTCGAAGGAGTTCCTTTTGGAAACTGATTTTATTTGGTAAAGTTCTCTTATAAGTACGATACATGAAAATCTTAAATCTATTTAAAACTACTGATCAACGCACTGCACGCTGACCTGCTATGCGACCCTTTCTCAAGTGCGAGCGCACCACTTATGTATGTGTTTGTGTTAGGCTGCAGGGGATCGGTTTTAGACCATGCTGTTTGACTCGTATTTTATGGGTCCAATCCCTTGAAACTCTAACTTAAGAATTTGTATATAAAATAGTGTTCAATGCTTGAACAAGAACATTGTCTAGCGTATTGTCTCCATATAATTTAAAGATAACACAATTTACATAGTTTCCACCAAGAGAGTTTTTTAAGATTTATAGGATATATTCGATCATAAGGAACTTCAAGCTGTAAGATACAATTTCCTATACCAATACAAACACAACACAAGCTTTTTTATGGGAAAGTCAATAATAAAAACAGTAACGAGATGACTTAAGATGACTTTCTTTAGGGACGCCAGATGTAGCACGGACCAAATGGGAAAGTACATTTTTAAATAAGACTCTTTGTGTCCTTCCATCTAAATAGCTGAAGATCCACGTTAAGAGCTCTATAGGAAAATCCAGCATATTCAGTTTACTCAACAAGAGAGAAGTGATTAACTGAATCAAATGCTTTGCTAAAGTCTGTGTAAATATCATCTGTTTGACATCCCTTCCGAAAGAAATCTATGACAAGGGATGTCAACTCCAGTAAATTTGTGGTGATGGAGCGACGCTTAATGAAGCCATGCTGACATGACGAGATGATCGAAGAAGTGTTGCAAATGAGGAGTAATTATTTTTTAAATGACATTGAAATTGCCGACAATTTAGAGATGCCTATGTAGTCGGCAGCATCGGACCTTTTCCTTTTATGTAGAGGAATTATAAAACATTCCTTCCACTAAAGGGGAAAAATGGAGCTTTCCAAAGATAACTTAAAAATCTTTAAAGAGGTTTGCACAGAGCCCTGACACAGTATTTTAGCACACAGCCTGGTACTCCGCTGGGTCCTGGCGAATAAATGCGTTTGACCTTTAGAAGATCAGATAATAAGCTATTCTCGGAGAAAAATGAGCAAAAAATAAGATTTGCTGATTGAATATTGTATGCGTAACGCTAATCTGTCAACTTAGGCGGAAAATAAGTTGTTTGAAAAAATTCTGCGAATAGATGGTCTGCAATGGCCTGATCAGAGGTCGCAGATAAATTTTTAAACGTAGGTGGAAATGATACATGTTTACACACAGTTTTCACAAAGTTGTAAAACTGCTTTGGATCATGATCATATAATTCCTGTAACATTCAGCGTTATGCACGGTAAAATTTAACCAAGCTAGTAGATATCTTGAAAAATGTAAACAACTGCAGGTTTTTTTTATTTTTAAGTAAGAGCCTATTTTTAGTATTTTTAAGGTTAGTGAGGCACTTTGTAGACCAAGGAGAAATTGTTGAAGCGGACGGATACTTCCATGGTACACAAGAGACAAAAAATGTATTTAAAGCAGTGGTGTGCAAACTCTCATTTTACATAGCACGCGTTTATAGGGTAGAAAATTCTGCCGCAGCGCTGCCGGCACACTGACAGTGTGAGCACTCTCAATTTTTTTTAGAAGCTCTCTCATTTGCCCAAACTTAAAAATCAAAATGTTTCCACTCACAAAAATTTTGTTCAGAAATTGGGTTGGAAAAAGTTTTCTTCATGGAAAATATAGATAAGGAAGCGTAGTTTTTAATTTGTTTAAGAAATGTTGCTAGCAAAGCTTTTTTTAAAATAAAATACTGAATTTTATTGCACATTCCAACTTTTGAATTAACGAAAAATGAAATAAAAGAATACTTTTTTTTCGCTCAGTGAATTCTCTGCTCTCATTGTTTTTCTCTGCTACTCACACACTCAAATTGTAAATATGTTTTAGTTTTGCCCCCCCATTGATTTAAAGTACAGTAAAATTTTTCTAAGGTGACATTAAGATCGATGCATACCAGAATATCGGACCAATCATATTTATCAATAAGGCTATTAAGTTTGTGAAACTCAGCTTTACGGATGCAGCGAATCTTATTTACCACACATGGAGACATCTGATCGATACCAGGAATGGTTTCGATTGAGACTTCCAGCGTGGGGTGATATAGATCCTCTGGGGTTGAAAGGGGGGGGAGAGAATTTTAAATCAAAAATTAAACCCAGATTCAGTGCCGCTACTCGATCAAACCTATAATGTTAATGCAAACAATGTGAGTGAATTTGACAGAGTCCCAGACATAGTAAAAAGCCTCAGGGAATTTTCTGGCCAAGCAGGAGAATTCAGCTCTTGGAGGAAGAGCGTAGAAAGAATAATAAAAATATATTCATTAACAGAAGGATCCAACAGGTAGTATGGAATTTTAAATGTTATTAGAAACAAGATAGGAGGCAATGCAGACTCAGTTTTAGAGTCAAACAACACACCACTAAACTGGACAGCAATCTTCAAATGTTTAACCGCCCACTACGCTGACAAACGAGACGTTACGACATTAGAATACCAAATGACTTCATTAGTACAGGGTAATCAAACCACAGCACATTTCTATTAACAGGTCTATACCCACATATCACTTATCTTGAACAAAATTTCATGCATGGAAATGGGAAGAGAATCAATTGACCTTTTCGCCAAGTCTTACAGCGACAAGGCGCTTGATTAGATTACATTTATTAGAGGTCTTAACGGTGATCTGCCTAGACTGCTAGGTACCAAAGAGCCAGCAGATCTTCAATCTGCACTCCAACTATGCGAAAGACTAGAAAATCAGAAATTCAAAACAAATTACGCCAATAATTATGAAAACAATTCAAGGAAATTTGAAGGATCTACTAGAGGTCCTGCCTTACAAAAAAAATTTGTACAGCAACCATCCAATGCAGCTAGACAACCATTTATCCCACATTTGGCTCACGTTCCACATACCCCAAAGCCAGAACCTATGGATATAGATAAAAGTTTAAAGACGAGACAAGTAAATTATATGAACAGACCAAATAATGGACTGCAGGAAAAACGACCACCACCTCAAATGACTAGCGGACTGGTAGATAAAAGACAAAGAAATTTTCACATAAGCACTAAACAAGAAAACCCAATAGTAAATACCGACCAATTAACGGAAACTGACGAGACACAGCCGAATACTATGCGGAAATTCCAGATTTCAAACAAGAAACAGAGGAAACCGAATATACTGGCATTCATTTTTTAGAGTAGATTCCTCTTCATTACCTTGCTTTCAATGTAAAATCGGTAATGGAGAGATGATTAAAATTTTAATAGATACCGGCTCTAATAAAAATTACATTAAACCGCGACTAGTAAAAAAACCAATCAAAATTAATAAATATTTTTATGTAAGCTCCATAGCCGGAGATTTTCAAATCACACATCACACAATTTCCAACCCATTTGATTTAAAAGATACAAATGTTAAATTCTTCTTACTACCCTCGTTACAATCATTCGATGCTATTATAGGAAACGATACACTTCGCGAAATCAACGCTCAAATAAATTTTTCAGAGACTTCCAGCGTGGGGTGATATAGATCCTCTAAGGTTGAAAGGGGGAAAACACTGGAGAGAGCGGTACCATCAGGATCAGATACAAAACATAAGTCTAAAAGCCGACCTAACGAATTTCTAACATGGTTCATTTGACCTAGGGTCGTGTCCAATATGCCCGCGGTGAAGTCATGGTGAGTGATAAGTGATAAAGATGGTGAGTTATCGACATTGGACCACTTTAATTCTGGGATGTTAAAGTCACCCACAGCTACAAGGTGGTCAAGATCAGTCATAAGATTAAAAACGGATTTAATATCGGATAAATGATGCCAATATGTGGGCGGTTCGGACGAAGGTATATATGAACATGTATTTGTATGAACATATATATGAACATAAAGATTTAGCAGAAAAAATGATTTTAATGCAAATAAATTCTATGTCACCAAACTCTTGTAATTTCACCTCTTCAGAAGCAAGTTGGGGGTCTACCGAAATGAAGACTTCATCACCCATTCGCAGAGGTCGGTCACGTCTAAAAGTAGTGTACTTACTTGGAAAAACTTCGGAGCTAAAAATCTTCAGCTTTAACAAAGTTTCTGTAAAGGCTATAATATTCGATGCAAAGAGAGAACTATCAGAATATAGTTTTGGGGCTTTGCTACGTAGCCCCCAGGTATTCTGATAGGTAAGTGTTAGTGGAAGGTTGGTCCGTGGTTCTGATATGGGAAACGGTACTGGGCTGATGTTCTTGGACAAAATGTTCTCTGGCCAAAAACTGGGTGTAAATTTCGTCTTGAACATCAGCGCGGGCCCACGAATCTTGAAAGAAGACGTACGCCTTAGATAATTATATTTAAATTTAGCTATGTCCTCCACCTTTATATCTGCTTTAGTTTTGCTTTGATATAAGCCGAGATATCAATCTCTGAAGTATCAGGGGCAAGCCGAAAAACAAATATATGTGGAATACCCTTTTGGGTGACTCTGACGCGGGTTTCGTTTACTAGGACCTGTGGTATCACTTGAAGGGATACCACGGAGGACATGTCGGACAATTGCTCATTTGTACTGAGAAATTCGGACGGCGAATTGTTCTCAATTCTAGCTCTTTGGGTGGCTAAAAGTATGAGCGGCTGCGTTATTGACGGCTGAGCAGGCTGAGGCGAATAAAAAACAGCGGATTTCCTATGCTTAGGGGAATCAGTTAGCAGCTGAAGGCCGGTAAACTGAGTGTCAAGCGCATAGATTTGGTCATTGATTTTACGAAAACCAGTGATCAGCTTTTTAAATCCATTTTTGGTCTGTCTCATGAACGACTTCATTTCGCCTTGCACAACACGACAATTTTCACAACAATAATGTATCCCAGACCTACGGAAACTGGCATCCGAAACTGAGGCAGTAAACCGGGCAAACTTGGCGTGTACGACGTTTTCACATAGCCAGCAATGGATGGTAGGCTAGGATGAGATTGTCTCGTTACAAGACTTCATTGAATAGAAATAAGACCTCTATTGCACACGAAAGAAAAAAATAAAAGAAAAGGAGGAAGCAGAGCTGAGCTATGTCTGGAATTGAAATTAACTAGATTATTATTTTGCCTTCAAATATATCACAGGGAACGCGAAGCGATACGGTTTAAAGTAAAACTGAAGTTTCTCAAAATTCGATGCTGAAGTAGGTATGTAAACACTGGTTTACGGAAATAATTATCAAAAACGCAGTGCACACAAAAAACCCGACCGTTCGCTTAAGAAGAAGTGAGAGAATGGCCACATTTACATAGAAATATCTCTACTTTTTAAAAGCTCAAAGCCAGAAATCTTTCAAACCCCAGGAAAACTAACTGAACAAAATATTCCAAAATCCTTGCGAACAATATCACACCCTAGCCACCAGACTATCTGATAAAAACTAACTTTAAACTAATAAAACGAACTATAAAAGCAAACCATTCTATTCAAATTATTTACAACCCACAACAATATCCAGCTATGATGCTGGATACCTATTTTCCTGGATGCCCTCCAGAAACAAGCACTCCGTCAGCCAAACCGTCAGACGAAAGCGAAGGCAAAAATTTGATCACAAAACCCTATACAGATTTTTGGTCAAAAGTTTGCAACGCAGTGAAGGAGACATCTCTGACCCTTTAAAGCAGGGGTGCTCAAGCAGTGCACTTTTGTTTTTGTAAACGCTCTGAGCTTATGGGTAGTGCGCCCATAAACACCGTGCATATGGGCTTCGATTTGCATGCGAAACAAAAACAAATTTTGCTTGTTTCTCCATTACATCGCTATCCGTCGTCACGCTTCGCTGAACGCAATGCATTTTGTTTTTGTTTTTTTCTCGAGCACATGCACTGGAACTTATTCTTCTGTCTGCGTTGGCTTTTGATTTATTTCGTGGTGGACCATACTAAGCGTTATGTTAAATTTTTTGTGAAAGCGCTTTTTCAACCTTAAAATTAATAAGAAATAATTATAGAAATCGACAAAATAATACTAATCTGGAAGCTCAATTGAAATTATCAACCACTAAAATTAATATAAAAATTGAATCTTTTTTAAACCAAATGTAAAAAAAAAATAAAAATAAATAAATATTTAAAACTGTTTTTTTTTTTTTTTAGTGCACAGCTGCGCCCCAACACAAAAGCGCCGCTACATACATATGTACACGTTTTCTTGTGTCTGTGTTAGTAAACGCACTGCCATAAGACGAATTGGAGCACCCCTGCTGTAAAGTATCTATGTATATTCTTTATCAGGATAACCTCCTCAGTTAATATAAGCATGTCCGTGTGTCTGTTTCTACACAAACTAGTCTTTTAGTTTTAAAGCTATCGACTTGAAACTTTGTACACACCCTTCTTTCCTTTGCACGCAGTATATAAGTCGGAACGGCCGAAATGGTATAACTTTGGTGTTTTTAAAGTTAGAGAGTTTTAATTTTAATCAAATTTTACACAAGAGCTATTTTTGGCAAAATAATACGACATGACAAATTTCATAAGGATCCTATAGCTGCCACATAACTGAACGATCGGAAATAACCCAACTTTTCTGGTACAGATTATATTTTTGGTCAGTTAATCCAACATACCATATTTTATAACGGTTGGCTGACTATATCTTATAGCTGCCATATAACTGAACGATCGGAAATGGTTTTTGGTAGATATACCAACTTTGATATTTTTGAAGATAGAAGTTTGGGAGTTTTTTTAGATTTTGTATTATAATAAATTGGGTTACATTATCATATTCTCTTAAGGATCGGCCCAATAAATCCGATGTTTGCGATATATCCGGTTTTAACTGCAAGGGTATATCAACCTCGGCTCCGCCCGAAGTAAGCTTTTCTTTCTTGTTTTAAATACATTTTAACATTATATTTGTGTCAATCAGTGTGTGCTAGTAAAGAGCCGTTTTTGATGTACCGTTACTTTGCATATTCCGTTTTTTTTTATTCAATTATTAATTAGTATCATATAATTTTTTAAAGATTTTTTAATGTCATGGCGGGTGCTCAAGGTTTATACGGAGGCTGGCCATTTAATGACATCTAATTAATAATTAGTTGTTTGTGAAAAATTAACAAGGTCACGACGAAACGTTAACAAGTTTTGCGTAAACTTTTCCTTGTTTTTGCTAGTTACATTTATTTCTATACCATACATGAGATCATCAAACCACTGCACGTTGGTTATCCACTGGTTGTCTATTAATGATTTTGGTTTTTAAGGAACGATGATAGTCCTCATAAAGTAAAATAAGTACGTGACAAGGGCGTGACATGGACCACTGATTTCGCCAGTCTTCCTTTAAAACATTATTTAATAATGATGACAGATTGTAATATGACGTTGATAATTTGGGGTATTCGAGCAAATCATTTTGTTTTGCAGAAAGAATTAATTTTGAAATAATATTAAGAGCATTGTCTAGCGTATTGCCTCCATATAATTTAAAGATAACACAATTTACATAGTTTCCACCAAGAGAGTTTCTTAAGATTAGAAAGCATATAGACATTCCTTTAAATCCATAGGGTATATTCGATCATAAGGAGCTTCAAGCTGTAAGATACAATTTCCATATATAAAAATAAGCTACGATGCCTCTCAAAATAATAGAATGTCAATAGGGCTTGACACATTGCCTGACAACCGCTGGGTACGACAATGCACTAGCTGTGCAAAGAGTTTTAAAACTGGCGTTGTAACCGCTGGGTTGTGTGCCCAAAGTTCCACAGCCCGGAAAAATATTGCTAAATATTCTGTATAGTACAGCCATTCAAACAACATGGTATACTGAATTCGAACGTTCAATGGCAAAGCCAATCCACAAAGATCGCGCGCCAAGCCAATTACCGCATTTTTATCTTCATCGTTAGGGAATTCATTTGCTTCCATAAGTACAGTTCCGAGAAATTCAATTTGACTTGTTGATGGCTTCAAAAAGTTTTAAAATTTCTCCTCGTCTTCGCCCAAATCAAACATCAATTACCGCCCCAAAATGCAGCACGCCAATCCGTTGGAATCTGAACATTGTTCATATCATCAGCGGATTCATCTGTCGAACTTCCGATAAAATCAAAGCACAAACAGTTTTTTTGTAAGACGTAGTAGATGTGACATCAACGTTTGCTGCAAATCATCAGAAAAACTTATGTTTTTGCTATTCACGAGCTGTTATCAATAGGGGATGGATGTGGATGTCAATAGGATGTGGATGTGATGTGTTTTCGATTTTTGGAAAAAGAAAAATGCGCATCTAACTCCACTATTTCGGAAACCAATTGGGAAAGGATTTAAACTCCAACAATACAGTGCTCCCCAGAGCCCTGTAAGAATGTTTTAACATCTTCTTATAAGTTTTGAAAGACCAATCCTCCGTTGTAAGCATCGAACCATCCTGATTTTGTAATTTTGGTAGAAGAGTAACTAGCGCCTGAATAACAAAATGTTGAAAATTAGTTTTCGTAGCTAAATATCCTTTGTTCAATAGTGGGTCCGTGTATAAGCTTGGTCAAAGTCGATGCAGCTAGCAATTGGGCATAGCTTGAATTTCCTCTATGCAAAAGTATTTGACATTTTTGCAATGCATCTTGACTGGAAACTAGTGCAAGGGCTTTTTCAGCTTTACCACGAATGCTACGAATGACTGTTGCTTCATAAAGCTGCTTGCAGAGTACCTCGAGCTGTTGTATATCCATTCCTGTGTTGCAGAATAGGTGAATAAAAAAGTATTTCAGCAAACGAATGCCGATGCATAAACGCCTATTGGACCGACAAAACACGATAACGGGGATATTATTATTAATTTAAAAACAGTTCATCATAAATAAACGAGCATGTAAGGTAAAAAGTCTGTAAAATTATTTGCTATTCGGTTTTTCAATCGTTGCTATTTCATGTGCTTATTCCTGGACAGGTTGACTCACAAGTACTTCTTGAAAAGTTAATGTTCTCTGTTCCTAATAGAGTAACTAGATCCTTCCGACCCCTTTGGTTACCAATTTCTAGGTCTAATTTTGCTGAGCACGATCCATTTCGCGTTATTTGTAAAAATTATAACTCATTGTCCCATTTATTATCCCCTGAACTATCCCCAGATGTAATTAAATCCAAAATTATGGAATATCTTTTATCTTAAGGAAAGGTTCTTTTGGATTTTTTTACATATGTGTAGAATGTACGTGCAAAGGGATATTTCGATGCGACGCGTATTTCTTGAGCTAGAGCGTTTCAAACATACCCATGATAACAAGAAAGCTATCTAAAGGCAAAGTTTTTAAAAACTTTAAACGCGTTTTTCTCGGAACCATGTTTTTAAACCTCTTGTCGCGCACAGGGCTCGTTCTATTGATCCGATTTCCTTCATTCAAAAAATGTTTAAAAGTACATACTTTTGTACTTTTGTACAGGGACTGCAAATAAGACTTATGAGTTCAAAAAAATTGAACGACAAAAAAGCCTTTGTGGGGAGTGGGAAAAGGACACATATACCACTTTTTAACGCTGAATCCAGAAACACAATAAACTTTTATTTCAATTTATATGGCTAAAATTGAACTATAACTCTTATTTTCAATTTTTATAATAATAATAAAAAATAAGAATTATTTTTCAATTTTTATAAAAAAAATAAAAATAAAAATTATGATTCAATTTTTATTAAAAAAATTGAAAATAAGTGTTACGATTCAATTTTTATTATAAAAATTGAATGCGAATAACTTCTGAACCGAGTGGACTATTAAAAAACCGCTTACATTTTAATGATCTGTGGCGCAGTACCTTTCAAATGATGTATCGAATGTCCTTAAAGGACATAATCAAGGATTCCTTAATAATTCAATTTATTTAGTTATATTTCTAGTGTGGGTCAACAGGGGTATATTGGGAATCAATGTCCAATACTCGGTTCAGAAGTTATTCGCATTCAATTTTTATTTTCAATTTTTATAATAAAAATTGAATCGTAACACTTATTTTCAATTTTTTTAATAAAAATTGAATCATAATTTTTATTTTTATTTTTTTTTTAAAAATTGAAAAATAATTCTTGTTTTTTATTATTATTATAAAAATTGAAAATAAGAGTTATATTTCAATTTTTGTCATAAAAATCAATAAATACTTTTTATTTTATAATTTTTATTTTAAAAATTATAACAATTACGGTCCCCGCTTTTGTACTTTTGTATGCCTTATACCTAAAATTGGCATAAAATTATGTATTTATAATTTTTAAACGAGATCAAAGTAAAACAAGAAAGGAAAGCTAACTTCGGCCGGAGTTTATATACCCTTGCAGTTAAAACCGGATATATATCGCAAACATCGGATATAGTTGGCCGATCCTTATGGGAATAGGAATATATAATCCAATTTATTACAATACAAAATCTAAAAAAAGTCCCAAACTTCTATCTTCAAAAATACGAAAGTTGATATTTCTACAAAATACCATTTCCGATCGTTCAGTTTTATGGCAGCTATAGGATATAGTCTGCCGATCCTAATGAAATTTTGTAGGTTGGATCAACTGACTAAAAATAGAATCTGTATTAAATTCCAGCTTTCTATCTTCAAAAACACGAAGGTTGGGTCATTTCCGATCGTTCAGTTATATGGCAGCTATAGGATATAGTCGGCCGATCCTTATGAAATTTGACATGACGTAATGTTTTGCCAAAAATAGCTCTCATGTCAAATTTGAACTCTCTAACTCTAAAAACACCGAAGTTATACCATTTCCGATCAATCAGTTATATGGCAGCTATAGGATATAGTCGGCCGATCCGGGCCGTTCCGACTTATATACTGCGTGCAAAGGAACGAAGGGTGTGTGCAAAGTTTCAAGACGATAGCTTTAAAACTGAGAGACTAGTTCGCGTAGAAACAGACAGACAGACGGACAGACGGACAGACGGACATGCTCATATCAACTCAGGAGGTGATCCTGATCAAGAATATATATACTTTATAGGGTCGGAGATGTCTCCTTCACTGCGTTGCACACTTTTGACCAAAATTATAATACCCTCTGCAAGGGTATAAAAATTGTCGGACCGAAAAATTTTCGGCACGCGAGGATAAAGTGAAGTTAATTATTGCGGTCAGGGCAAAACCCATACTATGGGATTATACTATATCCCATAGTATGGGCTTTGACCCACAAGGGGCATTTTAATGACATAAAATGGCATTAAAATGATTTGTGATTGATTTTGATGTTGACCCAGTTTTTTTTTCTTAATCAGCTCCTTAGCGGCGAAATACATAAAGAAAACACCAAAATCTAATCGGTTTGAATTCATTTTTGCTTATTTGTTTTTTGTTTACAAACAACATCTGTTTAGTTGTACCCTTTTCCTTAATTTTTTTGGTCACACTAGCTCGGTAGCCAAATAAAGTACGATTTCGCTAGCGGATTTTCGTCGTCAGAATACTAGCCTTAAGGGGGGACATCTGAGTAACAGGCCAAAAAAAAGCGGTTTTTCTCGAATTTTTTTTGGCCAAATCAAAACAGCTAATCGAAAATTTGTAAATGGGGTTTTATTATATCATATTTAAACTACACAATAAAATTTTTTTTTAATAAATCGAAAACAAAATGGCGGCCCTGCAGCCCTTATTCGTAGGCCCTATTTTTTTAAAGGGGGTCCATGGCCGAACACCTAACGTCCTTAATTTTTGATCTAGAACAAAAAATCAAGTTTGGTTAGTTTCTTTATCTCAACGGCTATCGACACACGTAGGATTTTTTCAATATATTGATTTTTTCCAAAATGGCAAGTGATTGAACAAAATTTTCAATTTTCACTAACAAAAAACGTCACAAAATTGTTGATAAAAAAAAAAGTAAGCAAAATAAAAAAAATCCTACGTGTGTCGATAGACATAGGTATTCTGAGTATACTGTCAAAATTTTAGATCGATAGGTTAAGAGTTGTTCGAGTTAGGTGTTCGGCCAACTCAAAAAAAGTGGTTTCGAGAAAAACGCGTTTAACCCTTTACATGGTGGTGATGCAGATCTGCATCATACCGTTTAAATTCAATTATTTATTAAACTGCGTTATAAAACTGTCCAAAATCTTTTTGATGCAGTTCAGCAACTTTCATTTTTTATATAAAAAGTGTTGATCACTCAGAATTCTGTCCAATACTCAACAGGTGATTACTTTCCCCCCCAATTTGGTGAATGTGGTAATCTGAATTGGTTTGCAATTTCTGATCCAAAATATAAAAAACAAAAAATTGTATAATTGATGCAATTAATGTTTAAAAACAGGAAAATATTATATTTAGTTGTATATTATTGAGTTTTTGTGTTTGTTGCATTATAATACAATTAAATCATTAATTTTGCTAAGTTTAAAAAATCGCTTTTTTTCCTTTTTTTAAAAAAAAAATTAAGAAAAACCAACCTTAAAAAAAAATAAAAAGAAGTGTATTTTTTATTTTTACTTATCTACCGAACAAAAAAAAAATCAAGAAAATCGGAGTTATTGCCATGTAAAGGGTTAAAGTTTTAAGTACTGTGGGATATACCTGTAAGGCATCGCCGCAGAATGAAAAATTTCGACATTTAGACACTTTTACCGGACTCTATCTTTTGATATGTCATTTTTAAGACCCTAAAGAATTTTTTAAGCGAAAAAAAAAAATTTCGATTTTTTCAAAATTCTACTCAGATGTCCCCCCTTAAGCAGAAAAAAGTGTGGTTTTTTTTAAAGTGTCCGAAAAAAATGTACCATTTCGGAACACTGAGAATTGAACACTGAACTTTAAAGTAATATTCATCTAAAGGTGTTTAAGGGGTTATATACAGTTGTGATAGATGAACAAATTTTTTTGGCCTATTCTTTAAGTATGTACTGTTGAGAATACTCTCACAAAAATTTATAACGATCGGAGCATTAGAACCGAAGTTGTAGCTATTTATAGCGCACTAACTGCACATAAAACTTGAACAAACGTGAAACTTTAAAAGCGATTATCTCCGAATCTTGATTTTTTAAAATTACCTTTGCGGTGGACACGATTACTAAAAATCTACTAATCCGATCAACACCAAATTACCTTTGCGGTGGACACGATTACTAAAAATCTACTAATCCGATCAACACCAAATTTTGACCACTTGTTTATTATGATATTAGCTAGTCCGTGAACAATTTAAAGCATAACAAGAAAGCAAAGCTAACTTCGGGCGGAGCCGAAGTTGATATACCCTTGCAGCTAAAACCGGATATATATCGCAAACATCGGATATAGTTGGCCGATCCTTATGATTACATCATAATAAAACCAATTAATTACAATAAAAAATCTAAAAAAAAAAGTCCCAAGCTTCTATCTTCAAAAATACGAAAGTTGGGTCATTTCCGATCGTTCAGTTATATGGCAGCTATAGGATATAGTCGGCCGATCCTAATGAAATTTTGTAGGTCGGGATTAACTGACCAAAAATATAATCTGTACCAAGTTCCAGCTTTCTATCTTTAAAAACACGAAAGTTGGGTCATTTCCGATCGTTCAGTTATATGGCAGCTATAAGATATAGTCGGCCGATCTTTATGAAATTTGGCAAGTCGTAATTTGTTGCCAAAAATAGCTCTCATGTCAAATTTGAACGCTGTAACTCTAAAAACACCAAAGTTATACCATTTCCGATCAATCAGTTATATGGCAGCTATAGGATATAGTCGGCCGATCCGGGCCGACTTATATATTGCGTGCAAAGGAAAGAAGGGTGTGTGCAAAGTTTCAAGACGATAGCTTCAAAACTGAGAGACTAGTTCGCGTAGAAACGGACAGACAGACAGACGGACAGACAGACGGACAGACAGACGGACAGACAGACGGACAGACGGACAGACGGACAGACGGACATGCTCATATCAACTCAGGAGGTGATCCTGATCAAGAATATATATCATTAACTTTCAACTTTCATGTAGTTCCGCTTATCAAAGGGAACATCCATTAAACAAAGGTGCAAACCAAGTCTGAAGAGCACTTCCGAATCGTGTCCAAATATCTGGACACTGTACAGAAAAACTATTACACGTACCAGCTGAAAAGCAGTAAGGGCCTACAAGTGGTAGTAAAGGGAATAGAACCTGATGTTACCGCCGAGGAAATAAAAACCGCCCTTAAAGAAAAGGGCTTCGCCGCCAAGAATGTTATTAACATTCTAAATAAAGATAAAAAGCCACAACCCCTCTTTAAGGTCGAGCTCGAGCCAGAAAGCAGGTCGCTGAAGAAGAACGAAGTCCACCCAATCTACAACCTGCAATATCTTTTGCATCGGAAAATCACTGTTGAAGAGCCACATAAACGCAACGGTCCAGTGCAATGCACTAACTGTCAAGAGTATGGACACACAAGGTCTTACTGCACACTTCGGGCTGTCTGTGTAGTCTGCGGGGACGCCCACAAGTCCGCTTGCTGCACTACAAACAAGGACAGAACCGTGAAGAAATGTGGAAACTGCGGAGGCAGCCATACAGCAAACTATAGAGGATGTATGGTGTATAAGGAGTTAAAGAGTCGCATGCGTCAAGCGACCGCAACGCGCAACCAAAATCCACAGAATGCGTACATTGCGTCAAAAACTACGCCAGACGTCTTCTTCGCCAAAGCTGCGAGATCCTCATTCGGTCCACTAAACACCACCAACGGCTTCGCCTATGCCGATGCCCTACGATCTGGAAGGGAAATTCCAATTCAGCCTAACTCTCAAAGCGCTCAACAGGCCCCAGAACAGCCACACAGAAAAATGGAAACTATGATGCTTACCCTCCAACAAAGTATGATGGAGCTTATGCCATTCATGAAAACGACCATGCAAACGCCTGTTCAAAACCAGAACATACAGCTGCTCGTAGCACAACAGTCTAAATAATCTATGCAGGCGCTACGAATATCAATGTGGAACGCCAATGGTGTCTCACGGCATAAACTAGAATTATCACAATTCTTAACCGAAAACCATATTGAAGTTATTCTACTGGTGAAAACGCATTTTACAAGCAAATACAACTTTCATATAAGAGGCTACACAATCTACCGCACAGATCATCCAGATGGGAAAGCCCACGGCGGAACTGCAGTTCTAATCAGATAACGCATTAAACACCACTTTCACAAAAGGTTTGCAACAAACTTCTTGCAGGCCACATCGATACAAATTCAGTCAAGCAACGGAATCCTATCAATCGCTGCCGTTTACTGCCCTCCTCGTTTCGCAATCTCGAAAGGACAATTTATGGACTTCTACAATTCACTTGGGGATCGATTTATAGCCGCAGGAGACTACAACGCCAAAAATACGCACTGGGGATCACGTCTAGTGACTCCCAAAGGAAGACAATTGTACAATGCAATTATAAATGTGAAAAATAAACTGGACTACGTTTCCCCTGGAAGCCCCACATACTGGCCAACAGACTCACGAAAGCTACCAGACCTTATTGATTTTGCAGTGACAAAAAACATACCTCGCAATCTAATAAGTGCCAAAGCGGACTTATCATCAGACCACTCGCCTGTGCTTCTAACGCTTCTTCAAAGCCCAGCAATAACTGAACACCCCTTCAGCCTGACGTCCCAAAAAACGAACTGGCTAAAATACAAAAAATACGTGAGTGCCCACAAAGAACTCTGCCCGGAATTCAACATGGAAACGGACATCGACTACACTACGAGCGCCCTGGAAGAAGTACTCGTTGCGCCAGCTAAAACCTCTACTCCTCATAGGAAAGATGTAGACCGAAACAAACACTTCAAATCTAATCAGGAAATCGAACAGCTCGTGCGAGAAAAGAGGCGCACGCGTCGTGATTGGCAAAACAGCAGATCACCAGCTTTAAAACAACGCCTTAAGGATGCAACCCGATCACTCGACCAGGCTCTTCACCAACAGGAAGAAAATGCACAGCTGAGGTACATCCAGAATCTCTCGCCAACAAGCACAAAGTACCCCGTGTGGAGGGCCCAGCCCAGCTTAGCGCCCCAATTGAAACGACCACCCCGATAAGAAACTTATCGGGATGCTGGGCTCGCAGCGACGAAGACCGAGCTGAAACATTCACCACACATCTCCAAAGTGTCTTCCAGCCAAACCCAGCCTCAAATTCATTCCTCCTGCCAGAAATTCAGCCAGAGTCCTCCCCTCAGCCAGCCGCACCTTCATTCCGGCCGAACGAAATCGAAAAAGTCATAAGAGGGCTCAAACCAAAAAAGGCTCCCGGTGGTGACCTATTGACCCCAAAGATGCTGATCGAACTTCCAAAATGCGCTATAGAGGTCGTCTGCAAACTATTTAATGGAATCATTAATCTTGGCTATTTCCCAAAAAAGTGGAAGAAATCCATCATTATAATGATACCGAAGCCAGGAAAAGACCACACAATTCCGTCATCATACAGACCAATAAGCCTTCTATCTTGTTTGTCTAAATTGTTTGAAAAATGCTTGTTAACTCGCATAATACCACATCTGGAAGCTAGCAATATTATCCCGGCACACCAATTTGGCTTTCGAAGAAACCATGGAACCATCGAACAAGTGAACAGATTAACATCCGAAATACGCTCAGCCTTCGAACAGCGAGAATACTGCAGCGCTATTTTCCTCGACGTATCTCAAGCTTTCGACCGAGATTGGCTCATCGGACTCATGCACAAAATTAAAACGTATTTGCCAACATACACCCACAAGGTACTGGAATCATACCTCTACAATAGGGTATTCTCAGTGAGATGCAACGCAGCTACTTCGGGCGACTTCACCATCGAAGCTGGAGTTCCACAAGGAAGCGCACTCGGGCCGTGTCTATATGTTTTGTATACTGCGGATATTCCTACGAGCGCACAACTAACAACCTCAACGTTCGCCGACGATACCGCTATCCTTAGTCGCTCCAGATGCCCAACGCATGCAACAACCCAACTGGCTAATCATCTCACAATTGTGGAAAGGTGGCTGTCCGACTGGCGCATTAAAATAAACGAACAAAAGTGTAAACATATAACGTTTACTCTTAATAGACAAACATGCCCTCCGCTTTTACTAAACGGTATGCAGATCCCTCAAGCTAACGACGTAACGTATCTTGGCGTTCACCTTGATAGACGACTTACCTGGCGCAAGCACATCGAATGCAAAAAGATGCACCTAAAACTGAAAGCCAGCAGCCTCCACTGGATCATAAACTCACGATCGCCTGGACTACAAGTTACTACTGTACAATTCAGTTCTAAAGCCAATGTGGACGTATGGCTCGCAGCTGTGGGGGAACGCGAGCAGCAGCAACATAGACATCATACAGCGCGCACAATCAAAAATCTTGAGAACTATCACAGGGGCACCTTGGTATTTTCGCAACGAAAACATCCACCGGGATCTGGGCATCCTCGCAGTGAAAGACGAAATCCAGAAGCAAAAAGAGTCATACAAAGAAAAACTGTCTTCGCACCCAAATTTTCTCGCTCGGGGATTGACTCGGGTTTCTAGCGTATCCCGCCTTAGACGCAACGACCTCCCAACCCAGCAATCGATTTTTAGGGCCGTCTAACTCCGTATCAGTCAATATGACTGTTAGTTAAGTTAAAAATATAAGATTTGATACACCTCTTGTTAGTCTCGCAAAGAGAAGATTCAAGAAATAAAAACAACGTTAAAAACAAAAAAAAAAAAAAAAAAAAAAACAAAAAAACAAATATACACCAAATTGCATACAATAAAAGTGCGCCTTATAATTGGCGAAAATAAAAATAACTTGCACACGTTGAAAAAAATAAATATATAATAATAAAGCTGCATTTGTGACCTGCAGCTCATATAAAATTTTTCATTTTTGTGAAAATATTTTTGAATAAATTAAATAAATATAAAATATATTAAAGTGTTATGCCAGCCGAATGGAATATTCGGCTACATGTATTGAACCTCGTATGAATTAGGTGGCATAAGTTCAAGTTTTTAATTAACTTTCCAGGTCCGTATAGAGAAATTAAAAAGGAAGTTGTGAGTGATAGCGAAGAAGAAGAGATCCGGGGTTTTAGACCAGGGCAGGCTTAAATCGAAGAAAAAGAAGAAATAATGAACGCGAACGAATTGCAAAACATTATTCAGGGCGCCTTAGCGCAACAGGAAGCTAGGCTTCAAGCTGATTTTGAAGCTCAAGTAAATTCAGTTAATAGGCAGTTACAAAACTTGCGCGCAGAGACCCCACAAGTTGAGGCCTACCAAAGAGTCTCAGTACAGCCGTGCTCCTGGCTCCTGCTCCCCATGCGACATACCGCTCCACGTAATTAAGTCAGTACCAGATTTTAACGGTGAGCAAGACGAGTACGTACTACGTAGCGTGGAGGCAGTCCGCCACGGACGCATACGAACTCTTTAAACCTTACCAGGGCAGCTGTGCCCATTATCAAGCCGTTACCATAATCAAAAATAAAATTAGGGGCCCAGCGCGAGCGTTGCTGGTATCACACAACACTGTACTTAATTTCGATGCCATTCTGGCAAGATTAGACTGCTCCTACGCAGACAAAACTTCGCTGAGGCTGTTGCGACAACAGCTTGAGGCAGTTCGCCAAAGTGACCAAAGCCTCATGCAATACTATGACGAAGTTAAGCGTAAGCTAACCCTCGTCACAAACAAAACTGTCATGACCCACGACATTGAAAGAGCCACACTGCTCAACGATGAGGTAAGGGCGGACGCCCTACATGTGTTTGTCTCAGGCCTACAAAAAAACCTGAGAGCAGTCGTATTCCCAGCACAGCCAAAAGACCTTCCTTCGGCATGGGCCCTAGCTATTGGCATTAGCTAGAGAGGCTGAAGCCAGCATCGAATGAATCCAGTTCGCGGCAACGTATGCTAGGGCAATGGAACAGAAGACACAGAATTCTGACTCCCGTAAGACTCAGTACCGCACTCCTGATAAACAAGAAAACGAAAAGAACCCTCATTACTTTAAAAAACCAAATAAAAACCAACAAAATGGTTCTGAACGTAAGCCAGGGGACTGAGCCGACCGTGGCAACCCACGTCAGGCAGAAGAGCCCATGGACTGGAACCCATCGTCTTCTAAGACTAAGCAACAGACACATTTTAAACAAAACCAAAATATATCACAACCTCAAAATATGCAGGAAAAAAATTCAAAAAGACCCAACTCCTCGGATAGGATAACTGATCAAAGGCGTCAGCGGCTTAACAACATCGAGCAGACCGCTAGTGCCAAAGACCAAGAGTATGAGAATGCTGCGGTAGCCGCGATGAGCGCAATCGAAGAGGACAGCGACTCGGTCGACTCTCATGACCTTCTCAATTTTTTAGAGAGCGGTCCCGGCTACCGTTCATCGAACAACTGTTGGCTGGAAGAACTTTAAAAATTCTTATTGACATAGGGGCAGCGAAAAGTTATATAAAGCCCGTAAAGGAGCTTAAAAACATAACGCCAGTAGCCTCACCGTTTCGCGTGAATACAATTCACGGGTCCAACAGCATAAATAAAAAGTGCCAAATAAGTGTCTATCTACAACGTCCCCATTTTTCATATTAGATTCCCTAACAACATTTGACGGGATCATAGGCTTCGACTTGCTAACGCAAGTGGGAGCCACCCTCAATATGCAAACAAAACAAATATTGTATGGTTCCGTGCCTGAGGACCTGCAGTTTCTTGATTGCGACGATGTAAACTTTACCAACATAAAGGACATAGTCGTTCCAGAGTCAGTAAAAAAGGAGTTTATCGAAATGATGAAAAAAAGATCTAAAAACTTCCCCGACGCAACTCAAACCTTGCCGTACAACACAAATGTTGTGGCTACTATTCGCACTGAGGATAACAACCCAGTGTACTCTAAAGCGTACCCGCACCCAATGGGTGTCGCAGAATTCGTTAATAGAGAAATAAAAGACCTGCTGAAGTCTAATATTATAACCCCGTCGAGATCACCGTATAATAACCCAACTTGGGTGGTCGATAAAAAAGGGTCAGATGAGACAGGTGGTAGGAAAAAGAGTTTGGTAATCGACTTCAGGAAACTGAACGAAAAAACCATTCCTGATAAATACCCCTTGCCAAGTATCGAGTTAATACTGGCAAACCTTGGCAAAGCCAAATATTTTACAACTCTAGACTTAAAATCTGGTTATCACCAAATTTTCCTCGCGGAACAAGATCGCGAAAAAACCTCATTTTCAGTCAACGGAGGCATGTATGAATTCTGCCGTTTGCCTTTTGGATTAAAAAATGCTGGTAGCATTTTTCAAAGCGCAATCGATGACGTATTGAGAGAGCAGATAGGGAAGTCGTGTTACGTCTACGTTGAAGATGTCATAATCTTTTCGGAAAACGAAAAAGAGCATGTCAGTCACATTGACTGGGTCCTGAAAAAATTAGTCCAAGCCAATATGACCATCTCGAAAGGGAAAACCCATTTTTTTAAGGAAAGTGTCCAATACCTCGGCTTCGTAGTAACCCGAAACGGGGCTACAACTGAGCCTGAAAAGGTAGCAGCCATTAAGGAATACACAGAACCGACAAGCTTATTCTCACTAAGATCATTCTTAGGACTTGCCAGCTATTATAGGTGTTTTATAAAAGATTTCGTTACAATAGCCAGGCCACTAACCAACCTCCTTAAGGGAGAAAACGGTTCCGTAAGTAAACACATGTCTAGGAAAATACCAATAAATTTTAACGATCATCAAAGAGACGCGTTCGATAGACTGCGAAACATTTTGGCATCAGAAGATGTCACCCTCAAATACCCTGACAACCGATGCGTCAGCTTACGGCATCGGGGCAGTACCGTCGCAAGACAAAAAACCCATAACGATGATATCCAGAACCTTTAAAGACTGCGAGACCCGTTACGCAACTAACGAAAGAGAGTTACTCGCTATAGTCTGGGCTCTAGGAAAATTAAGGCAGTATCTGTATGGCACTCGTGACATAAGAATCTACACAGATCATAAGCCGCTAACGTTCGCTGTCTCCGACAAGAACCAAAATGACAAATTAAAACGTTGGAAAGCATTTATAGATGACTACGGCGCAAAAGTCATATACACTCCGGGCAAAAAAAATTTTGTCGCTGACGCCCTTTCGCGACAAAACATCAACGCCCTTCAAAACGAACCCGAATCTGATTGTGCAACAGTTCACAGTGAAGAATCTAGCACTTATACGATAGAAACAACGGAAAAGCCTTTAAATTGTTTCAGAAATCAGATAATCCTAGAGGCAAAGTATTCCTTAAAGCCATACTTTATATTTTTCGGAAATAAATCCCGCCACATTATACATTTCACGGAAAAATCGACCCTTTTCGAAACATTAAAACCCATCATTAACCCAAAAGTTGTCAACGCTATTCATTGTAACTTGCCAACATTGGCAAGCATTCAACATGCATTAGTATCAAATTTTCCAGCTACGAAATTTTGGCACTGCAAGAACTTTGTGTCAGACATTTCTGATAAAAGTGAGCAGATCGAAATAATCACCGCAGAGCACAATCGTGCACACAGAGCTGCTCAGGAAAATATCAAACAAGTCCTCCGCGACTATTATTTTCCAAAAATGTCAAAGTTAGCTACTGAAATAGTGACAAGTTGCAAAGTATGCACTACAGCAAAATATGACAGACACCCCAAGAAACAAGAACTTGGGGTAACTCCAATTCCGTCATACGTCGGCGAAATGCTGCATATTGATATTTTTTCCACCGATAAAAAACTATTTTTAACGGCCATCGACAAATTCTCCAAATTTGCGGTAGTACAACCAATAGTGTCTAGGGCAATAGTAGTCGTGAAAATCCCTATCCTCCAGTTAATAAACTTATTCCCAAATATAAAGACAATATACTGTGATAACGAAGCGTCTTTCAGCTCTGAAACGATCACATCGTTACTCAAGAATCAGTATGGCATAGATGTTTTAAATTCACCCCCGCTGCACAGTAGTTCAAACGGACAAATCGAACGCATCCACAGCACCCTAACAGAAATAGCGAGTTGCATCAAAATGGATAAACAAATTAATGATACAGTGGAGCTAGTTATGCGGGCGACCGTTGAATATAATAAAACACTACATTCGGTCATTAACCAAAAACCGATTGATGTAATCCACTCTGCTTCCGAAAAAGTTAAGGAAGCAATAAAAATGAATATTGAAAAGGCACAGAGGGATAATCTTGGCAGGTGTAACCCATCAAGACCAAATATAATATTTGAGGTAGGAGAAAGAGTCTACTTAAAGAACAATACAAGACTAGGCAATAGTTTAACTCCGTTATACATGGAAAAACGCGTAGAAGCGGACCTGGGGACAGCGGTCCTCATTGGAGGAAGGGTAGTCCACAAGGACAACCTTAAGTAACCTTTTTCTCCAATTTACAACACACACTTAGAAAATAGCCAATATATTTAACCTGTCATTTTCTTACAGGGTCGCGGGAATTATATTAACAATATTAGCAGTAGTTAACGCTAGAGTGACAGGCTACACTCATGCCCGGTACATCCCCATACGGAACTGAATTGGTGTGGGAACATAGGAATTACTTTAGGCATTCGAGCAATTTGACAGAGTTTTCAATTATAATAGACGAAACAGCTAGATTGTCCGCTTTTTTCCCACAATCGCACATGCGAAAATTTTTAGACGTTGATACTGATCATATTAGAAATATATTATCCGTACTAAAGGTACACTACCGAATTGCCAGAAGCCTAGACTTTTTAGGCACAGCGTTAAAAGTGGTAGCGGGCACACCTGATGCCGCTGACCTCGAAATGTTAAAAATGTCCGAGTCCCGGTTAATCGAATCAAACAATAGACAAGTAGTTATTAACACCGAAACGCAAAAGCAGATTAACAAACTAACCAATGCTGTCAACGAAATCATTAAGGCAAAAAAGAATAACCTGGTCGACACACCACATTTATACGAAGTTCTTTTGGCCAGAAATAGAATGCTAATTACAGAGATACAGAATCTGATGCTCACGGTCACACTTGCAAAATCAAATATCATAAACCCTGCCATTTTTAACCATGAAGATTTGAAGTCCGTTTTAGTTGATCATCCCACAGAGGTCCCCGTTATCAGCCTAATAAAGGCATCTAATATTAAAGTCCTTCAGTCCGAAAATATTATTCACGAGCTCATTGCATACCCTAAGATAAAATTTAACTGTAAAAAGGTCACCATCTTTCCCGTTTCTCACCAACACACCGTTCTCCAACTACGGGACAACGTGGTAGCTGAGTGCAACCAAGAAGTCTTGGCGATCACTGATTGCGTGTCGACGATGTACGGAGCATTCTGCAAACTGGCAACCCAGGACACTTGCGCTCGAGGTCTGCACGCAGGGGTCACGGCGCATTGCGAAACGCAGGCCAGCCACCTAAGCCCCATAACGCTGGTAGACGATGGTATAATGATAGTCAATGAGTGTCCGGCAATAGTCAGAACGGATGACGGCCCCAATATAGAAACAAATGGCACGCATCTAATAAAATTTGAGCGACTAGCATTTGTAAACGGCACAAAATCCCCCCTGCTAAACATTACCGGGCGTAACCACGTGCTTAGTATGCCAATGCTTCAGAGGATGAACAACCAAAACCTGGAAACGATCCAAACCCTCAAAAACGAAGTAAAGTCGGCTGGATCAACGGACATCTGGATCGCTGTCGGCGTGGGAGTAAGCTTTTTGATCAGCACTTTTATCCTGCTCCATCTCGTGTGGAGGAGAAAGCGAGATGCATGGGAAATGCAACAGGTTGCCGAAACATTCAAGGCGACCGAGGACGGTCTTACTCCTAAGGGGGGAGTGGTTAACACTTCTGAGGGGTAAAAAACAGTCGGTAGAAATCTTGGGTGATTCTTGGATCACCCTAGTCCTTCTAGATGCGGACTCAGCATACCCGCCTTTGGGGGCCGTGCCTGGATCCCATTGGTTCCCGGTATGGTGAGTTATGCTCTTTTTGCGATCGTCAGCGTTTCCCACTGTCACGCGATCGGCCTGCCGACTAAGCACCCTACGGCCAAGTTCCTCAGTTCTGTTTTATAATCCTTTGAATAAAGAGCACTTAGCTCCATAAACTTTACTCCGGCTATCGCCGTCTTATTATTTGCATTCGCCCACTGAGCTTAAGGCCAGGGGTATAGGGGGGCAGTCACCCTATCGACATAAACTTTATTTTATACTTCATCAACCACCCTACCGGTGGCACACCATCAGCAGCCACCTGAGACCAGCAGCCCGGCCGCCAACTCTCACCGCTACTACTCATCAAGCATCCTACCGGTACCACCTCGTCATCGGCCGGATCTGGAACAACCTTATCACCGAGCAACCAAAGACTAAATAACTTACATAAGGACCAGAGAACGGCACGGGTGACACTTTTAAACACCCTATGCATCCCCATAAAAATTTGTGTGCGAGTACCACCCGCCACACAAAAAAAAAAGGCAATTCCAACACACACAATTTTTGTATGAGTACAAAGTGTCTATTGCCTTTCTTGCACCCATGATTTTGTGCCTATGTGTCTTAAGACGCAAAACACCCGGGTGTTTTTCGGTCGCTTGTGCAGATCATACCAGCCATCCTAAAAAAATAGTTGAATGAGAGAATAAGTAAAAAAAATGATCGTTGAAATAGAGCATGGGTAGGAAAAACACACATGAAAGTCTCGGGTGTCTTGGCCAATACCCGAGTGGTTTTAAAAAACACTCTGGTGTCTATGCATTGATCGGCTGCTTTCCATTGCTCTTTGGGTAAGAATATCTGTAAGCGATTTCTTTGATCCAAAAGAAATTGTTTATTCTCGCAATGCAGATAGCACATAAGTAAATTCATGAATTATATATTACTTTCATTTTGTTAGTTTCCTTACATTTTGATTTAAAGTCAAATTTTCATGAGAATTCCTTAAAAATTTAATTTGTTTAAAAGGTTTTATTAAATTTTTTATAGTTCTGCTCAACATTTTTATATTTTAATTTTTTTGTATGTACTACGTACTTTTATATTATTTTTAATTTTAATAATTTAATTAAAATTGTAAGATTTTGTCCTTTTCCTTTTCTTTCTAACTACCTAAGCGTCTAGACTTGGAATTTGGTTTATATGGAATTATATATAAAACAGCGGATTCACTCAATATTAAACTTATAAAAATTAATTTAGAAATGTAATTTAATATAAGCCAAGTGCCAAAAATTTGAAAATGTTAGTTACTTATATAGTTTGCATTTTTTCAAGTTGAACCTATTTAGGTTCATTTAACAAATTACAAATCATTTACCTATTTTACCTATTTACCTATTTACAAATCATTTACAAATTACCTATTTAACAAATCATTAATTTTGTTAATATTTCAGAAGAATCAAGAAAGGAAAGCTAACTTCGGGCGAAGCCGAAGTTTATATACCGTTGCAGTTCAAACCGGATATATATCGCAAACATCGGATATAGTTGGCCGATCCTTATGAGAATATGATAATATAACCCAATTTATTATAATACAAAATTTAAAACAAGTCCCAAACTTCTATCTTTAAAAATACCAAAGTTGGTATTTCTACCAAAAACCATTTCCGATCGTTCAGTTATATGGCAGCTATAGGATATAGTCGGCCGATCCTAATGAAATTTGGTAGGTTGGATCAACTGATCAAAAATAGAATCTGTACTAAGTTTCAGCTTTCTATCTTCAACAACACGAAAGTTGGGTCATTTTCGATCGTTCAGTTATATGGCAGCTATAGGATATAGTCGACCGATCCTTAGAAAATTTTGCAAGTCGTAATATTTTGCCAAAATAAGGCTCTCTAACTCTCTTACACTAAAAACACCAAAGTTATACCATTTCCGATCAATCAGTTATATGGCAGCTATAGGATATAGTCGGCCGATCCGGGCCGACTTATATATTGCGTGCAAAGGAAAGAAGGGGGTGTGCAAAGTTTCAAGACGATAGCTTTAAAACTGAGAGACTAGTTCGCGTAGAAACGGACAGACAGACGGACATGCTCATATCAACTCAGAAGGTGATCCTGATCAAGAATATATATACTTTATAGGGTCGGAGATGTCTCCTTCACTGCGTTGCACACTTTTGACCAAAATTAAATTACCCTCTGCAAGGGTATAAAAATAAGTAAGGAATAAATAATATGTTTTTGAAAAAAACTTCTTCACATTTTAATTTTAATACAATTTAAGAATTAATGAAAAAAAAATTATGCAAATCGAAAAATTGGTTTAGGAATTATAGATAAAGATATAGATTTATACAACTGAGATCATAAACCTATTCAGTTGAGCGGCAGTGTACGACTCCAAAAGACTTTCTACCATTAAAAGAGTCGTAGACATCCACCTAAGATCTCTTAGCCCTTATATTCAAAGCCATGTCAACAAAAAGGGCAAATCATTGGAAGAGCACTATCTGACAAGAAATACGCCTTTTAAGACATAAAAATGGCCTTTTTAGACATAGAAAGGGCTTTCAACAACGTTCTTCCGTACACCATAACTGGCGCCCTGACGTCTCTTGGTTTAAATGGACTTGGTGGGACTCATTGGTCAATTGCTAATCTGGAGGATAGTGATGTTTTTGATAGGCGCATCAACCTTTTCAAGGGCCGTCTGTAGAAACAAAGGAAACAAAAAACAGAGCTAGTTCTCTTCAGAATTAGAAGTTACAACATCTTTCCCCTCATCCCCAAAGCCAATCAACCAGACGCTCTCTTTTAGCGAAAGCTCAAAGTAATATACATAGGTCAAAGTACAAAGGTCAAAATAAGAAACAAAGTGGGAGGTACCAATACATTCTTGTGAGCATTTTTTTAACTCATGACGTTACACTAAAAAAAAATAATAGTAACATTCACAATGGCATAAAAAGTATACATATATGTTATTATAATGGAAAATAAATTTTAAATATTTAAAAATTAAAAAAAGGCCCTCTATTTTTTTAGAACAGTATATTATTATATGACAGAAAATGCATAGCTTTTTAATTTAAAAAGAAAAAGAAAAGAAAAGTTCGTCGAAAAAGAATTCATCGCATCAAGTCGACCATTCTGGCAGTAACAAAAACAAGAATTTATTTCATGCAGAGAAAAATTTTCGGCAATTTGAAATTGCATTTCAACACAATGCATTCGGATTAGCACTAATGAGGAAAATAGGGAAAAATCCAATTTTATTTTATTTCACGCTGAGACCCATAAATGGTATATGACTTCCGTATGAATGAGTAAACCAACAACAAAGAAGGAAGGAACGAGAGCAATAAGAGGAGGCAACCTTGCATTTAATTCTTGCATTTCAAAAAATTTTCATAAATTTAGGAGGAACAATAGAAAATTTGTAACTAGTTATATAGTTATATAGTGGTAAGCGTACTTTTTTATTTGTTTTAGAACTGTTAGAACTAAAAAAACTTTCTTTAAAACAAAAAAGCCATTATTAAAGTGCCCATTAAAACTTGTCCTGCTCTTTTTGAGCAGGTACTTTTTTGCTACTTTTTTAAATGTTAAACATTTAAGTGCATTTTGCCCACCACTGCTCTAAATATAGCCTTCAGGGCAGAAGTCTTTCTTAAGGGGAGGTTCTTTTGGATTTTTCCGAAAATTAAGCAAACTTTGAGAATGGATTGCAGGAAAATGAAAAGACATACGAACTTATGCTTTTAAACTTTTGATTCGTTGTTTATTAACGATTAAAAACAAAAATTCAATATTCAGGAAATTCAAAATGGCGGCTTCGAAATGGCGGATCTCGTATACCTCTATTTTTCTGCTTTGTCGAGTGTAGGGCCGCTGGTAGTGAACCGATTTCCTTCATTCAAAAAATGTTTAAAAGTACATACACTCGCCAGAAAAACTATGCGTACAAACATGTTCGCTCACTTTGGCTTCGAAAAAAAAGTGCTAATAGTATACATAGAAAATTATTTTTTTTTCTAAAAAGTAGTTCATTTTATTGGCTTTAATGGTGTGGAACTTCCTATTTCCTAGCTCTTAAACTTTAGATAATATTAAGAAAATAAAAAAAATAGTCGGATTTTCAGTCAGAAAAAGTATGCGTACAAAACTTAAAATATAGAAAAAAATCCCGTTTTTTTATAAATTATTACGAAGTTGGATATCCTTTTAGTTTCATAACTTCATCCAACCAATTTGGCATTTGGTGGTCCAATTTCGCCGTATCCTTTGACGTTATTTTACTCCATTCTTCCTGAATTACCCTTTTGAGCATATCCTTGGATATTATGGTGTTTTGGCGAGTCCTGAGCTCCAATAGGTCCCATAGATGATTAATAGGATTTAGATTTCATGATTGCGGTGTCGAATTTAAGCGATTTTCCACATTATAAAGCATCTACAGCTTGGTATTGTGAGCACATTGTCTTGGATCATTGTCCTGTTGAAACAAAAAATCATTTTCCAGTCCTAATTTTGAGCGCTTTGAAATAAATTTGGTTTTAAAATGTTGATATACTTCCAGCGGCCCTACACTCGACAAAGCAGAAAAATAGAGGTCTACGAGATCCGCCATTTCGAAGCCGCCATTTTGAATTTCCTGAATATTGAATTTTTGTTTTTAATCGTTAATAAACAACGAATCAAAATTTTAAAAGCATAAGTTCGTATGTCTTTTCATTTTCCTGCAATCCATTCTCAAAGTTTGCTTAATTTTCGAAAAAATCCAAAAGAACCTCCCCTTAACATTTAAAAGATTATGTAAATACATATATATAATGCATTTTTTTGTAATTTTGCTAAACGCAACATGAAACGACGGCTATAGTCAAATTTCCGGACTATATTATACCTGGTGCTCATCTCATCCATCCAAGTTAAAGAGGATAATTTTTAGAGGAGTTATAGACTTTGTAGTTTTCTTCCCTACTGAATCTGTAGTCAGTAGGGGGGCTGAAGTTTTAGTTTTGCCCAAGCTCAAAAGTATGAACAAAAAATGTTGTTTTGAGAATCCATACCTTAAAACTTTAAACTATTTAAATTGTTGGTGGAAGAGAAAATTGTGACTGGGTGAAAGATTTGAGCGCAAAAATGTTGAATGCCTAGAAAACTGTAAAGATTTGTATCAAATATCGAATTGGCATAACTTCCATAGCATAGCCCTCTACTACGGCTGGCAGAATTGGTTCGCCTACTTTGTTTAGGTATAATTTCATGTTTTGTTTCTGTTTTTCAAACAAAATACGAAGTACGTCCCTGAAGTAAAGGTAAAGGTAGCGAAATGAATTTCAGTACTGCAGGGTCCTTAATTCGTATTCCAATCACGACTGATACAAGCCTGAAAGTGAAATTCAAGGCCGAGGGGACATTTTTACAAAATTCAGGGTCGTTTGATCTAGCAATCAGGCCTGATTCAAGGATTAAGCCTAGTACTCTGACGAGGAAAATCACCGCTGTCACACGTGTGCTAGCGAAATCGCTCTTTATTTGGCTACCGAGCTAGTGTGACCAAAAAAAATTAAGGAAAAGGGTAATACTGAACAGCTGTTGTTTGTAAACAAAAAACAAATAAGCAAAAATGAATTCAAACCGATTGGATTTTGGTGTTTTCTTTATGTATTTTGCCGGGTCAAAATCAAAATCATTTCAATGCCATTTTATGGAATTAAAATGCCCCTTGTGGATCAAATCCCATATTATGGGCTTCGCCTTGACCGCACTAATTAGCTTGACTTTATCCTCGCGGGCCGAAAATTTTTCGGTCCGACAATTTTTTTCTCAATTTTCGCTGCATGTTTTGGCTATCAAAAGAAATCAAATGAATTCTTTTTACACCCTAAAATCAGCTCTTTATGTTTTTTGATCCGGCAACGCCATTCAATTCGATAGCCATAATTTTCGTCGTCAGAGTACCGGCAAAATCTAGGAGGCGAAAATTTCTTCTTCTTCCTTTTTTCACACCGTTTTTTTTATATGGAGTTTGACGGATTGTCGTCGTCAGAGTACTAGGCTTTATCACCGGGGCCCAGCGGAGATTCATGCTAGAGTGGTACCGACTGGAACTGGTCGATTTTTTCAAATTACAAAACCATCCTTGTTAAAAAAAAAAAAAAAAAAAAAACTGCATACATTTTCTTTCATCGATTTTCTATACATACGTTGTTTTTATTAACTATTTACCTGGACCATAAAACCGTTTTCCTTTACTGACATCGTATACATTTCCGTTAACCGCCACCAGTACACGACCATCCGGTTGATTTCCATCAAATTGACGCAACTCTTTTATAGTAAAATCCCGGCGTAATTTAGGCAATTGAAGTTCTTTAGTTTTCGGCAAAATAGCGCTTGGTACTTCAGTGCGATCACGAACAATTTTATACACCAAAAAACATATTATCGCTAGAAGAGTTATATTCATGGGACTGGATAAAATTTCACTCAGTAAATTTGAAATGATTGAAGATTCGCCATCCTTGGAAATAGAGTCATCACTTATTTTGGGATCCATCTTTTCATAAGTAAAAATTTTAATCGTAATTTTCTATTAGAACTTTAAGGTTATTTCTACTTTGACCTACATTCATACATACATATGTATGTTTGTTTTATTAATCTTATCTGTAAACTATGTAAGCATAAGTAAATCTTTGCATATGTGTATATGTACATACGTTTACGCAAATATACATATGTAAGTATGTATAAATATACATACATACATTCGTGCATATATTGGGTTAATGGACATACATAGAATGTTTTGAACTATTTTTTTTTATTATAATTACATATGTATATTCAATCGCAAATATGACATGCTACATACATACATATGTAGCTGTGATAAGCAAAAATATGACCTTTTATTTATATGAAATTTTTAAAGACTATTTTCAGTTTTCACGCCAAATAATAGCCCAATAAAAAAATCCTTAGTTTTTACAAATTGTATTGCGATCTGACTATTCCGAGCAACTTCCGATAAATAATATATGTCCGTCAAACTATCGTCGCTCAGTTAGCGTCAAAGTGGAACGGTGAAATTGGAACACAGCAACACAAGCAAAATAATCAAATAAACACTAGAATTGTTAAGAATTGAATAAACTATTGTTTTTTCTTTCTTTGAGCGGGTTCTACACTCTTTAAAAAGCTGAGCCATATCTTAGAATTAAGAGGATGCGTTATTATTTTAATAATAACGTTATTATCGTTATTTTGAGAATATTCCCTGAAAATAGAATAAAAGTGGACCAAACTGGCTAACAGCCCATACAAAAATGACCCCAAAAAACTGTTTTTAAAATTGTGAAACTCTAAGAGGATGTAACCACTTTCACGGTAGTGGAGTCGATCTAGGCCCTTTACAAGTATGCATGAAGCAAAAATCATACAAATCGCTCCCACAGATTTTGAGAAAAACGAATTACAGTTCCCCATTTAATTTAACTAATAAGAAGAGCGCCAACTATTGAACCGAACCCAGTCCGTAAAAAGTTCATTGAACTAGTTTAAAAATACTATATGGCCTCTGTTAAAATTCTTCAGATTTTCCCTAGTTTTGACGCTACCCAAAAGCCATTATCATTTTCCCGAGTTGTAGACGCTGCCCAACACGGCAGCCGCCATTATGAATGTTTACTTTTTTTTACAGAGGATGCGCTATTATGCACGGTATACCACGAGAAAGAAAATTTTTAACCCATTCGAATGGTACCAGTCCCATTAAAATCGCTCCCACAGATTTTGAGAAATCAAGTCCCGAAATTTTCGAACCCCTGATTCGCCAATACTGGCCATTATCATTTTCCCGAGTTTTGACGCTGCCCAAAACGGCAGCCGCCATTATGAATGTTTACTTTTTTTACAGAGGATGCGCTATTATGCACGGTATACCACGAGAAAGAAAATTTTTAACCCATTCGAATGGTACCAGTCCCATTAAAATCGCTCCCACAGATTTTGAGAAATCAAGTCCCGAAATTTTCGAACCCTGATTCGCCAATACTGGCCATTATCATTTTCCCGAGTTTTGACGCTGCCCAACACGGCAGCCGCCATTATGAATGTTTACTTTTTTTACAGAGGATGCGCCATTATGCACGGTATACCACGAGAAAACTAATTTTTAACCCATTCGAATGGTACCAGTCCCGTTAAAATCGCTCCCACAGATTTTGACGCTGCCCAACACGGCAGCCGCCATTATGAATGTTTACTTTTTTTTACAGAGGATGCGCTATTATGCACGGTATACCACAAGAAAGATAATTTTTAACCCATTCGAATGGTACCAGTCCCATTAAAATCGCTCCCACAGATTTTGAGAAATCAAGTCCCGAAATTTTCGAACCCTGATTCGC
Organism: Drosophila parabipectinata; assembly: GCA_018153455.1. Lineage (NCBI taxonomy): Eukaryota > Metazoa > Arthropoda > Insecta > Diptera > Drosophilidae > Drosophila > Drosophila parabipectinata. The sequence continues at coordinate 18,833 of JAECYA010000037.1, read as the reverse complement.
CAATACTGGCCATTATCATTTTCCCGAGTTTTGACGCTGCCCAACACGGCAGCCGCCATTATGAATGTTTACTTTTTTTTACAGAGGATGCGCTATTATGCACGGTATACCACGAGAAAGCTAATTTTTAACCCATTCGAATGGTACCAGTCCCATTAAAATCGCTCCCACAGATTTTGAGAAATCAAGTCCCGAAATTTTCGGAACCTGATTCGCCAATACTGGCAATTATCATTTTCCCGAGTTGTGACGCTGCCCAAAACGGCAGCCGCCATTATGAATGTTTACTTTTTTTACAGAGGATGCGCTATTATGCACGGTATACCAAAACCCATCAGACCATCCATTAAATTTTACTTTTTAAAATTTTAGAGGATGCGCTATTATGCACGGTATACCACAAAAAAACTAATTTTTAACCCATTCGAATGGTACCAGTCCCATTAAAATCGCTCCCACAGATTTTGAGAAATCAAGTCCCGAAATTTTCGGAACCTGATTCGCCAATACTGGCAATTATCATTTTCCCGAGTTGTGACGCTGCCCAACACGGCAGCCGCCATTATGAATGTTTACTTTTTTTACAGAGGATGCGCTATTATGCACGGTATACCACGAGAAAGCTAATTTTTAACCCATTCGAATGGTACCAGTCCCATTAAAATCGCTCCCACAGATTTTGAGAAATCAAGTCCCGAAATTTTCGAACCCTGATTCGCCAATACTGGCCATTATCATTTTCCCGAGTTTTGACGCTGCCCAAAACGGCAGCCACCATTATGAATGTTTACCTTTTTTTTAACAGAGGATGCGCTATTATGCACGGTATACCACAAGAAAGCTAATTTTTAACCCATTCGAATGGTACCAGTCCCATTAAAATCGCTCCACACAGAATTTTGAGAAATCAAGTCCCGAAATTTTCGGACCCTGATTCGCCAATACTGGCCATTATCATTTTCGATTATCATTTTCCCGAGTTGTTGACGCTGCCCAACACGGCAGCCGCCATTATGAATGTTTACTTTTTTTACAGAGGATGCGCTATTATGCACGGTATACCACGAGAAAGCTAATTTTTAACCCATTCGAATGGTACCAGTCCCATTAAAATCGCTCCCACAGATTTTGAGAAATCAAGTCCCGAAATTTTCGGACCCTGATTCGCCAATACTGGCCATTATCATTTTCCCGAGTTGTGACGCTGCCCAACACGGCAGCCGCCATTATGAATGTTTACTTTTTTTACAGAGGATGCGCTATTATGCACGGTATACCACGAGAAAGCTAATTTTTAACCCATTGGAATGGTACCAGTCCCATTAAAATCGCTCCCACAGATTTTGAGAAATCAAGTCCCGAAATTTTCAGACCCTGATTCGCCAAAACTGGCCATTATCATTTTCCCGAGTTTTGACGCTGCCCAAAACGGCCATTATCATTTTCCCGAGTTGTAACGCTGCCCAACACGGCAGCCGCCATTATGAATGTTTACTTTTTTTACAGAGGATGCGCTATTATGCACGGTATACCACGAGAAAGAAAGCAAATTTTTAACCCATTCGAATGGTACCAGTCCCATTAAAATCGCTCCCACAGATTTTGAGAAATCAAGTCCCGAAATTTTCGGACCCTGATTCGCCAATACTGGCCATTATCATTTTCCCGAGTTGTGACGCTGCCCAACACGGCAGCCGCCATTATGAATGTTTACCTTTTTTTACAGAGGATGCGCTATTATGCACGGTATACCACGAGAAAGCTAATTTTTAACCCATTCGAATGGTACCAGTCCCATTAAAATCGCTCCCACAGATTTTGAGAAATCAAGTCCCGAAATTTTCGGACCCTGATTCGCCAATACTGGCCATTATCATTTTCCCGAGTTGTGACGCTGCCCAACACGGCAGCCGCCATTATGAATGTTTACTTTTTTTACAGAGGATGCGCTATTATGCACGGTATACCACGAGAAAGCAAATTTTTAACCCATTCGAATGGTACCAGTCCCATTAAAATCGCTCCCACAGATTTTGAGAAATCAAGTCCCGAAATTTTCGGACCCTGATTCGCCAATACTGGCCATTATCATTTTCCCGAGTTGTGACGCTGCCCAACACGGCAGCCGCCATTATGAATGTTTACTTTTTTTTCAGAGGATGCGCTATTATGCACAAAGCACGGTATACCACGAGAAAGCTAATTTTTAACCCATTCGAATGGTACCAGTCCCATTAAAATCGCCAATTTTAGAAACCCACAGATTTTGAGAAATATGCAAGAACCACGAAAACTTATTCGAATGGACAGTCCCATTAAAATCAGATTTTGAGAAATCAAGTCCCGAAATTTTCGGACCCTGATTCGCCAATAACTGGCCATTATCATTTTCCCGAGTTGTGACGCTGCCCAACACGGCAGCCGCCATTATGAATGTTTACTTTTTTTTACAGAGGATGCGCTATTATGCACGGTATACCACGAGAAAGAAAATTTTTAACCCATTCGAATGGTACCAGTCCCATTAAAATCGCTCCCACAGATTTTGAGAAATCAAGTCCCGAAATTTTCGGAACCCTGATTCGCCAATACTGGCCATTATCATTTTCCCGAGTTGTGACGCTGCCCAACACGGCAGCCGCCATTATGAATGTTTACTTTTTTTACAGAGGATGCGCTATTATGCACGGTATACCACGAGAAAGAAAATTTTTAACCCATTCGAATGGTACCAGTCCCATTAAAATCGCTCCCACAGATTTTGAGAAATCAAGTCCCGAAATTTTCGGACCCTGATTCGCCAATACTGGCCATTATCATTTTCCCGAGTTGTGACGCTGCCAAACACGGCAGCCGCCATTATGAATGTTTACTTTTTTTACAGAGGATGCGCTATTATGCACGGTATACCACGAGAAAGCTAATTTTTAACCCATTCGAATGGTACCAGTCCCATTAAAATCGCTCCCACAGATTTTGAGAAATCAAGTCCCGAAATTTTCGAACCCTGATTCGCCAAAACTGGCCATTATCATTTTCCCGAGTTTTGGCGCTGCCCAAAACGGCCATTATCATTTTCCCGAGTTGTAACGCTGCCCAACACGGCAGCCGCCATTATGAATGTTTACTTTTTTTTACAGAGGATGCGCTATTATGCACGGTATACCACGAGAAAGCTAATTTTTAACCCATTCGAATGGTACCAGTCCCATTAAAATCGCTCCCACAGATTTTGAGAAATCAAGTCCCGAAATTTTCGGACCCTGATTCGCCAATACTGGCCATTATCATTTTCCCGAGTTGTGACGCTGCCCAAAACGGCAGCCGCCAACGGCAGCCGCCATTATGAATGTTTACTTTTTTTACAGAGGATGCGCTATTATGCACGGTATACCACGAGAAAGAAAATTTTTAACCCATTCGAATGGTACCAGTCCCATTAAAATCGCTCCCACAGATTTTGAGAAATCAAGTCCCGAAATTTTCGGACCCTGATTCGCCAATACTGGCCATTATCATTTTCCCGAGTTGTGACGCTGCCCAACACGGCAGCCGCCATTATGAATGTTTACTTTTTTTACAGAGGATGCGCTATTATGCACGGTATACCACGAGAAAGCTAATTTTTAACCCATTCGAATGGTACCAGTCCCATTAAAATCGCTCCCACAGATTTTGAGAAATCAAGTCCCGAAATTTTCGGAACCTGATTCGCCAATACTGGCCATTATCATTTTCCCGAGTTGTGACGCTGCCCAACACGGCAGCCGCCATTATGAATGTTTACTTTTTTTACAGAGGATGCGCTATTATGCACGGTATACCACGAGAAAGCTAATTTTTAACCCATTCGAATGGTACCAGTCCCATTAAAATCGCTCCCACAGATTTTGAGAAATCAAGTCCCGAAATTTTCGGACCCTGATTCGCCAATACTGGCCATTATCATTTTCCCGAGTTGTGACGCTGCCCAACACGGCAGCCGCCATTATGAATGTTTACTTTTTTTTACAGAGGATGCGCTATTATGCACGGTATACCACGAGAAAGCTAATTTTTAACCCATTGGAATGGTACCAGTCCCATTAAAATCGCTCCCACAGATTTTGAGAAATCAAGTCCCGAAATTTTCAGACCCTGATTCGCCAAAACTGGCCACTATCATTTTCCCGAGTTTTGACGCTGCCTAAAACGGTCATTATCATTTTCCCGAGTTGTGACGCTGCCAAACACGGCAGCCGCCATTATGAATGTTTACTTTTTTTTCAGAGGATGCGCTATTATGCACGGTATACCACGAGAAAGAAAATTTTTAACCCATTCGAATGGTACCAGTCCCATTAAAATCGCTCCCACAGATTTTGAGAAATCAAGTCCCGAAATTTTCGGACCCTGATTCGCCAATACTGGCCATTATCATTTTCCCGAGTTGTGACGCTGCCCAACACGGCAGCCGCCATTATGAATGTTTACTTTTTTTACAGAGGATGCGCTATTATGCACGGTATACCACGAGAAAGAAAATTTTTAACCCATTCGAATGGTACCAGTCCCATTAAAATCGCTCCCACAGATTTTGAGAAATCAAGTCCCGAAATTTTCGGACCCTGATTCGCCAATACTGGCCATTATCATTTTCCCGAGTTGTGACGCTGCCCAACACGGCAGCCGCCATTATGAATGTTTACTTTTTTTACAGAGGATGCGCTATTATGCACGGTATACCACGAGAAAACTAATTTTTAACCCATTCGAATGGTACCAGTCCCATTAAAATCGCTCCCACAGATTTTGAGAAATCAAGTCCCGAAATTTTCGGACCCTGATTCGCCAATACTGGCCATTATCATTTTCCCGAGTTGTGACGCTGCCCAACACGGCAGCCGCCATTATGAATGTTTACTTTTTTTACAGAGGATGCGCTATTATGCACGGTATACCACGAGAAAGCAAATTTTTAACCCATTCGAATGGTACCAGTCCCATTAAAATCGCTCCCACAGATTTTGAGAAATCAAGTCCCGAAATTTTCGGACCCTGATTCGCCAATACTGGCCATTATCATTTTCCCGAGTTGTGACGCTGCCCAAAACGGCAGCCGCCATTATGAATGTTTACTTTTTTTACAGAGGATGCGCTATTATGCACGGTATACCACAAGAAAGCTAATTTTTAACCCATTCGAATGGTACCAGTCCCATTAAAATCGCTCCCACAGATTTTGAGAAATCAAGTCCCGAAATTTTCGAACCCTGATTCGCCAATACTGGCCATTATCATTTTCCCGAGTTTTGACGCTGCCCAAAACGGCCATTATCATTTTCCCGAGTTGTAACGCTGCCCAACACGGCAGCCGCCATTATGAATGTTTACTTTTTTTTACAGAGGATGCGCTATTATGCACGGTATACCACAAGAAAGCTAATTTTTAACCCATTCGAATGGTACCAGTCCCATTAAAATCGCTCCCACAGATTTTGAGAAATCAAGTCCCGAAATTTTCGGACCCTGATTCGCCAATACTGGCCATTATCATTTTCCCGAGTTGTGACGCTGCCCAACACGGCAGCCGCCATTATGAATGTTTACTTTTTTTACAGAGGATGCGCTATTATGCACGGTATACCACGAGAAAGAAAATTTTTAACCCATTCGAATGGTACCAGTCCCATTAAAATCGCTCCCACAGATTTTGAGAAATCAAGTCCCGAAATTTTCGAACCCTGATTCGCCAATACTGGCCATTATCATTTTCCCGAGTTGTGACGCTGCCCAACACGGCAGCCGCCATTATGAATGTTTACTTTTTTTACAGAGGATGCGCTATTATGCACGGTATACCACGAGAAAGAAAATTTTTAACCCATTCGAATGGTACCAGTCCCATTAAAATCGCTCCCACAGATTTTGAGAAATCAAGTCCCGAAATTTTCAGACCCTGATTCGCCAAAACTGGCCATTATCATTTTCCCGAGTTGTGACGCTGCCCAACACGGCAGCCGCCATTATGAATGTTTACTTTTTTTACAGAGGATGCGCTATTATGCACGGTATACCACGAGAAAGCAAATTTTTAACCCATTCGAATGGTACCAGTCCCATTAAAATCGCTCCCACAGATTTTGAGAAATCAAGTCCCGAAATTTTCGAACCCTGATTCGCCAATACTGGCCATTATCATTTTCCCGAGTTGTGACGCTGCCCAACACGGCAGCCGCCATTATGAATGTTTACTTTTTTTACAGAGGATGCGCTATTATGCACGGTATACCACGAGAAAGAAAATTTTTAACCCATTCGAATGGTACCAGTCCCATTAAAATCGCTCCCACAGATTTTGAGAAATCAAGTCCCGAAATTTTCGGACCCTGATTCGCCAATACTGGCCATTATCATTTTCCCGAGTTGTGACGCTGCCCAACACGGCAGCCGCCATTATGAATGTTTACTTTTTTACAGAGGATGCGCTATTATGCACGGTATACCACGAGAAAGAAAAATTTTTAACCCATTCGAATGGTACCAGTCCCATTAAAATCGCTCCCACAGATTTTGAGAAATCAAGTCCCGAAATTTTCGGACCCTGATTCGCCAATACTGGCCATTATCATTTTCCCGAGTTGTGACGCTGCCCAACACGGCAGCCGCCATTATGAATGTTTACTTTTTTTACAGAGGATGCGCTATTATGCACGGTATACCACGAGAAAACTAATTTTTAACCCATTCGAATGGTACCAGTCCCATTAAAATCGCTCCCACAGATTTTGAGAAATCAAGTCCCGAAATTTTCGAACCCTGATTCGCCAATACTGGCCATTATCATTTTCCCGAGTTTTGACGCTGCCCAACACGGCAGCCGCCATTATGAATGTTTACTTTTTTTTACAGAGGATGCGCTATTATGCACGGTATACCACGAGAAAGAAAATTTTTAACCCATTCGAATGGTACCAGTCCCATTAAAATCGCTCCCACAGATTTTGAGAAATCAAGTCCCGAAATTTTCGAACCCTGATTCGCCAATACTGGCCATTATCATTTTCCCGAGTTTTGACGCTGCCAAACACGGCAGCCGCCATTATGAATGTTTACTTTTTTTACAGAGGATGCGCCATTATGCACGGTATACCACGAGAAAACTAATTTTTAACCCATTGGAATGGTACCAGTCCCATTAAAATCGCTCCCACAGATTTTGAGAAATCAAGTCCCGAAATTTTCGGAACCTGATTCGCCAATACTGGCCATTATCATTTTCCCGAGTTGTAACGCTGCCCAACACGGCAGCCGCCATTATGAATGTTTACTTTTTTTACAGAGGATGCGCTATTATGCACGGTATACCACGAGAAAGAAAATTTTTAACCCATTCGAATGGTACCAGTCCCATTAAAATCGCTCCCACAGATTTTGAGAAATCAAGTCCCGAAATTTTCGAACCCTGATTCGCCAATACTGGCCATTATCATTTTCCCGAGTTGTGACGCTGCCCAACACGGCAGCCGTCATTATGAATGTTTACTTTTTTTTACAGAGGATGCGCTATTATGCACGGTATACCACGAGAAAGCTAATTTTTAACCCATTCGAATGGTACCAGTCCCATTAAAATCGCTCCCACAGATTTTGAGAAATCAAGTCCCGAAATTTTCGAACCCTGATTCGCCAATACTGGCCATTATCATTTTCCCGAGTTTTGACGCTGCCCAAAACGGCCATTATCATTTTCCCGAGTTGTAACGCTGCCCAACACGGCAGCCGCCATTATGAATGTTTACTTTTTTTACAGAGGATGCGCTATTATGCACGGTATACCACGAGAAAGAAAATTTTTAACCCATTCGAATGGTACCAGTCCCATTAAAATCGCTCCTACAGATTTTGAGAAATCATGTCCCGAAATTTTCGAAATTTCGGACCCTGATTCGCCAATACTGGCCATTATCATTTTCCCGAGTTGTGACGCTGCCAAACACGGCAGCCGCCATTATGAATGTTTACTTTTTTTACAGAGGATGCGCTATTATGCACGGTATACCACGAGAAAACTAATTTTTAACCCATTCGAATGGTACCAGTCCCGTTAAAATCGCTCCCACAGATTTTGACGCTGCCCAACACGGCAGCCGCCATTATGAATGTTTACTTTTTTTTACAGAGGATGCGCTATTATGCACGGTATACCACGAGAAAGAAAATTTTTAACCCATTCGAATGGTACCAGTCCCATTAAAATCGCTCCTACAGATTTTGAGAAATCAAGTCCCGAAATTTTCGGACCCTGATTCGCCAATACTGGCCATTATCATTTTCACGAGTTGTGACGCTGCCCAACACGGCAGCCGCCATTATGAATGTTTACTTTTTTTACAGAGGATGCGCTATTATGCACGGTATACCACGAGAAAGCTAATTTTTAACCCATTCGAATGGTACCAGTCCCATTAAAATCGCTCCTACAGATTTTGAGAAATCAAGTCCCGAAATTTTCGGACCCTGATTCGCCAATACTGGCCATTATCATTTTCCCGAGTTTGCCAAAGGCCATTATCATTTTCCCGAGTTGTAACGCTGCCAAACACGGCAGCCGCCATTATGAATGTTTACTTTTTTTACAGAGGATGCGCTATTATGCACGGTATACCACGAGAAAGAAAATTTTTAACCCATTCGAATGGTACCAGTCCCATTAAAATCGCTCCCACAGATTTTGAGAAATCAAGTCCCGAAATTTTCGAACCCTGATTCGCCAATACTGGCCATTATCATTTTCCCGAGTTGTGACGCTGCCCAAAACGGCAGCCGCCATTATGAATGTTTACTTTTTTTACAGAGGATGCGCTATTATGCACGGTATACCACGAGAAAGCTAATTTTTAACCCATTCGAATGGTACCAGTCCCATTAAAAAAAATTTAAATGAAGGACCCATTAAAATCGCTCCCACAGATTTTGAGAAATCAAGTCCCGAAATTTTCGGACCCTGATTCGCCAATACTGGCCAATTATCATTTTCCCGAGTTGTGACGCTGCCCAACACGGCAGCCGCCATTATGAATGTTTACTTTTTTTTACAGAGGATGCGCTATTATGCACGGTATACCACGAGAAAGCTAATTTTTAACCCATTCGAATGGTACCAGTCCCATTAAAATCGCTCCCACAGATTTTGAGAAATCAAGTCCCGAAATTTTCGGAACCTGATTCGCCAATACTGGCCATTATCATTTTCCCGAGTTGTGACGCTGCCCAACACGGCAGCCGCCATTATGAATGTTTACTTTTTTTACAGAGGATGCGCTATTATGCACGGTATACCACGAGAAAGAAAATTTTTAACCCATTCGAATGGTACCAGTCCCATTAAAATCGCTCCCACAGATTTTGAGAAATCAAGTCCCGAAATTTTCGAACCCTGATTCGCCAATACTGGCCATTATCATTTTCCCGAGTTGTGACGCTGCCAAACACGGCAGCCGCCATTATGAATGTTTACTTTTTTTACAGAGGATGCGCTATTATGCACGGTATACCACGAGAAAGAAAATTTTTAACCCATTCGAATGGTACCAGTCCCATTAAAATCGCTCCCACAGATTTTGAGAAATCAAGTCCCGAAATTTTCGGACCCTGATTCGCCAATACTGGCCATTATCATTTTCCCGAGTTTTGACGCTGCCCAACACGGCAGCCGCCATTATGAATGTTTACTTTTTTTACAGAGGATGCGCTATTATGCACGGTATACCACGAGAAAGCTAATTTTTAACCCATTCGAATGGTACCAGTCCCATTAAAATCGCTCCCACAGATTTTGAGAAATCAAGTCCCGAAATTTTCGGAACCCTGATTCGCCAATACTGGCCATTATCATTTTCCCGAGTTGTGACGCTGCCCAACACGGCAGCCGCCATTATGAATGTTTACTTTTTTTACAGAGGATGCGCTATTATGCACGGTATACCACGAGAAAGCTAATTTTTAACCCATTCGAATGGTACCAGTCCCATTAAAATCGCTCCCACAGATTTTGAGAAATCAAGTCCCGAAATTTTTGAACCCTGATTCGCAATGGTACCAGTCCCATTAAAATCGCTCCCACAGATTTTGAGAAATCAAGTCCCGAAATTTTCAGAACCATTGAATGGACCAGTCCCATTAAAATCGCCCCAATTTTGAGAAATCAAGTCCCGAAATTTTCGGACCCGATTCGCCAAAACTGGCCATTATCATTTTCCCGAGTTGTAACGCTGCCCAACACGGCAGCCGCCATTATGAATGTTTACTTTTTTTTACAGAGGATGCGCTATTATGCACGGTATACCACGAGAAAGAAAATTTTTAACCCATTCGAATGGTACCAGTCCCATTAAAATCGCTCCCACAGATTTTGAGAAATCAAGTCCCGAAATTTTCGGACCCTGATTCGCCAATACTGGCCATTATCATTTTCCCGAGTTGTGACGCTGCCCAACACGGCAGCCGCCATTATGAATGTTTACTTTTTTTACAGAGGATGCGCTATTATGCACGGTATACCACGAGAAAGAAAATTTTTAACCCATTCGAATGGTACCAGTCCCATTAAAATCGCTCCCACAGATTTTGAGAAATCAAGTCCCGAAATTTTCGGACCCTGATTCGCCAATACTGGCCATTATCATTTTCCCGAGTTGAGTTGTAACGCTGCCCAACACGGCAGCCGCCATTATGAATGTTTACTTTTTTTACAGAGGATGCGCTATTATGCACGGTATACCACGAGAAAGAAAATTTTTAACCCATTCGAATGGTACCAGTCCCATTAAAATCGCTCCCACAGATTTTGAGAAATCAAGTCCCGAAATTTTCGGACCCTGATTCGCCAATACTGGCCATTATCATTTTCCCGAGTTGTGACGCTGCCCAACACGGCAGCCGCCATTATGAATGTTTACTTTTTTTACAGAGGATGCGCTATTATGCACGGTATACCACGAGAAAGAAAATTTTTAACCCATTCGAATGGTACCAGTCCCATTAAAATCGCTCCCACAGATTTTGAGAAATCAAGTCCCGAAATTTTCGGACCCTGATTCGCCAATACTGGCCATTATCATTTTCCCGAGTTGTGACGCTGCCCAAACACGGCAGCCGCCATTATGAATGTTTACTTTTTTTACAGAGGATGCGCTATTATGCACGGTATACCACGAGAAAGCTAATTTTTAACCCATTCGAATGGTACCAGTCCCATTAAAATCGCTCCCACAGATTTTGAGAAATCAAGTCCCGAAATTTTCGGACCCTGATTCGCCAATACTGGCCATTATCTTTTCCCGAGTTTTGACGCTGCCCAAAACGCGCCATGCGCTATCATTAAAATTTTTAACCCATTCGAATGGTACCAGTCCCATTAAAATCGCTCCCACAGATTTTGAGAAATCAAGTCCCGAAATTTTCGGACCCTGATTCGCCAATACTGGCCATTATCATTTTCCCGAGTTTTGACGCTGCCCAAACACGGCAGCCGCCATTATGAATGTTTACTTTTTTTACAGAGGATGCGCTATTATGCACGGTATACCACGAGAAAGAAAATTTTTAACCCATTCGAATGGTACCAGTCCCATTAAAATCGCTCCCACAGATTTTGAGAAATCAAGTCCCGAAATTTTCGGACCCTGATTCGCCAATACTGGCCATTATCATTTTCCCGAGTTGTGACGCTGCCCAAACACGGCAGCCGCCATTATGAATGTTTACTTTTTTTACAGAGGATGCGCTATTATGCACGGTATACCACGAGAAAGAAAATTTTTAACCCATTCGAATGGTACCAGTCCCATTAAAATCGCTCCCACAGATTTTGAGAAATCAAGTCCCGAAATTTTCGGACCCTGATTCGCCAATACTGGCCATTATCATTTTCCCGAGTTGTGACGCTGCCCAACACGGCAGCCGCCATTATGAATGTTTACTTTTTTTACAGAGGATGCGCTATTATGCACGGTATACCACGAGAAAGAAAATTTTTAACCCATTCGAATGGTACCAGTCCCATTAAAATCGCTCCCACAGATTTTGAGAAATCAAGTCCCGAAATTTTCGGAACCCTGATTCGCCAATACTGGCAATTATCATTTTCCCGAGTTGTGACGCTGCCCAACACGGCAGCCGCCATTATGAATGTTTACTTTTTTTACAGAGGATGCGCTATTATGCACGGTATACCACGAGAAAGCTAATTTTTAACCCATTCGAATGGTACCAGTCCCATTAAAATCGCTCCCACAGATTTTGAGAAATCAAGTCCCGAAATTTTCGGAACCAACGGCCATGATTCGCCAATACTGGCCATTATCATTTTCCCGAGTTGTGACGCTGCCCAACACGGCAGCCGCCATTATGAATGTTTACTTTTTTTACAGAGGATGCGCTATTATGCACGGTATACCACGAGAAAGCTAATTTTTAACCCATTCGAATGGTACCAGTCCCATTAAAATCGCTCCCACAGATTTTGAGAAATCAAGTCCCGAAATTTTCGAACCCTGATTCGCCAATACTGGCCATTATCATTTTCCCGAGTTGTGACGCTGCCCAACACGGCAGCCGCCATTATGAATGTTTACTTTTTTTACAGAGGATGCGCTATTATGCACGGTATACCACGAGAAAGAAAATTTTTAACCCATTCGAATGGTACCAGTCCCATTAAAATCGCTCCCACAGATTTTGAGAAATCAAGTCCCGAAATTTTCGGACCCTGATTCGCCAATACTGGCAATTATCATTTTCCCGAGTTGTGACGCTGCCCAACACGGCAGCCGCCATTATGAATGTTTACTTTTTTTACAGAGGATGCGCCATTATGCATATGCACGGTATACCACGAGAAAGAAAATTTTTAACCCATTCGAATGGTACCAGTCCCATTAAAATCGCTCCCACAGATTTTGAGAAATCAAGTCCCGAAATTTTCGAACCCTGATTCGCCAATACTGGCCATTATCATTTTCCCGAGTTTTGACGCTGCCCAAAACGGCAGCCGCATTATGAATGTTTACAGAGTTGTGACGCTGCCCAAAACGGCAGCCGCCATTATGAATGTTTACTTTTTTTTCAAGAGGATGCGCTATTATGCACGGTATACCACGAGAAAGCAAATTTTTAACCCATTCGAATGGTACCAGTCCCATTAAAATCGCTCCCACAGATTTTGAGAAATCAAGTCCCGAAATTTTCGGACCCTGATTCGCCAATACTGGCAATTATCATTTTCCCGAGTTGTGACGCTGCCAAACACGGCAGCCGCCATTATGAATGTTTACTTTTTTTACAGAGGATGCGCTATTATGCACGGTATACCACGAGAAAGAAAATTTTTAACCCATTCGAATGGTACCAGTCCCATTAAAATCGCTCCCACAGATTTTGAGAAATCAAGTCCCGAAATTTTCGAACCCTGATTCGCCAATACTGGCCATTATCATTTTCCCGAGTTTTGACGCTGCCCAAAACGGCCATTATCATTTTACCCAAATGAACGCTGCCCAAATAAAACGACCGCCATTATTACATGAATGTTTACTTTTTTTTACAGAGGATGCGCTATTATGCACGGTATACCACGAGAAAGAAAATTTTTAACCCATTCGAATGGTACCAGTCCCATTAAAATCGCTCCCACAGATTTTGAGAAATCAAGTCCCGAAATTTTCGGAACCTGATTCGCCAATACTGGCAATTATCATTTTCCCGAGTTGTGACGCTGCCCAACACGGCAGCCGCCATTATGAATGTTTACTTTTTTTTACAGAGGATGCGCTATTATGCACGGTATACCACGAGAAAGCTAATTTTTTACCCATTCGAATGGTACCAGTCCCATTAAAATCGCTCCTACAGATTTTGAGAAATCAAGTCCCGAAATTTTCGGAACCTGATTTTATGAATGTTTACTTTTTTTACAGAGGATGCGTTATTATGCACGGTATACCACGAGAAAGCAAATTTTTAACCCATTCGAATGGTACCAGTCCCATTAAAATCGCTCCCACAGATTTTGAGAAATCAAGTCCCGAAATTTTCAGACCCTGATTCGCCAAAGGTAACCCTGATTCGCCAATACTGGCAATTATCATTTTCCCGAGTTGTGACGCTGCCCAACACGGCAGCCGCCATTATGAATGTTTACTTTTTTTACAGAGGATGCGTTATTATGCACGGTATACCACGAGAAAGCAAATTTTTAACCCATTCGAATGGTACCAGTCCCATTAAAATCGCTCCCACAGATTTTGAGAAATCAAGTCCCGAAATTTTCAGGAACCCTGATTCGCCAATACTGGCCATTATCATTTTCCCGAGTTGTGACGCTGCCCAAACACGGCAGCCGCCATTATGAATGTTTACTTTTTTTACAGAGGATGCGCTATTATGCACGGTATACCACGAGAAAGAAAATTTTTAACCCATTCGAATGGTACCAGTCCCATTAAAATCGCTCCCACAGATTTTGAGAAATCAAGTCCCGAAATTTTCGAACCCTGATTCGCCAATACTGGCCATTATCATTTTCCCGAGTTGTGACGCTGCCCAACACGGCAGCCGCCATTATGAATGTTTACTTTTTTTTACAGAGGATGCGCTATTATGCACGGTATACCACGAGAAAGCTAATTTTTAACCCATTCGAATGGTACCAGTCCCATTAAAATCGCTCCCACAGATTTTGAGAAATCAAGTCCCGAAATTTTCGGACCCTGATTCGCCAATACTGGCCATTATCATTTTCCCGAGTTGTGACGCTGCCCAACACGGCAGCCGCCATTATGAATGTTTACTTTTTTTTACAGAGGATGCGCTATTATGCACGGTATACCACGAGAAAGCTAATTTTTAACCCATTCGAATGGTACCAGTCCCATTAAAATCGCTCCCACAGATTTTGAGAAATCAAGTCCCGAAATTTTCGGACCCTGATTCGCCAATACTGGCCATTATCATTTTCCCGAGTTTTGACGCTGCCCAAAACGGCAGCCGCCATTATGAATGTTTACTTTTTTACAGAGGATGCGCTATTATGCACGGTATACCACGAGAAAGATAAAAAATTTTTAACCCATTCGAATGGTACCAGTCCCATTAAAATCGCTCCCACAGAATTTTGAGAAATCAAGTCCCGAAATTTTCGGACCCTGATTCGCCAAAACTGGCCATTATCATTTTCCCGAGTTGTGACGCTGCCCAACACGGCAGCCGCCATTATGAATGTTTACTTTTTTACATTTAGCCATAAGACTTTTTTTACAGAGGATGCGCTATTATGCACGGTATACCACGAGAAAGAAAATTTTTAACCCATTCGAATGGTACCAGTCCCATTAAAATCGCTCCCACAGATTTTGAGAAATCAAGTCCCGAAATTTTCGGACCCTGATTCGCCAATACTGGCCATTATCATTTTCCCGAGTTGTGACGCTGCCCAACACGGCAGCCGCCATTATGAATGTTTACTTTTTTTACAGAGGATGCGCTATTATGCACGGTATACCACGAGAAAGAAAATTTTTAACCCATTCGAATGGTACCAGTCCCATTAAAATCGCTCCCACAGATTTTGAGAAATCAAGTCCCGAAATTTTCGGACCCTGATTCGCCAATACTGGCCATTATCATTTTCCCGAGTTTTGACGCTGAACGCTGCCCAACACGGCAGCCGCCATTATGAATGTTTACTTTTTTTACAGAGGATGCGCTATTATGCACGGTATACCACGAGAAAGAAAATTTTTAACCCATTCGAATGGTACCAGTCCCATTAAAATCGCTCCCACAGATTTTGAGAAATCAAGTCCCGAAATTTTCGGACCCTGATTCGCCAATACTGGCCATTATCATTTTCCCGAGTTGTGACGCTGCCCAACACGGCAGCCGCCATTATGAATGTTTACTTTTTTTACAGAGGATGCGCTATTATGCACGGTATACCACGAGAAAGAAAATTTTTAACCCATTCGAATGGTACCAGTCCCATTAAAATCGCTCCCACAGATTTTGAGAAATCAAGTCCCGAAATTTTCGGACCCTGATTCGCCAATACTGGCCATTATCATTTTCCCGAGTTGTGACGCTGCCCAAAACGGCAGCCGTCATTATGAATGTTTACTTTTTTTACAGAGGATGCGTTATTATGCACGGTATACCACGAGAAAGCAAATTTTAACCCATTCGAATGGTACCAGTCCCATTAAAATCGCTCCCACAGATTTTGAGAAATCAAGTCCCGAAATTTTCGGACCCTGATTCGCCAATACTGGCCATTATCATTTTCCCGAGTTGTGACGCTGCCCAACACGGCAGCCGCCATTATGAATGTTTACTTTTTTTTACAGAGGATGCGCTATTATGCACGGTATACCACGAGAAAGAAAATTTTTAACCCATTCGAATGGTACCAGTCCCATTAAAATCGCTCCCACAGATTTTGAGAAATCAAGTCCCGAAATTTTCGGACCCTGATTCGCCAATACTGGCCATTATCATTTTCCCGAGTTGTGACGCTGCCAAACACGGCAGCCGCCATTATGAATGTTTACTTTTTTTACAGAGGATGCGCTATTATGCACGGTATACCACGAGAAAGCTAATTTTTAACCCATTCGAATGGTACCAGTCCCATTAAAATCGCTCCCACAGATTTTGAGAAATCAAGTCCCGAAATTTTCGGACCCTGATTCGCCAATACTGGCCATTATCATTTTCCCGAGTTGTGACGCTGCCAAACACGGCAGCCGCCATTATGAATGTTTACTTTTTTTACAGAGGATGCGCTATTATGCACGGTATACCACGAGAAAGCTAATTTTTAACCCATTCGAATGGTACCAGTCCCATTAAAATCGCTCCCACAGATTTTGAGAAATCAAGTCCCGAAATTTTCGGACCCTGATTCGCCAATACTGGCCATTATCATTTTCCCGATTATCATTTTCCCGAGTTGTGACGCTGCCCAACACGGCAGCCGCCATTATGAATGTTTACTTTTTTTACAGAGGATGCGCTATTATGCACGGTATACCACGAGAAAGAAAATTTTTAACCCATTCGAATGGTACCAGTCCCATTAAAATCGCTCCCACAGATTTTGAGAAATCAAGTCCCGAAATTTTCGGACCCTGATTCGCCAATACTGGCCATATTCCAAAAGGCCATTATCATTTTCCCGAGTTGTGACGCTGCCCAACACGGCAGCCGCCATTATGAATGTTTACTTTTTTTACAGAGGATGCGCTATTATGCACGGTATACCACAGAAAGAATAAACACGAGAAAATAATTTTTAACCCATTCGAATGGTACCAGTCCCATTAAAATCGCTCCCACAGATTTTGAGAAATCAAGTCCCGAAATTTTCGGACCCTGATTCGCCAATACTGGCCATTATCATTTTCCCGAGTTGTGACGCTGCCCAACACGGCAGCCGCCATTATGAATGTTTACTTTTTTTACAGAGGATGCGCTATTATGCACGGTATACCACGAGAAAGCAAATTTTTAACCCATTCGAATGGTACCAGTCCCATTAAAATCGCTCCCACAGATTTTGAGAAATCAAGTCCCGAAATTTTCGGAACCTGATTCGCCAATACTGGCAATTATCATTTTCCCGAGTTGTGACGCTGCCAAACACGGCAGCCGCCATTATGAATGTTTACTTTTTTTACAGAGGATGCGCCATTATGCACGGTATACCACGAGAAAACTAATTTTTAACCCATTCGAATGGTACCAGTCCCATTAAAATCGCTCCTACAGATTTTGAGAAATCAAGTCCCGAAATTTTCGGACCCTGATTCGCCAATACTGGCCATTATCATTTTCACGAGTTGGGACGCTGCCCAACACAGCAGCCGTCATTATGAATGTTTACCTTTTTTACAGAGGATGCGCCATTATGCACGGTATACCACGAGAAAGCAAATTTTTAACCCATTCGAATGGTACCAGTCCCATTAAAATCGCTCCCACAGATTTTGAGAAATCAAGTCCCGAAATTTTCGGAACCTGATTCGCCAATACTGGCAATTATCATTTTCCCGAGTTTTGGCGCTGCCCAAAACGGCCATTATCATTTTCCCGAGTTGTAACGCTGCCCAACACGGCAGCCGCCATTATGAATGTTTACTTTTTTTTACAGAGGATGCGCTATTATGCACGGTATACCACGAGAAAGAAAATTTTTAACCCATTCGAATGGTACCAGTCCCATTAAAATCGCTCCCACAGATTTTGAGAAATCAAGTCCCGAAATTTTCGGAACCTGATTCGCCAATACTGGCAATTATCATTTTCCCGAGTTGTGACGCTGCCCAACACGGCAGCCGCCATTATGAATGTTTACTTTTTTTACAGAGGATGCGCCATTATGCACGGTATACCACGAGAAAGCAAATTTTTAACCCATTCGAATGGTACCAGTCCCATTAAAATCGCTCCCACAGATTTTGAGAAATCAAGTCCCGAAATTTTCGAACCCTGATTCGCCAATACTGGCCATTATCATTTTCCCGAGTTTTGACGCTGCCCAACACGGCAGCCGCCATTATGAATGTTTACTTTTTTTTACAGAGGATGCGCTATTATGCACGGTATACCACGAGAAAGAAAATTTTTAACCCATTCGAATGGTACCAGTCCCATTAAAATCGCTCCCACAGATTTTGAGAAATCAAGTCCCGAAATTTTCGGAACCTGATTCGCCAATACTGGCAATTATCATTTTCCCGAGTTGTGACGCTGCCCAACACGGCAGCCGCCATTATGAATGTTTACTTTTTTTACAG